>OX451735.1:1400179538-1400187038 GCA_948472305.1 Vicia faba
TGTTGTTTATTTGACGTTGTTGTTGTTGTTTATTTGTTGTTGTTGTTGTTATTTGAAGTTGTTGTTGTTGTTGTATTTGTTGTTGTTGTTGTTGTTTATTTGACGTTGTTGTTGTTGTTTATTTGACGTTATTGTTTTTGTTTATTTGACGTTGTTATTGTTGTTGTTGTTGTTGTTGTTTATTTGACGTTGTTGTTGACATTGTTGTTGTTGTTTATTTGACGTTGTTGTTGTTGTTGTTGTTTATTAGACGTTGTTAATGTTGTTGACATTGTTGTTGTTGTTTTTGTTGTTTATTTGACGTTGTTGTTGTTGTTGTTGTTTTTGTTGTTGTCATTGTTGTTGTTGTAGTTGTTTATTTGACGTTGTTATTGTTGTTGTTGTTTATTTGATGTTGTTTTAGTTGTTGTTGTTTATTTGACGTTGTTGTTGTTTTTTATTTGACGTTGTTGTTGTTGACATTGTTGTTGTTGTTGTTTATTTGATGTTGTTGTTGTTGCTTTTTATTTGACATTGTTGTTGTTGACATTGTTGTTGTTGTTGTTTATTTGACGTTGTTGTTGTTGTTGTTTATTTGACGTAGTTGTTGTTATTGACGTTGTTCTTGTTGTTGTTGTTTATTTGACGTTTTTGTTGTTGTTGATGTTGTTGTTGTTGTTTTTTATTTGACTTGTTGTTGTTGTTGTTAATTTGACGTTGTTGTTGTTGTTGTTTATTTGACGTTGTTGTTGTTGTTTATTTGACGTTGTTGTTGTTGTTGTTTATTTGATGTTGTTGTTGTTGTTATTTATTTGACGTTGTTGTTGTTGTTATTGTTTATTTGACGTTATTGTTGTTGTTGTTTATTTGACGTTGTTATTGTTGTTTATTTGACGTTGTTTTTGTTATTTTACGTTGTTGTTGTTGTTGTTGTATTTGTTGTTGTTGTTGTTGCTTATTTGACGTTGTTGTTTTTGTTGTTGTTTATTTGACGTTGTTATTGTTGTTGTTTATTTGACGTTGTTGTTGTTTTTTATTTGACGTTGTTGTTGTTGACATTGTTGTTGTTGTTGTTGTTTATTTGACGTTCTTGTTGTTGTTTTTTATTTGATGTTGTTGTTGTTGACATTGTTGTTGTTGTTGTTGTTGTTTATTTGACGTAGTTATTTTTATTGACGTTGTTGTTGTTGTTGTTGTTGTTGTTTATTTGACGTTTTTGTTGTTGTTGATGTTGTTGTTGTTGTTGTTGTTTTTAATTTGACGTTGTTGTTGTTGTTGTTGCTTATTTGACGTTTTGTTATTGTTGCTATTTATTTGACGTTGTTATTGTTGTTGTTTATTTGACGTTGTTGTTGTTGTTATTTATTTGACGTTATTGTTGTTGTTGTTTATTTGACGTTGTTGTTGTTGTTGTTATATTTGTTATTGTTGTTATTGTTGTTGCTTATTTGACGTTATTGTTATTGTTGTTGTTTATTTGACGTTGTTGTTGTTGTTGTTATTCATTTGACGTTGTTGTTGTTGTTGTTGTTGTTTATTTAACGTTGTTGTTGTTGTTGTTGTTGTTCTTTATTTGACGTTGTTGTTGTTGTGGTTGTTGTTTTTGTTGTTTATTTGACGTTGTTGTTGTTATTTATTTGACGTTGTTGTTGTTGGTGTTGTTGTTTATTTGACGTTGTTGTTAACGTGGTTGTTGTTGGTGTTTATTTGACGTTGTTGTTGTTGTTGTTGTTGTTGTTGTTGTTTATTTGACGTTGTTGTTGTTGTTGACATTGTTATTGTTGTTGTTTATTTGATGTTGTTATTGTTGTTGTTGACATAGTTGTTGTTGTTTATTTGACGTTGTTGTTGTTGCCGTTGTTGTTTATTTGACGTTGTTGTTGTTGTTTATTTGACGTTGTTGTTGTTGTTGTTGACGTTGTTGTTGTTGTTGTTTATTGGACGTTGTTGTTGTTGTTTATTTGACATTGTTATTGTTGTTGACGGTGTTGTTGTTGTTGTTGTTTATTTGACATTGTTGTTGTTGTTATTTATTTGACGTTGTTGTTGTTGCTAATTTTATTTGACGTTGTTGTTGTTGTTGTTGTTAATTTGACGTTGTTGTTGTTGTTGTTTATTTGACGTTGTTGTTGTTGTTTATTTGACGTTGTTGTTGTTGTTGTTTATTTGACATTGTTGTTGTTGTTGTTGTTGTATTTGTTATTGTTGTTATTGTTGTTGCTTATTTGACGTTGTTGTTATTGTTGTTGTTTATTTGACGTTGTTGTTGTTGTTATTCATTTGATGTTGTTGTTGTTGTTATTTATTTGACGTTGTTGTTGTTGTTCTTCATTTGACGTTGTTGTTGTCGTTGTTTTTGTTGTTTACTTGACGTTGTTGTTGTTATTTATTTGACGTTGTTGTTGTTGTTTATTTGACGTTGTTGTTGACGTTGTTGTTGTTGTTGTTTATTTGACGTTGTCGTTGTTGTTGTTGTTGTTTATTTGACGTTGTTGTTGTTGACGTTGTTGTTGTTATTGTTTATTTGATGTTGTTGTTGTTGTTGTTGACAAAGTTGTTCTTATTTATTTGACGTTGTTGTTGTTGTTGTTGACGTTGTTGTTTATTTGACATTGTTGTTGTTGTTTATTTGACGTTCTTGTTGTTGTTGTTGACGTTGTTGTTGTTGTTGTTGTTTATTGGACGTTGTTGTTGTTGTTGTTTATTTGACATTGTTGTTGTTGTTGACGGTGTTGTTGTTGTTGTTGTTTATTTGACATTGTTGTTGTTGTTGTTATTTATTTGACGTTGTTATTGTTGTTGTTGTTGTTTATTTGACGTTGTTGTTGTTGTTTATTTGACGTTGTTGTTTATTTGACGTTGTTGTTTATTTGACATTGTTGTTGTTGTTGTTATTTATTTGACGTTGTTGTTGTTGTTTTTTATTTGACATTATTGTTGTTGTTGTTGTTGTTTATTTGACGTTGTTGTTGTTTATTTGACGTAGTTGTTGTTATTGACGTTGTTATTATTGTTGTTGTTGTTGTTTATTTGACGTTTTTGTTGTTGTTGATGTTGTTGTTGTTGTTGTTTTTTATTTGACGTTGTTGTTGTTGTTTATTTGACGTTGTTGTTGTTGTTATTGTTTTTGTTGTTGTTAATTTGACGTTGTTGTTGTTGTTGTTGCTTATTTGACATTGTTGTTGTTGTTGTTTATTGGACGTTGTTGTTGTTGTTATTTATTTGACGTTGTTGTTGTTGTTGTTTATTTGACGTTGTTGTTTATTTGACATTGTTGTTTATTTGACGTTGTTGTTGTTGTTTATTTGACGTTGTTGTTGTTGTTTATTTGACGTTGTTGTTGTTATTTGAAGTTGTTGTTGTTGTTGTTGTATTTGTTGTTGTTGTTGTTGTTTATTTGACGTTGTTGTTGTTGTTTATTTGACGTTATTGTTGTTGTTTATTTGACGTTGTTATTGTTGTTGTTGTTGTTGTTGTTTATTTGACGTTGTTGTTGACATTGTTGTTGTTGTTGTTTATTTGACGTTGTTGTTGTTGTTGTTTATTAGACGTTGTTAATGTTGTTGACATTGTTGTTGTTTTTGTTGTTTATTTTACGTTGTTGTTGTTGTTGTTGTTGTTTTTGTTGTTGTCATTGTTGTTGTTGTAGTTGTTTATTTGACGTTGTTATTGTTGTTGTTGTTTATTTGATGTTGTTTTAGTTGTTGTTGTTTATTTGATGTTGTTGTTGTTTTTTATTTGACGTTATTGTTGTTGACATTGTTGTTGTTGTTGTTTATTTGATGTTGTTGTTGTTGTTTTTTATTTGACGTTGTTGTTGACATTGTTGTTGTTGTTGATGTTTATTTGACGTTGTTGTTGTTGTTGTTTATTTGACGTTGTTGTTGTTGTTGTTTATTTGACGTTTTTGTTGTTGTTGATGTTGTTGTTGTTGTTTTTTATTTGACGTTGTTGTTGTTGTTGTTAATTTGACGTTGTTGTTGTTGTTGTTTATTTGACGTTGTTGTTGTTGTTGTTTATTTGACATTGTTGTTGTTGTTGACGGTGTTGTTATTGTTGTTGTTTATTTGACATTGTTGTTGTTGTTGTTATTTATTTGACGTTGTTGTTGTTGTTGTTGTTTATTTGACGGTGTTGTTTATTTGACGTTGTTGTTTATTTGACGTTGTTGTTTATTTGACATTGTTGTTGTTGTTGTTATTTATTTGACCTTGTTGTTGTTGTTTTTTATTTGACATTATTGTTATTGTTGTTGTTGTTGTTTATTTGACGTTGTTGTTGTTTATTTGACGTAGTTGTTGTTATTGACGTTGTTATTGTTGTTGTTGTTGTTGTTGTTTATTTGACGTTTTTGTTGTTGTTGATGATGTTGTTGTTGTTGTTTTTTATTTGACGTTGTTGTTGTTGTTGTTTATTTGACGTTGTTGTTGTTGTTGTTGTTGTTTATTTGACATTGTTGTTTTATTTGACGTTGTTGTTGTTGTTGTTGTTTATTTGACGTTGTTGTTGTTGTTATTGTTGTTGTTGTTGTTAATTTGACGTTGTTGTTGTTGTTTATTTGACATTGTTGTTGTTGTTGTTTATTAGACGTTGTTGTTGTTGTTATTAATTTGACGTTGTTGTTGTTGTTGTTTATTTGACGTTGTTGTTTATTTGACATTGTTGTTTATTTGACGTTGTTGTTGTTTATTTGACGTTGTTGTTGTTATTTGAAGTTGTTGTTGTTGTTGTATTTGTTGTTGTTGTTGTTTATTTGACGTTGTTGTTGTTGTTTATTTGACGTTATTGTTGTTGTTTATTTGACGTTGTTATTGTTGTTGTTGTTGTGGTTTATTTGACGTTGTTGTTGACATTGTTGCTGTTGTTGTTTATTTGACGTTGTTGTTGTTGTTGTTGTTTATTAGACGTTGTTAATGTTGTTGACATTGTTGTTGTTGTTTTTGTTGTTTATTTGACGTTGTTGTTGTTGTTGTTGTTTTTGTTGTTGTCATTGTTGTTGTTGTAGTTGTTTATTTGACGTTGTTATTGTTGTTGTTGTTTATTTGATGTTGTTTCAGTTGTTGTTGTTTATTTGACGTTGTTGTTGTTTTTTATTTGACGTTGTTGTTGTTGACATTGTTGTTGTTGTTGTTGTTGATTTGATGTTGTTGTTGTTGTTTTTTATTTGACGTTGTTGTTGTTGACATTGTTGTTGTTTTTTATTTGACGTTGTTGTTGTTGTTGTTGTTTATTTGACGTAGTTGTTGTTATTGACGTTGTTGTTGTTGTTGTTGTTGTTGTTGTTGTTGTTTATTTGACATTTTTGTTGTTGTCGATGTTGTTGTTGTTGTTTTTTATTTGACGTTGTTGTTGTTGTTGTTAATTTGACGTTGTTGTGGTTGTTGTTTATTTGACGTTGTTGTTGTTGTTTATTTGACGTTGTTGTTGTTGTTGTTGTTTATTTGACGTTGTTGTTGTTGTTATTTATTTGACGTTGTTGTTGTTGTTATTGTTTATTTGACGTTGTTGTTGTTGTTGTTGTTTATTGGACGTTGTTATTGTTGTTTATTTGACGTTGTTTTTGTTATTTTACGTTGTTGTTGTTGTTGTATTTGTTGTTGTTGTTGTTGCTTATTTGACGTTGTTGTTATTGTTGCTATTTATTTGACGTTGTTATTGTTGTTGTTTATTTGACGTTGTTGTTGTTGTTATTTATTTGACGTTATTGTTGTTAATGTTTATTTGACGTTGTTGTTGTTGTTGTTATATTTGTTATTGTTGTTATTGTTGTTGCTTATTTGACGTTGTTGTTATTGTTGTTGTTTATTTGACGTTGTCGTTATTGTTATTTATTTGACGTTGTTGTTGTTGTTGTTGTTTATTTGACGTTGTTGTTGTTGTTGTTGTTCTTTATTTGACGTTGTTGTTGTTGTTGTTTTTGTTGTTTATTTGACGTTGTTGTTGTTATTTATTTGACGTTGTTGTTGTTGTTGTTTATTTGACGTTGTTGTTAACGTTGTTTTTGGTGGTGTTTATTTGACGTTGTTGTTGTTGTTGTTGTTTATTTGACGTTGTTGTTGTTGACGTTGTTATTGTTGTTGTTTATTTGATGTTGTTATTGTTGTTGACATAGTTGTTGTTGTTTATTTGACGTTGTTGTTGTTGTTGCCGTTGTTGTTTATTTGACGTTGTTGTTGTTGTTTATTTGACGTTGTTGTTGTTGTTGTTGACGTTGTTGTTGTTGTTGTTGTTTATTGGACGTTGTTGTTGTTGTTTATTTAACATTGTTATTGTTGTTGACGGTGTTGTTGTTGTTGTTGTTTATTTGACGTTGTTGTTGTTGTTGTTGTTTATTTGACGTTTTTGTTGTTGTTGATGTTGTTGTTGTTGTTTTTTATTTGACGTTGTTGTTGTTGTTGTTAATTTGACGTTGTTGTTGTTGTTGTTTATTTGACGTTGTTGTTGTTGTTGTTTATTTGACATTGTTGTTGTTGTTGACGGTGTTGTTATTGTTGTTGTTTATTTGACATTGTTGTTGTTGTTGTTATTTATTTGACGTTGTTGTTGTTGTTGTTGTTGTTTATTTGACGGTGTTGTTTATTTGACGTTGTTGTTTATTTGACGTTGTTGTTTATTTGACATTGTTGTTGTTGTTGTTATTTATTTGACGTTGTTGTTGTTGTTTTTTATTTGACATTATTGTTATTGTTGTTGTTGTTGTTTATTTGACGTTGTTGTTGTTTATTTGACGTAGTTGTTGTTATTGACGTTGTTATTGTTGTTGTTGTTGTTGTTGTTTATTTGACGTTTTTGTTGTTGTTGATGATGTTGTTGTTGTTGTTTTTTATTTGACGTTGTTGTTGTTGTTGTTGTTTATTTGACGTTGTTGTTGTTGTTGTTGTTGTTTATTTGACATTGTTGTTTTATTTGACGTTGTTGTTGTTGTTGTTGTTTATTTGACGTTGTTGTTGTTGTTGTTATTGTTATTGTTGTTGTTAATTTGACGTTGTTGTTGTTGTTTATTTGACATTGTTGTTGTTGTTGTTTATTAGACGTTGTTGTTGTTGTTATTAATTTGACGTTGTTGTTGTTGTTGTTTATTTGACGTTGTTGTTTATTTGACATTGTTGTTTATTTGACGTTGTTGTTGTTTATATGACGTTGTTGTTGTTATTTGAAGTTGTTGTTGTTGTTGTATTTGTTGTTGTTGTTGTTTATTTGACGTTGTTGTTGTTGTTTATTTGACGTTATTGTTGTTGTTTATTTGACGTTGTTATTGTTGTTGTTGTTGTGGTTTATTTGACGTTGTTGTTGACATTGTTGCTGTTGTTGTTTATTTGACGTTGTTGTTGTTGTTGTTTATTAGACGTTGTTAATGTTGTTGACATTGTTGTTGTTGTTTTTGTTGTTTATTTGACGTTGTTGTTGTTGTTGTTGTTGTTGTTTTTGTTGTTGTCATTGTTGTTGTTGTAGTTGTTTATTTGACGTTGTTATTGTTGTTGTTGTTTATTTGATGTTGTTTCAGTTGTTGTTGTTTATTTG
>OX451735.1:1400192038-1400232038 GCA_948472305.1 Vicia faba
TGTTATTTGAAGTTGTTGTTGTTGTTGTATTTGTTGTTGTTGTTGTTGTTTATTTGACGTTGTTGTTGTTGTTTATTTGACGTTATTATTGTTGTTTATTTGACGTTGTTATTGTTGTTGTTGTTGTTTATTTGACGTTGTTGTTGACATTGTTGTTGTTGTTGTTTATTTGACGTTGTTGTTGTTGTTGTTTATTAGACGTTGTTAATGTTGTTGACATTGTTGTTGTTTTTGTTGTTTATTTGACGTTGTTGTTGTTGTTGTTGTTTTTGTTGTTGTCATTGTTGTTGTTGTAGTTGTTTATTTGACGTTGTTATTGTTGTTGTTGTTTATTTGATGTTGTTTTAGTTGTTGTTGTTTATTTGACGTTGTTTTGGTTTTTTATTTGACGTTGTTGTTGTTGACATTGTTGTTGTTGTTGTTTATTTGATGTTGTTGTTGTTGTTTTTTATTTGACGTTGTTGTTGTTTATTTGAAGTTGTTGTTGTTGTTTATTTGCCGTAGTTGTTGTTATTGACGTTGTTGTTGTTGTTGTTGTTGTTGTTTATTTGACGTTTTTGTTGTTGTTGATGTTGTTGTTGTTGTTTTTTATTTGACGTTGTTGTTGTTGTTGTTAATTTGACGTTGTTGTTGTTGTTGTTTATTTGACGTTGTTGTTGTTGTTGTTTATTTGACATTGTTGTTGTTGTTGACGGTGTTGTTATTGTTGTTGTTTATTTGAGATTGTTGTTGTTGTTGTTATTTATTTGACGTTGTTGTTGTTGTTGTTGTTTATTTGACGGTGTTGTTTATTTGACGTTGTTGTTTATTTGACGTTGTTGTTTATTTGACGTATTTGTTGTTATTGACGTTGTTATTGTTGTTGTTGTTGTTTATTTGACATTTTTGTTGTTGTTGATGTTGTTGTTGTTGTTGTTTTTTATTTGACGTTGTTGTTGTTGTTGTTGTTTATTTGACGTTGTTGTTGTTTATTTGACATTGTTGTTTTATTTGACGTTGTTGTTGTTGTTGTTGTTTATTTGACGTTGTTGTTGTTGTTATTGTTGTTGTTGTTGTTAATTTGACGTTGTTGTTGTTGTTTATTTGACATTGTTGTTGTTGTTGTTTATTAGACGTTGTTGTTGTTATTAATTTGACGTTGTTGTTGTTGTTGTTTATTTGACGTTGTTGTTTATTTGACATTGTTGTTTATTTGACGTTGTTGTTGTTTATTTGACGTTGTTGTTGTTATTTGAAGTTGTTGTTGTTGTATTTGTTGTTGTTTATTTGACGTTGTTGTTGTTGTTTATTTGACGTTATTGTTGTTGTTTATTTGACGTTGTTATTGTTGTTGTTGTTGTGGTTTATTTGACGTTGTTGTTGACATTGTTGCTGTTGTTGTTTATTTGACGTTGTTGTTGTTGTTGTTTATTAGACGTTGTTAATGTTGTTGACATTGTTGTTGTTGTTTTTGTTGTTTATTTGACGTTGTTGTTGTTGTTGTTGTTGTTGTTGTTTTTGTTGTTGTCATTGTTGTTGTTGTAGTTGTTTATTTGACGTTGTTATTGTTGTTGTTGTTTATTTGATGTTGTTTCAGTTGTTGTTGTTTATTTGACGTTGTTGTTGTTTTTTATTTGACGTTGTTGTTGTTGACATTGTTGTTATTGTTGTTGTTTATTTGATGTTGTTGTTGTTGTTTTTTATTTGACGTTGTTGTTGTTGACATTGTTGTTGTTTTTTATTTGACGTTGTTGTTGTTTATTTGACGTAGTTGTTGTTATTGACGTTGTTGTTGTTGTTGTTGTTGTTGTTTATTTGACATTTTTGTTGTTGTCGATGTTGTTGTTGTTGTTTTTTATTTGACGTTGTTGTTGTTGTTGTTGTTAATTTGACGTTGTTGTTGTTGTTGTTTATTTGACGTTGTTGTTGTTGTTTATTTGACGTTGTTGTTGTTGTTGTTTATTTGACGTTGTTGTTGTTGTTATTTATTTGACGTTGTTGTTGTTGTTATTGTTTATTTGACGTTGTTGTTGTTGTTGTTGTTGTTTATTGGACGTTGTTATTGTTGTTTATTTGACGTTGTTTTTGTTATTTTACGTTGTTGTTGTTGTTGTATTTGTTATTGTTGTTGTTGCTTATTTGACGTTGTTGTTATTGTTGCTATTTATTTGACGTTGTTATTGTTGTTGTTTATTTGACGTTGTTGTTGGTGTTATTTATTTGACGTTATTGTTGTTAATGTTTATTTGACGTTGTTGTTGTTGTTGTTATATTTGTTATTGTTGTTGCTTATTTGACGTTGTTGTTATTGTTGTTGTTTATTTGACGTTGTCGTTATTGTTATTTATTTGACGTTGTTGTTGTTGTTGTTGTTTATTTGACGTTGTTGTTGTTGTTGTTGTTGTTCTTTATTTGACGTTATTGTTGTTGTTGTTTTTGTTGTTTATTTGACGTTGTTGTTGTTATTTATTTGACGTTGTTGTTGTTGTTGTTTATTTGACGTTTTGTTAACGTTGTTTTTGGTGGTGTTTATTTGACGTTGTTGTTGTTGTTGTTGTTTATTTGACGTTGTTGTTGTTGACGTTGTTATTGTTGTTGTTTATTTGATGTTGTTATTGTTGTTGACATAGTTGTTGTTGTTTATTTGACGTTGTTGTTGTTGTTGCCGTTGTTGTTTATTTGACGTTGTTGTTGTTGTTTATTTGACGTTGTTGTTGTTGTTGTTGACGTTGTTGTTGTTGTTGTTGTTTATTGGACGTTGTTGTTGTTGTTTATTTAACATTGTTATTGTTGTTGACGGTGTTGTTGTTGTTGTTGTTTATTTGACATTGTTGTTGTTGTTATTTATTATACGTTGTTGTTGTTGCTAATTTTATTTGACGTTGTTGTTGTTGTTGTTAATTTGACGTTGTTGTTGTTGTTGTTGTTTATTTGACGTTGTTGTTCTTGTTGTTTATTTGACGTTGTTGTTGTTGTTGTTTATTTGACGTTGTTGTTGTTGTTGTTGTATTTGTTATTGTTGTTATTGTTGTTACTTATTTGACGTTGTTGTTATTGTTGTTGTTTATTTGACGTTGTTGTTGTTGTTATTCATTTGATGTTGTTGTTGTTGTTATTTATTTGACGTTGTTGTTGTTGTTCTTCATTTGACGTTGTTGTTGTCGTTGTTTTTGTTGTTTACTTGACGTTGTTGTTGTTATTTATTTGACGTTGTTGTTGTTGTTTATTTGACGTTGTTGTTGACGTTGTTGTTGTTGTTGTTTATTTGACGTTGTCGTTGTTGACGTTGTTGTTTATTTGACGTTGTTGTTGTTGACGTTGTTGTTATTATTGTTTATTTGATGTTGTTGTTGTTGTTGTTGACAAAGTTGTTCTTATTTATTTGACGTTGTTGCTGTTGTTGTTGACGTTGTTGTTTATTTGACGTTGTTGTTGTTGTTGTTTATTTGACGTTCTTGTTGTTGTTGTTGACGTTGTTGTTGTTGTTGTTGTTTATTGGACGTTGTTGTTGTTGTTGTTTATTTGACATTGTTGTTGTTGTTGACGGTGTTGTTGTTGTTGTTTATTTGACATTGTTGTTGTTGTTGTTATTTATTTGACGTTGTTGTTGTTGTTGTTTATGTGACGTTGTTGTTGTTGTTTATTTGACGTTGTTGTTTATTTGACGTTGTTGTTTATTTGACATTGTTGTTGTTGTTGTTATTTATTTGACGTTGTTGTTGTTGTTTTTTATTTGACATTATTGTTGTTGTTGTTGTTGTTTATTTGACGTTGTTGTTGTTTATTTGACGTAGTTGTTGTTATTGACGTTGTTATTATTGTTGTTGTTGTTGTTTATTTGACGTTTTTGTTGTTGTTGATGTTGTTGTTGTTGTTGTTTTTTATTTGACGTTGTTGTTGTTGTTGTTTATTTGACGTTGTTGTTGTTGTTATTGTTGTTGTTGTTGTTAATTTGACGTTGTTGTTGTTGTTGTTGCTTATTTGACATTGTTGTTGTTGTTGTTTATTGGACGTTGTTGTTATTGTTATTTATTTGACGTTGTTGTTGTTGTTGTTTATTTGACGTTGTTGTTTATTTGACATTGTTGTTTATTTGACGTTGTTGTTGTTGTTTATTTGACGTTGTTGTTGTTGTTTATTTGACGTTGTTGTTGTTATTTGAAGTTGTTGTTGTTGTTGTATTTGTTGTTGTTGTTGTTGTTTATTTGACGTTGTTGTTGTTGTTTATTTGACGTTATTGTTGTTGTTTATTTGACGTTGTTATTGTTGTTGTTGTTGTTTATTTGACGTTGTTGTTGACATTGTTGTTGTTGTTGTTTATTTGACGTTGTTGTTGTTGTTGTTTATTAGACGTTGTTAATGTTGTTGACATTGTTGTTGTTTTTGTTGTTTATTTGACGTTGTTGTTGTTGTTGTTGTTTTTGTTGTTGTCATTGTTGTTGTTGTAGTTGTTTATTTGACGTTGTTATTGTTGTTGTTGTTTATTTGATGTTGTTTTAGTTGTTGTTGTTTATTTGACGTTGTTTTGGTTTTTTATTTGACGTTGTTGTTGTTGACATTGTTGTTGTTGTTGTTGTTTATTTGATGTTGTTGTTGTTGTTTTTTATTTGACGTTGTTGTTGTTGACATTGTTGTTGTTGTTGTTGTTTATTTGACATTGTTGTTGTTGTTGTTTATTTGCCGTAGTTGTTGTTATTGACGTTGTTGTTGTTGTTGTTGTTGTTTATTTGACGTTTTTGTTGTTGTTGATGTTGTTGTTGTTGTTTTTTATTTGACGTTGTTGTTGTTGTTGTTAATTTGACGTTGTTGTTGTTGTTGTTTATGTGACGTTGTTGTTGTTGTTGTTTATTTGACATTGTTGTTGTTGTTGACGGTGTTGTTATTGTTGTTGTTTATTTGAGATTGTTGTTGTTGTTGTTATTTATTTGACGTTGTTGTTGTTGTTGTTGTTTATTTGACGGTGTTGTTTATTTGACGTTGTTGTTTATTTGACGTTGTTGTTTATTTGACATTGTTGTTGTTGTTGTTATTTATTTGACGTTGTTGTTGTTGTTTTTTATTTGACATTATTGTTATTGTTGTTGTTGTTGTTTATTTGACGTTGTTGTTGTTTATTTGACGTATTTGTTGTTATTGACGTTGTTATTGTTGTTGTTGTTGTTGTTTATTTGACGTTTTTGTTGTTGTTGATGTTGTTGTTGTTGTTGTTTTTTATTTGACGTTGTTGTTGTTGTTGTTGTTTATTTGACGTTGTTGTTGTTGTTGTTTATTTGACATTGTTGTTTTATTTGACGTTGTTGTTGTTGTTGTTGTTTATTTGACGTTGTTGTTGTTGTTATTGTTGTTGTTGTTGTTAATTTGACGTTGTTGTTGTTGTTTATTTGACATTGTTGTTGTTGTTGTTTATTAGACGTTGTTGTTGTTATTAATTTGATGTTGTTGTTGTTGTTGTTTATTTGACGTTGTTGTTTATTTGACATTGTTGTTTATTTGACGTTGTTGTTGTTTATTTGACGTTGTTGTTGTTATTTGAAGTTGTTGTTGTTGTTGTATTTGTTGTTGTTGTTGTTTATTTGACGTTGTTGTTGTTGTTTATTTGACGTTATTGTTGTTGTTTATTTGACGTTGTTATTGTTGTTGTTGTTGTGGTTTATTTGACGTTGTTGTTGACATTGTTGCTGTTGTTGTTTATTTGACGTTGTTGTTGTTGTTGTTTATTAGACGTTGTTAATGTTGTTGACATTGTTGTTGTTGTTTTTGTTGTTTATTTGACGTTGTTGTTGTTGTTGTTGTTGTTGTTTTTGTTGTTGTCATTGTTGTTGTTGTAGTTGTTTATTTGACGTTGTTATTGTTGTTGTTGTTTATTTGATGTTGTTTCAGTTGTTGTTTATTTGACGTTGTTGTTGTTTTTTATTTGACATTGTTGTTGTTGACATTGTTGTTGTTGTTGTTGTTTATTTGATGTTGTTGTTGTTGTTTTTTATTTGACGTTGTTGTTGTTGACATTGTTGTTGTTGTTTATTTGACGTTGTTGTTGTTGTTGTTTATTTGACGTAGTTGTTGTTATTGACGTTGTTGTTGTTGTTGTTGTTGTTGTTGTTGTTGTTTATTTGACATTTTTGTTGTTGTTGATGTTGTTGTTGTTGTTTTTTATTTGACGTTGTTGTTGTTGTTAATTTGACGTTGTTGTTGTTGTTGTTTATTTGACGTTGTTGTTGTTGTTTATTTGACGTTGTTGTTGTTGTTGTTTATTTGACGTTGTTGTTGTTGTTATTTATTTGACGTTGTTGTTGTTGTTATTGTTTATTTGACGTTGTTGTTGTTGTTGTTGTTGTTTATTGGACGTTGTTATTGTTGTTTATTTGACGTTGTTTTTGTTATTTTATGTTGTTGTTGTTGTTGTATTTGTTGTTGTTGTTGTTGCTTATTTGACGTTGTTGTTATTGTTGCTATTTATTTGACGTTGTTATTGTTGTTGTTTATTTGACGTTGTTGTTGTTGTTATTTATTTGACGTTATTGTTGTTAATGTTTATTTGACGTTGTTGTTGTTGTTGTTATATTTGTTATTGTTGTTATTGTTGTTGCTTATTTGACGTTGTTGTTATTGTTGTTGTTTATTTGACGTTGTCGTTATTGTTATTTATTTGACGTTGTTGTTGTTGTTGTTGTTGTTTATTTGACGTTGTTGTTGTTGTTGTTGTTGTTCTTTATTTGACGTTGTTGTTGTTGTTGTTTTTGTTGTTTATTTGACGTTGTTGTTGTTATTTATTTGACGTTGTTGTTGTTGTTGTTTATTTGACGTTGTTGTTAACGTTGTTTTTGGTGGTGTTTATTTGACATTGTTGTTGTTGTTGTTGTTTATTTGACGTTGTTGTTGTTGACGTTGTTATTGTTGTTGTTTATTTGATGTTGTTATTGTTGTTGACATAATTGTTGTTGTTTATTTGACGTTGTTGTTGTTGTTGCCGTTGTTGTTTATTTGACGTTGTTGTTGTTGTTTATTTGACGTTGTTGTTGTTGTTGTTGACGTTGTTGTTGTTGTTGTTTATTGGACGTTGTTGTTGTTGTTTATTTAACATTGTTATTGTTGTTGACGGTGTTGTTGTTGTTGTTGTTTATTTGACATTGTTGTTGTTGTTATTTATTATACGTTGTTGTTGTTGCTAATTTTATTTGACGTTGTTGTTGTTGTTAATTTGACGTTGTTGTTGTTGTTGTTTATTTGACGTTGTTGTTGTTCTTGTTTATTTGACGTTGTTGTTGTTGTTGTTTATTTGACGTTGTTGTTGTTGTTGTTGTATTTGTTATTGTTGTTATTGTTGTTGCTTATTTGACGTTGTTGTTATTGTTGTTGTTTATTTGACGTTGTTGTTGTTATTCATTTGATGTTGTTGTTGTTGTTATTTATTTGACGTTGTTGTTGTTGTTCTTCATTTGACGTTGTTGTTGTCGTTGTTTTTGTTGTTTACTTGACGTTGTTGTTGTTATTTATTTGACGTTGTTGTTGTTGTTGTTTATTTGACGTTGTTGTTGACGTTGTTGTTGTTGTTGTTTATTTGACGTTGTCGTTGTTGTTGTTGTTGTTTATTTGACGTTGTTGTTGTTGACGTTGTTGTTGTTATTGTTTATTTGATGTTGTTGTTGTTGTTGTTGACAAAGTTGTTCTTATTTATTTGACGTTGTTGTTGTTGTTGTTGTTGACGTTGTTGTTTATTTGACGTTGTTGTTGTTGTTTATTTGACGTTCTTGTTGTTGTTGTTGACGTTGTTGTTGTTGTTGTTGTTTATTGGACGTTGTTGTTGTTGTTGTTTATTTGACATTGTTGTTGTTGTTGACGGTGTTGTTGTTGTTGTTGTTTATTTGACATTGTTGTTGTTGTTGTTATTTATTTGACGTTGTTGTTGTTGTTGTTTATTTGACGTTGTTGTTGTTGTTTATTTGACGTTGTTGTTTATTTGACGTTGTTGTTTATTTGACATTGTTGTTGTTGTTGTTATTTATTTGACGTTGTTGTTGTTGCTTTTTATTTGACATTATTGTTGTTGTTGTTGTTGTTTATTTTACGTTGTTGTTGTTTATTTGACGTAGTTGTTGTTATTGACGTTGTTATTATTGTTGTTGTTGTTGTTTATTTGACGTTTTTGTTGTTGTTGATGTTGTTGTTGTTGTTGTTTTTTATTTGACGTTGTTGTTGTTGTTGTTTATTTGACGTTGTTGTTGTTGTTATTGTTGTTGTTGTTGTTAATTTGACGTTGTTGTTGTTGTTGTTGCTTATTTGACATTGTTGTTGTTGTTGTTTATTGGACGTTGTTGTTGTTGTTATTTATTTGACGTTGTTGTTGTTGTTGTTGTTTATTTGACGTTGTTGTTTATTTGACATTGTTGTTTATTTGACGTTGTTGTTGTTGTTTATTTGACGTTGTTGTTGTTGTTTATTTGACGTTGTTGTTGTTATTTGAAGTTGTTGTTGTTGTTGTATTTGTTGTTGTTGTTGTTGTTTATTTGACGTTGTTGTTGTCGTTTATTTGACGTTATTGTTGTTGTTTATTTGACGTTGTTATTGTTGTTGTTGTTGTTGTTGTTTATTTGACGTTGTTGTTGACATTGTTGTTATTGTTGTTTATTTGACGTTGTTGTTGTTGTTGTTTATTAGACGTTGTTAATGTTGTTGACATTGTTGTTGTTTTTGTTGTTTATTTTACGTTGTTGTTGTTGTTTTTGTTGTTGTCATTGTTGTTGTTGTAGTTGTTTATTTGACGTTGTTATTGTTGTTGTTGTTTATTTGATGTTGTTTTAGTTGTTGTTGTTTATTTGACGTTGTTATTGTTTTTTATTTGACGTTATTGTTGTTGACATTGTTGTTGTTGTTGTTTATTTGATGTTGTTGTTGTTGTTTTTTATTTGACGTTGTTGTTGTTGACATTGTTGTTGTTGTTGATGTTTATTTGACGTTGTTGTTGTTGTTGTTTATTTGACGTTGTTGTTGTTGTTGTTGTTTATTTGACGTTTCTGTTGTTGTTGATGTTGTTGTTGTTGTTTTTTATTTGACGTTGTTGTTGTTGTTGTTAATTTGACGTTGTTGTTGTTGTTGTTGTTTATTTGACGTTGTTGTTGTTGTTGTTTATTTGACATTGTTGTTGTTGTTGACGGTGTTGTTATTGTTGTTGTTTATTTGACATTGTTGTTGTTGTTGTTATTTATTTGACGTTGTTGTTGTTGTTGTTTATTTGACGGTGTTGTTTATTTGACGTTGTTGTTTATTTGATGTTGTTGTTGTTGTTTTTTATTTGACGTTGTTGTTGTTGTTGTTAATTTGACGTTGTTGTTGTTGTTGTTTATGTGACGTTGTTGTTGTTGTTGTTTATTTGACATTGTTGTTGTTGTTGACGGTGTTGTTATTGTTGTTGTTTATTTGAGATTGTTGTTGTTGTTGTTATTTATTTGACGTTGTTGTTGTTGTTGTTGTTTATTTGACGGTGTTGTTTATTTGACGTTGTTGTTTATTTGACGTTGTTGTTTATTTGACATTGTTGTTGTTGTTGTTATTTATTTGACGTTGTTGTTGTTGTTTTTTATTTGACATTATTGTTATTGTTGTTGTTGTTGTTTATTTGACGTTGTTGTTGTTTATTTGACGTATTTGTTGTTATTGACGTTGTTATTGTTGTTGTTGTTGTTGTTTATTTGACGTTTTTGTTGTTGTTGATGTTGTTGTTGTTGTTGTTTTTTATTTGACGTTGTTGTTGTTGTTGTTGTTTATTTGACGTTGTTGTTGTTGTTGTTTATTTGACATTGTTGTTTTATTTGACGTTGTTGTTGTTGTTGTTGTTTATTTGACGTTGTTGTTGTTGTTATTGTTGTTGTTGTTGTTAATTTGACGTTGTTGTTGTTGTTTATTTGACATTGTTGTTGTTGTTGTTTATTAGACGTTGTTGTTGTTATTAATTTGATGTTGTTGTTGTTGTTGTTTATTTGACGTTGTTGTTTATTTGACATTGTTGTTTATTTGACGTTGTTGTTGTTTATTTGACGTTGTTGTTGTTATTTGAAGTTGTTGTTGTTGTTGTATTTGTTGTTGTTGTTGTTTATTTGACGTTGTTGTTGTTGTTTATTTGACGTTATTGTTGTTGTTTATTTGACGTTGTTATTGTTGTTGTTGTTGTGGTTTATTTGACGTTGTTGTTGACATTGTTGCTGTTGTTGTTTATTTGACGTTGTTGTTGTTGTTGTTTATTAGACGTTGTTAATGTTGTTGACATTGTTGTTGTTGTTTTTGTTGTTTATTTGACGTTGTTGTTGTTGTTGTTGTTGTTGTTTTTGTTGTTGTCATTGTTGTTGTTGTAGTTGTTTATTTGACGTTGTTATTGTTGTTGTTGTTTATTTGATGTTGTTTCAGTTGTTGTTTATTTGACGTTGTTGTTGTTTTTTATTTGACATTGTTGTTGTTGACATTGTTGTTGTTGTTGTTGTTTATTTGATGTTGTTGTTGTTGTTTTTTATTTGACGTTGTTGTTGTTGACATTGTTGTTGTTGTTTATTTGACGTTGTTGTTGTTGTTGTTTATTTGACGTAGTTGTTGTTATTGACGTTGTTGTTGTTGTTGTTGTTGTTGTTGTTGTTTATTTGACATTTTTGTTGTTGTTGATGTTGTTGTTGTTGTTTTTTATTTGACGTTGTTGTTGTTGTTAATTTGACGTTGTTGTTGTTGTTGTTTATTTGACGTTGTTGTTGTTGTTTATTTGACGTTGTTGTTGTTGTTGTTTATTTGACGTTGTTGTTGTTGTTATTTATTTGACGTTGTTGTTGTTGTTATTGTTTATTTGACGTTGTTGTTGTTGTTGTTGTTGTTTATTGGACGTTGTTATTGTTGTTTATTTGACGTTGTTTTTGTTATTTTATGTTGTTGTTGTTGTTGTATTTGTTGTTGTTGTTGTTGCTTATTTGACGTTGTTGTTATTGTTGCTATTTATTTGACGTTGTTATTGTTGTTGTTTATTTGACGTTGTTGTTGTTGTTATTTATTTGACGTTATTGTTGTTAATGTTTATTTGACGTTGTTGTTGTTGTTGTTATATTTGTTATTGTTGTTATTGTTGTTGCTTATTTGACGTTGTTGTTATTGTTGTTGTTTATTTGACGTTGTCGTTATTGTTATTTATTTGACGTTGTTGTTGTTGTTGTTGTTGTTTATTTGACGTTGTTGTTGTTGTTGTTGTTGTTCTTTATTTGACGTTGTTGTTGTTGTTGTTTTTGTTGTTTATTTGACGTTGTTGTTGTTATTTATTTGACGTTGTTGTTGTTGTTGTTTATTTGACGTTGTTGTTAACGTTGTTTTTGGTGGTGTTTATTTGACATTGTTGTTGTTGTTGTTGTTTATTTGACGTTGTTGTTGTTGACGTTGTTATTGTTGTTGTTTATTTGATGTTGTTATTGTTGTTGACATAATTGTTGTTGTTTATTTGACGTTGTTGTTGTTGTTGCCGTTGTTGTTTATTTGACGTTGTTGTTGTTGTTTATTTGACGTTGTTGTTGTTGTTGTTGACGTTGTTGTTGTTGTTGTTTATTGGACGTTGTTGTTGTTGTTTATTTAACATTGTTATTGTTGTTGACGGTGTTGTTGTTGTTGTTGTTTATTTGACATTGTTGTTGTTGTTATTTATTATACGTTGTTGTTGTTGCTAATTTTATTTGACGTTGTTGTTGTTGTTAATTTGACGTTGTTGTTGTTGTTGTTTATTTGACGTTGTTGTTGTTCTTGTTTATTTGACGTTGTTGTTGTTGTTGTTTATTTGACGTTGTTGTTGTTGTTGTTGTATTTGTTATTGTTGTTATTGTTGTTGCTTATTTGACGTTGTTGTTATTGTTGTTGTTTATTTGACGTTGTTGTTGTTATTCATTTGATGTTGTTGTTGTTGTTATTTATTTGACGTTGTTGTTGTTGTTCTTCATTTGACGTTGTTGTTGTCGTTGTTTTTGTTGTTTACTTGACGTTGTTGTTGTTATTTATTTGACGTTGTTGTTGTTGTTGTTTATTTGACGTTGTTGTTGACGTTGTTGTTGTTGTTGTTTATTTGACGTTGTCGTTGTTGTTGTTGTTGTTTATTTGACGTTGTTGTTGTTGACGTTGTTGTTGTTATTGTTTATTTGATGTTGTTGTTGTTGTTGTTGACAAAGTTGTTCTTATTTATTTGACGTTGTTGTTGTTGTTGTTGTTGACGTTGTTGTTTATTTGACGTTGTTGTTGTTGTTTATTTGACGTTCTTGTTGTTGTTGTTGACGTTGTTGTTGTTGTTGTTGTTTATTGGACGTTGTTGTTGTTGTTGTTTATTTGACATTGTTGTTGTTGTTGACGGTGTTGTTGTTGTTGTTGTTTATTTGACATTGTTGTTGTTGTTGTTATTTATTTGACGTTGTTGTTGTTGTTGTTTATTTGACGTTGTTGTTGTTGTTTATTTGACGTTGTTGTTTATTTGACGTTGTTGTTTATTTGACATTGTTGTTGTTGTTGTTATTTATTTGACGTTGTTGTTGTTGCTTTTTATTTGACATTATTGTTGTTGTTGTTGTTGTTTATTTTACGTTGTTGTTGTTTATTTGACGTAGTTGTTGTTATTGACGTTGTTATTATTGTTGTTGTTGTTGTTTATTTGACGTTTTTGTTGTTGTTGATGTTGTTGTTGTTGTTGTTTTTTATTTGACGTTGTTGTTGTTGTTGTTTATTTGACGTTGTTGTTGTTGTTATTGTTGTTGTTGTTGTTAATTTGACGTTGTTGTTGTTGTTGTTGCTTATTTGACATTGTTGTTGTTGTTGTTTATTGGACGTTGTTGTTGTTGTTATTTATTTGACGTTGTTGTTGTTGTTGTTGTTTATTTGACGTTGTTGTTTATTTGACATTGTTGTTTATTTGACGTTGTTGTTGTTGTTTATTTGACGTTGTTGTTGTTGTTTATTTGACGTTGTTGTTGTTATTTGAAGTTGTTGTTGTTGTTGTATTTGTTGTTGTTGTTGTTGTTTATTTGACGTTGTTGTTGTCGTTTATTTGACGTTATTGTTGTTGTTTATTTGACGTTGTTATTGTTGTTGTTGTTGTTGTTGTTTATTTGACGTTGTTGTTGACATTGTTGTTATTGTTGTTTATTTGACGTTGTTGTTGTTGTTGTTTATTAGACGTTGTTAATGTTGTTGACATTGTTGTTGTTTTTGTTGTTTATTTTACGTTGTTGTTGTTGTTTTTGTTGTTGTCATTGTTGTTGTTGTAGTTGTTTATTTGACGTTGTTATTGTTGTTGTTGTTTATTTGATGTTGTTTTAGTTGTTGTTGTTTATTTGACGTTGTTATTGTTTTTTATTTGACGTTATTGTTGTTGACATTGTTGTTGTTGTTGTTTATTTGATGTTGTTGTTGTTGTTTTTTATTTGACGTTGTTGTTGTTGACATTGTTGTTGTTGTTGATGTTTATTTGACGTTGTTGTTGTTGTTGTTTATTTGACGTTGTTGTTGTTGTTGTTGTTTATTTGACGTTTCTGTTGTTGTTGATGTTGTTGTTGTTGTTTTTTATTTGACGTTGTTGTTGTTGTTGTTAATTTGACGTTGTTGTTGTTGTTGTTGTTTATTTGACGTTGTTGTTGTTGTTGTTTATTTGACATTGTTGTTGTTGTTGACGGTGTTGTTATTGTTGTTGTTTATTTGACATTGTTGTTGTTGTTGTTATTTATTTGACGTTGTTGTTGTTGTTGTTTATTTGACGGTGTTGTTTATTTGACGTTGTTGTTTATTTGACGTTGTTGTTTATTTGACGTTGTTGTTTATTTGACATTGTTGTTGTTGTTGTTATTTATTTGACGTTGTTGTTGTTGTTTTTTATTTGACATTATTGTTATTGTTGTTGTTGTTGTTTATTTGACGTTGTTGTTGTTTATTTGACGTAGTTGTTGTTATTGACGTTGTTATTGTTGTTGTTGTTGTTGTTGTTTATTTGACGTTTTTGTTGTTGTTGATGATGTTGTTGTTGTTGTTTTTTATTTGACGTTGTTGTTGTTGTTGTTGTTTATTTGACGTTGTTGTTGTTGTTGTTGTTGTTTATTTGACATTGTTGTTTTATTTGACGTTGTTGTTGTTGTTGTTTATTTGACGTTGTTGTTGTTGTTATTGTTGTTGTTGTTGTTAATTTGACGTTGTTGTTGTTGTTTATTTGACATTGTTGTTGTTGTTGTTTATTAGACGTTGTTGTTGTTGTTATTAATTTGACGTTGTTGTTGTTGTTGTTTATTTGACGTTGTTGTTTATTTGACGTTGTTGTTATTTATTTGACGTTATTGTTGTTAATGTTTATTTGACGTTGTTGTTGTTGTTGTTTAATTTGTTATTGTTGTTATTGTTGTTGCTTATTTGACGTTGTTGTTATTGTTGTTGTTTATTTGACGTTGTCGTTATTGTTATTTATTTGACGTTGTTGTTGTTGTTTATTTGACGTTGTTGTTGTTGTTGTTGTTCTTTATTTGACGTTGTTGTTGTTGTTGTTGTTTTTGTTGTTTATTTGACGTTGTTGTTGTTATTTATTTGACGTTGTTGTTGTTGTTGTTTATTTGACGTTGTTGTTAACGTTGTTTTTGGTGGTGTTTATTTGACATTGTTGTTGTTGTTGTTGTTTATTTGACGTTGTTGTTGTTGACGTTGTTATTGTTGTTGTTTATTTGATGTTGTTATTGTTGTTGACATAGTTGTTGTTGTTTATTTGACGTTGTTGTTGTTGCCGTTGTTGTTTATTTGACGTTGTTGTTGTTGTTTATTTGACGTTGTTGTTGTTGTTGTTGACGTTGTTGTTGTTGTTGTTTATTGGACGTTGTTGTTGTTGTTTATTTAACATTGTTATTGTTGTTGACGGTGTTGTTGTTGTTGTTGTTTATTTGACATTGTTGTTGTTGTTATTTATTATACGTTGTTGTTGTTGCTAATTTTATTTGACGTTGTTGTTGTTGTTGTTGTTAATTTGACGTTGTTGTTGTTGTTGTTGTTTATTTGACGTTGTTGTTGTTCTTGTTTATTTGACGTTGTTGTTGTTGTTGTTTATTTGACGTTGTTGTTGTTGTTGTATTTGTTATTGTTGTTATTGTTGTTGCTTATTTGACGTTGTTGTTATTGTTGTTGTTTATTTGACGTTGTTGTTGTTGTTATTCATTTGATGTTGTTGTTGTTGTTATTTATTTGACGTTGTTGTTGTTGTTCTTCATTTGACGTTGTTGTTGTCGTTGTTTTTGTTGTTTACTTGACGTTGTTGTTGTTATTTATTTGACGTTGTTGTTGTTGTTTATTTGACGTTGTTGTTGACGTTGTTGTTGTTGTTGTTTATTTGACGTTGTCGTTGTTGTTGTTGTTGTTTATTTGACGTTGTTGTTGTTGACGTTGTTGTTGTTATTGTTTATTTGATGTTGTTGTTGTTGTTGTTGACAAAGTTGTTCTTGTTTATTTGACGTTGTTGTTGTTGTTGTTGTTGACGTTGTTGTTTATTTGACGTTGTTGTTGTTGTTTATTTGACGTTCTTGTTGTTGTTGTTGACGTTGTTGTTGTTGTTGTTTATTGGACGTTGTTGTTGTTGTTGTTTATTTGACATTGTTGTTGTTGTTGACGGTGTTGTTGTTGTTGTTGTTTATTTGACATTGTTGTTGTTGTTGTTATTTATTTGACGTTGTTGTTGTTGTTGTTTATTTGACGTTGTTGTTGTTGTTTATTTGACGTTGTTGTTTATTTGACGTTGTTGTTTATTTGACATTGTTGTTGTTGTTGTTATTTATTTGACGTTGTTGTTGTTGCTTTTTATTTGACATTATTGTTGTTGTTGTTGTTGTTTATTTGACGTTGTTGTTGTTTATTTGACGTAGTTGTTGTTATTGACGTTGTTATTATTGTTGTTGTTGTTGTTTATTTGACGTTTTTGTTGTTGTTGATGTTGTTGTTGTTGTTGTTTTTTATTTGACGTTGTTGTTGTTGTTGTTTATTTGACGTTGTTGTTGTTGTTATTGTTGTTGTTGTTGTTAATTTGACGTTGTTGTTGTTGTTGTTGCTTATTTGACATTGTTGTTGTTGTTGTTTATTGGACGTTGTTGTTGTTGTTATTTATTTGACGTTGTTGTTGTTGTTGTTTATTTGACGTTGTTGTTTATTTGACATTGTTGTTTATTTGACGTTGTTGTTGTTGTTTATTTGACGTTGTTGTTGTTGTTTATTTGACGTTGTTGTTGTTATTTGAAGTTGTTGTTGTTGTTGTATTTGTTGTTGTTGTTGTTGTTTATTTGACGTTGTTGTTGTCGTTTATTTGACGTTATTGTTGTTGTTTATTTGACGTTGTTATTGTTGTTGTTGTTGTTGTTGTTTATTTGACGTTGTTGTTGACATTGTTGTTGTTGTTGTTTATTTGACGTTGTTGTTGTTGTTGTTTATTAGACGTTGTTAATGTTGTTGACATTGTTGTTGTTTTTGTTGTTTATTTTACGTTGTTGTTGTTGTTTTTGTTGTTGTCATTGTTGTTGTTGTAGTTGTTTATTTGACGTTGTTATTGTTGTTGTTGTTTATTTGATGTTGTTTTAGTTGTTGTTGTTTATTTGACGTTGTTGTTGTTTTTTATTTGACGTTATTGTTGTTGACATTGTTGTTGTTGTTGTTTATTTGATGTTGTTGTTGTTGTTTTTTATTTGACGTTGTTGTTGTTGACATTGTTGTTGTTGTTGATGTTTATTTGACGTTGTTGTTGTTGTTTATTTGACGTTGTTGTTGTTGTTGTTGTTTATTTGACGTTTTTGTTGTTGTTGATGTTGTTGTTGTTGTTTTTTATTTGACGTTGTTGTTGTTGTTGTTAATTTGACGTTGTTGTTGTTGTTGTTTATTTGACGTTGTTGTTGTTGTTGTTTATTTGACATTGTTGTTGTTGTTGACGGTGTTGTTATTGTTGTTGTTTATTTGACATTGTTGTTGTTGTTGTTGTTATTTATTTGACGTTGTTGTTGTTGTTGTTTATTTGACGGTGTTGTTTATTTGACGTTGTTGTTTATTTGACGTTGTTGTTTATTTGACATTGTTGTTGTTGTTGTTATTTATTTGACGTTGTTGTTGTTGTTTTTTATTTGACATTATTGTTATTGTTGTTGTTGTTGTTTATTTGACGTTGTTGTTGTTTATTTGACGTAGTTGTTGTTATTGACGTTGTTATTGTTGTTGTTGTTGTTGTTGTTGTTTATTTGACGTTTTTGTTGTTGTTGATGATGTTGTTGTTGTTGTTGTTTATTTGACGTTGTTGTTGTTGTTGTTGTTTATTTGACATTGTTGTTTTATTTGACGTTGTTGTTGTTGTTGTTGTTTATTTGACGTTGTTGTTGTTGTTATTGTTGTTGTTGTTGTTAATTTGACGTTGTTGTTGTTGTTTATTTGACATTGTTGTTGTTGTTGTTTATTAGACGTTGTTGTTGTTGTTATTAATTTGACGTTGTTGTTGTTGTTGTTTATTTGACGTTGTTGTTTATTTGACGTTGTTGTTATTTATTTGACGTTATTGTTGTTAATGTTTATTTGACGTTGTTGTTGTTGTTGTTATATTTGTTATTGTTGTTATTGTTGTTGCTTATTTGACGTTGTTGTTATTGTTGTTGTTTATTTGACGTTGTCGTTATTGTTATTTATTTGACGTTGTTGTTGTTGTTTATTTGACGTTGTTGTTGTTGTTGTTGTTCTTTATTTGACGTTGTTGTTGTTGTTGTTTTTGTTGTTTATTTGACGTTGTTGTTGTTATTTATTTGACGTTGTTGTTGTTGTTGTTGTTTATTTGACGTTGTTGTTAACGTTGTTTTTGGTGGTGTTTATTTGACATTGTTGTTGTTGTTGTTGTTTATTTGACGTTGTTGTTGTTGACGTTGTTATTGTTGTTGTTTATTTGATGTTGTTATCGTTGTTGACATAGTTGTTGTTGTTTATTTGACGTTGTTGTTGTTGTTGCCGTTGTTGTTTATTTGACGTTGTTGTTGTTGTTTATTTGACGTTGTTGTTGTTGTTGTTGACGTTGTTGTTGTTGTTGTTTATTGGACGTTGTTGTTGTTGTTTATTTAACATTGTTATTGTTGTTGACGGTGTTGTTGTTGTTGTTGTTTATTTGACATTGTTGTTGTTGTTATTTATTATACGTTGTTGTTGTTGCTAATTTTATTTGACGTTGTTGTTGTTGTTGTTGTTAATTTGACGTTGTTGTTGTTGTTGTTTATTTGACGTTGTTGTTGTTCTTGTTTATTTGACGTTGTTGTTGTTGTTGTTTTTTTGACGTTGTTGTTGTTGTTGTTGTATTTGTTATTGTTGTTATTGTTGTTGCTTATTTGACGTTGTTGTTATTGTTGTTGTTTATTTGACGTTGTTGTTGTTGTTATTCATTTGATGTTGTTTTTGTTGTTATTTATTTGACGTTGTTGTTGTTGTTCTTCATTTGACGTTGTTGTTGTCGTTGTTTTTGTTGTTTACTTGACGTTGTTGTTGTTATTTATTTGACGTTGTTGTTGTTGTTTATTTGACGTTGTTGTTGACGTTGTTGTTGTTGTTGTTTATTTGACGTTGTCGTTGTTGTTGTTGTTGTTGTTTATTTGACGTTGTTGTTGTTGACGTTGTTGTTGTTATTGTTTATTTGATGTTGTTGTTGTTGTTGTTGACAAAGTTGTTCTTATTTATTTGACGTTGTTGTTGTTGTTGTTGTTGACGTTGTTGTTTATTTGACGTTGTTGTTGTTGTTTATTTGACGTTCTTGTTGTTGTTGTTGACGTTGTTGTTGTTGTTGTTTATTGGACGTTGTTGTTGTTGTTGTTTATTTGACATTGTTGTTGTTGTTGACGGTGTTGTTGTTGTTGTTGTTTATTTGACATTGTTGTTGTTGTTGTTATTTATTTGACGTTGTTGTTGTTGTTTATTTGACGTTGTTGTTGTTGTTTATTTGACGTTGTTGTTTATTTGACATTGTTGTTGTTGTTGTTATTTATTTGACGTTGTTGTTGTTGCTTTTTATTTGACATTTTTGTTGTTGTTGTTGTTGTTTATTTGACGATGTTGTTGTTTATTTGACGTAGTTGTTGTTATTGACGTTGTTATTATTGTTGTTGTTGTTGTTTATTTGACGTTTTTGTTGTTGTTGATGTTGTTGTTGTTGTTGTTTTTTATTTGACGTTGTTGTTGTTGTTGTTGTTTATTTGACGTTGTTGTTGTTGTTATTGTTGTTGTTGTTGTTAATTTGACGTTGTTGTTGTTGTTGTTGCTTATTTGACATTGTTGTTGTTGTTGTTTATTGGACGTTGTTGTTGTTGTTATTTATTTGACGTTGTTGTTGTTGTTGTTTATTTGACGTTGTTGTTTATTTGACATTGTTGTTTATTTGACGTTGTTGTTGTTGTTTATTTGACGTTGTTGTTGTTGTTTATTTGACGTTGTTGTTGTTATTTGAAGTTGTTGTTGTTGTTGTATTTGTTGTTGTTGTTGTTGTTTATTTGACGTTGTTGTTGTCGTTTATTTGACGTTATTGTTGTTCTTTATTTGACGTTGTTGTTGTTGTTGTTTTTGTTGTTTATTTGACGTTGTTGTTGTTATTTATTTGACGTTGTTGTTGTTGTTGTTTATTTGACGTTGTTGTTAACGTTGTTTTTGGTGGTGTTTATTTGACATTGTTGTTGTTGTTGTTGTTTATTTGACGTTGTTGTTGTTGACGTTGTTATTGTTGTTGTTTATTTGATGTTGTTATCGTTGTTGACATAGTTGTTGTTGTTTATTTGACGTTGTTGTTGTTGTTGCCGTTGTTGTTTATTTGACGTTGTTGTTGTTGTTTATTTGACGTTGTTGTTGTTGTTGTTGACGTTGTTGTTGTTGTTGTTTATTGGACGTTGTTGTTGTTGTTTATTTAACATTGTTATTGTTGTTGACGGTGTTGTTGTTGTTGTTGTTTATTTGACATTGTTGTTGTTGTTATTTATTATTCGTTGTTGTTGTTGCTAATTTTATTTGACGTTGTTGTTGTTGTTGTTGTTAATTTGACGTTGTTGTTGTTGTTGTTGTTTATTTGACGTTGTTGTTGTTCTTGTTTATTTGACGTTGTTGTTGTTGTTGTTGTTTATTTGACGTTGTTGTTGTTGTTGTTGTATTTGTTATTGTTGTTATTGTTGTTGCTTATTTGACGTTGTTGTTAATGTTGTTGTTTATTTGACGTTGTTGTTGTTGTTATTCATTTGATGTTGTTGTTGTTGTTATTTATTTGACGTTGTTGTTGTTGTTCTTCATTTGACGTTGTTGTTGTCGTTGTTTTTGTTGTTTACTTGACGTTGTTGTTGTTATTTATTTGACGTTGTTGTTGTTGTTTATTTGACGTTGTTGTTGACGTTGTTGTTGTTGTTGTTTATTTGACGTTGTCGTTGTTGTTGTTGTTGTTTATTTGACGTTGTTGTTGTTATTGTTTATTTGATGTTGTTGTTGTTGTTGTTGACAAAGTTGTTCTTATTTATTTGACGTTGTTGTTGTTGTTGTTGACGTTGTTGTTTATTTGACGTTGTTGTTGTTGTTTATTTGACGTTCTTGTTGTTGTTGTTGACGTTGTTGTTGTTGTTGTTTATTGGACGTTGTTGTTGTTGTTGTTTATTTGACATTGTTGTTGTTGTTGACGGTGTTGTTGTTGTTGTTGTTTATTTGACATTGTTGTTGTTGTTGTTATTTATTTGACGTTGTTGTTGTTGTTGTTTATTTGACGTTGTTGTTGTTGTTTATTTGACGTTGTTGTTTATTTGACGTTGTTGTTTATTTGACATTGTTGTTGTTGTTGTTATTTATTTGACGTTGTTGTTGTTGCTTTTTATTTGACATTATTGTTGTTGTTGTTGTTGTTTATTTGACGTTGTTGTTGTTTATTTGACGTAGTTGTTGTTATTGACGTTGTTATTATTGTTGTTGTTGTTGTTTATTTGACGTTTTTGTTGTTGTTGATGTTGTTGTTGATGTTGTTGTTGTTGTTGTTTTTTATTTGACGTTGTTGTTGTTGTTGTTGTTTATTTGACGTTGTTGTTGTTGTTATTGTTGTTGTTGTTGTTAATTTGACGTTGTTGTTGTTGTTGTTGCTTATTTGACATTGTTGTTGTTGTTGTTTATTGGACGTTGTTGTTGTTGTTATTTATTTGACGTTGTTGTTGTTGTTGTTGTTTATTTGACGTTGTTGTTTATTTGACATTGTTGTTTATTTGACGTTGTTGTTATTGTTTATTTGACGTTGTTGTTGTTGTTTATTTGACGTTGTTGTTGTTATTTGAAGTTGTTGTTGTTGTTGTATTTGTTGTTGTTGTTGTTGTTTATTTGACGTTGTTGTTGTCGTTTATTTGACGTTATTGTTGTTGTTTATTTGACGTTGTTATTGTTGTTGTTGTTGTTGTTGTTTATTTGACGTTGTTGTTGACATTGTTGTTGTTGTTGTTTATTTGACGTTGTTGTTGTTGTTGTTTATTAGACGTTGTTAATGTTGTTGACATTGTTGTTGTTTTTGTTGTTTATTTTACGTTGTTGTTGTTGTTTTTGTTGTTGTCATTGTTGTTGTTGTAGTTGTTTATTTGACGTTGTTATTGTTGTTGTTGTTGTTTATTTGATGTTGTTTTAGTTGTTGTTGTTTATTTGACGTTGTTGTTGTTTTTTATTTGACGTTATTGTTGTTGACATTGTTGTTGTTGTTGTTTATTTGATGTTGTTGTTGTTGTTTTTTATTTGACGTTGTTGTTGTTGACATTGTTGTCGTTGTTGATGTTTATTTGACGTTGTTGTTGTTGTTGTTTATTTGACGTTGTTGTTGTTGTTGTTGTTTATTTGACGTTTTTGTTGTTGTTGATGTTGTTGTTGTTGTTTTTTATTTGACGTTGTTGTTGTTGTTGTTAATTTGACGTTGTTGTTGTTGTTGTTTATTTGACGTTGTTGTTGTTGTTGTTTATTTGACATTGTTGTTGTTGTTGACGGTGTTGTTATTGTTGTTGTTTATTTGACATTGTTGTTGTTGTTGTTATTTATTTGACGTTGTTGTTGTTGTTGTTTATTTGACGGTGTTGTTTATTTGACGTTGTTGTTTATTTGACGTTGTTGTTTATTTGACATTGTTGTTGTTGTTGTTATTTATTTGACGTTGTTGTTGTTGTTTTTTATTTGACATTATTGTTATTGTTGTTGTTGTTGTTTATTTGACGTTGTTGTTGTTTATTTGACGTAGTTGTTGTTATTGACGTTGTTATTGTTGTTGTTGTTGTTGTTGTTTATTTGACGTTTTTGTTGTTGTTGATGATGTTGTTGTTGTTGTTTTTTATTTGACGTTGTTGTTGTTGTTGTTGTTTATTTGACGTTGTTGTTGTTGTTGTTGTTTATATGACATTGTTGTTTTATTTGACGTTGTTGTTGTTGTTGTTGTTTATTTGACGTTGTTGTTGTTGTTATTGTTGTTGTTGTTGTTAATTTGACGTTGTTGTTGTTGTTTATTTGACATTGTTGTTGTTGTTGTTTATTAGACGTTGTTGTTGTTGTTATTAATTTGACGTTGTTGTTGTTGTTGTTTATTTGACGTTGTTGTTTATTTGACGTTGTTGTTATTTATTTGACGTTATTGTTGTTAATGTTTATTTGACGTTGTTGTTGTTGTTGTTATATTTGTTATTGTTGTTATTGTTGTTGCTTATTTGACGTTGTTGTTATTGTTGTTGTTTATTTGATGTTGTCGTTATTGTTATTTATTTGACGTTGTTGTTGTTGTTGTTATATTTGTTATTGTTGTTATTGTTGTTGCTTATTTGACGTTGTTGTTATTGTTGTTGTTTATTTGATGTTGTCGTTATTGTTATTTATTTGACGTTGTTGTTGTTGTTGTTGTTTATTTGACGTTGTTGTTGTTGTTGTTGTTCTTTATTTGACGTTGTTGTTGTTGTTGTTTTTGTTGTTTATTTGACGTTGTTGTTGTTATTTATTTGACGTTGTTGTTGTTGTTGTTTATTTGACGTTGTTGTTAACGTTGTTTTTGGTGGTGTTTATTTGACATTGTTGTTGTTGTTGTTGTTTATTTGACGTTGTTGTTGTTGACGTTGTTATTGTTGTTGTTTATTTGATGTTGTTATCGTTGTTGACATAGTTGTTGTTGTTTATTTGACGTTGTTGTTGTTGTTGCCGTTGTTGTTTATTTGACGTTGTTGTTGTTGTTTATTTGACGTTGTTGTTGTTGTTGTTGACGTTGTTGTTGTTGTTGTTTATTGGACGTTGTTGTTGTTGTTTATTTAACATTGTTATTGTTGTTGACGGTGTTGTTGTTGTTGTTTATTTGACATTGTTGTTGTTGTTATTTATTATACGTTGTTGTTGTTGCTAATTTTATTTGACGTTGTTGTTGTTGTTGTTGTTAATTTGACGTTGTTGTTGTTGTTGTTGTTGTTTATTTGACGTTGTTGTTGTTCTTGTTTATTTGACGTTGTTGTTGTTGTTGTTTATTTGACGTTGTTGTTGTTGTTGTATTTGTTATTGTTGTTATTGTTGTTGCTTATTTGACGTTGTTGTTATTGTTGTTGTTTATTTGACGTTGTTGTTGTTGTTATTCATTTGATGTTGTTGTTGTTGTTATTTATTTGACGTTGTTGTTGTTGTTCTTCATTTGACGTTGTTGTTGTCGTTGTTTTTGTTGTTTACTTGACGTTGTTGTTGTTATTTATTTGACGTTGTTGTTGTTGTTTATTTGACGTTGTTGTTGACGTTGTTGTTGTTGTTGTTTATTTGACGTTGTCGTTGTTGTTGTTGTTGTTTATTTGACGTTGTTGTTGTTGACGTTGTTGTTGTTATTGTTTATTTGATGTTGTTGTTGTTGTTGTTGACAAAGTTGTTCTTATTTATTTGACGTTGTTGTTGTTGTTGTTGTTGACGTTGTTGTTTATTTGACGTTGTTGTTGTTGTTTATTTGACGTTCTTGTTGTTGTTGTTGACGTTGTTGTTGTTGTTGTTTATTGGACGTTGTTGTTGTTGTTATTTATTTGACATTGTTGTTGTTGTTGACGGTGTTGTTGTTGTTGTTGTTTATTTGACATTGTTGTTGTTGTTGTTATTTATTTGACGTTGTTGTTGTTGTTGTTTATTTGACGTTGTTGTTGTTGTTTATTTGACGTTGTTGTTTATTTGACATTGTTGTTGTTGTTGTTATTTATTTGACGTTGTTGTTGTTGCTTTTTATTTGACATTATTGTTGTTGTTGTTGTTGTTTATTTGACGTTGTTGTTGTTTATTTGACGTAGTTGTTGTTATTGACGTTGTTATTATTGTTGTTGTTGTTGTTTATTTGACGTTTTTGTTGTTGTTGATGTTGTTGTTGTTGTTGTTTTTTATTTGACGTTGTTGTTGTTGTTGTTGTTTATTTGACGTTGTTGTTGTTGTTATTGTTGTTGTTGTTGTTAATTTGACGTTGTTGTTGTTGTTGTTGCTTATTTGACATTGTTGTTGTTGTTGTTTATTGGACGTTGTTGTTGTTGTTATTTATTTGACGTTGTTGTTGTTGTTGTTGTTTATTTGACGTTGTTGTTTATTTGACATTGTTGTTTATTTGACGTTGTTGTTGTTGTTTATTTGACGTTGTTGTTGTTATTTGAAGTTGTTGTTGTTGTTGTATTTGTTGTTGTTGTTGTTGTTTATTTGACGTTGTTGTTGTCGTTTATTTGACGTTATTGTTGTTCTTTATTTGACGTTGTTGTTGTTGTTGTTTTTGTTGTTTATTTGACGTTGTTGTTGTTATTTATTTGACGTTGTTGTTGTTGTTGTTTATTTGACGTTGTTGTTAACGTTGTTTTTGGTGGTGTTTATTTGACATTGTTGTTGTTGTTGTTGTTTATTTGACGTTGTTGTTGTTGACGTTGTTATTGTTGTTGTTTATTTGATGTTGTTATCGTTGTTGACATAGTTGTTGTTGTTTATTTGACGTTGTTGTTGTTGTTGCCGTTGTTGTTTATTTGACGTTGTTGTTGTTGTTTATTTGACGTTGTTGTTGTTGTTGTTGACGTTGTTGTTGTTGTTGTTTATTGGACGTTGTTGTTGTTGTTTATTTAACATTGTTATTGTTGTTGACGGTGTTGTTGTTGTTGTTGTTTATTTGATATTGTTGTTGTTGTTATTTATTATACGTTGTTGTTGTTGCTAATTTTATTTGACGTTGTTGTTGTTGTTGTTGTTGTTGTTAATTTGACGTTGTTGTTGTTGTTGTTGTTTATTTGACGTTGTTGTTGTTCTTGTTTATTTGACGTTGTTGTTGTTGTTGTTTATTTGACGTTGTTGTTGTTGTTGTTGTATTTGTTATTGTTGTTATTGTTGTTGCTTATTTGACGTTGTTGTTATTGTTGTTGTTTATTTGACGTTGTTGTTGTTGTTATTCATTTGATGTTGTTGTTGTTGTTATTTATTTGACGTTGTTGTTGTTGTTCTTCATTTGACGTTGTTGTTGTCGTTGTTTTTGTTGTTTACTTGACGTTGTTGTTGTTATTTATTTGACGTTGTTGTTGTTGTTTATTTGACATTGTTGTTGACGTTGTTGTTGTTGTTGTTTATTTGACGTTGTCGTTGTTGTTGTTGTTGTTTATTTGACGTTGTTGTTGTTATTGTTTATTTGATGTTGTTGTTGTTGTTGTTGACAAAGTTGTTCTTATTTATTTGACGTTGTTGTTGTTGTTGTTGTTGACGTTGTTGTTTATTTGACGTTGTTGTTGTTGTTTATTTGACGTTCTTGTTGTTGTTGTTGACGTTGTTGTTGTTGTTGTTTATTGGACGTTGTTGTTGTTGTTGTTTATTTGACATTGTTGTTGTTGTTGACGGTGTTGTTGTTGTTGTTGTTTATTTGACATTGTTGTTGTTGTTGTTATTTATTTGACGTTGTTGTTGTTGTTGTTTATTTGACGTTGTTGTTGTTGTTTATTTGACGTTGTTGTTTATTTGACGTTGTTGTTTATTTGACATTGTTGTTGTTGTTGTTATTTATTTGACGTTGTTGTTGTTGCTTTTTATTTGACATTATTGTTGTTGTTGTTGTTGTTTATTTGACGTTGTTGTTGTTGTTTATTTGACGTAGTTGTTGTTATTGACGTTGTTATTATTGTTGTTGTTGTTGTTTATTTGACGTTTTTGTTGTTGTTGATGTTGTTGTTGTTGTTGTTTTTTATTTGACGTTGTTGTTGTTGTTGTTGTTTATTTGACGTTGTTGTTGTTGTTATTGTTGTTGTTGTTGTTAATTTGACGTTGTTGTTGTTGTTGTTGCTTATTTGACATTGTTGTTGTTGTTGTTTATTGGACGTTGTTGTTGTTGTTATTTATTTGACGTTGTTGTTGTTGTTGTTTATTTGACGTTGTTGTTTATTTGACATTGTTGTTTATTTGACGTTGTTGTTGTTGTTTATTTGACGTTGTTGTTGTTGTTTATTTGACGTTGTTGTTGTTATTTGAAGTTGTTGTTGTTGTTGTATTTGTTGTTGTTGTTGTTGTTTATTTGACGTTGTTGTTGTCGTTTATTTGACGTTATTGTTGTTGTTTATTTGACGTTGTTATTGTTGTTGTTGTTGTTGTTGTTTATTTGACGTTGTTGTTGACATTGTTGTTGTTGTTGTTTATTTGACGTTGTTGTTGTTGTTGTTTATTAGACGTTGTTAATGTTGTTGACATTGTTGTTGTTTTTGTTGTTTATTTTACGTTGTTGTTGTTGTTTTTGTTGTTGTCATTGTTGTTGTTGTAGTTGTTTATTTGACGTTGTTATTGTTGTTGTTGTTTATTTGATGTTGTTTTAGTTGTTGTTGTTTATTTGACGTTGTTGTTGTTTTTTATTTGATGTTATTGTTGTTGACATTGTTGTTGTTGTTGTTTATTTGATGTTGTTGTTGTTGTTTTTTATTTGACGTTGTTGTTGTTGACATTGTTGTCGTTGTTGATGTTTATTTGACGTTGTTGTTGTTGTTGTTTATTTGACGTTGTTGTTGTTGTTGTTGTTTATTTGACGTTTTTGTTGTTGTTGATGTTGTTGTTGTTGTTTTTTATTTGACGTTGTTGTTGTTGTTGTTAATTTGACGTTGTTGTTGTTGTTGTTTATTTGACGTTGTTGTTGTTGTTGTTTATTTGACATTGTTGTTGTTGTTGACGGTGTTGTTATTGTTGTTGTTTATTTGACATTGTTGTTGTTGTTGTTATTTATTTGACGTTGTTGTTGTTGTTGTTTATTTGACGGTGTTGTTTATTTGACGTTGTTGTTTATTTGACGTTGTTGTTTATTTGACATTGTTGTTGTTGTTGTTATTTATTTGACGTTGTTGTTGTTGTTTTTTATTTGACATTATTGTTATTGTTGTTGTTGTTGTTTATTTGACGTTGTTGTTGTTTATTTGACGTAGTTGTTGTTATTGACGTTGTTATTGTTGTTGTTGTTGTTGTTGTTGTTTATTTGACGTTTTTGTTGTTGTTGATGATGTTGTTGTTGTTGTTTTTTATTTGACGTTGTTGTTGTTGTTGTTGTTTATTTGACGTTGTTGTTGTTGTTGTTGTTGTTTATTTGACATTGTTGTTTTATTTGACGTTGTTGTTGTTGTTGTTGTTTATTTGACGTTGTTGTTGTTGTTATTGTTGTTGTTGTTGTTAATTTGACGTTGTTGTTGTTGTTTATTTGACATTGTTGTTGTTGTTGTTTATTAGACGTTGTTGTTGTTGTTATTAATTTGACGTTGTTGTTGTTGTTGTTTATTTGACGTTGTTGTTTATTTGACGTTGTTGTTATTTATTTGACGTTATTGTTGTTAATGTTTATTTGACGTTGTTGTTGTTGTTGTTATATTTGTTATTGTTGTTATTGTTGTTGCTTATTTGACGTTGTTGTTATTGTTGTTGTTTATTTGACGTTGTCGTTATTGTTATTTATTTGACGTTGTTGTTGTTGTTGTTGTTTATTTGACGTTGTTGTTGTTGTTGTTGTTCTTTATTTGACGTTGTTGTTGTTGTTGTTTTTGTTGTTTATTTGACGTTGTTGTTGTTATTTATTTGACGTTGTTGTTGTTGTTGTTTATTTGACGTTGTTGTTAACGTTGTTTTTGGTGGTGTTTATTTGACATTGTTGTTGTTGTTGTTGTTTATTTGACGTTGTTGTTGTTGACGTTGTTATTGTTGTTGTTTATTTGATGTTGTTATCGTTGTTGACATAGTTGTTGTTGTTTATTTGACGTTGTTGTTGTTGTTGCCGTTGTTGTTTATTTGACGTTGTTGTTGTTGTTTATTTGACGTTGTTGTTGTTGTTGTTGATGTTGTTGTTGTTGTTGTTTATTGGACGTTGTTGTTGTTGTTTATTTAACATTGTTATTGTTGTTGACGGTGTTGTTGTTGTTGTTGTTTATTTGACATTGTTGTTGTTGTTATTTATTATACGTTGTTGTTGTTGCTAATTTTATTTGACGTTGTTGTTGTTGTTGTTGTTAATTTGACGTTGTTGTTGTTGTTGTTGTTTATTTGACGTTGTTGTTGTTCTTGTTTATTTGACGTTGTTGTTGTTGTTGTTTATTTGACGTTGTTGTTGTTGTTGTTGTATTTGTTATTGTTGTTATTGTTGTTGCTTATTTGACGTTGTTGTTATTGTTGTTGTTTATTTGACGTTGTTGTTGTTGTTATTCATTTGATGTTGTTGTTGTTGTTATTTATTTGACGTTGTTGTTGTTGTTCTTCATTTGACGTTGTTGTTGTCGTTGTTTTTGTTGTTTACTTGACGTTGTTGTTGTTATTTATTTGACGTTGTTGTTGTTGTTTATTTGACGTTGTTGTTGACGTTGTTGTTGTTGTTGTTTATTTGACGTTGTCGTTGTTGTTGTTGTTGTTTATTTGACGTTGTTGTTGTTGACGTTGTTGTTGTTATTGTTTATTTGATGTTGTTGTTGTTGTTGTTGACAAAGTTGTTCTTATTTATTTGACGTTGTTGTTGTTGTTGTTGACGTTGTTGTTTATTTGACGTTGTTGTTGTTGTTTATTTGACGTTCTTGTTGTTGTTGTTGACGTTGTTGTTGTTGTTGTTTATTGGACGTTGTTGTTGTTGTTGTTTATTTGACATTGTTGTTGTTGTTGACGGTGTTGTTGTTGTTGTTGTTTATTTGACATTGTTGTTGTTGTTGTTATTTATTTGACGTTGTTGTTGTTGTTGTTTATTTGACGTTGTTGTTGTTGTTTATTTGACGTTGTTGTTTATTTGACGTTGTTGTTTATTTGACATTGTTGTTGTTGTTGTTATTTATTTGACGTTGTTGTTGTTGCTTTTTATTTGACATTATTGTTGTTGTTGTTGTTGTTTATTTGAAGTTGTTGTTGTTTATTTGACGTAGTTGTTGTTATTGACGTTGTTATTATTGTTGTTTTTGTTGTTTATTTGACGTTTTTGTTGTTGTTGATGTTGTTGTTGTTGTTGTTTTTTATTTGACGTTGTTGTTGTTGTTGTTGTTTATTTGACGTTGTTGTTGTTGTTGTTATTGTTGTTGTTGTTGTTAATTTGACGTTGTTGTTGTTGTTGTTGCTTATTTGACATTGTTGTTGTTGTTGTTTATTGGACGTTGTTGTTGTTGTTATTTATTTGACGTTGTTGTTGTTGTTGTTGTTTATTTGACGTTGTTGTTTATTTGTCATTGTTGTTTATTTGACGTTGTTGTTGTTGTTTATTTGACGTTGTTGTTGTTGTTTATTTGACGTTGTTGTTGTTATTTGAAGTTGTTGTTGTTGTTGTATTTGTTGTTGTTGTTGTTGTTTATTTGACGTTGTTGTTGTCGTTTATTTGACGTTATTGTTGTTGTTTATTTGACGTTGTTATTGTTGTTGTTGTTGTTGTTGTTTATTTGACGTTGTTGTTGACATTGTTGTTGTTGTTGTTTATTTGACGTTGTTGTTGTTGTTGTTTATTAGACGTTGTTAATGTTGTTGACATTGTTGTTGTTTTTGTTGTTTATTTTACGTTGTTGTTGTTGTTTTTGTTGTTGTCATTGTTGTTGTTGTAGTTGTTTATTTGACGTTGTTATTGTTGTTGTTGTTTATTTGATGTTGTTTTAGTTGTTGTTGTTTATTTGACGTTGTTGTTGTTTTTTATTTGACGTTATTGTTGTTGACATTGTTGTTGTTGTTGTTTATTTGATGTTGTTGTTGTTGTTTTTTATTTGACGTTGTTGTTGTTGACATTGTTGTTGTTGTTGATGTTTATTTGACGTTGTTGTTGTTGTTGTTTATTTGACGTTGTTGTTGTTGTTGTTGTTTATTTGACGTTTTTGTTGTTGTTGATGTTGTTGTTGTTGTTTTTTATTTGACGTTGTTGTTGTTGTTGTTAATTTGACGTTGTTGTTGTTGTTGTTTATTTGACGTTGTTGTTGTTGTTGTTTATTTGACATTGTTGTTGTTGTTGACGGTGTTGTTATTGTTGTTGTTTATTTGACATTGTTGTTGTTGTTGTTATTTATTTGACGTTGTTGTTGTTGTTGTTTATTTGACGGTGTTGTTTATTTGACGTTGTTGTTTATTTGACGTTGTTGTTTATTTGACATTGTTGTTGTTGTTGTTATTTATTTGACGTTGTTGTTGTTGTTTTTTATTTGACATTATTGTTATTGTTGTTGTTGTTGTTTATTTGACGTTGTTGTTGTTTATTTGACGTAGTTGTTGTTATTGACGTTGTTATTGTTGTTGTTGTTGTTGTTGTTTATTTGACGTTTTTGTTGTTGTTGATGATGTTGTTGTTGTTGTTTTTTATTTGACGTTGTTGTTGTTGTTGTTGTTTATTTGACGTTGTTGTTGTTTATTTGACATTGTTGTTTTATTTGACGTTGTTGTTGTTGTTGTTGTTTATTTGACGTTGTTGTTGTTGTTATTGTTGTTGTTGTTGTTAATTTGACGTTGTTGTTGTTGTTTATTTGACATTGTTGTTGTTGTTGTTTATTAGACGTTGTTGTTGTTGTTATTAATTTAACGTTGTTGTTGTTGTTGTTTATTTGACGTTGTTGTTTATTTGACATTGTTGTTTATTGGACGTTGTTGTTGTTTATTTGACGTTGTTGTTGTTATTTGAAGTTGTTGTTGTTGTTGTATTTGTTGTTGTTGTTGTTTATTTGACGTTGTTGTTGTTGTTTATTTGACGTTATTGTTGTTGTTTATTTGACGTTGTTATTGTTGTTGTTATTGTGGTTTATTTGACGTTGTTGTTGACATTGTTGCTGTTGTTGTTTATTTGACGTTGTTGTTGTTGTTGTTTATTAGACGTTGTTAATGTTGTTGACATTGTTGTTGTTGTTTTTGTTGTTTATTTGACGTTGTTGTTGTTGTTGTTGTTGTTGTTTTTGTTGTTGTCATTGTTGTTGTTGTAGTTGTTTATTTGACGTTGTTATTGTTGTTGTTGTTTATTTGATGTTGTTTCAGTTGTTGTTGTTTATTTGACGTTGTTGTTGTTTTTTATTTGACGTTGTTGTTGTTGACATTGTTGTTGTTGTTGTTGTTTATTTGATGTTGTTGTTGTTGTTTTTTATTTGACGTTGTTGTTGTTGACATTGTTGTTGTTTTTTATTTGACGTTGTTGTTGTTGTTGTTTATTTGACGTAGTTGTTGTTATTGACGTTGTTGTTGTTGTTGTTGTTGTTGTTGTTGTTGTTGTTTATTTGACATTTTTGTTGTTGTCGATGTTGTTGTTGTTGTTTTTTATTTGACGTTGTTGTTGTTGTTGTTGTTAATTTGACGTTGTTGTTGTTGTTGTTGTTGTTTATTTGACGTTGTTGTTGTTGTTTATTTGACGTTGTTGTTGTTGTTATTTATTTGACGTTGTTGTTGTTGTTATTGTTTATTTGACGTTGTTGTTGTTGTTGTTGTTGTTTATTGGACGTTGTTATTGTTGTTTATTTGACGTTGTTTTTGTTATTTTACGTTGTTGTTGTTGTTGTATTTGTTGTTGTTGTTGTTGCTTATTTGACGTTGTTGTTATTGTTGCTATTTATTTGACGTTGTTATTGTTGTTGTTTATTTGACGTTGTTGTTGTTGTTATTTATTTGACGTTATTGTTGTTAATGTTTATTTGACGTTGTTGTTGTTGTTGTTATATTTGTTATTGTTGTTATTGTTGTTGCTTATTTGACGTTGTTGTTATTGTTGTTGTTTATTTGACGTTGTCGTTATTGTTATTTATTTGACGTTGTTGTTGTTGTTGTTGTTTATTTGACGTTGTTGTTGTTGTTGTTGTTCTTTATTTGACGTTGTTGTTGTTGTTGTTTTTGTTGTTTATTTGACGTTGTTGTTGTTATTTATTTGACATTGTTGTTGTTGTTGTTTATTTGACGTTGTTGTTAACGTTGTTTTTGGTGGTGTTTATTTGACGTTGTTGTTGTTGTTTATTTGACGTTGTTGTTGTTGACGTTGTTATTGTTGTTGTTTATTTGATGTTGTTATTGTTGTTGACATAGTTGTTGTTGTTTATTTGACGTTGTTGTTGTTGTTGCCGTTGTTGTTTATTTGACGTTGTTGTTGTTGTTTATTTGACGTTGTTGTTGTTGTTGTTGACGTTGTTGTTGTTGTTGTTTATTGGACGTTGTTGTTGTTGTTTATTTAACATTGTTATTGTTGTTGACGGTGTTGTTGTTGTTGTTGTTTATTTGACATTGTTGTTGTTGTTATTTATTATACGTTGTTGTTGTTGCTAATTTTATTTGACGTTGTTGTTGTTGTTGTTAATTTGACGTTGTTGTTGTTGTTGTTGTTTATTTGACGTTGTTGTTGTTGTTGTTTATTTGACGTTGTTGTTGTTGTTGTTTATTTGACGTTGTTGTTGTTGTTGTTGTATTTGTTATTGTTGTTATTGTTGTTACTTATTTGACGTTGTTGTTATTGTTGTTGTTTATTTGACGTTGTTGTTGTTGTTATTCATTTGATGTTGTTGTTGTTGTTATTTATTTGACGTTGTTGTTGTTGTTCTTCATTTGACGTTGTTGTTGTCGTTGTTTTTGTTGTTTACTTGACGTTGTTGTTGTTATTTATTTGACGTTGTTGTTGTTGTTTATTTGACGTTGTTGTTGACGTTGTTGTTGTTGTTGTTTATTTGACGTTGTTGTTGTTGACGTTGTTGTTGTTATTGTTTATTTGATGTTGTTGTTGTTGTTGTTGACAAAGTTGTTCTTATTTATTTGACGTTGTTGTTGTTGTTGACGTTGTTGTTTATTTGACGTTCTTGTTGTTTATTTGACGTTCTTGTTGTTGTTGTTGACGTTGTTGTTGTTGTTGTTGTTTATTGGACGTTGTTGTTGTTGTTGTTTATTTGACATTGTTGATGTTGTTGACGGTGTTGTTGTTGTTGTTGTTTATTTGGCATTGTTGTTGTTGTTGTTATTTATTTGACGTTGTTGTTGTTGTTGTTGTTTATTTGACGTTGTTGTTGTTGTTTATTTGACGTTGTTGTTTATTTGACGTTGTTGTTTATTTGACATTGTTGTTGTTGTTGTTATTTATTTGACGTTGCTGTTGTTGTTTTTTATTTGACATTATTGTTGTTGTTGTTGTTGTTGTTTATTTGACGTTGTTGTTGTTTATTTGACGTAGTTGTTGTTATTGACGTTGTTATTGTTGTTGTTGTTGTTGTTTATTTGACGTTTTTGTTGTTGTTGATGTTGTTGTTGTTGTTGTTTTTTATTTGACGTTGTTGTTGTTGTTTATTTGACGTTGTTGTTGTTGTTATTGTTGTTGTTGTTGTTAATTTGACGTTGTTGTTGTTGTTGCTTATTTGACATTGTTGTTGTTGTTTATTGGACGTTGTTGTTGTTGTTATTTATTTGACGTTGTTGTTGTTGTTGTTGTTTATTTGACGTTGTTGTTTATTTGACATTGTTGTTTATTTGACGTTGTTGTTGTTGTTTATTTGACGTTGTTGTTGTTGTTTATTTGACGTTGTTGTTGTTATTTGAAGTTGTTGTTGTTGTTGTATTGTTTGTTGTTGTTGTTGTTTATTTGACGTTGTTGTTGTTGTTGTTTATTTGACGTTATTGTTGTTGTTTATTTGACGTTGTTATTGTTGTTGTTGTTGTTGTTGTTTATTTGACGTTGTTGTTGACATTGTTGTTGTTGTTGTTTATTTGACGTTGTTGTTGTTGTTGTTTATTAGACGTTGTTAATGTTGTTGACATTGTTGTTGTTTTTGTTGTTTATTTGACGTTGTTGGTGTTGTTGTTTTTGTTGTTGTCATTGTTGTTGTTGTAGTTGTTTATTTGACGTTGTTATTGTTGTTGTTGTTTATTTGATGTTGTTTTAGTTGTTGTTGTTTATTTGACGTTGTTGTTGTTTTTTATTTGACGTTGTTGTTGTTGACATTGTTGTTGTTGTTGTTTATTTGATGTTGTTGTTGTTGTTTTTTATTTGACGTTGTTGTTGTTGACATTGTTGTTGTTGTTGATGTTTATTTGACGTTGTTGTTGTTGTTGTTTATTTGACGTAGTTGTTGTTATTGACGTTGTTGTTGTTGTTGTTGTTGTTTATTTGACGTTTTTGTTGTTGTTGATGTTGTTGTTGTTGTTTTTTATTTGACGTTGTTGTTGTTGTTGTTAATTTAACGTTGTTGTTGTTGTTGTTTATTTGACGTTGTTGTTGTTGTTTATTTGACATTGTTGTTGTTGTTGACGGTGTTGTTATTGTTGTTGTTTATTTGACATTGTTGTTGTTGTTGTTATTTATTTGACAGTGTTGTTGTTGTTGTTGTTTATTTGACGTTGTTGTTGTTGTTTATTTGACGTTGTTGTTTATTTGACGTTGTTGTTTATTTGACATTGTTGTTGTTGTTGTTATTTATTTGACGTTGTTGTTGTTGTTTTTTATTTGACATTATTGTTATTGTTGTTGTTGTTGTTTATTTGACGTTGTTGTTGTTTATTTGACGTAGTTGTTGTTATTGACGTTGTTATTGTTGTTGATGTTGTTGTTTATTTGACGTTTTTGTTGTTGTTGATGTTGTTGTTGTTGTTGTTGTTTTTTATTTGACGTTGTTGTTGTTGTTGTTTATTTGACGTTGTTGTTGTTGTTGTTTATTTGACATTGTTGTTTTATTTGACGTTGTTGTTGTTGTTGTTGTTTATTTGACGTTGTTGTTGTTGTTATTGTTGTTGTTGTTGTTAATTTGACGTTGTTGTTGTTGTTTATTTGACATTGTTGTTGTTGTTGTTTATTAGACGTTGTTGTTGTTGTTATTTATTTGACGTTGTTGTTGTTGTTGTTTATTTGACGTTGTTGTTAATTTGACATTGTTGTTTATTTGACTTTGTTGTTGTTGTTTATTTGACGTTGTTGTTGTTATTTGAAGTTGTTGTTGTTGTATTTGTTGTTGTTGTTGTTTATTTGACGTTGTTGTTGTTGTTTATTTGACGTTATTGTTGTTGTTTATTTGACGTTGTTATTGTTGTTGTTGTTGTTGTTTATTTGACGTTGTTGTTGACATTGTTGTTGTTGTTGTTTATTTGACGTTGTTGTTGTTGTTTATTAGATGTTGTTAATGTTGTTGACATTGTTGTTGTTGTTTTTGTTGTTTATTTGACGTTGTTGTTGTTGTTGTTGTTGTTTTTGTTGTTGTCATTGTTGTTGTTGTAGTTGTTTATTTGACGTTGTTATTGTTGTTGTTGTTTATTTGATGTTGTTTCAGTTGTTGTTGTTTATTTGACGTTGTTGTTGTTTTTTATTTGACGTTGTTGTTGTTGACATTGTTGTTGTTGTTGTTGTTTATTTGATGTTGTTGTTGTTGTTTTTTATTTGACGTTGTTGTTGTTGACATTGTTGTTGTTGTTTATTTGACGTTGTTGTTGTTGTTGTTGTTTATTTGACGTAGTTGTTGTTATTGACGTTGTTGTTGTTGTTGTTGTTGTTTATTTGACGTTTTTGTTGTTGTTGATGTTGTTGTTGTTGTTTTTTATTTGACGTTGTTATTGTTGTTGTTGTTAATTTGACGTTGTTGTTGTTGTTGTTTATTTGACGTTGTTGTTGTTGTTTATTTGACGTTGTTGTTGTTGTTGTTGTTTATTTGACGTAGTTGTTGTTGTTGTTGTTGTTGTTGTTTATTTGACGTTTTTGTTGTTGTTGATGTTGTTGTTGTTGTTTTTTATTTGACGTTGTTGTTGTTGTTGTTAATTTGACGTTGTTGTTGTTGTTGTTTATTTGACGTTGTTGTTGTTGTTGTCGTTGTTTATTTGACATTGTTGTTGTTGTTGACGGTGTTGTTATTGTTGTTGTTTATTTGACATTGTTGTTGTTGTTGTTATTTATTTGACATTGTTGTTGTTGTTTATTTGACGTTGTTGTTGTTGTTTATTTGACGTTGTTGTTTATTTGACATTGTTGTTGTTGTTGTTATTTATTTGACGTTGTTGTTGTTGTTTTTTATTTAACATTATTGTTGTTGTTGTTGTTGTTGTTTATTTGACGTTGTTGTTCTTTATTTGACGTAGTTGTTGTTATTGACGTTGTTATTGTTGTTGTTGTTGTTGATTATTTGACGTTTTTGTTGTTGTTGATGTTGTTGTTGTTGTTGTTTTTTATTTGACGTTGTTGTTGTTGTTGTTGTTTATTTGACGTTGTTGTTGTTGTTATTGTTGTTGTTGTTGTTAATTTGACGTTGTTAGTGTTGTTTATTTGACATTGTTGTTGTTGTTGTTTATTGGACGTTGTTGTTGTTGTTATTTATTTGACGTTGTTGTTGTTGTTGTTTATTTGACGTTGTTGTTTATTTGACATTGTTGTTTATTTGACGTTGTTGTTGTTGTTTATTTGATGTTGTTGTTGTTATTTGAAGTTGTTGTTGTTGTTGTTGTATTTGTTGTTGTTGTTGTTGTTTATTTGACGTTGTTGTTGTTGTTGTTTATTTGACGTTGTTGTTGTTGTTTATTTGACGTTGTTATTGTTGTTGTTGTTGTTGTTGTTTATTTGACGTTGTTGTTGACATTGTTGTTGTTGTTGTTTATTTGACGTTGTTGTTGTTGTTGTTTATTAGAGGTTGTTAATGTTGTTGACATTGTTGTTGTTGTTTTTGTTGTTTATTTGATGTTGTTGTTGTTGTTGTTGTTGTTTTTGTTGTTGTCATTGTTGTTGTTGTAGTTGTTTATTTGACGTTGTTATTGTTGTTGTTGTTTATTTGATGTTGTTTCAGTTGTTGTTGTTTATTTGACGTTGTTGTAGTTTTTTATTTGACGTTGTTGTTGTTGACATTGTTGTTGTTGTTGTTGTTTATTTGATGTTGTTGTTGTTGTTTTTTATTTCTCGTTGTTGTTGTTGACATTGTTGTTGTTGTTTATTTGACGTTGTTGTTGTTGTTGTTTATTTGACGTAGTTGTTGTTATTGACGTTGTTGTTGTTGTTGTTGTTGTTGTTGTTTATTTGACGTTTTTGTTGTTGTTGATGTTGTTGTTGTTGTTTTTTATTTGACGTTGTTGTTGTTGTTGTTAATTTGACGTTGTTGTTGTTGTTGTTTATTTGACGTTGTTGTTGTTGTTTATTTGACGTTGTTGTTGTTGTTGTTTATTGACGTTGTTGTTGTTGTTTTTTATTTGACGTTGTTGTTGTTGTTGTTGTTGTTGTTAATTTGACGTTGTTGTTGTTGACGGTGTTGTTATTGTTGTTGTTTATTTGACATTGTTGTTGTTGTTGTTATTTATTTGACGCTGTTGTTGTTGTTTATTTGACGTTGTTGTTGTTGTTTATTAGACGTTGTTGTTTATTTGACATTGTTGTTGTTGTTGTCATTTATTTGACGTTGTTCTTGTTGTTTTTTATTTAACATTATTGTTGTTGTTGTTGTTGTTGTTGTTGTTGTTGTTTATTTGACGTTGTTGTTGTTGTTGTTTATTGGACGTTGTTGTTGTTGTTATTTATTTGACGTTGTTGTTGTTGTTGTTTATTTGACGTTGTTGTTTATTTGACATTGTTGTTTATTTGACGTTGTTGTTGTTGTTTATTTGACGTTGTTGTTGTTATTTGAAGTTGTTGTTGTTGTTGTATTTGTTGTTGTTGTTGTTGTTTATTTGACGTTGTTGTTGTTGTTTATTTGACGTTATTGTTGTTGTTTATTTGACGTTGTTATTGTTGTTGTTGTTTATTTGACGTTGTTGTTGACATTGTTGTTGTTGTTGTTTATTTGACGTTGTTGTTGTTGTTTATTAGACGTTGTTAATGTTGTTGAGATTGTTGTTGTTGTTTTTGTTGTTTATTTGACGTTGTTGTTGTTGTTGTTTTTGTTGTTGTCATTGTTGTTGTTGTAGTTGTTTATTTGACGTTGTTATTGTTGTTGTTGTTTATTTGATGTTGTTTTAGTTGTTGTTGTCTATTTGACGTTGTTGTTGTTTTTTATTTGACGTTGTTGTTGTTGACATTGTTGTTGTTGTTGTTTATTTGATGTTGTTGTTGTTGTTTTTTATTTGACGTTGTTGTTGTTGACATTGTTGTTGTTGTTGTTTTTGTTTATTTGACGTTGTTGTTGTTGTTTATTTGACGTAGTTGTTGTTATTGACGTTGTTGTTGTTGTTGTTGTTTTTTATTTGACGTTGTTGTTGTTGTTGTGTATTTGACATTGTTGTTGTTGTTGACGGTGTTGTTATTGTTGTTGTTTATTTGACATTGTTGTTGTTGTTGTTATTTATTTGACGTTGTTGTTGTTGTTGTTGTTGTTTATTTGACGTTGTTGTTGTTGTTTATTTGACGTTGTTATTTATTTGACGTTGTTGTTTATTTGACATTGTTGTTGTTGTTGTTATTTATTTGACGTTGTTGTTGTTGTTGTTTATTTCACGTTGTTGTTTATTTGACATTGTTGTTTATTTGACGTTGTTGTTGTTGTTGTTGTTTATTTGACGTTGTTGTTGTTATTTGAAGTTGTTGTTGTTGTTGTATTTGTTGTTGTTGTTGTTTATTTGACGTTGTTGTTGTTGTTTATTTGACGTTATTGTTGTTGTTTATTTGACGTTGTTATTGTTGTTGTTGTTGTTGTTTATTTGACGTTGTTGTTGACATTGTTGTTGTTGTTGTTTATTTGACGTTGTTGTTGTTGTTGTTTATTAGACGTTGTTAATGTTGTTGACATTGTTGTTGTTGTTTTTGTTGTTTATTTGACGTTTTTGTTGTTGTTGTTGTTGTTGTTTTTGTTGTTGTCATTGTTGTTGTTGTAGTTGTTTATTTGACGTTGTTATTGTTGTGGTTGTTTATTTGATGTTGTTTCAGTTGTTGTTGTTTATTTGACGTTGTTGTTGTTTTTTATTTGACGTTGTTGTTGTTGACATTGTTGTTGTTGTTGTTGTTTATTTGATGTTGTTGTTGTTGTTTTTTATTTGACGTTGTTGTTGTTGACATTGTTGTTGTTGTTTATTTGACGTTGTTGTTGTTGTTGTTTATTTGACGTAGTTGTTGTTATTGACGTTGTTGTTGTTGTTGTTGTTGTTGTTTATTTGACGTTTTTGTTGTTGTTGATGTTGTTGTTGTTGTTTTTTATTTGACGTTGTTGTTGTTGTTGTTAATTTGACGTTGTTGTTGTTGTTATTTATTTGACGTTGTTGTTGTTGTTTATTTGACGTTGTTGTTGTTGTTGTTTATTTGACGTAGTTGTTGTTGTTGTTGTTGTTGTTGTTTATTTGACGTTTTTGTTGTTGTTGATGTTGTTGTTGTTGTTTTTTATTTGACGTTGTTGTTGTTGTTGTTAATTTGACGTTGTTGTTGTTGTTGTTTATTTGACGTTGTTGTTGTTGTTGTTTATTTGACATTGTTGTTGTTGTTGACGGTGTTGTTATTGTTGTTGTTTATTTGACATTGTTGTTGTTGTTGTTATTTATTTGACGTTGTTGTTGTTGTTGTTTATTTGACGTTGTTGTTTATTTGACGTTGTTGTTTATTTGACATTGTTGTTGTTGTTGTTATTTATTTGACGTTGTTGTTGTTGTTTTTTATTTGACGTTATTGTTGTTGTTGTTGTTGTTGTTTATTTGACGTTGTTGT
>OX451735.1:1400237038-1400262038 GCA_948472305.1 Vicia faba
TTGATGTTGTTTTAGTTGTTGTTGTTTATTTGACGTTTTTGTTGTTTTTTATTTGATGTTGTTGTTATTGACATTGTTGTTGTTGTTGTTTATTTGACGTTGCTGTTGTTGTTGTTTATTTGACGTAGTTGTTGTTATTGACGTTGTTGTTGATGTTTATTTGACGTTTTTGTTGTTGTTAATATTGTTGTTGTTGTTGTTTTTTATTTGACGTTGTTGTTTTTTATTTGACGTTATTGTTGTTGTTGTTATTTATTTGATGTTGTTGTTGTTGACATTGTTGTTGTTGTTGTTATTTATTTGACATTGTTGTTGTTGTTGTTGTTTATTTGACATTGTTGTTGTTGTTGTTATTTATTTGACGTTGTTGTTGTTGTTGTTTATTTGACATTATTGTTATTGTTGTTGTTGTTTATTTGACGTTGTTGTTGTTGTTGTTGTTTATTTGATGTTGTTTTAGTTGTTGTTGTTTATTTGATGTTGTTGTTGTTGTTGTTTATTAGATGTTGTTTTAGTTGTTGTTGTTTATTTGACGTTGTTGTTGTTGTTGTTTATTTGACGTAGTTGTTGTTATTGACGTTGGTGTGGTTGTTTATTTGACATTTTTGTTGTTGTTGATGTTGTTGTTTTTTATTTGACGTTGTTGTTGTTATTGTTGTTGTTTATTTGATGTTGTTTTAGTTGTTGTTGTTTTTTATTTGACGTTGTTGTTGTTGACATTGTTGTTGTTGTTGTTTATTTGACGTTGTTTTTGTTGTTGTTTATTTGACGTAGTTGTTGTTATTGACGTTGTTGTTGTTGTTGTTTATTTGACGTTTTTGTTGTTATTGATGTTGTTGTTGTTGTTTTTTATTTGACGTTGTTGTTGTTTTTTATTTGACGTTGTTGTTGTTTTTATTGTTGTTGTTGTTGTTAATTTGACATTGTTGTTGTTGTTTATTTGACGTTGTTGTTGTTGTTGTTTATTTGACGTTGTTGTTGTTGTTATTTATTTGACGTTGTTGTTGTTGTTATTGTTTATTTGACGTTGTTGTTGTTGTTGTTTATTTGACGTTGTTATTGTTGTTTATTTGATGTTGTTTTTGTTATTTGACGTTGTTGTTGTTGTTGTTGTTGTATTTGTTGTTGTTGTTGTTGTTGTTGTTTTTGCTTATTTGACGTTGTTGTTATTGTTGCTATTTTTTTGACGTTGTTGTTGTTTATTTGACGTTGTTGTTGTTGTTGTTTATTTGACGTTGTTGTTGTTGTTGTTGTATTTGTTATTGTTGTTATTGTTGTTGCTTATTTGACGTTGTTTTTATTGTTGTTGTTTATTTGACGTTGTTGTTGTTGTTATTCATTTGACGTTGTTGTTATTGTTGTTTATTTGACGTTGTTGTTGTTTATTTGACGTTGTTGTTGTTGTTTTTTATTTAACGTTGTTGTTGTTGTTGTTGTTGTTATTTGACATTGTTGTCGTTGTTGACGGTGTTGTTGTTGTTGTTTATTTGACATTGTTGTTGTTGTTATTTATTTGACGTCGTTGTTGTTGTTGTTTATTTGACGTTGTTGTTGTTGTTGTTGTTTATTTGACGTTGTTGTTGTTGTTGTTTATTTGACGTTGTTGTTGTTGTTTATTTGACGTTGTTGTTGTTATTTGACGTTGTTGTTGTTGTTGTTGTTGTTGTTGTTGTTGTTTATTTAACGTTGTTGTTGTTGTTGTTGTTTATTTGACGTTATTATTGTTGTTATTGTTGTTGTTGTTGTTTATTTAACATTGTTGTTGTTGATGTTGTTGTTGTTGTTGTTTATTTGACATTGTTGTTGTTTATTTGATGTTGTTAATGTTGTTGACATTGTTGTTGTTGTTGTTGTTTATTTGACATTGTTGTTGTTGTTGTTTATTTGACATTGTTGTTGTTGTTGTTGTTGTTGACGTTGTTGTTGTTGTTTATTTTACGTTGTTGTTGTTGTTGTTTATTTGATGTTGTTTTAGTTGTTGTTGTTTATTTGACGTTGTTGTTGTTGTTGTTGTTGTTGTTTATTTGATGTTGTTTTAGTTGTTGTTGTTTATTTGACATTTTTGTTGTTTTTTATTTGATTTTGTTGTTATTGACATTGTTGTTGTTGTTGTTTATTTGACGTTGTTATTATTGTTGTTTATTTGACGTAGTTGTTGTTATTGACGTTGTTGTTGATGTTTATTAGACGTTTTTGTTGTTGTTGACGTTGTTGTTGTTGTTGTTCTTTATTTGATGTTGGTGTTGTTGACATTGTTGTTGTTGTTGTTTATTTGACGTTGTTGTTGTTGTTGTTTATTTGACGTTGTTGCTGTTGTTGTTTATTTGACGTTGTTAATGTTGTTGACATTGTTGTTGTTGTTTTTGTTGTTTATTTGACGTTGCTGTTGTTGTTGTTTTTGTTGTTGTTATTGTTGGTGTTGTTGTTGTTTATTTGACGTTGTTGTTGTTGTTGTTGTTGTTGTTTTTTTGACGTTGTTGTTTTTTACTTGACGTTATTGTTGTTGTTGTTGTTGTTGTTGTTGTTTATTTGATGTTGTTGTTGTTGACATTGTTGTTGTTGTTGTTATTTATTTGACGTTGTTGTTGTTGTTGTTTATTTGACATTGTTGTTGTTGTTGTTGTTATTTATTTGACGTTGTTGTTGTTGTTGTTGTTGTTGTTTATTTGACATTATTGTTATTGTTGTTGTTGTTTATTTGACGTTGTTGTTGTTGTTGTTTATTTGATGTTGTTTTAGTTGTTGTTGTTTATTTGACGTTGTTGTTGTTGTTGTTTATTTGACGTTGTTGTTGTTGTTGTTTATTTGACGTTATTGTTGTTGTTTATTTGACGTTGTTATTGTTGTTGTTGTTGTTGTTGTTTATTTGACGTTGTTGTTGACATTGTTGTTGTTGTTGTTTATTTGACGTTGTTGTTGTTGTTGTTTATTAGACGTTGTTAATGTTGTTGACATTGTTGTTGTTTTTGTTGTTTATTTGACGTTGTTGGTGTTGTTGTTTTTGTTGTTGTCATTGTTGTTGTTGTAGTTGTTTATTTGACGTTGTTATTGTTGTTGTTGTTTATTTGATGTTGTTTTAGTTGTTGTTGTTTATTTGACGTTGTTGTTGTTTTTTATTTGACGTTGTTGTTGTTGACATTGTTGTTGTTGTTGTTTATTTGATGTTGTTGTTGTTGTTTTTTATTTGACGTTGTTGTTGTTGACATTGTTGTTGTTGTTGATGTTTATTTGACGTTGTTGTTGTTGTTGTTTATTTGACGTAGTTGTTGTTATTGACGTTGTTGTTGTTGTTGTTGTTGTTTATTTGACGTTTTTGTTGTTGTTGATGTTGTTGTTGTTGTTTTTTATTTGACGTTGTTGTTGTTGTTGTTAATTTAACGTTGTTGTTGTTGTTGTTTATTTGACGTTGTTGTTGTTGTTTATTTGACATTGTTGTTGTTGTTGACGGTGTTGTTATTGTTGTTGTTTATTTGACATTGTTGTTGTTGTTGTTATTTATTTGACAGTGTTGTTGTTGTTGTTGTTTATTTGACGTTGTTGTTGTTGTTTATTTGACGTTGTTGTTTATTTGACGTTGTTGTTTATTTGACATTGTTGTTGTTGTTGTTATTTATTTGACGTTGTTGTTGTTGTTTTTTATTTGACATTATTGTTATTGTTGTTGTTGTTGTTTATTTGACGTTGTTGTTGTTTATTTGACGTAGTTGTTGTTATTGACGTTGTTATTGTTGTTGATGTTGTTGTTTATTTGACGTTTTTGTTGTTGTTGATGTTGTTGTTGTTGTTGTTGTTTTTTATTTGACGTTGTTGTTGTTGTTGTTTATTTGACGTTGTTGTTGTTGTTGTTTATTTGACATTGTTGTTTTATTTGACGTTGTTGTTGTTGTTGTTGTTTATTTGACGTTGTTGTTGTTGTTATTGTTGTTGTTGTTGTTAATTTGACGTTGTTGTTGTTGTTTATTTGACATTGTTGTTGTTGTTGTTTATTAGACGTTGTTGTTGTTGTTATTTATTTGACGTTGTTGTTGTTGTTGTTTATTTGACGTTGTTGTTAATTTGACATTGTTGTTTATTTGACTTTGTTGTTGTTGTTTATTTGACGTTGTTGTTGTTATTTGAAGTTGTTGTTGTTGTATTTGTTGTTGTTGTTGTTTATTTGACGTTGTTGTTGTTGTTTATTTGACGTTATTGTTGTTGTTTATTTGACGTTGTTATTGTTGTTGTTGTTGTTGTTTATTTGACGTTGTTGTTGACATTGTTGTTGTTGTTGTTTATTTGACGTTGTTGTTGTTGTTTATTAGATGTTGTTAATGTTGTTGACATTGTTGTTGTTGTTTTTGTTGTTTATTTGACGTTGTTGTTGTTGTTGTTGTTGTTTTTGTTGTTGTCATTGTTGTTGTTGTAGTTGTTTATTTGACGTTGTTATTGTTGTTGTTGTTTATTTGATGTTGTTTCAGTTGTTGTTGTTTATTTGACGTTGTTGTTGTTTTTTATTTGACGTTGTTGTTGTTGACATTGTTGTTGTTGTTGTTGTTTATTTGATGTTGTTGTTGTTGTTTTTTATTTGACGTTGTTGTTGTTGACATTGTTGTTGTTGTTTATTTGACGTTGTTGTTGTTGTTGTTGTTTATTTGACGTAGTTGTTGTTATTGACGTTGTTGTTGTTGTTGTTGTTGTTTATTTGACGTTTTTGTTGTTGTTGATGTTGTTGTTGTTGTTTTTTATTTGACGTTGTTATTGTTGTTGTTGTTAATTTGACGTTGTTGTTGTTGTTGTTTATTTGACGTTGTTGTTGTTGTTTATTTGACGTTGTTGTTGTTGTTGTTGTTTATTTGACGTAGTTGTTGTTGTTGTTGTTGTTGTTGTTTATTTGACGTTTTTGTTGTTGTTGATGTTGTTGTTGTTGTTTTTTATTTGACGTTGTTGTTGTTGTTGTTAATTTGACGTTGTTGTTGTTGTTGTTTATTTGACGTTGTTGTTGTTGTTGTCGTTGTTTATTTGACATTGTTGTTGTTGTTGACGGTGTTGTTATTGTTGTTGTTTATTTGACATTGTTGTTGTTGTTGTTATTTATTTGACATTGTTGTTGTTGTTTATTTGACGTTGTTGTTGTTGTTTATTTGACGTTGTTGTTTATTTGACATTGTTGTTGTTGTTGTTATTTATTTGACGTTGTTGTTGTTGTTTTTTATTTAACATTATTGTTGTTGTTGTTGTTGTTGTTTATTTGACGTTGTTGTTCTTTATTTGACGTAGTTGTTGTTATTGACGTTGTTATTGTTGTTGTTGTTGTTGATTATTTGACGTTTTTGTTGTTGTTGATGTTGTTGTTGTTGTTGTTTTTTATTTGACGTTGTTGTTGTTGTTGTTGTTTATTTGACGTTGTTGTTGTTGTTATTGTTGTTGTTGTTGTTAATTTGACGTTGTTAGTGTTGTTTATTTGACATTGTTGTTGTTGTTGTTTATTGGACGTTGTTGTTGTTGTTATTTATTTGACGTTGTTGTTGTTGTTGTTTATTTGACGTTGTTGTTTATTTGACATTGTTGTTTATTTGACGTTGTTGTTGTTGTTTATTTGATGTTGTTGTTGTTATTTGAAGTTGTTGTTGTTGTTGTTGTATTTGTTGTTGTTGTTGTTGTTTATTTGACGTTGTTGTTGTTGTTTATTTGACGTTGTTGTTGTTGTTTATTTGACGTTGTTATTGTTGTTGTTGTTGTTGTTGTTTATTTGACGTTGTTGTTGACATTGTTGTTGTTGTTGTTTATTTGACGTTGTTGTTGTTGTTGTTTATTAGAGGTTGTTAATGTTGTTGACATTGTTGTTGTTGTTTTTGTTGTTTATTTGATGTTGTTGTTGTTGTTGTTGTTGTTTTTGTTGTTGTCATTGTTGTTGTTGTAGTTGTTTATTTGACGTTGTTATTGTTGTTGTTGTTTATTTGATGTTGTTTCAGTTGTTGTTGTTTATTTGACGTTGTTGTAGTTTTTTATTTGACGTTGTTGTTGTTGACATTGTTGTTGTTGTTGTTGTTTATTTGATGTTGTTGTTGTTGTTTTTTATTTCTCGTTGTTGTTGTTGACATTGTTGTTGTTGTTTATTTGACGTTGTTGTTGTTGTTGTTTATTTGACGTAGTTGTTGTTATTGACGTTGTTGTTGTTGTTGTTGTTGTTGTTGTTTATTTGACGTTTTTGTTGTTGTTGATGTTGTTGTTGTTGTTTTTTATTTGACGTTGTTGTTGTTGTTGTTAATTTGACGTTGTTGTTGTTGTTGTTTATTTGACGTTGTTGTTGTTGTTTATTTGACGTTGTTGTTGTTGTTGTTTATTTGACGTTGTTGTTGTTGTTTTTTATTTGACGTTGTTGTTGTTGTTGTTGTTGTTGTTAATTTGACGTTGTTGTTGTTGACGGTGTTGTTATTGTTGTTGTTTATTTGACATTGTTGTTGTTGTTGTTATTTATTTGACGTTGTTGTTGTTGTTTATTTGACGTTGTTGTTGTTGTTTATTAGACGTTGTTGTTTATTTGACATTGTTGTTGTTGTTGTTATTTATTTGACGTTGTTCTTGTTGTTTTTTATTTAACATTATTGTTGTTGTTGTTGTTGTTGTTGTTGTTGTTGTTTATTTGACGTTGTTGTTGTTGTTGTTTATTGGACGTTGTTGTTGTTGTTATTTATTTGACGTTGTTGTTGTTGTTGTTTATTTGACGTTGTTGTTTATTTGACATTGTTGTTTATTTGACGTTGTTGTTGTTGTTTATTTGACGTTGTTGTTGTTATTTGAAGTTGTTGTTGTTGTTGTATTTGTTGTTGTTGTTGTTGTTTATTTGACGTTGTTGTTGTTGTTTATTTGACGTTATTGTTGTTGTTTATTTGACGTTGTTATTGTTGTTGTTGTTTATTTGACGTTGTTGTTGACATTGTTGTTGTTGTTGTTTATTTGACGTTGTTGTTGTTGTTTATTAGACGTTGTTAATGTTGTTGAGATTGTTGTTGTTGTTTTTGTTGTTTATTTGACGTTGTTGTTGTTGTTGTTTTTGTTGTTGTCATTGTTGTTGTTGTAGTTGTTTATTTGACGTTGTTATTGTTGTTGTTGTTTATTTGATGTTGTTTTAGTTGTTGTTGTCTATTTGACGTTGTTGTTGTTTTTTATTTGACGTTGTTGTTGTTGACATTGTTGTTGTTGTTGTTTATTTGATGTTGTTGTTGTTGTTTTTTATTTGACGTTGTTGTTGTTGACATTGTTGTTGTTGTTGTTTTTGTTTATTTGACGTTGTTGTTGTTGTTTATTTGACGTAGTTGTTGTTATTGACGTTGTTGTTGTTGTTGTTGTTTTTTATTTGACGTTGTTGTTGTTGTTGTGTATTTGACATTGTTGTTGTTGTTGACGGTGTTGTTATTGTTGTTGTTTATTTGACATTGTTGTTGTTGTTGTTATTTATTTGACGTTGTTGTTGTTGTTGTTGTTGTTTATTTGACGTTGTTGTTGTTGTTTATTTGACGTTGTTATTTATTTGACGTTGTTGTTTATTTGACATTGTTGTTGTTGTTGTTATTTATTTGACGTTGTTGTTGTTGTTGTTTATTTCACGTTGTTGTTTATTTGACATTGTTGTTTATTTGACGTTGTTGTTGTTGTTGTTTATTTGACGTTGTTGTTGTTATTTGAAGTTGTTGTTGTTGTTGTATTTGTTGTTGTTGTTGTTTATTTGACGTTGTTGTTGTTGTTTATTTGACGTTATTGTTGTTGTTTATTTGACGTTGTTATTGTTGTTGTTGTTGTTGTTTATTTGACGTTGTTGTTGACATTGTTGTTGTTGTTGTTTATTTGACGTTGTTGTTGTTGTTGTTTATTAGACGTTGTTAATGTTGTTGACATTGTTGTTGTTGTTTTTGTTGTTTATTTGACGTTTTTGTTGTTGTTGTTGTTGTTGTTTTTGTTGTTGTCATTGTTGTTGTTGTAGTTGTTTATTTGACGTTGTTATTGTTGTGGTTGTTTATTTGATGTTGTTTCAGTTGTTGTTGTTTATTTGACGTTGTTGTTGTTTTTTATTTGACGTTGTTGTTGTTGACATTGTTGTTGTTGTTGTTGTTTATTTGATGTTGTTGTTGTTGTTTTTTATTTGACGTTGTTGTTGTTGACATTGTTGTTGTTGTTTATTTGACGTTGTTGTTGTTGTTGTTTATTTGACGTAGTTGTTGTTATTGACGTTGTTGTTGTTGTTGTTGTTGTTGTTTATTTGACGTTTTTGTTGTTGTTGATGTTGTTGTTGTTGTTTTTTATTTGACGTTGTTGTTGTTGTTGTTAATTTGACGTTGTTGTTGTTGTTATTTATTTGACGTTGTTGTTGTTGTTTATTTGACGTTGTTGTTGTTGTTGTTTATTTGACGTAGTTGTTGTTGTTGTTGTTGTTGTTGTTGTTTATTTGACGTTTTTGTTGTTGTTGATGTTGTTGTTGTTGTTTTTTATTTGACGTTGTTGTTGTTGTTGTTAATTTGACGTTGTTGTTGTTGTTGTTTATTTGACGTTGTTGTTGTTGTTGTTTATTTGACATTGTTGTTGTTGTTGACGGTGTTGTTATTGTTGTTGTTTATTTGACATTGTTGTTGTTGTTGTTATTTATTTGACGTTGTTGTTGTTGTTGTTTATTTGACGTTGTTGTTTATTTGACGTTGTTGTTTATTTGACATTGTTGTTGTTGTTGTTATTTATTTGACGTTGTTGTTGTTGTTTTTTATTTGACGTTATTGTTGTTGTTGTTGTTGTTGTTGTTTATTTGACGTTGTTGTTGTTGTTTATTTGACGTTGTTGTTGTTTATTTGACGTTGTTGTTGTTGTTTATTTGACGTTGTTGTTGTTTATTTGACGTTGTTGTTGTTGTTGTTGTTCTTTATTTTACGATGTTGTTGTCGTTGTTTTTGTTGTTTATTTGACGTTGTTGTTGTTATTTATTTGATGTTGTTGGTGTTGTTGTTTATTTGACGTTGTTGTTAACGTTGTTGTTGTTGTTGTTTATTTGACGTTGTTGTTGTTGTTTATTTGACTTTGTTGTTGTTGTTGACGTTGTTGTTGTTGTTGTTGTTTATTTGACGTTTTTGTTGTTGTTGATGTTGTTGTTGTTGTTTTTCATTTGACGTTGTTGTTGTTGCTGTTTATTTGACGTAGTTGTTGTTGTTTATTTGACGTTGTTGTTGTTGTTGTTGTAATTGTTATTGTTGTTATTATTGTTGCTTATTTGACGTTGTTGTTATTATTGTTGATTATTTAACCTTGTTGTTGTTGTTATTCATTTGACGTTGTTGTTGTTGTTTATTTGACGTTATTGTTGTTGTTGTTGTTGTTGTTGTTGTTCTTTATTTGACGTTGTTGTTGTCGTTGTTTTTGTTGTTTATTTGACGTTGTTGTTGTTATTTATTTGACGTTGTTGTTGTTGTTTATTTGACGTTGTTGTTAACGTTGTTGTTGTTGTTGTTGTTTATTTGACGTTGTTGTTGTTGTTGTTGTTGTTTATTTGACTTTGTTGTTACTGTTGACGTTGTTGACGGTGTTGTTGTTGTTGTTTATTTGACATTCTTGTTGTTGTTGTTATTTATTTGACGTCGTTGTTGTTGTTGTTTATTTGACGTTGTTGTTGTTGTTGTTGTTGTTTATTTGACGTTGTTGTTGTTTATTTGACGTTATTGTTGTTGTTATTGTTGTTGTTGTTGTTTATTTAACGTTGTTGTTGTTGTTGATGTTGTGGTTGTTGTTGTTGTTTATTTGACGTTGTTGTTGTTGTTTATTTGACGTTGTTGTTGTTGTTTATTTGACGTTGTTGTTGTTGTTAATTTGACATTGTTGTTGTTGTTGTTGTTTATTTGACGGTCTTGTTGTTGTTGTTTATTTGACATTGTTGTTGTTGTTATTGTTGACGTTGTTGTTGTTGTTTATTTGACGTTGTTGTTGTTGTTGTTGTTTATTTGATGTTGTTTTAGTTGTTGTTGTTTATTTGACGTTGTTGTTGTTGTTGTTTATTTGATGTTGTTTTAGTTGTTGTTGTTTATTTGACGTTTTTGTTGTTTTTTATTTGATGTTGTTGTTATTGACATTGTTGTTGTTGTTGTTTATTTGACGTTGCTGTTGTTGTTGTTTATTTGACGTAGTTGTTGTTATTGACGTTGTTGTTGATGTTTATTTGACGTTTTTGTTGTTGTTGATGTTGTTGTTGTTGTTTTTTATTTGACGTTGTTGTTGTTGTTGTTGTTTATTTGATGTTGTTGTTGTTGCAATTTTTGTTGTTGTTTATTTGACATTGTTGTTGTTGTTGTTGTTGTTTATTTGACATTGTTGTTGTTGTTGTTATTTATTTGATGTTGTTGTTGTTGTTGTTTATTTGACATTATTGTTATTGTTGTTGTTGTTTATTTGACATTATTTATTTGACGTTTTTGTTGTTGTTGTTGTTTATTTGATGTTGTTTTAGTTGTTGTTGTTTATTTGACATTGTTGTTGTTGTTGTTTATTAGATGTTGTTTTAGTTGTTGTTGTTTATTTGACGTTGTTGTTGTTGTTTATTTGACGTAGTTGTTGTTATTGACGTTGTTGTGGTTGTTTATTTGACATTTTTGTTGTTGTTGATGTTGTTGTTGTTGTTGTTTTTTATTTGACGTTGTTGTTTTTTATTTGACGTTGTTGTTGTTATTGTTGTTGTTTATTTGATGTTGTTTTAGTTGTTGTTGTTTTTTATTTGACGTTGTTGTTGTTGACATTGTTGTTGTTGTTGTTGTTTATTTGACGTTGTTGTTGTTGTTTATTTGACGTAGTTGTTGTTATTGACGTTGTTGTTGTTGTTGTTTATTTGACGTTTTTGTTGTTATTGATGTTGTTGTTGTTGTTTTTTATTTGACGTTGTTGTTGTTGTTTATTTGACGTTGTTGTTGTTTTTATTGTTGTTGTTGTTGTTGTTAATTTGACATTGTTGTTGTTATTTATTTGACGTTGTTGTTGTTGTTGTTTATTTGACGTTGTTGTTGTTGTTATTTTATTTGACGTTGTTGTTGTTGTTATTGTTTATTTGACGTTGTTGTTGTTGTTGTTGTTTATTTGACGTTGTTATTGTTGTTTATTTGACGTTGTTTTTGTTATTTGACGTTGTTGTTGTTGTTGTTGTTGTTGTATTTGTTGTTGTTATTGTTGTTGTTGTTTTTGCTTATTTGACATTGTTGTTATTGTACCTATTTTTTTGACGTTGTTGTTGTTTATTTGACGTTGTTATTCTTGTTGTTTTTTTGACGTTGTTGTTGTTGTTGTTGTTGTTGTATTTGTTATTGTTGTTATTGTTGTTGCTTATTTGACGTTGATGTTATTGTTGTTGTTTATTTGACGTTGTTGTTGTTGCTATTTTTTTAACGTTGTTGTTATTGTTGTTTATTTGACGTTGTTGTTGTTGTTGTTCTTTATTTGACTTTGTTGTTGTCGTTGTTTTTGATGTTTATTTGACGTTGTTGTTGTTATTTATTTGACGTTGTTGTTGTTGTTGTTTATTTGACGTTGTTGTTGATGTTGTTGTTGTTGTTTATTTGACATTGTTGTTGTTGTTGTTTATTTGATGCTGTTTTAGTTGTTGTTGTTTATTTGACGTTGTTGTTGTTTTTTATTTGACGCTGTTGTTATTGACATTGTTGTTGTTGTTGTTTATTTGACGTTGTTGTTGTTGTTGTTTATTTGACGTAGTTGTTGTTATTGACGTTGTTGTTGTTATTGTTGCTTATTTGACGTTTTTGTTGTTGTTGATGTTGTTGTTGTTGTTGTTTTTTATTTGACGTTGTTGTTGTTTATTTGACATTGTTGTTGTTGTTGTTGTTGTTTATTTGATGTTGTTTTAGTTGTTGTTGTTTATTTGATGTTGTTTTAGTTGTTGTTGTTTATTTGACGTTGTTGTTGTTTTTTATTTGACATTGTTGTTGTTGACATTGTTGTTGTTGTTGTTGTTGTTTATTTGACGTTGTTGTTGTTGTTGTTGTTTATTTGACGTAGTTGTTGTTATTGACGTTGTTGTTGTTGTTGTTGTTTATTAGACGTTTTTGTTGTTGTTGATGTTGTTGTTGTTGTTTTTTATTTGACGTTGTTGTTGTTGCTATTTATTTGACGTTGTTGTTGTTGTTTATTTGACGTTGTTGTTGTTGTAATTGTTATTGTTGTTATTATTGTTGCTTATTTGATGTTGTTGTTATTATTGTTGTTTATTTAACCTTGTTGTTGTTGTTATTCATTTGACGTTGTTGTTGTTGTTTATTTGACGTTATTGTTGTTGTTGTTGTTGTTCTTTATTTTACGTTGTTGTTGTCGTTGTTTTTGTTTTTTATTTGACGTTGTTGTTGTTGTTGTTTATTTGACGTTGTTGTTAACGTTGTTGTTGTTGTTTATTTGACGTTGTTGTTGTTGTTGTTTATTTGACGTTGTTGTTGTTGTTGTTGTTTATTTTACTTTGTTGTTATTGTTGACGTTGTTGTTGTTGTTGTTTATTTGATGTTGTTATTGTTGTTGTTGACATAGTTGTTGTTGTTTATTTGACGTTTTTGTTGTTGTTGATGTTGTTGTTGTTGTTTTTTTTTATTTGACGTTGTTGTTTTTTATTTGACGTTGTTGTTGTTGTTGTTATTGTTATTGTTTATTTGATGTTGTTTTAGTTGTTGTTGTTTTTTATTTGACGTTGTTGTTGACATTGTTGTTGTTGTTGTTTATTTGACGTTGTTGTTGTTGTTGTTTATTTGACGTAGTTGTTGTTATTGACGTTGTTGTTGTTGTTGTTTATTTGACGTTTTTGTTGTTATTGATGTTGTTGTTGTTGTTTTTTATTTGACGTTGTTGTTGTTGTTGTTTATTTGACGTTGTTGTTGTTTTTATTGTTGTTGTTGTTGTTGTTAATTTGACATTGTTGTTGTTGTTTATTTGACGTTGTTGTTGTTGTTGTTTATTTGACGTTGTTGTTGTTGTCGTTGTTTATTTGACGTTGTTGTTGTTGTTATTTATTTGACGTTGTTGTTGTTGTTGTTATTGTTTATTTGACGTTGTTGTTGTTGTTGTTTATTTGACGTTGTTATTGTTGTTTATTTGATGTTGTTTTTGTTATTTGACGCTGTTGTTGTTGTTGTTGTTGTATTTGTTGTTGTTGTTGTTGTTTTTTTTTTTTGCTTATTTGATGTTGTTGTTATTGTTGCTATTTTTTTGACGTTGTTGTTGTTGTTGTTGTTGTTGTTGTATTTGTTATTGTTGTTATTGTTGTTGCTTATTTGACGTTGTTGTTATTGTTGTTATTTATTTGACGTTGTTGTTGTTGTTTATTTGACGTTGTTGTTGTTATTTGACGTTGTTGTTGTTGTATTTGTTGTTGTTGTTGTTGTTTATTTAACGTTGTTGTTGTTGTTGTTTATTTGACGTTATTATTGTTGTTATTGTTGTTGTTATTGTTTATTTAACGTTGTTGTTGTTGTTGATGTTGTTGTTGTTGTTTATTTGACGTTGTTGTTGTTGTTTATTTGACGTTGTTGTTGTTGTTGTTTATTTGACGTTGTTGTTGTTGTTAATTTGACGTTGTTGTTGTTGTTGTTTATTTGACGTTGTTGTTGTTGTTGTTTATTTGACATTGTTGTTGTTGTTATTGTTGACGTTGTTGTTGTTGTTGTTGTATATTTGACGTTGTTCTTGTTGTAATTTATTTGATGTTGTTTTAGTTGTTGTTGTTTATTTGACGTTGTTGTTGTTGTTGTTGTTTATTTGATGTTGTTTTAGTTGTTGTTGTTTATTTGACGTTTTTGTTGTTTTTTATTTGATGTTGTTGTTATTGACATTGTTGTTGTTGTTGTTTATTTGACGTTGCTGTTGTTGTTGTTTATTTGACGTAGTTGTTGTTATTGACGTTGTTGTTGATGTTTATTTGACGTTTTTGTTGTTGTTAATATTGTTGTTGTTGTTGTTTTTTATTTGACGTTGTTGTTTTTTATTTGACGTTATTGTTGTTGTTGTTATTTATTTGATGTTGTTGTTGTTGACATTGTTGTTGTTGTTGTTATTTATTTGACATTGTTGTTGTTGTTGTTGTTTATTTGACATTGTTGTTGTTGTTGTTATTTATTTGACGTTGTTGTTGTTGTTGTTTATTTGACATTATTGTTATTGTTGTTGTTGTTTATTTGACGTTGTTGTTGTTGTTGTTGTTTATTTGATGTTGTTTTAGTTGTTGTTGTTTATTTGATGTTGTTGTTGTTGTTGTTTATTAGATGTTGTTTTAGTTGTTGTTGTTTATTTGACGTTGTTGTTGTTGTTGTTTATTTGACGTAGTTGTTGTTATTGACGTTGGTGTGGTTGTTTATTTGACATTTTTGTTGTTGTTGATGTTGTTGTTTTTTATTTGACGTTGTTGTTGTTATTGTTGTTGTTTATTTGATGTTGTTTTAGTTGTTGTTGTTTTTTATTTGACGTTGTTGTTGTTGACATTGTTGTTGTTGTTGTTTATTTGACGTTGTTTTTGTTGTTGTTTATTTGACGTAGTTGTTGTTATTGACGTTGTTGTTGTTGTTGTTTATTTGACGTTTTTGTTGTTATTGATGTTGTTGTTGTTGTTTTTTATTTGACGTTGTTGTTGTTTTTTATTTGACGTTGTTGTTGTTTTTATTGTTGTTGTTGTTGTTAATTTGACATTGTTGTTGTTGTTTATTTGACGTTGTTGTTGTTGTTGTTTATTTGACGTTGTTGTTGTTGTTATTTATTTGACGTTGTTGTTGTTGTTATTGTTTATTTGACGTTGTTGTTGTTGTTGTTTATTTGACGTTGTTATTGTTGTTTATTTGATGTTGTTTTTGTTATTTGACGTTGTTGTTGTTGTTGTTGTTGTATTTGTTGTTGTTGTTGTTGTTGTTGTTTTTGCTTATTTGACGTTGTTGTTATTGTTGCTATTTTTTTGACGTTGTTGTTGTTTATTTGACGTTGTTGTTGTTGTTGTTTATTTGACGTTGTTGTTGTTGTTGTATTTGTTATTGTTGTTATTGTTGTTGCTTATTTGACGTTGTTTTTATTGTTGTTGTTTATTTGACGTTGTTGTTGTTGTTATTCATTTGACGTTGTTGTTATTGTTGTTTATTTGACGTTGTTGTTGTTTATTTGACGTTGTTGTTGTTGTTTTTTATTTAACGTTGTTGTTGTTGTTGTTGTTGTTATTTGACATTGTTGTCGTTGTTGACGGTGTTGTTGTTGTTGTTTATTTGACATTGTTGTTGTTGTTATTTATTTGACGTCGTTGTTGTTGTTGTTTATTTGACGTTGTTGTTGTTGTTGTTGTTTATTTGACGTTGTTGTTGTTGTTGTTTATTTGACGTTGTTGTTGTTGTTTATTTGACGTTGTTGTTGTTATTTGACGTTGTTGTTGTTGTTGTTGTTGTTGTTGTTGTTGTTTATTTAACGTTGTTGTTGTTGTTGTTGTTTATTTGACGTTATTATTGTTGTTATTGTTGTTGTTGTTGTTTATTTAACATTGTTGTTGTTGATGTTGTTGTTGTTGTTGTTTATTTGACATTGTTGTTGTTTATTTGATGTTGTTAATGTTGTTGACATTGTTGTTGTTGTTGTTGTTTATTTGACATTGTTGTTGTTGTTGTTTATTTGACATTGTTGTTGTTGTTGTTGTTGTTGACGTTGTTGTTGTTGTTTATTTTACGTTGTTGTTGTTGTTGTTTATTTGATGTTGTTTTAGTTGTTGTTGTTTATTTGACGTTGTTGTTGTTGTTGTTGTTGTTGTTTATTTGATGTTGTTTTAGTTGTTGTTGTTTATTTGACATTTTTGTTGTTTTTTATTTGATTTTGTTGTTATTGACATTGTTGTTGTTGTTGTTTATTTGACGTTGTTATTATTGTTGTTTATTTGACGTAGTTGTTGTTATTGACGTTGTTGTTGATGTTTATTAGACGTTTTTGTTGTTGTTGACGTTGTTGTTGTTGTTGTTCTTTATTTGATGTTGGTGTTGTTGACATTGTTGTTGTTGTTGTTTATTTGACGTTGTTGTTGTTGTTGTTTATTTGACGTTGTTGCTGTTGTTGTTTATTTGACGTTGTTAATGTTGTTGACATTGTTGTTGTTGTTTTTGTTGTTTATTTGACGTTGATGTTGTTGTTGTTTTTGTTGTTGTTATTGTTGGTGTTGTTGTTGTTTATTTGACGTTGTTGTTGTTGTTGTTGTTGTTGTTTTTTTGACGTTGTTGTTTTTTACTTGACGTTATTGTTGTTGTTGTTGTTGTTGTTGTTTATTTGATGTTGTTGTTGTTGACATTGTTGTTGTTGTTGTTATTTATTTGACGTTGTTGTTGTTGTTGTTGTTTATTTGACATTGTTGTTGTTGTTGTTGTTATTTATTTGACGTTGTTGTTGTTGTTGTTGTTGTTGTTTATTTGACATTATTGTTATTGTTGTTGTTGTTTATTTGACGTTGTTGTTGTTGTTGTTTATTTGATGTTGTTTTAGTTGTTGTTGTTTATTTGACGTTGTTGTTGTTGTTGTTTATTAGATGTTGTTTTAGTTGTTGTTGTTTATTTGACGTTGTTGTTGTTGTTGTTGTTTATTTGACGTAGTTGTTGTTATTGACGTTGTTGTGATTGTTTATTTGACATTTTTGTTGTTGTTGATGTTGTTGTTTTTTCTTTAACGTTGTTGTTGTTATTGTTGTTGTTTATTTGATGTTGTTTTAGTTGTTGTTGTTTTATATTTGACGTTGTTGTTGTTGACATTGTTGTTGTTGTTGTTTATTTGACGTTGTTGTTGTTGTTTATTTGACGTAGTTGTTGTTATTGACGTTGTTGTTGTTGTTTATTTGACGTTTTTGTTGTTATTGATGTTGTTGTTGTTGTTTTTTATTTGACGTTGTTATTGTTGTTGTTTATTTGACGTTGTTGTTGTTTTTATTGTTGTTGTTGTTGTTGTTAATTTGACATTGTTGTTGTTGTTTATTTGTTGTTGTTGTTGTTGTTTATTTGACGTTGTTGTTGTTGTTATTTATTTGACGTTGTTGTTGTTGTTATTGTTTATTTGACGTTGTTGTTGTTGTTGTTTATTTGACGTTGTTATTGTTGTTTATTTGATGTTGTTTTTGTTATTTGACGTTGTTGTTGTTGTTGTTGTTGTTGTATTTGTTGTTGTTGTTGTTGTTGTTGTTGTTTTTGCTTATTTGACGTTGTTGTTATTGTTGCTATTTTTTTGACGTTGTTGTTGTTTATTTGACGTTGTTGTTGTTGTTGTTGTTTATTTGACGTTGTTGTTGTTGTTGTTGTATTTGTTATTGTTGTTATTGTTGTTGCTTATTTGACGTTGTTGTTATTGTTGTTGTTTATTTGACGTTGTTGTTGTTGTTATTCATTTGACGTTGTTGTTATTGTTGTTTATTTGACGTTGTTGTTGTTTATTTGACGTTGTTCTTGTTGTTGTTTATTTGACGTTGTTGTTGTTTTTGTTGTTGTTGTTGTTGATGTTATTTGACATTGTTGTCGTTGTTGACGGTGTTGTTGTTGTTGTTTATTTGACATTGTTGTTGTTGTTATTTATTTGACGTTGTTGTTGTTGTTGTTTATTTGACGTTGTTGTTGTTGTTGTTGTTTATTTGACGTTGTTGTTGTTGTTGTTGTTTATTTGACGTTGTTGTTGTTGTTTATTTGACGTTGTTGTTGTTATTTGACGTTGTTGTTGTTGTTGTATTTGTTGTTGTTGTTGTTGTTGTTTATTTAACGTTGTTGTTGTTGTTGTTTATTTGACGTTATTATTGTTGTTATTGTTGTTGTTGTTTATTTAACGTTGTTGTTGTTGATGTTGTTGTTGTTGTTGTTTATTTGACGTTGTTGTTGTTGTTGTTTATTTGATGTTGTAAATGTTGTTGACATTGTTGTTGTTGTTTTTGTTGTTTATTTGACGTTGCTGTTGTTGTTGTTTTTGTTGTTGTTATTGTTGGTGATGTTGTTGTTTATTTGACGTTGTTGTTGTTGTTGTTTATTTGACGTTGTTGTTGTTGTTGTTGTTTATTTAACGTTGTTGTTGTTGTTAATTTGACGTTGTTGTTGTTGTTTATTTGACGTTGTTGTTGTTGTTGTTTATTTGACATTGTTGTTGTTGTTGTTGTTGTTGTTGTTGTTGACGTTGTTGTTGTTGTTTATTTTACGTTGTTGTTGTTGTTGTTTATTTGATGTTGTTTTAGTTGTTGTTGTTTATTTGACGTTGTTGTTGTTGTTTATTTGATGTTGTTTTAGTTGTTGTAGTTTATTTGACATTTTTGTTGTTTTTTATTTGATGTTGTTGTTATTGACATTGTTGTTGATGTTGTTGTTTTTTATTTGACGTTGTTGTTGTTATTGTTGCTGTTTATTTGATGTTGTTTTAGTTGTTGTTGTTTTTTATTTGACGTTGTTGTTGTTGACATTGTTGTTGTTGTTGTTTATTTGACGTTGTTGTTGTTGTTGTTTATTTGACGTAGTTGTTGTTATTGACGTTGTTGTTGTTGTTGTTTATTTGACGTTTTTGTTGTTATTGATGTTGTTGTTGTTGTTTTTTATTTGACGTTGTTGTTGTTGTTTATTTGACGTTGTTGTTGTTTTTATTGTTGTTGTTGTTGTTAATTTGACATTGTTGTTGTTGTTTATTTGACGTTGTTGTTGTTGTTGTTGTTTATTTGACGTTGTTGTTGTTGTTATTTATTTGACGTTGTTGTTGTTGTTATTGTTTATTTGACGTTGTTGTTGTTGTTGTTTATTTGACGTTGTTATTGTTGTTTATTTGATGTTGTTTTTGTTATTTGACGTTGTTGTTGTTGTTGTTGTATTTGTTGTTGTTGTTGTTGTTGTTGTTTTTGCTTATTTGACGTTGTTGTTATTGTTGCTATTTTTTTGACGTTGTTGTTGTTTATTTGACGTTGTTGTTGTTGTTGTTTATTTGACGTTGTTGTTGTTGTTGTTGTTGTATTTGTTATTGTTGTTATTGTTGTTGCTTATTTGACGTTGTTGTTATTGTTGTTGTTTATTTGACGTTGTTGTTGTTGTTATTCATTTGACGTTGTTGTTATTGTTGTTTATTTGACGTTGTTGTTGTTTATTTGACGTTGTTGTTGTTGTTGTTTATTTAACGTTGTTGTTGTTGTTGTTGTTGTTGTTATTTGACATTGTTGTCGTTGTTGACGGTGTTGTTGTTGTTTATTTGACATTGTTGTTGTTGTTATTTATTTGACGTCGTTGTTGTTGTTGTTTATTTGACGTTGTTGTTGTTGTTGTTGTTTATTTGACGTTGTTGTTGTTGTTGTTTATTTGACGTTGTTGTTGTTGTTTATTTGACGTTGTTGTTGTTATTTGACGTTGTTGTTGTTGTTGTTGTATTTGTTGTTGTTGTTGTTGTTGTTTATTTAAAGTTGTTGTTGTTGTTGTTGTTTATTTGACGTTATTATTGTTGTTATTGTTGTTGTTGTTGTTTATTTAACATTGTTGTTGTTGATGTTGTTGTTGTTGTTGTTTATTTGACATTGTTGTTGTTGTTTATTTGACGTTGTTAATGTTGTTGACATTGTTGTTGTTGTTGTTGTTTATTTGACGTTGTTGTTGTTGTTGTTTATTTGACATTGTTGTTGTTGTTGTTGTTGTTGTTGACGTTGTTGTTGTTGTTTATTTTACGTTGTTGTTGTTGTTGTTTATTTGATGTTGTTTTAGTTGTTGTTGTTTATTTGACGTTGTTGTTGTTGTTGTTGTTGTTTATTTGATGTTGTTTTAGTTGTTGTTGTTTATTTGACATTTTTGTTGTTTTTTATTTGATGTTGTTGTTATTGACATTGTTGTTGTTGTTGTTTATTTGACGTTGTTATTATTGTTGTTTATTTGACGTAGTTGTTGTTATTGACGTTGTTCTTGATGTTTATTAGACGTTTTTGTTGTTGTTGACGTTGTTGTTGTTGTTGTTCTTTATTTGATGTTGGTGTTGTTGACATTGTTGTTGTTGTTGTTTATTTGACGTTGTTGTTGTTGTTGTTTATTTGACGTTGTTGCTGTTGTTGTTTATTTGACGTTGTTAATGTTGTTGACATTGTTGTTGTTGTTTTTGTTGTTTATTTGACGTTGCTGTTGTTGTTGTTTTTGTTGTTGTTATTGTTGGTGTTGTTGTTGTTTATTTGACGTTGTTGTTGTTGTTGTTGTTTTGACGTTGTTGTTGTTGTTGTTTTTTTGACGTTGTTGTTTTTTACTTGACGTTATTGTTGTTGTTGTTGTTGTTGTTGTTTATTTGATGTTGTTGTTGTTGACATTGTTGTTGTTGTTGTTATTTATTTGACGTTGTTGTTGTTGTTGTTGTTGTTTATTTGACATTGTTGTTGTTGTTGTTGTTATTTATTTGACGTTGTTGTTGTTGTTGTTGTTGTTGTTGTTTATTTGACATTATTGTTATTGTTGTTGTTGTTTATTTGACGTTGTTGTTGTTGTTGTTTATTTGATGTTGTTTTAGTTGTTGTTGTTTATTTGACGTTGTTGTTGTTGTTGTTGTTTATTAGATGTTGTTTTAGTTGTTGTTGTTTATTTGACGTTGTTGTTGTTGTTGTTTATTTGACGTAGTTGTTGTTATTGACGTTGTTGTGGTTGTTTATTTGACATTTTTGTTGTTGTTGATGTTGTTGTTTTTTCTTTGACGTTGTTGTTGTTATTGTTGTTGTTTATTTGATGTTGTTTTAGTTGTTGTTGTTTTATATTTGACGTTGTTGTTGTTGACATTGTTGTTGTTGTTGTTTATTTGACGTTGTTGTTGTTGTTTATTTGACGTAGTTGTTGTTATTGACGTTGTTGTTGTTGTTTATTTGACGTTTTTGTTGTTATTGATGTTGTTGTTGTTGTTTTTTATTTGACGTTGTTATTGTTGTTGTTTATTTGACGTTGTTGTTGTTTTTATTGTTGTTGTTGTTGTTGTTAATTTGACATTGTTGTTGTTGTTTATTTGTTGTTGTTGTTGTTGTTTATTTGACGTTTTTGTTGTTGTTATTTTTTTGACGTTGTTGTTGTTGTTATTGTTTATTTGACATTGTTGTTGTTGTTGTTTATTTGACGTTGTTATTGTTGTTTATTTGATGTTGTTTTTGTTATTTGACGTTGTTGTTGTTGTTGTTGTTGTATTTGTTGTTGTTGTTGTTGTTGTTGTTTTTGCTTATTTGACGTTGTTGTTATTGTTGCTATTTTTTTGACGTTGTTGTTGTTTATTTGACGTTGTTGTTGTTGTTGTTTATTTGACGTTGTTGTTGTTGTTGTTGTATTTGTTATTGTTGTTATTGTTGTTGCTTATTTGACGTTGTTGTTATTGTTGTTGTTTATTTGACGTTGTTGTTGTTGTTATTCATTTGACGTTGTTGTTATTGTTGTTTATTTGACGTTGTTGTTGTTTATTTGACGTTGTTCTTGTTGTTGTTTATTTGACGTTGTTCTTGTTGTTGTTTATTTGACGTTGTTGTTGTTGTTGTTGTTGTTGTTGTTGTTGTTGTTGTTGTTGTTATTTGACATTGTTGTCGTTGTTGACGGTGTTGTTGTTGTTGTTTATTTGACATTGTTGTTGTTGTTATTTATTTGACGTTGTTGTTGTTGTTGTTTATTTGACGTTGTTGTTGTTGTTGTTGTTTATTTGACGTTGTTGTTGTTGTTGTTGTTTATTTGACGTTGTTGTTGTTGTTTATTTGACGTTGTTGTTGTTATTTGACGTTGTTGTTGTTGTTGTATTTGTTGTTGTTGTTGTTGTTGTTTATTTAACGTTGTTGTTGTTGTTTATTTGACGTTATTATTGTTGTTATTGTTGTTGTTGTTGTTTATTTAACGTTGTTGTTGTTGATGTTGTTGTTGTTGTTGTTTATTTGACGTTGTTGTTGTTGTTGTTTATTTGATGTTGTAAATGTTGTTGACATTGTTGTTGTTGTTTTTGTTGTTTATTTGACGTTGCTGTTGTTGTTGTTTTTGTTGTTGTTATTGTTGGTGTTGTTGTTGTTGTTTATTTGACGTTGTTGTTGTTGTTGTTTATTTGACGTTGTTGTTGTTGTTGTTGTTTATTTAACGTTGTTGTTGTTGTTAATTTGACGTTGTTGTTGTTGTTTATTTGACGTTGTTGTTGTTGTTGTTTATTTGACATTGTTGTTGTTGTTGTTGTTGTTGTTGTTGTTGACGTTGTTGTTGTTGTTTATTTTACGTTGTTGTTGTTGTTGTTTATTTGATGTTGTTTTAGTTGTTGTTGTTTATTTGACGTTGTTGTTGTTGTTGTTTATTTGATGTTGTTTTAGTTGTTGTTGTTTATTTGACATTTTTGTTGTTTTTTATTTGATGTTGTTGTTATTGACATTGTTGTTGTTGTTGTTTATTTGACGTTGTTATTGTTGTTGTTTATTTGTCGTAGTTGTTGTTATTGACATTGTTGTTGATGGTTATTAGACATTTTTGTTGTTGTTGACGTTGTTGTTGTTGTTGTTCTTTATTTGATGTTGGTGTTGTTGACATTGTTGTTGTTGTTGTTTATTTGACGTTGTTGTTGTTGTTGTTTATTTGACATTGTTGTTGTTGTTGTTGTTTATTTGATGTTGTTATTGTTGTTTATTTGACGTTGTTGTTGTTGTTGTTGTTTATTTGACGTTGTTAATGTTGTTGACATTGTTGTTGTTGTTTTTGTTGTTTATTTGACGTTGTTGTTGTTGTTGTTTTTGTTGTTGTTATTGTTGGTGTTGTTGTTGTTTATTTGACGTTGTTGTTGTTGTTTTTTTGACGTTGTTGTTGTTGTTGTTTATTTGACGTTGTTGTTGTTGTTAATTTGACGTTGTTGTTGTTGTTGTTGTTTATTTGACGTTGTTGTTGTTGTTGTTTATTTGACATTGTTGTTGTTGTTGTTGTTGACGTTGTTGTTGTTGTTGTTTATTTTACGTTGTTGTTGTTGTTTATTTGATGTTGTTTTTGTTGTTGTTGTTTATTTGACGTTGTTGTTGTTGTTGTTGTTGTTTATTTGATGTTGTTTTAGTTGTTGTTGTTTATTTGACATTTTTGTTGTTTTTTATTTGATGTTGTTGTTATTGACATTGTTGTTGTTGTTGTTGTTTATTTGACGTTGTTATTGTTGTTGTTTATTTGACGTAGTTGTTGTTATTGACGTTGTTGTTGATGTTTATTAGATGTTTTTGTTGTTGTTGATATTGTTGTTGTTGTTGTTTTTTATTTGACGTTGTTGTTTTTTATTTGACGTTCTTGTTGTTGTTGTTCTTTATTTGATGTTGTTGTTGTTGACATTGTTGTTGTTGTTGTTTATTTGACATTGTTGTTGTTGTTGTTTATTTGACATTGTTGTTGTTGTTGTTATTTATTTGACGTTGTTGTTGTTGTTGTTTATTTGACATTATTGTTATTGTTGTTGTTGTTTATTTGACGTTGTTGTTGTTGTTGTTTATTTGATGTTGTTTTAGTTGTTGTTAATTATTTGACGTTGTTGTTGTTGTTGTTGTTGTTTATTTGACGTAGTTGTTGTTATTGACGTTGTTGTTGTTGTTGTTGTTTATTTGACGTTTTTGTTGTTATTGATGTTGTTGTTGTTGATTTTTATTTGACGTTGTTGTTGTTGTTGTTTATTTGACGTTGTTGTTGTTTTTATAGGTTTTGTTGTTGTTGTTAATTTGACATTGTTGTTGTTGTTTATTTGACGTTGTTGTTGTTGTTGTTTATTTGACGTTGTTGTTGTTGTTGTTTATTTGACGTTGTTGTTGTTGTTATTTATTGGACGTTGTTGTTGTTATTGTTTATTTGACGTTGTTGTTGTTGTTGTTTATTTGACGTTGTTATTGTTGTTTATTTAACGTTGTTTTTGTTATTTGATGTTGTTGTTGTTGTTGTTATTGTTGTATTTGTTGTTGTTGTTATTGTTGTATTTGTTGTTGTTGTTATTGTTGTATTTGTTGTTGTTGTTGTTGTTGTTGTTTTTGCTTTTTTGACGTTGTTGTTATTGTTGCTATTTTTTTGACATTGTTGTTGTTGTTGTTTATTTGACGTTGTTGTTGTTTATTTGACATTGTTGTTGTTGTTGTATTTGTTATTGTTGTTATTGTTGTTGCTTATTTGACGTTGTTGTTATTGTTGTTGTTTATTTGACGTTGTTGTTGTTGTTATTCATTTGACGTTGTTGTTGTTGTTGTTTATTTGACGTTGTTGTTGTTGTTGTTCTTTATTTGACGTTGTTGTTGTCGTTGTTTTAGTTGTTTATTTGACGCTATTGTTGTTATTTATTTGACGTTGTTGTTGTTGTTGTTTATTTGACGTTGTTGTTGACGTTGTTGTTGTTGTTTATTTGAAATTGTTGTTGTTGTTGTTTATTTGATGTTGTTTTAGTTGTTGTTGTTTATTTAACGTTGTTGTTGTTTTTTATTTGACGTTGTTGTTATTGACATTGTTGTTGTTGTTGTTTATATGACGTTGTTGTTGTTGTTTATTTGACGTAGTTGTTGTTATTGACGTTGTTGTTGTTGTTTTTGCTTATTTGACGTTTTTGTTGTTGTTGATGTTGTTGTTTTTTATTTGACGTTGTTGTTGTTTATTTGACGTTGTTGTTGTTCTTGTTGTTTATTTGATGTTGTTTTAGTTGTTGTTGTTTATTTGACGTTGTTGTTGTTGACATTGTTATTGTTGTTGTTGTTTATTTGACGTTGTTGTTATTGTTGTTTATTTGACGTTGTTGTTATTGTTGTTTATTTGACGTAGTTGTTGTTATTGACGTTGTTGTTGTTGTTGTTTATTTGATGTTTTTGTTGTTGTTGATGTTGTTGTTGTTGTTTTTTATTTGACGTTGTTGTTGTTGCTGTTTATTTGACGTTGTTAATGTTGTTTATTTGACGTTGTTGTTGTTGTTGTAATTGTTATTGTTGTTATTATTGTTGCTTATTTGACGTTGTTGTTATTATTGTTGTTTATTTGACCTTGTTGTTGTTGTTATTCATTTGACGTTGTTGTTGTTGTTGTTTATT
>OX451735.1:1400267038-1400269538 GCA_948472305.1 Vicia faba
GTTGTTGTTGTTTATTTGACATTGTTGTTGTTGTTGTTGTTGACGTTGTTGTTGTTGTTGTTTATTTTACGTTGTTGTTGTTGTTTATTTGATGTTGTTTTTGTTGTTGTTGTTTATTTGACGTTGTTGTTGTTGTTGTTGTTGTTTATTTGATGTTGTTTTAGTTGTTGTTGTTTATTTGACATTTTTGTTGTTTTTTATTTGATGTTGTTGTTATTGACATTGTTGTTGTTGTTGTTGTTTATTTGACGTTGTTATTGTTGTTGTTTATTTGACGTAGTTGTTGTTATTGACGTTGTTGTTGATGTTTATTAGATGTTTTTGTTGTTGTTGATATTGTTGTTGTTGTTGTTTTTTATTTGACGTTGTTGTTTTTTATTTGACATTCTTGTTGTTGTTGTTCTTTATTTGATGTTGTTGTTGTTGACATTGTTGTTGTTGTTGTTTATTTGACATTGTTGTTGTTGTTTATTTGACATTGTTGTTGTTGTTGTTATTTATTTGACGTTGTTGTTGTTGTTGTTTATTTGACATTATTGTTATTGTTGTTGTTGTTTATTTGACGTTGTTGTTGTTGTTGTTTATTTGATGTTGTTTTAGTTGTTGTTAATTATTTGACGTTGTTGTTGTTGTTGTTGTTGTTTATTTGACGTAGTTGTTGTTATTGACGTTGTTGTTGTTGTTGTTTATTTGACGTTTTTGTTGTTATTGATGTTGTTGTTGTTGATTTTTATTTGACGTTGTTGTTGTTGTTGTTTATTTGACGTTGTTGTTGTTTTTATAGGTTTTGTTGTTGTTGTTAATTTGACATTGTTGTTGTTGTTTATTTGACGTTGTTGTTGTTGTTGTTTATTTGACGTTGTTGTTGTTGTTGTTTATTTGACGTTGTTGTTGTTGTTATTTATTGGACGTTGTTGTTGTTATTGTTTATTTGACGTTGTTGTTGTTGTTGTTTATTTGACGTTGTTATTGTTGTTTATTTAACGTTGTTTTTGTTATTTGATGTTGTTGTTGTTGTTATTGTTGTATTTGTTGTTGTTGTTATTGTTGTATTTGTTGTTGTTGTTATTGTTGTATTTGTTGTTGTTGTTGTTGTTGTTTTTGCTTTTTTGACGTTGTTGTTATTGTTGCTATTTTTTTGACATTGTTGTTGTTGTTGTTTATTTGACGTTGTTGTTGTTTATTTGACATTGTTGTTGTTGTTGTATTTGTTATTGTTGTTATTGTTGTTGCTTATTTGACGTTGTTGTTATTGTTGTTGTTTATTTGATGTTGTTGTTGTTGTTATTCATTTGACGTTGTTGTTGTTGTTGTTTATTTGACGTTGTTGTTGTTGTTGTTCTTTATTTGACGTTGTTGTTGTCGTTGTTTTAGTTGTTTATTTGACGCTATTGTTGTTATTTATTTGACGTTGTTGTTGTTGTTGTTTATTTGACGTTGTTGTTGACGTTGTTGTTGTTGTTTATTTGAAATTGTTGTTGTTGTTGTTTATTTGATGTTGTTTTAGTTGTTGTTGTTTATTTAACGTTGTTGTTGTTTTTTATTTGACGTTGTTGTTATTGACATTGTTGTTGTTGTTGTTTATATGACGTTGTTGTTGTTGTTTATTTGACGTAGTTGTTGTTATTGACGTTGTTGTTGTTGTTTTTGCTTATTTGACGTTTTTGTTGTTGTTGATGTTGTTGTTTTTTATTTGACGTTGTTGTTGTTTATTTGACGTTGTTGTTGTTCTTGTTGTTTATTTGATGTTGTTTTAGTTGTTGTTGTTTATTTGACGTTGTTGTTGTTGACATTGTTATTGTTGTTGTTGTTTATTTGACGTTGTTGTTATTGTTGTTTATTTGACGTTGTTGTTATTGTTGTTTATTTGACGTAGTTGTTGTTATTGACGTTGTTGTTGTTGTTGTTTATTTGATGTTTTTGTTGTTGTTGATGTTGTTGTTGTTGTTTTTATTTGACGTTGTTGTTGTTGCTGTTTATTTGACGTTGTTAATGTTGTTTATTTGACGTTGTTGTTGTTGTTGTAATTGTTATTGTTGTTATTATTGTTGCTTATTTGACGTTGTTGTTATTATTGTTGTTTATTTGACCTTGTTGTTGTTGTTATTCATTTGACGTTGTTGTTGTTGTTGTTTATTTGACGTTATTGTTGTTGTTGTTGTTGTTCTTTATTTTACGTTGTTGTTGTCGTTGTTTTTGTTGTTTATTTGACGTTGTTGTTGTTATTTATTTGACGTTGTTGTTGTTGTTTATTTGACATTGTTGTTAACGTTGTTGTTGTTGTTGTTGTTGTTTATTTGATGTTGTTGTTGTTGTTGTTGTTGTTTATTTGACTTTGTTGTTATTGTTGACGTTGTTGTTGTTGTTGTTGTTGTTGTTTATTAGATGTTGTTATTGTTGTTGTTGACATAGTTATTGTTGTTTATTTGACGTTGTTGTTGTTGTTGCCGTTGTTGTTTATTTGACATTGTTGTTGTTGTTTATTTGACGTTGTTGTTGT
>OX451735.1:1400279538-1400284538 GCA_948472305.1 Vicia faba
TGTTATTGTTGTTGTTGTTTATTTGACGTTGTTGTTATTGTTGTTGTTTATTTGACGTTGTTGTTGTTGTTGTTGTTTATTTGACATTGTTGTTGTTGTTGTTGTTGTTGACGTTGTTGTTGTTGTTTATTTTACGTTGTTGTTGTTGTTGTTTATTTGATGTTGTTTTAGTTGTTGTTGTTTATTTGACGTTGTTGTTGTTGTTGTTGTTGTTTATTTGATGTTGTTTTAGTAGTTGTTGTTTATTTGACATTTTTGTTTTTGTTGTTTTTGTTGTTTATTTGACGTTGCTGTTGTTGTTGTTTTTGTTGTTGTTATTGTTGGTGTTGTTGTTGTTTATTTGACGTTGTTGTTGTTGTTGTTTTTTTGACGTTGTTGTTGTTGTTGTTTTTTTGACGTTGTTGTTTTTTACTTGACGTTATTGTTGTTGTTGTTGTTGTTGTTTATTTGATGTTGTTGTTGTTGACATTGTTGTTGTTGTTGTTATTTATTTGACGTTGTTGTTGTTGTTGTTTATTTGACATTGTTGTTGTTGTTGTTGTTATTTATTTGACGTTGTTGTTGTTGTTGTTGTTGTTGTTGTTTATTTGACATTATTGTTATTGTTGTTGTTGTTTATTTGACGTTGTTGTTGTTGTTGTTTATTTGATGTTGTTTTAGTTGTTGTTGTTTATTTGACGTTGTTGTTGTTGTTGTTTATTAGATGTTGTTTTAGTTGTTGTTGTTTATTTGACGTTGTTGTTGTTGTTGTTTATTTGACATAGTTGTTGTTATTGACGTTGTTGTGGTTGTTTATTTGACATTTTTGTTGTTGTTGATGTTGTTGTTTTTTCTTTGACGTTGTTGTTGTTATCGTTGTTGTTTATTTGATGTTGTTTTAGTTGTTGTTGTTTTATATTTGACGTTGTTGTTGTTGACATTGTTGTTTATTTGATGTTGTTTATTTGACGTTGTTGTTGTTGACATTGTTGTTGTTGTTGTTTATTTGACGTTGTTGTTGTTGTTTATTTGACGTAGTTGTTGTTATTGACGTTGTTGTTGTTGTTTATTTGACGTTTTTGTTGTTATTGATGTTGTTGTTGTTGTTTTTTTTTTTGACGTTGTTATTGTTGTTGTTTATTTGACGTTGTTGTTGTTTTTATTGTTGTTGTTGTTGTTGTTAATTTGACATTGTTGTTGTTGTTTATTTGATGTTGTTGTTGTTGTTGTTGTTTATTTGACGTTGTTGTTGTTGTTATTTATTTGACGTTGTTGTTGTTGTTATTGTTTATTTGACGTTGTTGTTGTTGTTGTTTATTTGACGTTGTTATTGTTGTTTATTTGATGTTGTTTTTGTTATTTGACGTTGTTGTTGTTGTTGTTGTTGTATTTGTTGTTGTTGTTGTTGTTGTTGTTTTTGCTTATTTGACGTTGTTGTTGTTTATTTGACGTTGTTGTTGTTGTTGTTTATTTGACGTTGTTGTTGTTGTTGTTGTTGTATTTGTTATTGTTGTTATTGTTGTTGCTTATTTGACGTTGTTGTTATTGTTGTTGTTAATTTGACGTTGTTGTTGTTGTTATTCATTTGACGTTGTTGTTAATGTTGTTTATTTGACGTTGTTGTTGTTTATTTGACGTTGTTCTTGTTGTTGTTTATTTGACGTTGTTGTTGTTGTTGTTGTTGTTGTTGTTGTTATTTGACATTGTTGTCGTTGTTGACGGTGTTGTTGTTGTTGTTTATTTGACATTGTTGTTGTTGTTATTTATTTGACGTCGTTGTTGTTGTTGTTTATTTGACGTTGTTGTTGTTGTTGTTGTTTATTTGACGTTGTTGTTGTTGTTGTTGTTTATTTGACGTTGTTGTTGTTGTTTATTTGACGTTGTTGTTGTTATTTGACATTGTTGTTGTTGTTGTATTTGTTGTTGTTGTTGTTGTTGTTTATTTAACGTTGTTGTTGTTGTTGTTGTTTATTTGACGTTATTATTGTTGTTATTGTTGTTGTTGTTGTTTATTTAACGTTGTTGTTGTTGATGTTGTTGTTGTTGTTTATTTGACGTTGTTGTTGTTGTTGTTGTTTATTTGATGTTGTTAATGTTGTTGACATTGTTGTTGTTGTTTTTGATGTTTATTTGACGTTGCTGTTGTTGTTGTTTTTGTTGTTGTTATTGTTGGTGTTGTTGTTGTTTATTTGACGTTGTTGTTGTTGTTGTTTATTTGACGTTGTTGTTGTTGTTGTTGTTTATTTAACGTTGTTGTTGTTGTTAATTTGACGTTGTTGTTGTTGTTTATTTGACGTTGTTGTTGTTGTTGTTTATTTGACATTGTTGTTGTTGTTGTTGTTGTTGTTGTTGACGTTGTTGTTGTTGTTTATTTTACGTTGTTGTTGTTGTTGTTTATTTGATGTTGTTTTAGTTGTTGTTGTTTATTTGACGTTGTTGTTGTTGTTTATTTGATGTTGTTTTAGTTGTTGTTGTTTATTTGACATTTTTGTTGTTTTTTATTTGATGTTGTTGTTATTGACATTGTTGTTGTTGTTGTTTATTTGACGTTGTTATTGTTGTTGTTTATTTGACGTAGTTGTTGTTATTGACGTTGTTGTTGATGTTTATTAGATGTTTTTGTTGTTGTTGATGTTGTTGTTGTTGTTGTTTTTTATTTGACGTTGTTGTTTTTTATTTGACGTTCTTGTTGTTGTTGTTCTTTATTTGATGTTGTTGTTGTTGACATTGTTGTTGTTGTTGTTGTTTATTTCACGTTGTTGTTGTTGTTGTTTATTTGACATTGTTGTTGTTGTTGTTATTTATTTGACGTTGTTGTTGTTGTTTATTTGACATTATTGTTATTGTTGTTGTTGTTTATTTGACGTTGTTGTTGTTGTTGTTTATTTGATGTTGTTTTAGTTGTTGTTAATTATTTGACGTTGTTGTTGTTGTTGTTTATTTGACGTAGTTGTTGTTATTGACGTTGTTGTTGTTGTTGTTTATTTGACGTTTTTGTTGTTATTGATGTTGTTGTTGTTGTTTTTTATTTGACGTTGTTGTTGTTTTTATAGGTTTTGTTGTTGTTGTTAATTTGACATTGTTGTTGTTGTTTATTTGACGTTGTTGTTGTTGTTGTTGTTGTTTATTTGACGTTGTTGTTGTTGTTGTTTATTTGACGTTGTTGTTGTTGTTATTTATTTGGCGTTGTTGTTGTTATTGTTTATTTGACGTTGTTGTTGTTGTTGTTTATTTGACGTTGTTATTGTTGTTTATTTAACGTTGTTTTTGTTATTTGATGTTGTTGTTGTTGTTGTTATTGTTGTATTTGTTGTTGTTGTTATTGTTGTATTTGTTGTTGTTGTTGTTGTTGTTGTTTTTGCTTATTTGACGTTGTTGTTATTGTTGCTATTTTTTTGACATTGTTGTTGTTGTTTATTTGACGTTGTTGTTGTTGTTGTTTATTTGACATTGTTGTTGTTGTTGTATTTGTTATTGTTGTTATTGTTGTTGCTTATTTGACGTTGTTGTTATTGTTGTTGTTTATTTGACGTTGTTGTTGTTGTTATTCATTTGACGTTGTTGTTGTTGTTGTTGTTTATTTGACGTTGTTGTTGTTGTTGTTCTTTATTTGACGTTGTTGTTGTCGTTGTTTTAGTTGTTTATTTGACGCTATTGTTGTTATTTATTTGACGTTGTTGTTGTTGTTGTTTATTTGACGTTGTTGTTGACGTTGTTGTTGTTGTTTATTTGAAATTGTTGTTGTTGTTGTTTATTTGATGTTGTTTTAGTTGTTGTTGTTTATTTAACGTTGTTGTTGTTTTTTATTTGACATTGTTGTTATTGACATTGTTGTTGTTGTTGTTTATATGATGTTGTTGTTGTTGTTTATTTGACGTAGTTGTTGTTATTGACGTTGTTGTTGTTGTTGTTGCTTATTTGACGTTTTTGTTGTTGTTGATGTTGTTGTTGTTGTTGTTTTTTATTTGACGTTGTTGTTGTTTATTTGACGTTGTTGTTTTTCTTGTTGTTTATTTGATGTTGTTTTAGTTGTTGTTGTTTATTTGACGTTGTTGTTGTTGACATTGTTGTTGTTGTTGTTGTTGTTTATTTGACGTTGTTGTTATTGTTGTTTATTTGACGTAGTTGTTGTTATTGACGTTGTTGTTGTTGTTTATTTGAAAGTTTTGTTGTTGTTGATGTTGTTGTTGTTGTTTTTTATTTGACGTTGTTGTTGTTGCTGTTTATTTGACGTTGTTAATGTTGTTTATATGACGTTGTTGTTGTTGTTGTAATTGTTATTGTTGTTATTATTGTTGCTTATTTGACGTTGTTGTTATTATTGTTGTTTATTTGACCTTGTTGTTGTTGTTATTCATTTGACGTTGTTGTTGTTGTTGTTTATTTGACGTTATTGTTGTTGTTGTTGTTGTTCTTTATTTTACGTTGTTGTTGTCGTTGTTTTTGTTGTTTATTTGACGTTGTTGTTGTTATTTATTTGACGTTGTTGTTGTTGTTTATTTGACATTGTTGTTAACGTTGTTGTTGTTGTTGTTTATTTGATGTTGTTGTTGTTTTTGTTGTTGTTGTTGTTTATTTGACTTTGTTGTTATTGTTGACGTTGTTGTTGTTGTTGTTGTTGTTGTTGTTTATTAGATGTTGTTATTGCTGTTGTTGACATAGTTATTGTTGTTTATTTGACGTTGTTGTTGTTGTTGCCGTTGTTGTTTATTTGACATTGTTGTTGTTGTTTATTTGACGTTGTTGTTGTTGACGTTGTTGTTGTTGTTGTTTATTGGACATTGTTGTTGTTGTTTATTTGACATTGTTGTTGTTGTTGTTATTCATTTGACATTGTTGTTGTTGTTGTTTATTTGACATTATTGTTGTTGTTGTTTATTTGACATTGTTAATGTTGTTGTTTATTGTTGTTGACGTTGTTGTTGTTGTTGTTCTTTATTTGATGTTGGTGTTGTTGACATTGTTGTTGTTGTTGTTTATTTGACGTTGTTGTTGTTGTTTATTTGACATTGTTGTTGTTG
>OX451735.1:1400289538-1400294538 GCA_948472305.1 Vicia faba
GTTTATTTGACGTTGTTGTTGTTGTTGTTGTTGTTGTTTATTTGATGTTGTTTTAGTTGTTGTTGTTTATTTGACATTTTTGTTGTTTTTTATTTGATGTTGTTGTTATTGACATTGTTGTTGTTGTTGTTTATTTGACGTTGTTATTGTTGTTGTTTATTTGACGTAGTTGTTGTTATTGACGTTGTTGTTGATGTTTATTAGATGTTTTTGTTGTTGTTGATGTTGTTGTTGTTGTTCTTTATTTGACGTTGTTGTTGTCGTTGTTTTAGTTGTTTATTTGACGTTATTGTTGTTATTTATTTGACGTTGTTGTTGTTGTTGTTGTTTATTTGACGTTGTTGTTGACGTTGTTGTTGTTGTTTATTTGAAATTGTTGTTGTTGTTGTTTATTTGATGTTGTTTTAGTTGTTGTTGTTTATTTAACGTTGTTGTTGTTTTTTATTTGACGTTGTTGTTATTGACATTGTTGTTGTTGTTGTTGTTTATATGACGTTGTTGTTGTTGTTTATTTGACGTAGTTGTTGTTATTGACGTTGTTGTTGTTGTTGTTGCTTATTTGACGTTTTTGTTGTTGTTGATGTTGTTGTTGTTGTTGTTTTTTATTTGACGTTGTTGTTGTTTATTTGACGTTGTTGTTGTTCTTGTTGTTTATTTGATGTTGTTTTAGTTGTTGTTGTTTATTTGACGTTGTTGTTGTGACATTGTTGTTGTTGTTGTTGTTTATTTGACGTTGTTGTTATTGTTGTTTATTTGACGTAGTTGTTGTTATTGACGTTGTTGTTGTTGTTGTTGTTTATTTGATGTTTTTGTTGTTGTTGATGTTGTTGTTGTTGTTTTTTATTTGACGTTGTTGTTGTTGCTGTTTATTTGACGTTGTTAATGTTGTTTATTTGATGTTGTTGTTGTTGTTGTAATTGTTATTGTTGTTATTATTGTTGCTTATTTGACGTTGTTGTTATTATTGTTGTTTATTTGACCTTGTTGTTGTTGTTATTCATTTGACGTTGTTGTTGTTGTTTATTTGACGTTATTGTTGTTGTTGTTGTTGTTGTTGTTCTTTATTTTACGTTGTTGTTGTCGTTGTTTTTGTTGTTTATTTGACGTTGTTGTTGTTATAAATTTTTGACGTTGTTGTTGTTGTTGCTTATTTGACATTGTTGTTAACGTTGTTGTTGTTGTTGTTGTTTATTTGACGTTGTTGTTGTTGTTGTTATTGTTGACGTTGTTGTTGTTGTTGTTGTTGTTGTTTATTAGATGTTGTTATTGTTGTTGTTGACATAGTTATTGTTGTTTATTTGACGTTGTTGTTGTTGTTGCCGTTGTTGTTTATTTGACATTGTTGTTGTTGTTTATTTGACGTTGTTGTTGTTGACGTTGTTGTTGTTGTTATTTATTGGACATTGTTGTTGTTGTTTATTTGACATTGTTGTTGTTGTTGTTATTTATTTGACGTTGTTGTTGTTGTTGTTTATTTGACGTTGTTGTTTATTTGACGTTGTTGTTGTTGTTTATTTGACGTTGTTGTTGTTATTTGAAGTTGTTATTGTTGTTGTATTTGTTGTTGTTGTTGTTGTTATTTATTTGACGTTGTTGTTGTTGTTTATTTGACGTTGTTGTTGTTGTTTATTTGACGTTGTTATTGTTGTTGTTTATTTGACGTTGTTGTTGTTGACGTTGTTGTTGTTGTTGTTTATTTGACATTGTTAATGTTGTTGTTTATTGTTGTTGACGTTGTTGTTGTTGTTGTTCTTTATTTGATGTTGGTGTTGTTGACATTGTTGTTGTTGTTGTTTATTTGACGTTGTTGTTGTTGTTGTTGTTTATTTGACATTGTTGTTGTTGTTGTTTATTTGATGTTGTTATTGTTGTTTATTTGACGTTGTTGTTGTTGTTTATTTGACGTTGTTAATGTTGTTGACATTGTTGTTGTTGTTTTTGTTATTTATTTGACGTTGTTGTTGTTGTTGTTGTTGTTGTTGTTATTGTTGGTGTTGTTGTTGTTTATTTGACGTTGTTGTTGTTGTTGTTTTTTTGACGTTGTTGTTGTTGTTGTTTATTTGACGTTGTTGTTGTTGTTAATTTGACGTTGTTGTTGTTGTTTTTTATTTGACGTTGTTGTTGTTGTTGTTTATTTGACATTGTTGTTGTTGTTGTTGTTGTTGTTGACGTTGTTGTTGTTGTTGTTTATTTTACGTTGTTATTGTTGTTTATTTGATGTTGTTTTTGTTGTTGTTGTTTATTTGACGTTGTTGTTGTTGTTGTTGTTTATTTGATGTTGTTTTAGTTGTTGTTGTTTATTTGACATTTTTGTTGTTTTTTATTTGATGTTGTTGTTATTGAAATTGTTGTTGTTGTTGTTTATTTGACGTTGTTATTGTTGTTGTTTATTTGACGTAGTTGTTGTTATTGACGTTGTTGTTGATGTTTATTAGATGTTTTTGTTGTTGTTGATGTTGTTGTTGTTGTTGTTTTTTATTTGACGTTGTTGTTTTTTATTTGACGTTGTTGTTGTTGTTGTTCTTTATTTGATGTTGTTGTTGTTGACATTGTTGTTGTTGTTTATTTGACGTTTTTGTTGTTATTGTTTATTTGACATTGTTGTTGTTGTTGTTATTTATTTGACGTTGTTGTTGTTGTTGTTTATTTGACATTATTGTTACTGTTGTTGTTGTTTATTTGACGTTGTTGTTGTTGTTGTTGTTTATTTGATGTTGTTTTAGTTGTTGTTAATTATTTGACGTTGTTGTTGTTGTTGTTGTTGTTTATTTGACGTAGTTGTTGTTATTGACGTTGTTGTTGTTGTTTATTTGACGTTTTTGTTGTTATTGATGTTGTTGTTGTTTTTTATTTGACGTTGTTGTTGTTGTTTATTTGACGTTGTTGTTGTTTTTATAGGTTTTGTTGTTGTTGTTAATTTGACATTGTTGTTGTTGTTTATTTGACGTTGTTGTTGTTGTTGTTGTTTATTTGATGTTGTTGTTGTTGTTATTTATTTGACGTTGTTGTTGTTATTGTTTATTTGACGTTGTTGTTGTTGTTGTTGTTTATTTGACGTTGTTATTGTTGTTTATTTGACGTTGTTTTTGTTATTTGATGTTGTTGTTGTTGTTGTTATTGTTGTATTTGTTGTTGTTGTTATTGTTGTATTTGTTGTTGTTGTTATTGTTGTATTTGTTGTTGTTGTTGTTGTTGTTGTTTTTGCTTATTTGACGTTGTTGTTATTGTTGCTATTTTTTTGACATTATTGTTGTTGTTGTTTATTTGACGTTGTTGTTGTTGTTGTTTATTTGACATTGTTGTTGTTATTGACGTTGTTGTTGATGTTTATTAGATGTTTTTGTTGTTGTTGATGTTGTTGTTGTTGTTCTTTATTTGACGTTGTTGTTGTCGTTGTTTTAGTTGTTTATTTGACGTTATTGTTGTTATTTATTTGACGTTGTTGTTGTTGTTGTTGTTTATTTGACGTTGTTGTTGACGTTGTTGTTGTTGTTTATTTGAAATTGTTGTTGTTGTTGTTTATTTGATGTTGTTTTAGTTGTTGTTGTTTATTTAACGTTGTTGTTGTTTTTTATTTGACGTTGTTGTTATTGACATTGTTGTTGTTGTTGTTGTTTATATGACGTTGTTGTTGTTGTTTATTTGACGTAGTTGTTGTTATTGACGTTGTTGTTGTTGTTGTTGCTTATTTGACGTTTTTGTTGTTGTTGATGTTGTTGTTGTTGTTGTTTTTTATTTGACGTTGTTGTTGTTTATTTGACGTTGTTGTTGTTCTTGTTGTTTATTTGATGTTGTTTTAGTTGTTGTTGTTTATTTGACGTTGTTGTTGTGACATTGTTGTTGTTGTTGTTGTTTATTTGACGTTGTTGTTATTGTTGTTTATTTGACGTAGTTGTTGTTATTGACGTTGTTGTTGTTGTTGTTTATTTGATGTTTTTGTTGTTGTTGATGTTGTTGTTGTTGTTTTTTATTTGACGTTGTTGTTGTTGCTGTTTATTTGACGTTGTTAATGTTGTTTATTTGATGTTGTTGTTGTTGTTGTAATTGTTATTGTTGTTATTATTGTTGCTTATTTGACGTTGTTGTTATTATTGTTGTTTATTTGACCTTGTTGTTGTTGTTATTCATTTGACGTTGTTGTTGTTGTTTATTTGACGTTATTGTTGTTGTTGTTGTTGTTGTTGTTCTTTATTTTACGTTGTTGTTGTCGTTGTTTTTGTTGTTTATTTGACGTTGTTGTTGTTATAAATTTTTGACGTTGTTGTTGTTGTTGCTTATTTGACATTGTTGTTAACGTTGTTGTTGTTGTTGTTGTTTATTTGACGTTGTTGTTGTTGTTGTTATTGTTGACGTTGTTGTTGTTGTTGTTGTTGTTGTTTATTAGATGTTGTTATTGTTGTTGTTGACATAGTTATTGTTGTTTATTTGACGTTGTTGTTGTTGTTGCCGTTGTTGTTTATTTGACATTGTTGTTGTTGTTTATTTGACGTTGTTGTTGTTGACGTTGTTGTTGTTGTTATTTATTGGACATTGTTGTTGTTGTTTATTTGACATTGTTGTTGTTGTTGTTATTTATTTGACGTTGTTGTTGTTGTTGTTTATTTGACGTTGTTGTTTATTTGACGTTGTTGTTGTTGTTTATTTGACGTTGTTGTTGTTATTTGAAGTTGTTATTGTTGTTGTATTTGTTGTTGTTGTTGTTGTTATTTATTTGACGTTGTTGTTGTTGTTTATTTGACGTTGTTGTTGTTGTTTATTTGACGTTGTTATTGTTGTTGTTTATTTGACGTTGTTGTTGTTGACGTTGTTGTTGTTGTTGTTTATTTGACATTGTTAATGTTGTTGTTTATTGTTGTTGACGTTGTTGTTGTTGTTGTTCTTTATTTGATGTTGGTGTTGTTGACATTGTTGTTGTTGTTGTTTATTTGACGTTGTTGTTGTTGTTGTTGTTTATTTGACATTGTTGTTGTTGTTGTTTATTTGATGTTGTTATTGTTGTT
>OX451735.1:1400299538-1400302038 GCA_948472305.1 Vicia faba
TGTTCTTTATTTGATGTTGTTGTTGTTGACATTGTTGTTGTTGTTGTTGTTTATTTCACGTTGTTGTTGTTGTTGTTGTTTATTTGACATTGTTGTTGTTGTTGTTATTTATTTGACGTTGTTGTTGTTGTTTATTTGACATTATTGTTATTGTTGTTGTTGTTTATTTGACGTTGTTGTTGTTGTTGTTTATTTGATGTTGTTTTAGTTGTTGTTAATTATTTGACGTTGTTGTTGTTGTTGTTTATTTGACGTAGTTGTTGTTATTGACGTTGTTGTTGTTGTTGTTTATTTGACGTTTTTGTTGTTATTGATGTTGTTGTTGTTGTTTTTTATTTGACGTTGTTGTTGTTTTTATAGGTTTTGTTGTTGTTGTTAATTTGACATTGTTGTTGTTGTTTATTTGACGTTGTTGTTGTTGTTGTTGTTGTTTATTTGACGTTGTTGTTGTTGTTGTTTATTTGACGTTGTTGTTGTTGTTATTTATTTGGCGTTGTTGTTGTTATTGTTTATTTGACGTTGTTGTTGTTGTTGTTTATTTGACGTTGTTATTGTTGTTTATTTAACGTTGTTTTTGTTATTTGTTGTTGTTGTTGTTGTTGTTATTGTTGTATTTGTTGTTGTTGTTATTGTTGTATTTGTTGTTGTTGTTGTTGTTGTTGTTTTTGCTTATTTGACGTTGTTGTTATTGTTGCTATTTTTTTAACATTGTTGTTGTTGTTGTTTATTTGACGTTGTTGTTGTTGTTGTTTATTTGACATTGTTGTTGTTGTTGTATTTGTTATTGTTGTTATTGTTGTTGCTTATTTGACGTTGTTGTTATTGTTGTTGTTTATTTGACGTTGTTGTTGTTGTTATTCATTTGACGTTGTTGTTGTTGTTGTTGTTTATTTGACGTTGTTGTTGTTGTTGTTCTTTATTTGACGTTGTTGTTGTCGTTGTTTTAGTTGTTTATTTGACGCTATTGTTGTTATTTATTTGACGTTGTTGTTGTTGTTGTTTATTTGACGTTGTTGTTGACGTTGTTGTTGTTGTTTATTTGAAATTGTTGTTGTTGTTGTTTATTTGATGTTGTTTTAGTTGTTGTTGTTTATTTAACGTTGTTGTTGTTTTTTATTTGACGTTGTTGTTATTGACATTGTTGTTGTTGTTGTTTATATGATGTTGTTGTTGTTGTTTATTTGACGTAGTTGTTGTTATTGACGTTGTTGTTGTTGTTGTTGTTGCTTATTTGACGTTTTTGTTGTTGTTGATGTTGTTGTTGTTGTTGTTTTTTATTTGACGTTGTTGTTGTTTATTTGACGTTGTTGTTTTTCTTGTTGTTTATTTGATGTTGTTTTAGTTGTTGTTGTTTATTTGACGTTGTTGTTGTTGACATTGTTGTTGTTGTTGTTGTTGTTTATTTGACGTTGTTGTTATTGTTGTTTATTTGACGTAGTTGTTGTTATTGACGTTGTTGTTGTTGTTTATTTGAAAGTTTTGTTGTTGTTGATGTTGTTGTTGTTGTTTTTTATTTGACGTTGTTGTTGTTGCTGTTTATTTGACGTTGTTAATGTTGTTCATATGACGTTGTTGTTGTTGTTGTAATTGTTATTGTTGTTATTATTGTTGCTTATTTGACGTTGTTGTTATTATTGTTGTTTATTTGACCTTGTTGTTGTTGTTATTCATTTGACGTTGTTGTTGTTGTTGTTTATTTGACGTTATTGTTGTTGTTGTTGTTGTTCTTTATTTTACGTTGTTGTTGTCGTTGTTTTTGTTGTTTATTTGACGTTGTTGTTGTTATTTATTTGACGTTGTTGTTGTTGTTTATTTGACATTGTTGTTAACGTTGTTGTTGTTGTTGTTGTTTATTAAATGTTGTTGTTGTTTTTGTTGTTGTTGTTGTTTATTTGACTTTGTTGTTATTGTTGACGTTGTTGTTGTTGTTGTTGTTGTTGTTGTTGTTTATTAGATGTTGTTATTGCTGTTGTTGACATAGTTATTGTTGTTTATTTGACGTTGTTGTTGTTGTTGCCGTTGTTGTTTATTTGACATTGTTGTTGTTGTTTATTTGACGTTGTTGTTGTTGACGTTGTTGTTGTTGTTGTTTATTGGACATTGTTGTTGTTGTTTATTTGACATTGTTGTTGTTGTTGTTATTCATTTGACATTGTTGTTGTTGTTGTTTATTTGACATTATTGTTGTTGTTGTTTATTTGACATTGTTAATGTTGTTGTTTATTGTTGTTGACGTTGTTGTTGTTGTTGTTCTTTATTTGATGTTGGTGTTGTTGACATTGTTGTTGTTGTTGTTTATTTGACGTTGTTGTTGTTGTTTATTTGACATTGTTGTTGTTGTTGTTTATTTGATGTTGTTATTGTTGTTTATTTGACGTTGTTGTTGTTGTTGTTTATTTGACGTTGTTAATGTTGTTGACATTGTTGTTGTTGTTTTTGTTGTTTATTTGACGTTGTTGTTGTTGTTGTTTTTGTTGTTGTTATTGTTGGTGTTGTTGTT
>OX451735.1:1400307038-1400397038 GCA_948472305.1 Vicia faba
TTGTTATTGACGTTGTTGTTGATGTTTATTAGATGTTTTTGTTGTTGTTGATGTTGTTGTTGTTGTTCTTTATTTGACGTTGTTGTTGTCGTTGTTTTAGTTGTTTATTTGACGTTATTGTTGTTATTTATTTGACGTTGTTGTTGTTGTTGTTGTTGTTTATTTGACGTTGTTGTTGACGTTGTTGTTGTTGTTTATTTGAAATTGTTGTTGTTGTTGTTTATTTGATGTTGTTTTAGTTGTTGTTGTTTATTTAACGTTGTTGTTGTTTTTTATTTGACGTTGTTGTTATTGACATTGTTGTTGTTGTTGTTGTTTATATGACGTTGTTGTTGTTGTTTATTTGACGTAGTTGTTGTTATTGACGTTGTTGTTGTTGTTGTTGCTTATTTGACGTTTTTGTTGTTGTTGATGTTGTTGTTGTTGTTGTTTTTTATTTGACGTTGTTGTTGTTTATTTGACGTTGTTGTTGTTCTTGTTGTTTATTTGATGTTGTTTTAGTTGTTGTTGTTTATTTGACGTTGTTGTTGTGACATTGTTGTTGTTGTTGTTGTTTATTTGACGTTGTTGTTATTGTTGTTTATTTGACGTAGTTGTTGTTATTGACGTTGTTGTTGTTGTTGTTTATTTGATGTTTTTGTTGTTGTTGATGTTGTTGTTGTTGTTTTTTATTTGACGTTGTTGTTGTTGCTGTTTATTTGACGTTGTTAATGTTGTTTATTTGATGTTGTTGTTGTTGTTGTAATTGTTATTGTTGTTATTATTGTTGCTTATTTGACGTTGTTGTTATTATTGTTGTTTATTTGACCTTGTTGTTGTTGTTATTCATTTGACGTTGTTGTTGTTGTTTATTTGACGTTATTGTTGTTGTTGTTGTTGTTGTTGTTGTTCTTTATTTTACGTTGTTGTTGTCGTTGTTTTTGTTGTTTATTTGACGTTGTTGTTGTTATAAATTTTTGACGTTGTTGTTGTTGTTGCTTATTTGACATTGTTGTTAACGTTGTTGTTGTTGTTGTTGTTTATTTGACGTTGTTGTTGTTGTTGTTATTGTTGACGTTGTTGTTGTTGTTGTTGTTGTTGTTTATTAGATGTTGTTATTGTTGTTGTTGACATAGTTATTGTTGTTTATTTGACGTTGTTGTTGTTGTTGCCGTTGTTGTTTATTTGACATTGTTGTTGTTGTTTATTTGACGTTGTTGTTGTTGACGTTGTTGTTGTTGTTATTTATTGGACATTGTTGTTGTTGTTTATTTGACATTGTTGTTGTTGTTGTTATTTATTTGACGTTGTTGTTGTTGTTGTTTATTTGACGTTGTTGTTTATTTGACGTTGTTGTTGTTGTTTATTTGACGTTGTTGTTGTTATTTGAAGTTGTTATTGTTGTTGTATTTGTTGTTGTTGTTGTTGTTATTTATTTGACGTTGTTGTTGTTGTTTATTTGACGTTGTTGTTGTTGTTTATTTGACGTTGTTATTGTTGTTGTTTATTTGACGTTGTTGTTGTTGACGTTGTTGTTGTTGTTGTTTATTTGACATTGTTAATGTTGTTGTTTATTGTTGTTGACGTTGTTGTTGTTGTTGTTCTTTATTTGATGTTGGTGTTGTTGACATTGTTGTTGTTGTTGTTTATTTGACGTTGTTGTTGTTGTTGTTGTTTATTTGACATTGTTGTTGTTGTTGTTTATTTGATGTTGTTATTGTTGTTTATTTGACGTTGTTGTTGTTGTTGTTTATTTGACGTTGTTAATGTTGTTGACATTGTTGTTGTTGTTTTTGTTATTTATTTGACGTTGTTGTTGTTGTTGTTGTTGTTGTTATTGTTGGTGTTGTTGTTGTTTATTTGACGTTGTTGTTGTTGTTGTTTTTTTGACGTTGTTGTTGTTGTTGTTTATTTGACGTTGTTGTTGTTGTTAATTTGACGTTGTTGTTGTTGTTTTTTATTTGACGTTGTTGTTGTTGTTGTTTATTTGACATTGTTGTTGTTGTTGTTGTTGTTGTTGACGTTGTTGTTGTTGTTGTTTATTTTACGTTGTTATTGTTGTTTATTTGATGTTGTTTTTGTTGTTGTTGTTTATTTGACGTTGTTGTTGTTGTTGTTGTTTATTTGATGTTGTTTTAGTTGTTGTTGTTTATTTGACATTTTTGTTGTTTTTTATTTGATGTTGTTGTTATTGAAATTGTTGTTGTTGTTGTTTATTTGACGTTGTTATTGTTGTTGTTTATTTGACGTAGTTGTTGTTATTGACGTTGTTGTTGATGTTTATTAGATGTTTTTGTTGTTGTTGATGTTGTTGTTGTTGTTGTTTTTTATTTGACGTTGTTGTTTTTTATTTGACGTTGTTGTTGTTGTTGTTCTTTATTTGATGTTGTTGTTGTTGACATTGTTGTTGTTGTTTATTTGACGTTTTTGTTGTTATTGTTTATTTGACATTGTTGTTGTTGTTGTTATTTATTTGACGTTGTTGTTGTTGTTGTTTATTTGACATTATTGTTACTGTTGTTGTTGTTTATTTGACGTTGTTGTTGTTGTTGTTGTTGTTTATTTGATGTTGTTTTAGTTGTTGTTAATTATTTGACGTTGTTGTTGTTGTTGTTGTTGTTTATTTGACGTAGTTGTTGTTATTGACGTTGTTGTTGTTGTTTATTTGACGTTTTTGTTGTTATTGATGTTGTTGTTGTTTTTTATTTGACGTTGTTGTTGTTGTTTATTTGACGTTGTTGTTGTTTTTATAGGTTTTGTTGTTGTTGTTAATTTGACATTGTTGTTGTTGTTTATTTGACGTTGTTGTTGTTGTTGTTGTTTATTTGATGTTGTTGTTGTTGTTATTTATTTGACGTTGTTGTTGTTATTGTTTATTTGACGTTGTTGTTGTTGTTGTTGTTTATTTGACGTTGTTATTGTTGTTTATTTGACGTTGTTTTTGTTATTTGATGTTGTTGTTGTTGTTGTTATTGTTGTATTTGTTGTTGTTGTTATTGTTGTATTTGTTGTTGTTGTTATTGTTGTATTTGTTGTTGTTGTTGTTGTTGTTGTTTTTGCTTATTTGACGTTGTTGTTATTGTTGCTATTTTTTTGACATTATTGTTGTTGTTGTTTATTTGACGTTGTTGTTGTTGTTGTTTATTTGACATTGTTGTTGTTGTTGTATTTGTTATTGTTGTTATTGTTGTTGCTTATTTGACGTTGTTGTTATTGTTGTTGTTTATTTGACGTTGTTGTTGTTGTTATTCATTTGACGTTGTTGTTGTTGTTTATTTGACGTTGTTGTTGTTGTTGTTCTTTATTTGACGTTGTTGTTGTCGTTAATTTAGTTGTTTATTTGACGCTATTGTTGTTATTTATTTGACGTTGTTGTTGTTGTTGTTTATTTGACGTTGTTGTTGACGTTGTTGTTGTTGTTTATTTGAAATTGTTGTTGTTGTTGTTTATTTGATGTTGTTTTAGTTGTTGTTGTTTATTTAACGTTGTTATTGTTTTATATTTGACGTTGTTGTTATTGACATTGTTTTTGTTGTTGTTTATACGACGTTGTTGTTGTTGTTTATTTGACGTAGTTGTTGTTATTGACGTTGTTGTTGTTGTTGTTGCTTATTTGAGGTTTTTGTTGTTGTTGATGTTGTTGTTGTTGTTGTTTTTTATTTGACGTTGTTGTTGTTTATTTGACGTTGTTGTTGTTCTTGTTGTTTATTTGATGTTGTTTTAGTTGTTGTTGTTTATTTGACGTTGTTGTTGTTGACATTGTTTTTGTTGTTGTTTATTTGACGTTGTTGTTATTGTTGTTTATTTGACGTAGTTGTTGTTATTGACGTTGTTGTTGTTGTTGTTGTTTATTTGATGTTTTTGTTGTTGTTGATGTTGTTGTTGTTGTTTTTTATTTGACGTTGTTGTTGTTGTTGTTTATTTGACGTTGTTAATGTTGTTTATTTGACGTTGTTGTTGTTGTTGTAATTGTTATTGTTGTTATTATTGTTGCTTATTTGACGTTGTTGTTATTATTGTTGTTTATTTGACCTTGTTGTTGTTGTTATTCATTTGACGTTGTTGTTGTTGTTTATTTGACGTTATTGTTGTTGTTGTTGTTGTTGTTCTTTATTTTACGTTGTTGTTGTCGTTGTTTTTGTTGTTTATTTGACGTTGTTGTTGTTATTTATTTGACGTTGTTGTTGTTGTTGTTTATTTGACATTGTTGTTAACGTTGTTGTTGTTGTTGTTTATTTGACGTTGTTGTTGTTGTTGTTGTTTATTTGACTTTGTTGTTATTGTTGACGTTGTTGTTGTTGTTGTTGTTTATTAGATGTTGTTATTGTTGTTGTTGACATAGTTATTGTTGTTTATTTGACGTTGTTGTTGTTGTTGCCGTTGTTGTTTATTTGACGTTGTTGTTGTTGACGTTGTTGTTGTTGTTGTTTATTGGACATTGTTGTTGTTGTTTATTTGACATTGTTGTTGTTGTTGTTATTTATTTGACGTTGTTGTTGTTGTTGTTTATTTGACATTATTGTTGTTGTTGTTGTTGTTTATTTGACGTTGTTGTTTATTTGACGTTGTTGTTGTTTATTTGACGTTGTTGTTATTTGAAGTTGTTATTGTTGTTGTATTTGTTGTTGTTGTTGTTGTTATTTATTTGACGTTGTTGTTGTTGTTTATTTGATGTTGTTGTTGTTGTTTATTTGACGTTGTTATTGTTGTTATTGTTGTTGTTATTGTTGTTGTTTATTTGACGTTGTTGTTGTTGACGTTGTTGTTGTTGACGTTGTTGTTGTTGTTTATTTGACATTGTTAATGTTGTTGACATTGTTGTTGTTTTTGTTGTTGTTGTTGTTGTTGTTTTTTATTTGACGTTGTTGTTGTTTATTTGACGTTATTGTTATTGTTGTTGTTTATTTGATGTTGTTTTAGTTATTGTTGTATATTTGACGTTGTTGTTGTTTTTTATTTGACGTTGTTGTTGTTGACATTTTTGTTGTTGTTGTTGTTTATTTGACGTTGTTGTTGTTGTTGTTTATTTGACGTAGTTGTTGTTATTGACGTTGTTGTTGTTGTTGTTGTTTATTTGACGTTTTTGTTGTTGTTGATGCTGTTGTTGTTGTTTTTTATTTGACGTTGTTGTTGTTGCTGTTTATTTGACGTTGTTGTTGTTGTTTATTTGACGTTGTTGTTGTTGTTGTTGTAATTGTTATTGTTGTTATTGTTGTTGCTTATTTGACGTTGTTGTTATTATTGTTGTTTATTTGACCTTGTTGTTGTTATTCATTTGACGTTGTTGTTGTTGTTTATTTGACGTTGTTGTTGTTGTTCTTTATTTGACGATGTTGTTGTCGTTGTTTTTGTTGTTTATTTGACGTTGTTGTTGTTATTTATTTGATGTTGTTGGTGTTCTTGTTTATTTGACGTTGTTGTTAACGTTGTTGTTGTTGTTGTTTATTTGACGTTGTTGTTGTTGTTGTTTATTTGACTTTGTTGTTGTTGTTGACGTTGTTGTTGTTGTTGTTATTTATTTGATGTTGTTATTGTTGTTGTTGACATAGTTGTTGTTGTTTATTTGACATTGTTGTTGTTGTTGCCGTTGTTGTTTATTTGACATTGTTGTTGTTGTTTATTTGACGTTGTTGTTGTTGACGTCGTTGTTGTTGTTGTTGTTTATTTGACGTTGTTGTTTATTTGACGTTGTTGTTGTTGTTTATTTGACGTTGTTGTTGTTATTTGAAGTTGTTATTGTTGTTGTATTTGTTGTTGTTGTTGTTGTTATTTATTTGACGTTGTTGTTGTTGTTTATTTGACGTTGTTGTTGTTGTTTATTTGACGTTGTTATTGTTGTTGTTTATTTGACGTTGTTGTTGTTGACGTTGTTGTTGTTGTTTATTTGACATTGTTAATGTTGTTGTTTATTGTTGTTGACGTTGTTGTTGTTGTTGTTCTTTATTTGATGTTGGTGTTGTTGACATTGTTGTTGTTGTTGTTTATTTGACGTTGTTGTTGTTGTTGTTGTTTATTTGACATTGTTGTTGTTGTTGTTTATTTGATGTTGTTATTGTTGTTTATTTGACGTTGTTGTTGTTGTTGTTTATTTGACGTTGTTAATGTTGTTGACATTGTTGTTGTTGTTTTTGTTGTTTATTTGACGTTGTTGTTGTTGTTGTTTTTGTTGTTGTTATTGTTGGTGTTGTTGTTGTTTATTTGACATTGTTGTTGTTGTTGTTTTTTTGACGTTGTTGTTGTTGTTGTTTATTTGACGTTGTTGTTGTTGTTAATTTGACGTTGTTGTTGTTGTTGTTTATTTGACGTTGTTGTTGTTGTTGTTTATTTGACATTGTTGTTGTTGTTGTTGTTGTTGTTGTTGACGTTGTTGTTGTTGTTGTTTATTTTACGTTGTTGTTGTTGTTTATTTGATGTTGTTTTTGTTGTTGTTGTTTATTTGACGTTGTTGTTGTTGTTGTTGTTTATTTGATGTTGTTTTAGTTGTTGTTGTTTATTTGACATTTTTGTTGTTTTTTATTTGATGTTGTTGTAATTGACATTGTTGTTGTTGTTGTTTATTTGACGTTGTTATTGTTGTTGTTTATTTGACGTAGTTGTTGTTATTGACGTTGTTGTTGATGTTTATTAGATGTTTTTGTTGTTGTTGATGTTGTTGTTGTTGTTGTTTTTTATTTGACGTTGTTGTTGTTGTTGTTCTTTATTTGATGTTGTTGTTGTTGACATTGTTGTTGTTGTTTATTTGACGTTTTTGTTGTTGTTGTTTATTTGACATTGTTGTTGTTGTTGTTATTTATTTGACGTTGTTGTTGTTGTTATTTATTTGACATTATTGTTATTGTTGTTGTTGTTTATTTGACGTTGTTGTTGTTGTTGTTTATTTGATGTTGTTTTAGTTGTTGTTAATTATTTGACGTTGTTGTTGTTGTTGCTGTTGTTTATTTGACGTAGTTGTTGTTATTGACGTTGTTGTTGTTGTTTATTTGACGTTTTTGTTGTTATTGATGTTGTTGTTGTTGTTTTTTATTTGACGTTGTTGTTGTTGTTGTTTATTTGACGTTGTTGTTGTTTTTATAGGTTTTGTTGTTGTTGTTAATTTGACATTGTTGTTGTTGTTTATTTGACGTTGTTGTTGTTGTTGTTGTTTATTTGACGTTGTTGTTGTTGTTATTTATTTGACGTTGTTGTTGTTATTGTTTATTTGACGTTGTTGTTGTTGTTGTTGTTTATTTGACGTTGTTATTGTTGTTTATTTGACGTTGTTTTTGTTATTTGATGTTGTTGTTGTTGTTATTGTTGTATTTGTTGTTGTTGTTATTGTTGTATTTGTTGTTGTTGTTATTGTTGTATTTGTTGTTGTTGTTGTTGTTTTTGCTTATTTGACGTTGTTGTTATTGTTGCTATTTTTTTGACATTATTGTTGTTGTTGTTTATTTGACGTTGTTGTTGTTGTTGTTTATTTGACATTGTTGTTGTTGTTGTATTTGTTATTGTTGTTATTGTTGTTGCTTATTTGACGTTGTTGTTATTGTTGTTGTTTATTTGACGTTGTTGTTGTTGTTATTCATTTGACGTTGTTGTTGTTGTTGTTTATTTGACGTTGTTGTTGTTGTTGTTCTTTATTTGACGTTGTTGTTGTCGTTGTTTTAGTTGTTTATTTGACGTTATTGTTGTTATTTATTTGACGTTGTTGTTGTTGTTGTTGTTTATTTGACGTTGTTGTTGACATTGTTGTTGTTGTTTATTTGAAATTGTTGTTGTTGTTGTTTATTTGATGTTGTTTTAGTTGTTGTTGTTTATTTAACGTTGTTATTGTTTTATATTTGACGTTGTTGTTATTGACATTGTTTTTGTTGTTGTTTATATGACGTTGTTGTTGTTGTTGTTTATTTGACGTAGTTGTTGTTATTGACGTTGTTGTTGTTGTTGTTGCTTATTTGACGTTTTTGTTGTTGTTGATGTTGTTGTTGTTGTTGTTTTTATTTGACGTTGTTGTTGTTTATTTGACGTTGTTGTTGTTCTTGTTGTTTATTTGATGTTGTTTTAGTTGTTGTTGTTTATTTGACGTTGTTGTTGTTGACATTGTTGTTGTTGTTGTTTATTTGACGTTGTTGTTATTGTTGTTTATTTGACGTAGTTGTTGTTATTGACGTTGTTGTTGTTTATTTGATGTTTTTGTTGTTGTTGATGTTGTTGTTGTTGTTTTTTATTTGACGTTGTTGTTGTTGTTGTTTATTTGACGTTGTTAATGTTGTTTATTTGACGTTGTTATTGTTGTTGTTGTAATTGTTATTGTTGTTATTATTGTTGCTTATTTGACGTTGTTGTTATTATTGTTGTTTATTTGACCTTGTTGTTGTTGTTATTCATTTGACGTTGTTGTTGTTGTTTATTTGACGTTATTGTTGTTGTTGTTGTTGTTCTTTATTTTACGTTGTTGTTGAGTCGTTGTTTTTGTTGTTTATTTGACGTTGTTGTTGTTATTTATTTGACGTTGTTGTTGTTGTTGTTTATTTGACATTGTTGTTAACGTTGTTGTTGTTGTTGTTGTTTATTTGACGTTGTTGTTGTTGTTGTTGTTGTTGTTGTTTATTTGACTTTGTTGTTATTGTTGACGTTGTTGTTGTTGTTGTTGTTTATTAGATGTTGTTATTGTTGTTGTTGACATAGTTATTGTTGTTTATTTGACGTTGTTGTTGTTGTTGTCGTTGTTGTTTATTTGACATTGTTGTTGTTGTTTATTTGACGTTGTTGTTGTTGACGTTGTTGTTGTTGTTGTTGTTTATTTGACGTTGTTGTTTATTTGACGTTGTTGTTGTTGTTTATTTGACGTTGTTGTTGTTATTTGAAGTTGTTATTGTTGTTGTATTTGTTGTTGTTGTTGTTGTTATTTATTTGACGTTGTTGTTGTTGTTTATTTGACGTTGTTGTTGTTGTTTATTTGACGTTGTTATTGTTGTTGTTTATTTGACGTTGTTGTTGTTGACGTTGTTGTTGTTGTTTATTTGACATTGTTAATGTTGTTGTTTATTGTTGTTGACGTTGTTGTTGTTGTTGTTCTTTATTTGATGTTGGTGTTGTTGACATTGTTGTTGTTGTTGTTTATTTGACGTTGTTGTTGTTGTTGTTGTTGTTTATTTGACATTGTTGTTGTTGTTGTTTATTTGATGTTGTTATTGTTGTTTATTTGACGTTGTTGTTGTTGTTGTTGTTTATTTGACGTTGTTAATGTTGTTGACATTGTTGTTGTTGTTTTTGTTGTTTATTTGACGTTGTTGTTGTTGTTGTTTTTGTTGTTGTTATTGTTGGTGTTGTTGTTGTTTATTTGACATTGTTGTTGTTGTTGTTTTTTTGACGTTGTTGTTGTTGTTGTTTATTTGACGTTGTTGTTGTTGTTAAATTGAAGTTGTTGTTGTTGTTGTTTATTTGACGTTGTTGTTGTTGTTGTTTATTTGACATTGTTGTTGTTGTTGTTGTTGTTGTTGTTGACGTTGTTGTTGTTGTTGTTTATTTTACGTTGTTGTTGTTGTTTATTTGATGTTGTTTTTGTTGTTGTTGTTTATTTTACGTTGTTGTTGTTGTTGTTGTTTATTTGATGTTGTTTTAGTTGTTGTTGTTTATTTGACATTTTTGTTGTTTTTTATTTGATGTTGTTGTTATTGACATTGTTGTTGTTGTTGTTTATTTGACGTTGTTATTGTTGTTGTTTATTTGACGTAGTTGTTGTTATTGACGTTGTTGTTGATGTTTATTAGATGTTTTTGTTGTTGTTGATGTTGTTGTTGTTGTTGTTTTTTATTTGACGTTGTTGTTGTTGTTGTTCTTTATTTGATGTTGTTGTTGTTGACATTGTTGTTGTTGTTTATTTGACGTTTTTGTTGTTGTTGTTTATTTGACATTGTTGTTGTTGTTGTTATTTATTTGACGTTGTTGTTGTTGTTGTTTATTTGACATTATTGTTATTGTTGTTGTTGTTTATTTGACGTTGTTGTTGTTGTTGTTTATTTGATGTTGTTTTAGTTGTTGTTAATTATTTGACGTTGTTGTTGTTGTTGCTGTTGTTTATTTGACGTAGTTGTTGTTATTGACGTTGTTGTTGTTGTTTATTTGACGTTTTTGTTGTTATTGATGTTGTTGTTGTTGTTTTTTATTTGACGTTGTTGTTGTTGTTGTTTATTTGACGTTGTTGTTGTTTTTATAGGTTTTGTTGTTGTTGTTAATTTGACATTGTTGTTGTTGTTTATTTGACGTTGTTGTTGTTGTTGTTGTTTATTTGACGTTGTTGTTGTTGTTATTTATTTGACGTTGTTGTTGTTATTGTTTATTTGACGTTGTTGTTGTTGTTGTTGTTGTTTATTTGACGTTGTTATTGTTGTTTATTTGACGTTGTTTTTGTTATTTGATGTTGTTGTTGTTGTTATTGTTGTATTTGTTGTTGTTGTTATTGTTGTATTTGTTGTTGTTGTTATTGTTGTATTTGTTGTTGTTGTTGTTGTTGTTGTTTTTGCTTATTTGACGTTGTTGTTATTGTTGCTATTTTTTTGACATTATTGTTGTTGTTGTTTATTTGACGTTGTTGTTGTTGTTGTTGTTTATTTGACATTGTTGTTGTTGTTGTATTTGTTATTGTTGTTATTGTTGTTGCTTATTTGACGTTGTTGTTATTGTTGTTATTTATTTGACGTTGTTGTTGTTGTTATTCATTTGACGTTGTTGTTGTTGTTGTTGTTTATTTGACGTTGTTGTTGTTGTTGTTCTTTATTTGACGTTGTTGTTGTCGTTGTTTTAGTTGTTTATTTGACGTTATTGTTGTTATTTATTTGACGTTGTTGTTGTTGTTGTTGTTTATTTGACGTTGTTGTTGACGTTGTTGTTGTTGTTTATTTGAAATTGTTGTTGTTGTTGTTTATTTGATGTTGTTTTAGTTGTTGTTGTTTATTTAACGTTGTTATTGTTTTATATTTGACGTTGTTGTTATTGACATTGTTTTTGTTGTTGTTTATATGACGTTGTTGTTGTTGTTGTTTATTTGACGTAGTTGTTGTTATTGACGTTGTTGTTATTGACGTTGTTGTTGTTGTTGTTGCTTATTTGACGTTTTTGTTGTTGTTGATGTTGTTGTTGTTGTTGTTTTTATTTGACGTTGTTGTTGTTTATTTGACGTTGTTGTTGTTCTTGTTGTTTATTTGATGTTGTTTTAGTTGTTGTTGTTTATTTGACGTTGTTGTTGTTGACATTGTTGTTGTTGTTGTTGTTTATTTGACGTTGTTGTTATTGTTGTTTATTTGACGTAGTTGTTGTTATTGACGTTGTTGTTGTTTATTTGATGTTTTTGTTGTTGTTGATGTTGTTGTTGTTGTTTTTTATTTGACGTTGTTGTTGTTGTTGTTTATTTGACGTTGTTGTTGTTGTTGTTGTAATTGTTATTGTTGTTATTATTGTTGCTTATTTGACGTTGTTGTTATTATTGTTGTTTATTTGACCTTGTTGTTGTTGTTATTCATTTGACGTTGTTGTTGTTGTTTATTTGACGTTATTGTTGTTGTTGTTGTTGTTCTTTATTTTACGTTGTTGTTGAGTCGTTGTTTTTGTTGTTTATTTGACGTTGTTGTTGTTATTTATTTGACGTTGTTGTTGTTGTTATTTATTTGACATTGTTGTTAACGTTGTTGTTGTTGTTGTTGTTTATTTGACGTTGTTGTTGTTGTTGTTGTTGTTGTTTATTTGACTTTGTTGTTATTGTTGACGTTGTTGTTGTTGTTGTTGTTTATTAGATGTTGTTATTGTTGTTGTTGACATAGTTATTGTTGTTTATTTGACGTTGTTGTTGTTGTTGCCGTTGTTGTTTATTTGACATTGTTGTTGTTGTTTATTTGACGTTGTTGTTGTTGACGTTGTTGTTGTTGTTGTTTATTGGACATTGTTGTTGTTGTTTATTTGACATTGTTGTTGTTGTTGTTATTTATTTGACGTTGTTGTTGTTGTTGTTTATTTGACATTATTGTTGTTGTTGTTGTTGTTTATTTGACGTTGTTGTTTATTTGACGTTGTTGTTGTTTATTTGACGTTGTTGTTGTTATTTGAAGTTGTTATTGTTGTTGTATTTGTTGTTGTTGTTGTTGTTATTTATTTGACGTTGTTGTTGTTGTTTATTTGATGTTGTTGTTGTTGTTTATTTGACGTTGTTATTGTTGTTATTGTTGTTGTTATTGTTGTTGTTTATTTGACGTTGTTGTTGTTGACGTTGTTGTTGTTGTTTATTTGACATTGTTAATGTTGTTGACATTGTTGTTGTTTTTGTTGTTGTTGTTGTTTATTTGACGTTATTGTTGTTGTTGTTGTTTATTTGATGTTGTTTTAGTTATTGTTGTATATTTGACGTTGTTGTTGTTTTTTATTTGACGTTGTTGTTGTTGACATTTTTGTTGTTGTTGTTGTTTATTTGAGTTGTTGTTGTTGTTTATTTGACGTAGTTGTTGTTATTGACGTTGTTGTTGTTGTTGTTGTTGTTTATTTGACGTTTTTGTTGTTGTTGATGCTGTTGTTGTTGTTTTTTATTTGACGTTGTTGTTGTTGCTGTTTATTTGACGTTGTTGTTGTTGTTTATTTGACGTTGTTGTTGTTGTTGTAATTTTTATTGTTGTTATTGTTGTTGCTTATTTGACGTTGTTATTATTGTTGTTTATTTGACCTTGTTGTTGTTGTTATTCATTTGACGTTGTTGTTGTTGTTGTTTATTTGACGTTGTTGTTGTTGTTGTTCTTTATTTGACGATGTTGTTGTCGTTGTTTTTGTTGTTTATTTGACGTTGTTGTTGTTATTTATTTGATGTTGTTGGTGTTGTTGTTTATTTGACGTTGTTGTTAACGTTGTTGTTGTTGTTTATTTGACGTTGTTGTTGTTGTTGTTTATTTGACTTTGTTGTTGTTGTTGACGTTGTTGTTGTTGTTGTTGTTATTTATTTGATGTTGTTATTGTTGTTGTTGACATAGTTGTTGTTGTTTATTTGACGTTGTTGTTGTTGTTGCCGTTGTTGTTTATTTGACATTGTTGTTGTTGTTTATTTGACGTTGTTGTTGTTGACGTTGTTGTTGTTGTTTTTGTTGATGTTGTTGTTTTTTATTTAACGTTGTTGTTGTTTATTTGACGTTGTTGTTGTTGTTGTTGTTTATTTGATGTTGTTTTAGTTATTGTTGTTTATTTGACGTTGTTATTGTTGTTTATTTGACGTTTTTGTTGTTGTTGATGTTGTTGTTGTTGTTGTTTTTTATTTGACGTTGTTGTTGTTTATTTGACGTTGTTGTTGTTCTTGTTGTTTATTTGATGTTGTTTTAGTTGTTGTTGTTTATTTGACGTTGTTGTTGTTGACATTGTTGTTGTTGTTGTTGTTGTTTATTTGACGTTGTTGTTATTGTTGTTTATTTGACGTAGTTGTTGTTATTGACGTTGTTGTTGTTGTTGTTTATTTGATGTTTCTGTTGTTGTTGATGTTGTTGTTGTTGTTTTTTATTTGACGTTGTTGTTGTTGTTGCTATTTATTTGACGTTGTTAATGTTGTTTATTTGACGTTGTTGTTGTTGTTGTTGTTGTAATTGTTATTGTTGTTATTATTGTTGCTTATTTGACGTTGTTGTTATTATTGTTGTTTATTTGACCTTGTTGTTGTTGTTATTCATTTGACGTTGTTGTTGTTGTTTATTTGACGTTATTGTTGTTGTTGTTGTTGTTCTTTATTTTACGTTGTTGTTGTCGTTGTTTTTGTTGTTTATTTGACGTTGCTGTTGTTATTTATTTGACGTTGTTGTTGTTGTTGTTTATTTGACATTGTTGTTAACGTTGTTGTTGTTGTTGTTGTTTATTTGACGTTGTTGTTGTTGTTGTTGTTGTTGTTGTTTATTTGACTTTGTTGTTAACGTTGTTGTTGTTGTTGTTGTTTATTTGACGTTGTTGTTGTTGTTGTTGTTTATTTGACTTTGTTGTTATTGTTGACGTTGTTGTTGTTGTTGTTTATTAGATGTTGTTATTGTTGTTGTTGACATAGTTGTTGTTGTTTATTTGACGTTGTTGTTGTTGTTGTTTATTTGACGTAGTTGTTGTTATTGACGTTGTTGTTGTTGTTTATTTGACGTTTTTGTTGTTATTGATGTTGTTGTTGTTGTTTTTTATTTGACGTTGTTGTTGTTGTTGTTTATTTGACGTTGTTGTTGTTTTTATAGGTTTTGTTGTTGTTGTTAATTTGACATTGTTGTTGTTGTTTATTTGACGTTGTTGTTGTTGTTGTTTATTTGACGTTGTTGTTGTTGTTGTTTATTTGACGTTGTTGTTGTTGTTATTTATTTGACGTTGTTGTTGTTATTATTTATTTGACGTTGTTGTTGTTGTTGTTGTTGTTTATTTGACGTTGTTATTGTTGTTTATTTGACGTTGTTTTTGTTATTTGATGTTGTTGTTGTTGTTGTTATTGTTATATTTGTTGTTGTTGTTGTTATTGTTGTATTTGTTGTTGTTGTTGTTGTTGTTGTTTTTGCTTGTTTGACGTTGTTGTTATTGTTGCTATTTTTTTGACATTGTTGTTGTTGTTGTTTATTTGACGTTGTTGTTGTTGTTTATTTGACATTGTTGTTTTTGTTGTATTTGTTATTGTTGTTATTGTTGTTGCTTATTTGACGTTGTTGTTATTGTTGTTGTTTATTTGACGTTGTTGTTGTTGTTATTCATTTGACGTTGTTGTTGTTGTTGTTTATTTGACGTTGTTGTTGTTGTTCTTTATTTGACGTTGTTGTTGTCGTTGTTTTAGTTGTTTATTTGACGCTATTGTTGTTATTTATTTGACGTTGTTGTTGTTGTTATTTATTTGACGTTGTTGTTGACGTTGTTGTTGTTGTTTATTTGAAATTGTTGTTGTTGTTGTTTATCTGATGTTGTTTTAGTTGTTGTTGTTTATTTAACGTTGTTGTTGTTTTTAATTGACGTTGTTGTTATTGACATTGTTGTTGTTGTTGTTTATATGACGTTGTTGTTGTTGTTTATTTGACGTAGTTGTTGTTATTGACGTTGTTGTTGTTGTTGCTTATTTGACGTTTTTGTTGTTGTTGATGTTGTTGTTGATGTTGTTGTTGTTGTTGTTTTTTATTTGACGTTGTTGTTGTTTATTTGACGTTGTTGTTGTTCTTGTTGTTTATTTGATGTTGTTTTAGTTGTTGTTGTTTATTTGACGTTGTTGTTGTTGACATTGTTGTTGTTGTTGTTGTTTATTTGACGTTGTTGTTATTGTTGTTTATTTGACGTAGTTGTTGTTATTGACGTTGTTGTTGTTGTTGTTTATTTGACGTTTTTGTTGTTGTTGATGTTGTTGTTGTTGTTTTTTATTTGACGTTGTTGTTGTTGCTGTTTATTTGACGTTGTTAATGTTGTTTATTTGACGTTGTTGTTGTTGTTGTTGTAATTGTTATTGTTGTTATTATTGTTGCTTATTTGACGTTGTTGTTATTATTGTTGTTTATTTGACCTTGTTGTTGTTGTTATTCATTTGACGTTGTTGTTGTTGTTTATTTGACGTTATTGTTGTTGTTGTTGTTGTTGTTCTTTATTTTACGTTGTTGTTATCGTTGTTTTTGTTGTTTATTTGACGTTGTTGTTGTTATTTATTTGACGTTGTTGTTGTTGTTGTTTATTTGACATTGTTGTTAACGTTGTTGTTGTTGTTGTTGTTTATTTGACGTTGTTGTTGTTGTTGTTGTTGTTGTTGTTTATTTGACTTTGTTGTTATTGTTGACGTTGTTGTTGTTGTTGTTGTTTATTAGATGTTGTTATTGTTGTTGTTGACATAGTTATTGTTGTTTATTTGACGTTGTTGTTGTTGTTGCCGTTGTTGTTTATTTGACATTGTTGTTGTTGTTTATTTGACGTTGTTGTTGTTGACGTTGTTGTTGTTGTTGTTTATTGGACATTGTTGTTTTTGTTTATTTGACATTGTTGTTGTTGTTGTTATTTATTTGACGTTGTTGTTGTTGTTGTTGTTTATTTGACATTATTGTTGTTGTTGTTGTTGTTTATTTGACGTTGTTGTTTATTTGACGTTGTTGTTGTTTATTTAACGTTGTTGTTGTTATTTGAAGTTGTTATTGTTGTTGTATTTGTTGTTGTTGTTGTTATTTATTTGACGTTGTTGTTGTTGTTTATTTGACGTTGTTGTTGTTGTTTATTTGACGTTGTTATTGTTGTTGTTATTGTTGTTGTTTATTTGACGTTGTTGTTGTTGACGTTGTTGTTGTTGTTTATTTGACATTGTTAATGTTGTTGACATTGTTGTTGTTTTTGTTGTTGTTGTTGTTGACGTTGTTGTTGTTGTTTATTTGACGTTATTGTTGTTGTTGTTGTTTATTTGATGTTGTTTTAGTTATTGTTATTTATTTGACGTTGTTGTTGTTTTTTATTTGACGTTGTTGTTGTTGACATTTTTGTTGTTGTTGTTGTTGTTTATTTGACGTTGTTGTTGTTGTTTATTTGACGTAGTTGTTGTTATTGACGTTGTTGTTGTTGTTGTTGTTTATTTGACGTTTTTGTTGTTGTTGATGTTGTTGTTGTTGTTTTTTATTTGACGTTGTTGTTGTTGCTGTTTATTTGACGTTGTTGTTGTTGTTTATTTGACGTTGTTGTTGTTGTTGTTGTAATTGTTATTGTTGTTATTGTTGTTGCTTATTTGACGTTGTTGTTATTATTGTTATTTATTTGACCTTGTTGTTGTTGTTATTCATTTGACGTTGTTGTTGTTGTTTATTTGACGTTGTTGTTGTTGTTGTTCTTTATTTGACGATGTTGTTGTCGTTGTTTTTGTTGTTTATTTGACGTTGTTGTTGTTATTTATTTGATGTTGTTGGTGTTGTTGTTTATTTGACGTTGTTGTTAACGTTGTTGTTGTTGTTGTTTATTTGACATTGTTGTTGTTGTTTATTTGACTTTGTTGTTGTTGTTGACGTTGTTGTTGTTGTTGTTATTTATTTGATGTTGTTAATGTTGTTGTTAACATAGTTATTGTTGTTTATTTGACGTTGTTGTTGTTGTTGCCGTTGTTGTTTATTTGACATTGTTGTTGTTGTTTATTTGACGTTGTTGTTGTTGACGTTGTTGTTGTTGTTGTTGTTGTTTTTTATTTGACGTTGTTGTTGTTTATTTGACGTTGTTGTTGTTGTTGTTGTTTATTTGATGTTGTTTTAGTTATTGTTGTTTATTTGACGTTGTTATTGTTGTTTATTTGACGTTGTTTTTGTTATTTGATGTTGTTGTTGTTGTTGTTATTGTGGTATTTGTTGTTGTTGTTGTTATTGTTGTATTTGTTGTGGTTGTTGTTGTTTTTGCTTATTTGACGTTGTTGTTATTGTTGCTATTTTTTTGACATTGTTGTTGTTGTTGTTTATTTGATGTTGTTGTTGTTGTTGTTTATTTGACATTGTTGTTGTTGTTGTTGTATTTGTTATTGTTGTTGCTTATTTGACGTTGTTGTTATTGTTGTTGTTTATTTGACGTTGTTGTTGTTGTTATTCATTTGACGTTGTTGTTGTTGTTGTTTATTTGACGTTGTTGTTGTTGTTGTTGTTGTTGTTCTTTATTTGACGTTGTTGTTGTCGTTGTTTTAGTTGTTTATTTGACGTTGTTGTTGTTATTTATTTGACGTTGTTGTTGTTGTTGTTTATTTGACGTTGTTGTTGACGTTGTTGTTGTTGTTTATTTGACATTGTTGTTGTTGTTGTTGTTTATTTGATGTTGTTTTAGTTGTTGTTGTTTATTTGACGTTGTTGTAGTTTTTTATTTGACGTTGTTGTTATTGACATTGTTGTTGTTGTTGTTGTTTATATGACGTTGTTGTTGTTGTTGTTTATTTGACGTAGTTGTTGTTATTGACGTTGTTGTTGTTGTTGCTTATTTGACGTTTTTGTTGTTGTTGATGTTGTTGTTGTTGTTGTTTTTTATTTGACGTTGTTGTTGTTTATTTGACGTTGTTGTTGTTCTTGTTGTTTATTTGATGTTGTTTTAGTTGTTGTTGTTTATTTGACGTTGTTGTTGTTGACATTATTGTTGTTGTTGTTTATTTGACGTTGTTGTTGTTGTTGTTTATTTGACGTAGTTGTTGTTATTGACGTTGTTGTTGTTGTTGTTGTTTATTTGATGTTTTTGTTGTTGTTGATGTTGTTGTTGTTGTTTTTTATTTGACGTTGTTGTTGTTGCTGTTTATTTGACGTTGTTAATGTTGTTTATTTGACGTTGTTGTTGTTGTTGTTGTTGTAATTGTTATTATTGTTATTATTGTTGCTTATTTGACGTTGTTGTTATTATTGTTGTTTATTTGACCTTGTTGTTGTTGTTATTCATTTGACGTTGTTGTTGTTGTTTATTTGACATTATTGTTGTTGTTGTTGTTGTTCTTTATTTTACGTTGTTGTTGTCGTTGTTTTTGTTGTTTATTTGACGTTGTTGTTGTTATTTATTTGACGTTGTTGTTGTTGTTGTTTATTTGACATTGTTGTTAACGTTGTTGTTGTTGTTGTTGTTTATTTGACGTTGTTGTTGTTTATTTGACTTTGTTGTTATTGTTGACGTTGTTGTTGTTGTTGTTGTTGTTTATTAGATGTTGTTATTTTTGTTGTTGACATAGTTGTTGTTGTTTATTTGACGTTGTTGTTGTTGTTGTTGTTGTCGTTGTTGTTTATTTGACATTGTTGTTGTTGTTTATTTGACGTTGTTGTTGTTGACGTTGTTGTTGTTGTTGTTTATTGGACATATTGTTGTTGTTTATTTGACATTGTTGTTGTTGTTGTTATTTATTTGACGTTGTTGTTGTTGTTGTTTATTTGACATTATTGTTGTTGTTGTTGTTGTTTATTTGACGTTGTTGTTTATTTGACGTTGTTGTTGTTTATTTGACGTTGTTGTTGTTATTTGAAGTTGTTATTGTTGTTGTATTTGTTGTTGTTGTTGTTGTTATTTATTTGACGTTGTTGTTGTTGTTTATTTGATGTTGTTGTTGTTGTTTATTTGACGTTGTTATTGTTGTTATTGTTGTTGTTATTGTTGTTGTTTATTTGACGTTGTTGTTGTTGACGTTGTTGTTGTTGTTTATTTGACATTGTTAATGTTGTTGACATTGTTGTTGTTTTTGTTGTTGTTGTTGTTGTTGTTGTTTTTTATTTGACGTTGTTGTTGTTTATTTGACGTTATTGTTATTGTTGTTGTTTATTTGATGTTGTTTTAGTTATTGTTGTATATTTGACGTTGTTGTTGTTTTTTATTTGACGTTGTTGTTGACATTTTTGTTGTTGTTGTTGTTTATTTGACGTTGTTGTTGTTGTTTATTTGACGTAGTTGTTGTTATTGACGTTGTTGTTGTTGTTGTTTATTTGACGTTTTTGTTGTTGTTGATGTTGTTGTTGTTGTTTTTTATTTGACGTTGTTGTTGTTGCTGTTTATTTGACGTTGTTGTTGTTTATTTGACGTTGTTGTTGTTGTTGTAATTGTTATTGTTGTTATTGTTGTTGCTTATTTGACGTTGTTGTTATTATTGTTGTTTATTTGACCTTGTTGTTGTTGTTATTCATTTGACGTTGTTGTTATTTATTTGACGTTGTTGTTGTTGTTGTTCTTTATTTGACGATGTTGTTGTCGTTGTTTTTGTTGTTTATTTGACGTTGTTGTTGTTATTTATTTGATGTTGTTGGTGTTGTTGTTTATTTGACGTTGTTGTTAACGTTGTTGTTGTTGTTGTTTATTTGACGTTGTTGTTGTTGTTGTTTATTTGACTTTGTTGTTGTTGTTGACGTTGTTGTTGTTGTTGTTATTTATTTGATGTTGTTATTGTTGTTGTTGACATAGTTGTTGTTGTTTATTTGACGTTGTTGTTGTTGTTGCCGTTGTTGTTTATTTGACATTGTTGTTGTTGTTTATTTGACGTTGTTGTTGTTGACATTGTTGTTGTTGTTGTTGTTTATTTGACGTTGTTGTTTATTTGACGTTGTTGTTGTTGTTTATTTGACGTTGTTGTTGTTATTTGAAGTTGTTATTGTTGTTGTATTTGTTGTTGTTGTTGTTGTTATTTATTTGACGTTGTTGTTGTTGTTTATTTGACGTTGTTGTTGTTGTTTATTTGACGTTGTTATTGTTGTTGTTTATTTGACATTGTTGTTGTTGACGTTGTTGTTGTTGTTTATTTGACATTGTTAATGTTGTTGTTTATTGTTGTTGATGTTGTTGTTGTTGTTGTTCTTTATTTGATGTTGGTGTTGTTGACATTGTTGTTGTTGTTGTTTATTTGACGTTGTTGTTGTTGTTGTTTATTTGACATTGTTGTTGTTGTTGTTTATTTGATGTTGTTATTGTTGTTTATTTGACGTTGTTGTTGTTGTTGTTTATTTGACGTTGTTAATGTTGTTGACATTGTTGTTGTTGTTTTTGTTGTTTATTTGACGTTGTTGTTGTTGTTGTTTTTGTTGTTGTTATTGTTGGTGTTGTTGTTGTTTATTTGACGTTGTTGTTGTTGTTGTTTTTTTGACGTTGTTGTTGTTGTTGTTTATTTGACGTTGTTGTTGTTGTTAATTTGACGTTGTTGTTGTTGTTGTTTATTTGACGTTGTTGTTGTTGTTGTTTATTTGACATTGTTGTTGTTGTTGTTGTTGTTGTTGACGTTGTTGTTGTTGTTGTTTATTTTACGTTGTTGTTGTTGTTTATTTGATGTTGTTTTTGTTGTTGTTGTTTATTTGACGTTGTTGTTGTTGTTGTTGTTGTTTATTTGATGTTGTTTTAGTTGTTGTTGTTTATTTGACATTTTTGTTGTTTTTTATTTGATGTTGTTGTTATTGACATTGTTGTTGTTGTTGTTTATTTGACGTTGTTATTGTTGTTGTTTATTTGACGTAGTTGTTGTTATTGACGTTGTTGTTGATGTTTATTAGATGTTTTTGTTGTTGTTGATGTTGTTGTTGTTGTTGTTTTTTATTTGACGTTGTTGTTGTTGTTGTTCTTTATTTGATGTTGTTGTTGTTGACATTGTTGTTGTTGTTTATTTGACGTTTTTGTTGTTGTTGTTTATTTGACATTGTTGTTGTTGTTGTTATTTATTTGACGTTGTTGTTGTTGTTGTTTATTTGACATTATTGTTATTGTTGTTGTTGTTTATTTGACGTTGTTGTTGTTGTTGTTTATTTGATGTTGTTTTAGTTGTTGTTAATTATTTGACGTTGTTGTTGTTGTTGCTGTTGTTTATTTGACGTAGTTGTTGTTATTGACGTTGTTGTTGTTGTTTATTTGACGTTTTTGTTGTTATTGATGTTGTTGTTGTTGTTTTTTATTTGACGTTGTTGTTGTTGTTGTTTATTTGACGTTGTTGTTGTTTTTATAGGTTTTGTTGTTGTTGTTAATTTGACATTGTTGTTGTTGTTTATTTGACGTTATTGTTGTTGTTGTTGTTTATTTGACGTTGTTGTTGTTGTTATTTATTTGACGTTGTTGTTGTTATTGTTTATTTGACGTTGTTGTTGTTGTTGTTTATTTGACGTTGTTATTGTTGTTTATTTGACGTTGTTTTTGTTATTTGATGTTGTTGTTGTTGTTGTTATTGTTGTATTTGTTGTTGTTGTTATTGTTGTATTTGTTGTTGTTGTTATTGTTGTATTTGTTGTTGTTGTTGTTGTTGTTGTTTTTGCTTATTTGACGTTGTTGTTATTGTTGTTATTTTTTTGACATTATTGTTGTTGTTGTTTATTTGACGTTGTTGTTGTTGTTGTTGTTTATTTGACATTGTTGTTGTTGTTGTATTTGTTATTGTTGTTATTGTTGTTGCTTATTTGACGTTGTTGTTATTGTTGTTGTTTATTTGACGTTGTTGTTGTTGTTATTCATTTGACGTTGTTGTTGTTGTTGTTGTTTATTTGACATTGTTGTTGTTGTTGTTCTTTATTTGATGTTGTTGTTGTCGTTGTTTTAGTTGTTTATTTGACGCTATTGTTGTTATTTATTTGACGTTGTTGTTGTTGTTGTTGTTTATTTGACGTTGTTGTTGACGTTGTTGTTGTTGTTTATTTGAAATTGTTGTTGTTGTTGTTGACGTTGTTGTTGTTATTTATTTGAAATTGTTGTTGTTGTTGTTTATTTGATGTTGTTTTAGTTGTTGTTGTTTATTTAACGTTGTTATTGTTTTATATTTGACGTTGTTGTTATTGACATTGTTTTTGTTGTTGTTTATATGACGTTGTTGTTGTTGTTTATTTGACGTAGTTGTTGTTATTGACGTTGTTGTTGTTGTTGTTGCTTATTTGACGTTTTTGTTGTTGTTGATGTTGTTGTTGTTGTTTTTATTTGACGTTGTTGTTGTTTATTTGACGTTGTTGTTGTTCTTGTTGTTTATTTGATGTTGTTTTAGTTGTTGTTGTTTATTTGACGTTGTTGTTGTTGACATTGTTGTTGTTGTTGTTTATTTGACGTTGTTGTTATTGTTGTTTATTTGACGTAGTTGTTGTTATTGACGTTGTTGTTGTTGTTGTTGTTGTTTATTTGATGTTTTTGTTGTTGTTGATGTTGTTGTTGTTGTTTTTTATTTGACGTTGTTGTTGTTGTTGTTTATTTGACGTTGTTAATGTTGTTTATTTGACGTTGTTGTTGTTGTTGTTGTAATTGTTATTGTTGTTATTATTGTTGCTTATTTGACGTTGTTGTTATTATTGTTGTTTATTTGACCTTGTTGTTGTTGTTATTCATTTGACGTTGTTGTTGTTGTTTATTTGACGTTATTGTTGTTGTTGTTGTTGTTCTTTATTTTACGTTGTTGTTGAGTCGTTGTTTTTGTTGTTTATTTGACGTTGTTGTTGTTATTTATTTGACGTTGTTGTTGTTGTTGTTTATTTGACATTGTTGTTAACGTTGTTGTTGTTGTTGTTGTTGTTTATTTGACGTTGTTGTTGTTGTGGTTGTTGTTGTTGTTGTTTATTTGACTTTGTTGTTATTGTTGACGTTGTTGTTGTTGTTGTTGTTTATTAGATGTTGTTATTGTTGTTGTTGACATAGTTATTGTTGTTTATTTGACGTTGTTGTTGTTGTTGCCGTTGTTGTTTATTTGACATTGTTGTTGTTGTTTATTTGACGTTGTTGTTGTTGACGTTGTTGTTGTTGTTGTTTATTGGACATTGTTGTTGTTGTTTATTTGACATTGTTGTTGTTGTTGTTATTTATTTGACGTTGTTGTTGTTGTTGTTTATTTGACATTATTGTTGTTGTTGTTGTTGTTTATTTGACGTTGTTGTTTATTTGACGTTGTTGTTGTTTATTTGACGTTGTTGTTGTTATTTGAAGTTGTTATTGTTGTTGTATTTGTTGTTGTTGTTGTTGTTATTTATTTGACGTTGTTGTTGTTGTTTATTTGATGTTGTTGTTGTTGTTTATTTGACGTTGTTATTGTTGTTATTATTGTTGTTATTGTTGTTGTTTATTTGACGTTGTTGTTGTTGACGTTGTTGTTGTTGTTTATTTGACATTGTTAATGTTGTTGACATTGTTGTTGTTTTTGTTGTTGTTGTTGTTGTTTTTTATTTGACGTTGTTGTTGTTTATTTGACGTTATTGTTGTTGTTGTTGTTTATTTGATGTTGTTTTAGTTATTGTTGTATATTTGACGTTGTTGTTGTTTTTTATTTGACGTTGTTGTTGTTGACATTTTTGTTGTTGTTGTTGTTTATTTGACGTTGTTGTTGTTTATTTGACGTAGTTGTTGTTATTGACGTTGTTGTTGTTGTTGTTGTTGTTTATTTGACGTTTTTGTTGTTGTTGTTTTTTATTTGACGTTGTTGTTGTTGTTGTTTATTTGACGTTGTTGTTGTTGTTTATTTGACGTTGTTGTTGTTGTTGTTGTAATTGTTATTGTTGTTATTGTTGTTGCTTATTTGACGTTGTTGTTATTATTGTTGTTTATTTGACCTTGTTGTTGTTGTTATTCATTTGACGTTGTTGTTGTTGTTGTTGTTTATTTGACGTTGTTGTTGTTGTTGTTCTTTATTTGACGATGTTGTTGTCGTTGTTTTTGTTGTTTATTTGACGTTGTTGTTGTTATTTATTTTATGTTGTTGGTGTTGTGGTTTATTTGACGTTGTTGTTAACGTTGTTGTTGTTGTTGTTGTTTATTTGACGTTGTTGTTGTTGTTGTTTATTTGACTTTGTTGTTGTTGTTGACGTTGTTGTTGTTGTTGTTATTTATTTGATGTTGTTATTGTTGTTGTTGACATAGTTGTTGTTGTTTATTTGACGTTGTTGTTGTTGTTGCCGTTGTTGTTTATTTGACATTGTTGTTGTTGTTTATTTGACGTTGTTGTTGTTGACGTTGTTGTTGTTGTTTTTGTTGATGTTGTTATTTTTTATTTAACGTTGTTGTTGTTTATTTGACGTTGTTGTTGTTGTTGTTGTTGTTTATTTGATGTTGTTTTAGTTATTGTTGTTTATTTGACGTTGTTATTGTTGTTTATTTGACGTTTTTGTTGTTGTTGATGTTGTTGTTGTTGTTTTTTATTTGACGTTGTTGTTGTTTATTTGACGATGTTGTTGTTCTTGTTGTTTATTTGATGTTGTTTTAGTTATTGTTGTTTATTTGACGTTGTTGTTGTTTTTTATTTGACGTTGTTGTTGTTGTTTATTTGACGTTGTTGTTGTTGTTTATTTGACGTTGTTATTGTTGTTGTTATTGTTGTTGTTTATTTGACGTTGTTGTTGTTGACGTTGTTGTTGTTGTTATTGTTGTTGTTTATTTGACGTTGTTGTTGTTGTTGTTGTTTATTTGACGTTGTTGTTGTTGTTGTTTATTTGACGTTGTTGTTGTTATTTATTTGACGTTGTTGTTGTTATTGTTTATTTGACGTTGTTGTTGTTGTTGTTGTTTATTTGACGTTGTTATTGTTGTTTATTTGACGTTGTTTTTGTTATTTGATGTTGTTGTTGTTGTTGTTATTGTTATATTTGTTGTTGTTGTTGTTATTGTTGTATTTGTTGTTGTTGTTGTTGTTGTTGTTGTTTTTGCTTATTTGACGTTGTTGTTATTGTTGCTATTTTTTTGACATTTTTGTTGTTGTTGTTTATTTGACGTTGTTGTTGTTGTTTATTTGACATTGTTGTTTTTGTTGTATTTGTTATTGTTGTTATTGTTGTTGCTTATTTGACGTTGTTGTTATTGTTGTTGTTTATTTGACGTTGTTGTTGTTGTTATTCATTTGACGTTGTTGTTGTTGTTGTTTATTTGACGTTGTTGTTGTTGTTCTTTATTTGACGTTGTTGTTGTCGTTGTTTTAGTTGTTTATTTGACGCTATTGTTGTTATTTATTTGACGTTGTTGTTGTTGTTATTTATTTGACGTTGTTGTTGACATTGTTGTTGTTGTTTATTTGAAATTGTTGTTGTTGTTGTTTATCTGATGTTGTTTTAGTTGTTGTTGTTTATTTAACGTTGTTGTTGTTTTTATTTGACGTTGTTGTTATTGACATTGTTGTTGTTGTTGTTGTTTATATGACGTTGTTGTTGTTGTTTATTTGACGTAGTTGTTGTTATTGACGTTGTTGTTGTTGTTGTTGCTTATTTGACATTTTTGTTGTTGTTGATGTTGTTGTTGTTGTTGTTTTTTATTTGACGTTGTTGTTGTTTATTTGACGTTGTTGTTGTTCTTGTTGTTTATTTGATGTTGTTTTAGTTGTTGTTGTTTATTTGACGTTGTTGTTGTTGACATTGTTGTTGTTGTTGTTGTTGATTTGACGTTGTTGTTATTGTTGTTTATTTGACGTAGTTGTTGTTATTGACGTTGTTGTTGTTGTTGTTTATTTGATGTTTTTCTTGTTGTTGATGTTGTTGTTGTTGTTTTTTATTTGACGTTGTTGTTGTTGCTGTTTATTTGACGTTGTTAATGTTGTTTATTTGACGTTGTTGTTGTTGTTGTAATTGTTATTGTTGTTATTATTGTTGCTTATTTGACGTTGTTGTTATTATTGTTGTTTATTTGACCTTGTTGTTGTTGTTATTCATTTGACGTTAGTGTTGTTGTTTATTTGACGTTATTGTTGTTGTTGTTGTTGTTGTTCTTTATTTTACGTTGTTGTTGTCGTTGTTTTTGTTGTTTATTTGACGTTGTTGTTGTTATTTATTTGACGTTGTTGTTGTTGTTGTTTATTTGACATTGTTGTTAACGTTGTTGTTGTTGTTGTTGTTTATTTGACGTTGTTGTTGTTGTTGTTGTTGTTGTTGTTTATTTGACTTTGTTGTTATTGTTGACGTTGTTGTTGTTGTTGTTTATTAGATGTTGTTATTGTTGTTGTTGACATAGTTATTGTTGTTTATTTGACGTTGTTGTTGTTGTTGTTGCCGTTGTTGTTTATTTGACATTGTTGTTGTTGTTTATTTGACGTTGTTGTTGTTGACGTTGTTGTTGTTGTTGTTTATTGGACATTGTTGTTGTTGTTTATTTGACATTGTTGTTGTTGTTGTTATTTATTTGACGTTGTTGTTGTTGTTGTTTATTTGACATTATTGTTGTTGTTGTTGTTGTTTATTTGACGTTGTTGTTTAGTTGACGTTGTTGTTGTTGTTTATTTGACGTTGTTGTTGTTATTTGAAGTTGTTATTGTTGTTGTATTTGTTGTTGTTGTTGTTATTTATTTGACGTTGTTGTTGTTGTTTATTTGACGTTGTTGTTGTTGTTTATTTGACGTTGTTATTGTTGTTGTTATTGTTGTTGTTTATTTGACGTTGTTGTTGTTGACGTTGTTGTTGTTGTTTATTTGACATTGTTAATGTTGTTGACATTGTTGTTGTTTTTGTTGTTGTTGTTGTTGTTGTTGTTTTTTATTTGACGTTGTTGTTGTTTATTTGACGTTATTGTTGTTGTTGTTGTTTATTTGATGTTGTTTTAGTTATTGTTATTTATTTGACGTTGTTGTTGTTTTTTATTTGACGTTGTTGTTGTTGACATTTTTGTTGTTGTTGTTGTTGTTTATTTGACGTTGTTGTTGTTGTTTATTTGACGTAGTTGTTGTTATTGACGTTGTTGTTGTTGTTGTTGTTTATTTGACGTTTTTGTTGTTGTTGATGTTGTTGTTGTTGTTTTTTATTTGACGTTGTTGTTGTTGCTGTTTATTTGACGTTGTTGTTGTTGTTTATTTGACGTTGTTGTTGTTGTTGTTGTAATTGTTATTGTTGTTATTGTTGTTGCTTATTTGACGTTGTTGTTATTATTGTTGTTTATTTGACCTTGTTGTTGTTGTTATTCATTTGACGTTGTTGTTGTTGTTTATTTGACGTTGTTGTTGTTGTTGTTGTTCTTTATTTGACGATGTTGTTGTTGTTGTTTTTGTTGTTTATTTGACGTTGTTGTTGTTATTTATTTGATGTTGTTGGTGTTGTTGTTTATTTGACGTTGTTGTTAACGTTGTTGTTGTTGTTGTTTATTTGACGTTGTTGTTGTTGTTTATTTGACTTTGTTGTTGTTGTTGACGTTGTTGTTGTTGTTGTTGTTATTTATTTGATGTTGTTAATGTTGTTGTTAACATAGTTATTGTTGTTTATTTGACGTTGTTGTTGTTGTTGTTGTCGTTGTTGTTTATTTGACATTGTTGTTGTTGTTTATTTGACGTTGTTGTTGTTGACGTTGTTGTTGTTGTTGTTGTTGTTTTTTATTTGACGTTGTTGTTGTTTATTTGACGTTGTTGTTGTTGTTGTTGTTTATTTGATGTTGTTTTAGTTATTGTTGTTTATTTGACGTTGTTATTGTTGTTTATTTGACGTTGTTTTTGTTATTTGATGTTGTTGTTGTTGTTGTTATTGTTGTATTTGTTGTTGTTGTTGTTATTGTTGTATTTGTTGTGGTTGTTGTTGTTTTTGCTTATTTGACGTTGTTGTTATTGTTGCTATTTTTTTGACATTGTTGTTGTTGTTGTTTATTTGATGTTGTTGTTGTTGTTGTTTATTTGACATTGTTGTTGTTGTTGTATTTGTTATTGTTGTTGCTTATTTGACGTTGTTGTTATTGTTGTTGTTTATTTGACGTTGTTGTTGTTGTTATTCATTTGACGTTGTTGTTGTTGTTGTTTATTTGACGTTGTTGTTGTTGTTGTTGTTCTTTATTTGACGTTGTTGTTGTCGTTGTTTTAGTTGTTTATTTGACGTTGTTGTTGTTATTTATTTGACGTTGTTGTTGTTGTTGTTTATTTGACGTTGTTGTTGACGTTGTTGTTGTTGTTTATTTGACATTGTTGTTGTTGTTGTTTATTTGATGTTGTTTTAGTTGTTGTTGTTTATTTGACGTTGTTGTTGTTTTTTATTTGACGTTGTTGTTATTGACATTGTTGTTGTTGTTGTTGTTTATATGACGTTGTTGTTGTTGTTGTTTATTTGACGTAGTTGTTGTTATTGACATTGTTGTTGTTGTTGCTTATTTGACGTTTTTGTTGTTGTTGATGTTGTTGTTGTTGTTGTTTTTTATTTGACGTTGTTGTTGTTTATTTGACGTTGTTGTTGTTCTTGTTGTTTATTTGATGTTGTTTTAGTTGTTGTTGTTTATTTGACGTTGTTGTTGTTGACATTATTGTTGTTGTTGTTTATTTGACGTTGTTGTTGTTGTTGTTTATTTGACGTAGTTGTTGTTATTGACGTTGTTGTTGTTGTTGTTGTTTATTTGATGTTTTTATTGTTGTTGATGTTGTTGTTGTTGTTTTTTATTTGACGTTGTTGTTGCTGTTTATTTGACGTTGTTAATGTTGTTTATTTAACGTTGTTGTTGTTGTTGTTTTTTTGACGTTGTTGTTGTTGTTGTTATTTATTTGACGTTGTTGTTGTTGTTGTTTATTTGACATTATTGTTATTGTTGTTGTTGTTTATTTGACGTTGTTGTTGTTGTTGTTGTTTATTTGATGTTGTTTTAGTTGTTGTTAATTATTTGACGTTGTTGTTGTTGTTGCTGTTGTTTATTTGACGTAGTTGTTGTTATTGACGTTGTTGTTGTTGTTTATTTGACGTTTTTGTTGTTATTGATGTTGTTGTTGTTGTTTTTTATTTGACGTTGTTGTTGTTGTTGTTTATTTGACGTTGTTGTTGTTTTTATAGGTTTTGTTGTTGTTGTTAATTTGACATTGTTGTTGTTGTTTATTTGACGTTGTTGTTGTTGTTGTTGTTTATTTGACGTTGTTGTTGTTGTTATTTATTTGACGTTGTTGTTGTTATTGTTTATTTGACGTTGTTGTTGTTGTTGTTTATTTGACGTTGTTATTGTTGTTTATTTGACGTTGTTTTTGTTATTTGATGTTGTTGTTGTTGTTGTTATTGTTGTATTTGTTGTTGTTGTTATTGTTGTATTTGTTGTTGTTGTTATTGTTGTATTTGTTGTTGTTGTTGTTGTTGTTGTTTTTGCTTATTTGACGTTGTTGTTATTGTTGTTATTTTTTTGACATTATTGTTGTTGTTGTTTATTTGACGTTGTTGTTGTTGTTGTTGTTTATTTGACATTGTTGTTGTTGTTGTATTTGTTATTGTTGTTATTGTTGTTGCTTATTTGACGTTGTTGTTATTGTTGTTGTTTATTTGACGTTGTTGTTGTTGTTATTCATTTGACGTTGTTGTTGTTGTTGTTGTTGTTTATTTGACGTTGTTGTTGTTGTTGTTCTTTATTTGATGTTGTTGTTGTCGTTGTTTTAGTTGTTTATTTGACGCTATTGTTGTTATTTATTTAACGTTGTTGTTGTTGTTGTTGTTTATTTGACGTTGTTGTTGACGTTGTTGTTGTTGTTTATTTGAAATTGTTGTTGTTGTTGTTGACGTTGTTGTTGTTATTTATTTGAAATTGTTGTTGTTGTTGTTTATTTGATGTTGTTTTAGTTGTTGTTGTTTATTTAACGTTGTTATTGTTTTATATTTGACGTTGTTGTTATTGACATTGTTTTTGTTGTTGTTTATATGACGTTGTTGTTGTTGTTTATTTGACGTAGTTGTTGTTATTGACGTTGTTGTTGTTGTTGTTGCTTATTTGACGTTTTTGTTGTTGTTGATGTTGTTGTTGTTGTTTTTATTTGACGTTGTTGTTGTTTATTTGACGTTGTTGTTGTTCTTGTTGTTTATTTGATGTTGTTTTAGTTGTTGTTGTTTATTTGACGTTGTTGTTGTTGACATTGTTGTTGTTGTTGTTTATTTGACGTTGTTGTTATTGTTGTTTATTTGACGTAGTTGTTGTTATTGACGTTGTTGTTGTTGTTGTTGTTGTTGTTTATTTGATGTTTTTGTTGTTGTTGATGTTGTTGTTGTTGTTTTTTATTTGACGTTGTTGTTGTTGTTGTTTATTTGACGTTGTTAATGTTGTTTATTTGACGTTGTTGTTGTTGTTGTTGTAATTGTTATTGTTGTTATTATTGTTGCTTATTTGACGTTGTTGTTATTATTGTTGTTTATTTGACCTTGTTGTTGTTGTTATTCATTTGACGTTGTTGTTGTTGTTTATTTGACGTTATTGTTGTTGTTGTTGTTGTTCTTTATTTTACGTTGTTGTTGAGTCGTTGTTTTTGTTGTTTATTTGACGTTGTTGTTGTTATTTATTTGACGTTGTTGTTGTTGTTGTTTATTTGACATTGTTGTTAACGTTGTTGTTGTTGTTGTTGTTGTTTATTTGACGTTGTTGTTGTTGTGGTTGTTGTTGTTGTTGTTTATTTGACTTTGTTGTTATTGTTGACGTTGTTGTTGTTGTTGTTGTTTATTAGATGTTGTTATTGTTGTTGTTGACATAGTTATTGTTGTTTATTTGACGTTGTTGTTGTTGTTGCCGTTGTTGTTTATTTGACATTGTTGTTGTTGTTTATTTGACGTTGTTGTTGTTGACGTTGTTGTTGTTGTTGTTTATTGGACATTGTTGTTGTTGTTTATTTGACATTGTTGTTGTTGTTGTTATTTATTTGACGTTGTTATTGTTGTTGTTTATTTGACATTATTGTTGTTGTTGTTGTTGTTTATTTGACGTTGTTGTTTATTTGACGTTGTTGTTGTTTATTTGACGTTGTTGTTGTTATTTGAAGTTGTTATTGTTGTTGTTTTTGTTGTTGTTGTTGTTGTTATTTATTTGACGTTGTTGTTGTTGTTTATTTGATGTTGTTGTTGTTGTTTATTTGACGTTGTTATTGTTGTTATTATTGTTGTTATTGTTGTTGTTTATTTGACGTTGTTGTTGTTGACGTTGTTGTTGTTGTTTATTTGACATTGTTAATGTTGTTGACATTGTTGTTGTTTTTGTTGTTGTTGTTGTTGTTGTTTTTTATTTGACGTTGTTGTTGTTTATTTGACGTTATTGTTGTTGTTGTTGTTTATTTGATGTTGTTTTAGTTATTGTTGTATATTTGACGTTGTTGTTGTTTTTTATTTGACGTTGTTGTTGTTGACATTTTTGTTGTTGTTGTTGTTTATTTGACGTTGTTGTTGTTTATTTGACGTAGTTGTTGTTATTGACGTTGTTGTTGTTGTTGTTGTTTATTTGACGTTGTTGTTGTTGTTTATTTGACGTAGTTGTTGTTATTGACGTTGTTGTTGTTGTTGTTGTTTATTTGACGTTTTTGTTGTTGTTGATGTTGTTGTTGTTGTTTTTTATTTGACGTTGTTGTTGTTATTGTTTATTTGACGTTGTTGTTGTTGTTTATTTGACGTTGTTGTTGTTGTTGTTGTAATTGTTATTGTTGTTATTGTTGTTGCTTATTTGACGTTGTTGTTATTATTGTTGTTTATTTGACCTTGTTGTTGTTGTTATTCATTTGACGTTGTTGTTGTTGTTTATTTGGCGTTGTTGTTGTTGTTGTTGTTCTTTATTTGACGATGTTGTTGTTGTTGTTTTTGTTGTTTATTTGACGTTGTTGTTGTTATTTATTTGATGTTGTTGGTGTTGTTGTTTATTTGACGTTGTTGTTAACGTTGTTGTTGTTGTTGTTTATTTGACGTTGTTGTTGTTGTTTATTTGACTTTGTTGTTGTTGTTGACGTTGTTGTTGTTGTTGTTATTTATTTGATGTTGTTAATGTTGTTGTTAACATAGTTATTGTTGTTTATTTGACGTTGTTGTTGTTGTTGTCGTTGTTGTTTATTTGACATTGTTGTTGTTGTTTATTTGACGTTGTTGTTGTTGACGTTGTTGTTGTTGTTGTTGTTGTTTTTTATTTGACGTTGTTGTTGTTTATTTGACGTTGTTGTTGTTGTTGTTGTTTATTTGATGTTGTTTTAGTTATTGTTGTTTATTTGACGTTGTTATTGTTGTTTATTTGACGTTGTTTTTGTTATTTGATGTTGTTGTTGTTGTTATTGTTGTATTTGTTGTTGTTGTTGTTATTGTTGTATTTGTTGTGGTTGTTGTTGTTTTTGCTTATTTGACGTTGTTGTTATTGTTGCTATTTTTTTGACATTGTTGTTGTTGTTGTTTATTTGATGTTGTTGTTGTTGTTGTTTATTTGACATTGTTGTTGTTGTTGTTGTATTTGTTATTGTTGTTGCTTATTTGACGTTGTTGTTATTGTTGTTGTTTATTTGACGTTGTTGTTGTTGTTATTCATTTGACGTTGTTGTTGTTGTTGTTTATTTGACGTTGTTGTTGTTGTTGTTGTTGTTCTTTATTTGACGTTGTTGTTGTCGTTGTTTTAGTTGTTTATTTGACGTTGTTGTTGTTATTTATTTGACGTTGTTGTTGTTGTTGTTTATTTGACGTTGTTGTTGACGTTGTTGTTGTTGTTTATTTGACATTGTTGTTGTTGTTGTTTATTTGATGTTGTTTTAGTTGTTGTTGTTTATTTGACGTTGTTGTTGTTTTTTATTTGACGTTGTTGTTATTGACATTGTTGTTGTTATTGTTGTTTATATGACGTTGTTGTTGTTGTTGTTTATTTGACGTAGTTGTTGTTATTGACATTGTTGTTGTTGTTGCTTATTTGACGTTTTTGTTGTTGTTGATGTTGTTGTTGTTGTTGTTTTTTATTTGACGTTGTTGTTGTTTATTTGACGTTGTTGTTGTTCTTGTTGTTTATTTGATGTTGTTTTAGTTGTTGTTGTTTATTTGACGTTGTTGTTGTTGACATTATTGTTGTTGTTGTTTATTTGACGTTGTTGTTGTTGTTGTTTATTTGACGTAGTTGTTGTTATTGACGTTGTTGTTGTTGTTGTTGTTTATTTGATGTTTTTGTTGTTGTTGATGTTGTTGTTGTTGTTTTTTATTTGACGTTGTTGTTGCTGTTTATTTGACGTTGTTAATGTTGTTTATTTGACGTTGTTGTTGTTGTTGTTGTTTTTTTGACGTTGTTGTTGTTGTTGTTATTTATTTGACGTTGTTGTTGTTGTTGTTTATTTGACATTATTGTTATTGTTGTTGTTGTTTATTTGACGTTGTTGTTGTTGTTGTTTATTTGATGTTGTTTTAGTTGTTGTTAATTATTTGACGTTGTTGCTGTTGTTGCTGTTGTTTATTTGACGTAGTTGTTGTTATTGACGTTGTTGTTGTTGTTTATTTGACGTTTTTGTTGTTATTGATGTTGTTGTTGTTGTTTTTTATTTGACGTTGTTGTTGTTGTTGTTTATTTGACGTTGTTGTTGTTGTTGTTTATTTGACGTTGTTGTTGTTTTTATAGGTTTTGTTGTTGTTGTTAATTTGACATTGTTGTTGTTGTTTATTTGACGTTGTTGTTGTTGTTGTTTATTTGACGTTGTTGTTGTTGTTATTTATTTGACGTTGTTGTTGTTATTGTTTATTTGACGTTGTTGTTGTTGTTGTTTATTTGACGTTGTTATTGTTGTTTATTTGACGTTGTTTTTGTTATTTGATGTTGTTGTTGTTGTTGTTATTGTTGTATTTGTTGTTGTTGTTATTGTTGTATTTGTTGTTGTTGTTATTGTTGTATTTGTTGTTGTTGTTGTTGTTGTTGTTTTTGCTTATTTGACGTTGTTGTTATTGTTGTTATTTTTTTGACATTATTGTTGTTGTTGTTTATTTGACGTTGTTGTTGTTGTTGTTGTTTATTTGACATTGTTGTTGTTGTTGTATTTGTTATTGTTGTTATTGTTGTTGCTTATTTGACGTTGTTGTTATTGTTGTTGTTTATTTGACGTTGTTGTTGTTGTTATTCATTTGACGTTGTTGTTGTTGTTGTTGTTTATTTGACGTTGTTGTTGTTGTTGTTCTTTATTTGATGTTGTTGTTGTCGTTGTTTTAGTTGTTTATTTGACGCTATTGTTGTTATTTATTTGACGTTGTTGTTGTTGTTGTTGTTTATTTGACGTTGTTGTTGATGTTGTTGTTGTTGTTTATTTGAAATTGTTGTTGTTGTTGTTGACGTTGTTGTTGTTATTTATTTGAAATTGTTGTTGTTGTTGTTGTTTATTTGATGTTGTTTTAGTTGTTGTTGTTTATTTAACGTTGTTATTGTTTTATATTTGACGTTGTTGTTATTGACATTGTTTTTGTTGTTGTTTATATGACGTTGTTGTTGTTGTTTATTTGACGTAGTTGTTGTTATTGACGTTGTTGTTGTTGTTGTTGCTTATTTGACGTTTTTGTTGTTGTTGATGTTGTTGTTGTTGTTTTTATTTGACGTTGTTGTTGTTTATTTGAGGTTGTTGTTGTTCTTGTTGTTTATTTGATGTTGTTTTAGTTGTTGTTGTTTATTTGACGTTGTTGTTGTTGACATTGTTGTTGTTGTTGTTGTTTATTTGACGTTGTTGTTATTGTTGTTTATTTGACGTAGTTGTTGTTATTGACGTTGTTGTTGTTGTTGTTGTTTATTTGATGTTTTTGTTGTTGTTGATGTTGTTGTTGTTGTTTTTTATTTGACGTTGTTGTTGTTGTTGTTTATTTGACGTTGTTAATGTTGTTTATTTGACGTTGTTGTTGTTGTTGTTGTAATTGTTATTGTTGTTATTATTGTTGCTTATTTGACGTTGTTGTTATTATTGTTGTTTATTTGACCTTGTTGTTGTTGTTATTCATTTGACGTTGTTGTTGTTGTTTATTTGACGTTATTGTTGTTGTTGTTGTTGTTCTTTATTTTACGTTGTTGTTGAGTCGTTGTTTTTGTTGTTTATTTGACGTTGTTGTTGTTATTTATTTGACGTTGTTGTTGTTGTTGTTTATTTGACATTGTTGTTAACGTTGTTGTTGTTGTTGTTGTTGTTTATTTGACGTTGTTGTTGTTGTGGTTGTTGTTGTTGTTGTTTATTTGACTTTGTTGTTATTGTTGACGTTGTTGTTGTTGTTGTTGTTTATTAGATGTTGTTATTGTTGTTGTCGACATAGTTATTGTTGTTTATTTGACGTTGTTGTTGTTGTTGCCGTTGTTGTTTATTTGACATTGTTGTTGTTGTTTATTTGACGTTGTTGTTGTTGACGTTGTTGTTGTTGTTGTTTATTGGACATTGTTGTTGTTGTTTATTTGACATTGTTGTTGTTGTTGTTATTTATTTGACGTTGTTGTTGTTGTTGTTTATTTGACATTATTGTTGTTGTTGTTGTTGTTTATTTGACGTTGTTGTTTATTTGACGTTGTTGTTGTTTATTTGACGTTGTTGTTGTTATTTGAAGTTGTTATTGTTGTTGTATTTGTTGTTGTTGTTGTTGTTATTTATTTGACGTTGTTGTTGTTGTTTATTTGATGTTGTTGTTGTTGTTTATTTGACGTTGTTATTGTTGTTATTATTGTTGTTATTGTTGTTGTTTATTTGACGTTGTTGTTGTTGACGTTGTTGTTGTTGTTTATTTGACATTGTTAATGTTGTTGACATTGTTGTTGTTTTTGTTGTTGTTGTTGTTGTTGTTTTTTATTTGACGTTGTTGTTGTTTATTTGACGTTATTGTTGTTGTTGTTGTTTATTTGATGTTGTTTTAGTTATTGTTGTATATTTGACGTTGTTGTTGTTTTTTATTTGACGTTGTTGTTGTTGACATTTTTGTTGTTGTTGTTGTTTATTTGACGTTGTTGTTGTTTATTTGACGTAGTTGTTGTTATTGACGTTGTTGTTGTTGTTGTTGTTTATTTGACGTTTTTGTTGTTGTTGTTTTTTATTTGACGTTGTTGTTGTTGCTGTTTATTTGACGTTGTTGTTGTTGTTTATTTGACGTTGTTGTTGTTGTTGTTGTTGTAATTGTTATTGTTGTTATTGTTGTTGCTTATTTGACGTTGTTGTTATTATTGTTGTTTATTTGACCTTGTTGTTGTTGTTATTCATTTGACGTTGTTGTTGTTGTTGTTTATTTGACGTTGTTGTTGTTGTTGTTCTTTATTTGACGATGTTGTTGTCATTGTTTTTGTTGTTTATTTGACGTTGTTGTTGTTATTTATTTGATGTTGTTGGTGTTGTTGTTTATTTGACGTTGTTGTTAACGTTGTTGTTGTTGTTGTTGTTTATTTGACGTTTATGTTGTTGTTGTTTATTTGACTTTGTTGTTGTTGTTGACGTTGTTGTTGTTGTTGTTATTTATTTGATGTTGTTATTGTTGTTGTTGACATAGTTGTTGTTGTTTATTTGACGTTGTTGTTGTTGTTGCCGTTGTTGTTTATTTGACATTGTTGTTGTTGTTTATTTGACGTTGTTGTTGTTGACGTTGTTGTTGTTGTTTTTGTTGATGTTGTTATTTTTTATTTAACGTTGTTGTTGTTTATTTGACGTTGTTGTTGTTGTTGTTGTTGTTTATTTGATGTTGTTTTAGTTATTGTTGTTTATTTGACGTTGTTATTGTTGTTTATTTGACGTTTTTGTTGTTGTTGATGTTGTTGTTGTTGTTTTTTATTTGACGTTGTTGTTGTTTATTTGACGTTGTTGTTGTTCTTGTTGTTTATTTGATGTTGTTTTAGTTATTGTTGTTTATTTGACGTTGTTGTTGTTTTTTATTTGACGTTGTTGTTGTTGTTTATTTGACGTTGTTGTTGTTGTTTATTTGACGTTGTTATTGTTGTTGTTATTGTTGTTGTTTATTTGACGTTGTTGTTGTTGACGTTGTTGTTGTTGTTATTGTTGTTGTTTATTTGACGTTGTTGTTGTTGTTGTTGTTTATTTGACGTTGTTGTTGTTGTTGTTTATTTGACGTTGTTGTTGTTGTTATTTATTTGACGTTGTTGTTGTTATTGTTTATTTGACGTTGTTGTTGTTGTTGTTGTTTATTTGACGTTGTTATTGTTGTTTATTTGACGTTGTTTTTGTTATTTGATGTTGTTGTTGTTGTTGTTATTGTTATATTTGTTGTTGTTGTTGTTATTGTTGTATTTGTTGTTGTTGTTGTTGTTGTTTTTGCTTATTTGACGTTGTTGTTATTGTTGCTATTTTTTTGACATTTTTGTTGTTGTTGTTTATTTGACGTTGTTGTTGTTGTTTATTTGACATTGTTGTTTTTGTTGTATATGTTATTGTTGTTATTGTTGTTGCTTATTTGACGTTGTTGTTATTGTTGTTGTTTATTTGACGTTGTTGTTGTTGTTATTCATTTGACGTTGTTGTTGTTGTTGTTGTTTATTTGACGTTGTTGTTGTTGTTCTTTATTTGACGTTGTTGTTGTCGTTGTTTTAGTTGTTTATTTGACGCTATTGTTGTTATTTATTTGACGTTGTTGTTGTTGTTATTTATTTGACGTTGTTGTTGACGTTGTTGTTGTTGTTTATTTGAAATTGTTGTTGTTGTTGTTTATCTGATGTTGTTTTAGTTGTTGTTGTTTATTTAACGTTGTTGTTGTTTTTATTTGACGTTGTTGTTATTGACATTGTTGTTGTTGTTGTTGTTTATATGACGTTGTTGTTGTTGTTTATTTGACGTAGTTGTTGTTATTGACGTTGTTGTTGTTGTTGTTGCTTATTTGACGTTTTTGTTGTTGTTGATGTTGTTGTTGTTGTTGTTTTTTATTTGACGTTGTTGTTGTTTATTTGACGTTGTTGTTGTTCTTGTTGTTTATTTGATGTTGTTTTAGTTGTTGTTGCTTATTTGACGTTGTTGTTGTTGACATTGTTGTTGTTGTTGTTGTTGTTGATTTGACGTTGTTGTTATTGTTGTTTATTTGACGTAGTTGTTGTTATTGACGTTGTTGTTGTTGTTGTTGTTTATTTGATGTTTTTGTTGTTGTTGATGTTGTTGTTGTTGTTTTTTATTTGACGTTGTTGTTGTTGCTGTTTATTTGACGTTGTTAATGTTGTTTATTTGACGTTGTTGTTGTTGTTGTAATTGTTATTGTTGTTATTATTGTTGCTTATTTGACGTTGTTGTTATTATTGTTGTTTATTTGACCTTGTTGTTGTTGTTATTCATTTGACGTTAGTGTTGTTGTTTATTTGACGTTATTGTTGTTGTTGTTGTTGTTGTTCTTTATTTTACGTTGTTGTTGTCGTTGTTTTTGTTGTTTATTTGACGTTGTTGTTGTTATTTATTTGACGTTGTTGTTGTTGTTGTTTATTTGACATTGTTGTTAACGTTGTTGTTGTTGTTGTTGTTTATTTGACGTTGTTGTTGTTGTTGTTGTTGTTGTTGTTTATTTGACTTTGTTGTTATTGTTGACGTTGTTGTTGTTGTTGTTTATTAGATGTTGTTATTGTTGTTGTTGACATAGTTATTGTTGTTTATTTGACGTTGTTGTTGTTGTTGTTGCCGTTGTTGTTTATTTGACATTGTTGTTGTTGTTTATTTGACGTTGTTGTTGTTGACGTTGTTGTTGTTGTTGTTTATTGGACATTGTTGTTGTTGCTTATTTGACATTGTTGTTGTTGTTGTTATTTATTTGACGTTGTTGTTGTTGTTGTTTATTTGACATTATTGTTGTTGTTGTTGTTGTTTATTTGACGTTGTTGTTTAGTTGACGTTGTTGTTGTTGTTTATTTGACGTTGTTGTTGTTATTTGAAGTTGTTATTGTTGTTGTATTTGTTGTTGTTGTTGTTATTTATTTGACGTTGTTGTTGTTGTTTATTTGACGTTGTTGTTGTTGTTTATTTGACGTTGTTATTGTTGTTGTTATTGTTGTTGTTTATTTGACGTTGTTGTTGTTGACGTTGTTGTTGTTGTTTATTTGACATTGTTAATGTTGTTGACATTGTTGTTGTTTTTGTTGTTGTTGTTGTTGTTGTTGTTTTTTATTTGACGTTGTTGTTGTTTATTTGACGTTATTGTTGTTGTTGTTGTTTATTTGATGTTGTTTTAGTTATTGTTATTTATTTGACGTTGTTGTTGTTTTTTATTTGACGTTGTTGTTGTTGACATTTTTGTTGTTGTTGTTGTTGTTTATTTGACGTTGTTGTTGTTGTTTATTTGACGTAGTTGTTGTTATTGACGTTGTTGTTGTTGTTGTTGTTGTTTATTTGACGTTTTTGTTGTTGTTGATGTTGTTGTTGTTGTTTTTTATTTGACGTTGTTGTTGTTGCTGTTTATTTGACGTTGTTGTTGTTGTTTATTTGACGTTGTTGTTGTTGTTGTAATTGTTATTGTTGTTATTGTTGTTGCTTATTTGACGTTGTTGTTATTATTGTTGTTTATTTGACCTTGTTGTTGTTGTTATTCATTTGACGTTGCTGTAATTGTTTATTTGACGTTGTTGTTGTTGTTGTTGTTGTTTATTTGACTTTGTTGTTGTTGTTGACGTTGTTGTTGTTGTTGTTATTTATTTGATGTTGTTATTGTTGTTGTTGACATAGTTGTTGTTGTTTATTTGACGTTGTTGTTGTTGTTGCCGTTGTTGTTTATTTGACATTGTTGTTGTTGTTTATTTGACGTTGTTGTTGTTGACGTTGTTGTTGTTGTTTTTGTTGATGTTGTTATTTTTTATTTAACGTTGTTGTTGTTTATTTGACGTTGTTGTTGTTGTTGTTGTTGTTGTTGTTTATTTGATGTTGTTTTAGTTATTGTTGTTTATTTGACGTTGTTATTGTTGTTTATTTGACGTTTTTGTTGTTGTTGATGTTGTTGTTGTTGTTTTTTATTTGACGTTGTTGTTGTTTATTTGACGTTGTTGTTGTTCTTGTTGTTTATTTGATGTTGTTTTAGTTATTGTTGTTTATTTGACGTTGTTGTTGTTTTTTATTTGACGTTGTTGTTGTTGTTTATTTGACGTTGTTGTTGTTGTTTATTTGACGTTGTTATTGTTGTTGTTATTGTTGTTGTTTATTTGACGTTGTTGTTGTTGACGTTGTTGTTGTTGTTATTGTTGTTGTTTATTTGACGTTGTTGTTGTTGTTGTTGTTTATTTGACGTTGTTGTTGTTGTTGTTTATTTGACGTTGTTGTTGTTGTTATTTATTTGACGTTGTTGTTGTTATTGTTTATTTGACGTTGTTGTTGTTGTTGTTGTTTATTTGACGTTGTTATTGTTGTTTATTTGACGTTGTTTTTGTTATTTGATGTTGTTGTTGTTGTTGTTATTGTTATATTTGTTGTTGTTGTTGTTATTGTTGTATTTGTTGTTGTTGTTGTTGTTGTTGTTTTTGCTTATTTGACGTTGTTGTTATTGTTGCTATTTTTTTGACATTTTTGTTGTTGTTGTTTATTTGACGTTGTTGTTGTTGTTTATTTGACATTGTTGTTTTTGTTGTATTTGTTATTGTTGTTATTGTTGTTGCTTATTTGACGTTGTTGTTATTGTTGTTGTTTATTTGACGTTGTTGTTGTTGTTATTCATTTGACGTTGTTGTTGTTGTTGTTGTTTATTTGACGTTGTTGTTGTTGTTCTTTATTTGACGTTGTTGTTGTCGTTGTTTTAGTTGTTTATTTGACGCTATTGTTGTTATTTATTTGACGTTGTTGTTGTTGTTATTTATTTGACGTTGTTGTTGACGTTGTTGTTGTTGTTTATTTGAAATTGTTGTTGTTGTTGTTTATCTGATGTTGTTTTAGTTGTTGTTGTTTATTTAACGTTGTTGTTGTTTTTATTTGACGTTGTTGTTATTGACATTGTTGTTGTTGTTGTTTATATGACGTTGTTGTTGTTGTTTATTTGACGTAGTTGTTGTTATTGACGTTGTTGTTGTTGTTGTTGCTTATTTGACGTTTTTGTTGTTGTTGATGTTGTTGTTGTTGTTGTTTTTTATTTGACGTTGTTGTTGTTTATTTGACGTTGTTGTTGTTCTTGTTGTTTATTTGATGTTGTTTTAGTTGTTGTTGCTTATTTGACGTTGTTGTTGTTGACATTGTTGTTGTTGTTGTTGTTGATTTGACGTTGTTGTTATTGTTGTTTATTTGACGTAGTTGTTGTTATTGACGTTGTTGTTGTTGTTGTTTATTTGATGTTTTTGTTGTTGTTGATGTTGTTGTTGTTGTTTTTTATTTGACGTTGTTGTTGTTGCTGTTTATTTGACGTTGTTAATGTTGTTTATTTGACGTTGTTGTTGTTGTTGTAATTGTTATTGTTGTTATTATTGTTGCTTATTTGACGTTGTTGTTATTATTGTTGTTTATTTGACCTTGTTGTTGTTGTTATTCATTTGACGTTAGTGTTGTTGTTTATTTGACGTTATTGTTGTTGTTGTTGTTGTTGTTCTTTATTTTACGTTGTTGTTGTCGTTGTTTTTGTTGTTTATTTGACGTTGTTGTTGTTATTTATTTGACGTTGTTGTTGTTGTTGTTTATTTGACATTGTTGTTAACGTTGTTGTTGTTGTTGTTGTTTATTTGACGTTGTTGTTGTTGTTGTTGTTGTTGTTGTTGTTTATTTGACTTTGTTGTTATTGTTGACGTTGTTGTTGTTGTTGTTTATTAGATGTTGTTATTGTTGTTGTTGACATAGTTATTGTTGTTTATTTGACGTTGTTGTTGTTGTTGTTGCCGTTGTTGTTTATTTGACATTGTTGTTGTTGTTTATTTGACGTTGTTGTTGTTGACGTTGTTGTTGTTGTTGTTTATTGGACATTGTTGTTGTTGTTTATTTGACATTGTTGTTGTTGTTGTTATTTATTTGACGTTGTTGTTGTTGTTGTTTATTTGACATTATTGTTGTTGTTGTTGTTGTTTATTTGACGTTGTTGTTTAGTTGACGTTGTTGTTGTTGTTTATTTGACGTTGTTGTTGTTATTTGAAGTTGTTATTGTTGTTGTATTTGTTGTTGTTGTTGTTATTTATTTGACGTTGTTGTTGTTGTTTATTTGACGTTGTTGTTGTTGTTTATTTGACGTTGTTATTGTTGTTGTTATTGTTGTTGTTTATTTGACGTTGTTGTTGTTGACGTTGTTGTTGTTGTTTATTTGACATTGTTAATGTTGTTGACATTGTTGTTGTTTTTGTTGTTGTTGTTGTTGTTGTTGTTTTTTATTTGACGTTGTTGTTGTTTATTTGACGTTATTGTTGTTGTTGTTGTTTATTTGATGTTGTTTTAGTTATTGTTATTTATTTGACGTTGTTGTTGTTTTTTATTTGACGTTGTTGTTGTTGACATTTTTGTTGTTGTTGTTGTTGTTTATTTGACGTTGTTGTTGTTGTTTATTTGACGTAGTTGTTGTTATTGACGTTGTTGTTGTTGTTGTTGTTGTTTATTTGACGTTTTTGTTGTTGTTGATGTTGTTGTTGTTGTTTTTTATTTGACGTTGTTGTTGTTGCTGTTTATTTGACGTTGTTGTTGTTGTTTATTTGACGTTGTTGTTGTTGTTGTAATTGTTATTGTTGTTATTGTTGTTGCTTATTTGACGTTGTTGTTATTATTGTTGTTTATTTGACCTTGTTGTTGTTGTTATTCATTTGACGTTGTTGTAATTGTTTATTTGACGTTGTTGTTGTTGTTGTTGTTGTTTATTTGACTTTGTTGTTGTTGTTGACGTTGTTGTTGTTATTTATTTGATGTTGTTATTGTTGTTGTTGACATAGTTGTTGTTGTTTATTTGACGTTGTTGTTGTTGTTGCCGTTGTTGTTTATTTGACATTGTTGTTGTTGTTTATTTGACGTTGTTGTTGTTGACGTTGTTGTTGTTGTTTTTGTTGATGTTGTTATTTTTTATTTAACGTTGTTGTTGTTTATTTGACGTTGTTGTTGTTGTTGTTGTTGTTGTTTATTTGATGTTGTTTTAGTTATTGTTGTTTATTTGACGTTGTTATTGTTGTTTATTTGACGTTTTTGTTGTTGTTGATGTTGTTGTTGTTGTTTTTTATTTGACGTTGTTGTTGTTTATTTGACGTTGTTGTTGTTCTTGTTGTTTATTTGATGTTGTTTTAGTTATTGTTGTTTATTTGACGTTGTTGTTGTTTTTTATTTGACGTTGTTGTTGTTGTTTATTTGACGTTGTTGTTGTTGTTTATTTGACGTTGTTATTGTTGTTGTTATTGTTGTTGTTTATTTGACGTTGTTGTTGTTGACGTTGTTGTTGTTGTTATTGTTGTTGTTTATTTGACGTTGTTGTTGTTGTTGTTGTTTATTTGACGTTGTTGTTGTTGTTGTTTATTTGACGTTGTTGTTGTTGTTATTTATTTGACGTTGTTGTTGTTATTGTTTATTTGACGTTGTTGTTGTTGTTGTTGTTTATTTGACGTTGTTATTGTTGTTTATTTGACGTTGTTTTTGTTATTTGATGTTGTTGTTGTTGTTGTTATTGTTATATTTGTTGTTGTTGTTGTTATTGTTGTATTTGTTGTTGTTGTTGTTGTTGTTTTTGCTTATTTGACGTTGTTGTTATTGTTGCTATTTTTTTGACATTTTTGTTGTTGTTGTTTATTTGACGTTGTTGTTGTTGTTTATTTGACATTGTTGTTTTTGTTGTATTTGTTATTGTTGTTATTGTTGTTGCTTATTTGACGTTGTTGTTATTGTTGTTGTTTATTTGACGTTGTTGTTGTTGTTATTCATTTGACGTTGTTGTTGTTGTTGTTGTTTATTTGACGTTGTTGTTGTTGTTCTTTATTTGACGTTGTTGTTGTCGTTGTTTTAGTTGTTTATTTGACGCTATTGTTGTTATTTATTTGACGTTGTTGTTGTTGTTATTTATTTGACGTTGTTGTTGACGTTGTTGTTGTTGTTTATTTGAAATTGTTGTTGTTGTTGTTTATCTGATGTTGTTTTAGTTGTTGTTGTTTATTTAACGTTGTTGTTGTTTTTATTTGACGTTGTTGTTATTGACATTGTTGTTGTTGTTGTTTATATGACGTTGTTGTTGTTGTTTATTTGACGTAGTTGTTGTTATTGACGTTGTTGTTGTTGTTGTTGCTTATTTGACGTTTTTGTTGTTGTTGATGTTGTTGTTGTTGTTGTTTTTTATTTGACGTTGTTGTTGTTTATTTGACGTTGTTGTTGTTCTTGTTGTTTATTTGATGTTGTTTTAGTTGTTGTTGCTTATTTGACGTTGTTGTTGTTGACATTGTTGTTGTTGTTGTTGTTGATTTGACATTGTTGTTATTGTTGTTTATTTGACGTAGTTGTTGTTATTGACGTTGTTGTTGTTGTTGTTTATTTGATGTTTTTGTTGTTGTTGATGTTGTTGTTGTTGTTTTTTATTTGACGTTGTTGTTGTTGCTGTTTATTTGACGTTGTTAATGTTGTTTATTTGACGTTGTTGTTGTTGTTGTAATTGTTATTGTTGTTATTATTGTTGCTTATTTGACGTTGTTGTTATTATTGTTGTTTATTTGACCTTGTTGTTGTTGTTATTCATTTGACGTTAGTGTTGTTGTTTATTTGACGTTATTGTTGTTGTTGTTGTTGTTGTTCTTTATTTTACGTTGTTGTTGTCGTTGTTTTTGTTGTTTATTTGACGTTGTTGTTGTTATTTATTTGACGTTGTTGTTGTTGTTGTTTATTTGACATTGTTGTTAACGTTGTTGTTGTTGTTGTTGTTTATTTGACGTTGTTGTTGTTGTTGTTGTTGTTGTTGTTTATTTGACTTTGTTGTTATTGTTGACGTTGTTGTTGTTGTTGTTTATTAGATGTTGTTATTGTTGTTGTTGACATAGTTATTGTTGTTTATTTGACGTTGTTGTTGTTGTTGTTGCCGTTGTTGTTTATTTGACATTGTTGTTGTTGTTTATTTGACGTTGTTGTTGTTGACGTTGTTGTTGTTGTTGTTTATTGGACATTGTTGTTGCTGTTTATTTGACATTGTTGTTGTTGTTGTTATTTATTTGACGTTGTTGTTGTTGTTGTTTATTTGACATTATTGTTGTTGTTGTTGTTGTTTATTTGACGTTGTTGTTTAGTTGACGTTGTTGTTGTTGTTTATTTGACGTTGTTGTTGTTATTTGAAGTTGTTATTGTTGTTGTATTTGTTGTTGTTGTTGTTATTTATTTGACGTTGTTGTTGTTGTTTATTTGACGTTGTTGTTGTTGTTTATTTGACGTTGTTATTGTTGTTGTTATTGTTGTTGTTTATTTGACGTTGTTGTTGTTGACGTTGTTGTTGTTGTTTATTTGACATTGTTAATGTTGTTGACATTGTTGTTGTTTTTGTTGTTGTTGTTGTTGTTGTTGTTTTTTATTTGACGTTGTTGTTGTTTATTTGACGTTATTGTTGTTGTTGTTGTTTATTTGATGTTGTTTTAGTTATTGTTATTTATTTGACGTTGTTGTTGTTTTTTATTTGACGTTGTTGTTGTTGACATTTTTGTTGTTGTTGTTGTTGTTTATTTGACGTTGTTGTTGTTGTTTATTTGACGTAGTTGTTGTTATTGACGTTGTTGTTGTTGTTGTTGTTTATTTGACGTTTTTGTTGTTGTTGATGTTGTTGTTGTTGTTTTTTATTTGACGTTGTTGTTGTTGCTGTTTATTTGACGTTGTTGTTGTTGTTTATTTGACGTTGTTGTTGTTGTTGTTGTAATTGTTATTGTTGTTATTGTTGTTGCTTATTTGACGTTGTTGTTATTATTGTTGTTTATTTGACCTTGTTGTTGTTGTTATTCATTTGACGTTGTTGTAATTGTTTATTTGACGTTGTTGTTGTTGTTGTTATTTATTTGACGATGTTGTTGTTGTTGTTTTTGTTGTTTATTTGACGTTGTTGTTGTTATTTATTTGATGTTGTTGGTGTTGTTGTTTATTTGACGTTGTTGTTAACGTTGTTGTTGTTGTTGTTTATTTGACGTTGTTGTTGTTGTTTATTTGACTTTGTTGTTGTTGTTGACGTTGTTGTTGTTGTTGTTATTTATTTGATGTTGTTAATGTTGTTGTTAACATAGTTATTGTTGTTTATTTGACGTTGTTGTTGTTGTTGTCGTTGTTGTTTATTTGACATTGTTGTTGTTGTTTATTTGACGTTGTTGTTGTTGACGTTGTTGTTGTTGTTGTTGTTGTTTTTTATTTGACGTTGTTGTTGTTTATTTGACGTTGTTGTTGTTGTTGTTGTTTATTTGATGTTGTTTTAGTTATTGTTGTTTATTTGACGTTGTTATTGTTGTTTATTTGACGTTGTTTTTGTTATTTGATGTTGTTGTTGTTTTTTATTTGACGTTGTTGTTGTTGTTGTTTATTTGACGTTGTTGTTGGTTTTATAGGTTTTGTTGTTGTTGTTAATTTGACATTGTTGTTGTTGTTTATTTGACGTTGTTGTTGTTGTTGTTGTTTATTTGACGTTGTTGTTGTTGTTATTTATTTGACGTTGTTGTTGTTATTGTTTATTTGACGTTGTTGTTGTTGTTGTTTATTTGACGTTGTTATTGTTGTTTATTTGACGTTGTTTTTGTTATTTGATGTTGTTGTTGTTGTTGTTATTGTTGTATTTGTTGTTGTTGTTATTGTTGTATTTGTTGTTGTTGTTATTGTTGTATTTGTTGTTGTTGTTGTTGTTGTTGTTGTTTTTGCTTATTTGACGTTGTTGTTATTGTTGTTATTTTTTTGACATTATTGTTGTTGTTGTTTATTTGACGTTGTTGTTGTTGTTGTTGTTTATTTGACATTGTTGTTGTTGTTGTATTTGTTATTGTTGTTATTGTTGTTGCTTATTTGACGTTGTTGTTATTGTTGTTGTTTATTTGACGTTGTTGTTGTTGTTATTCATTTGACGTTGTTGTTGTTGTTGTTGTTTATTTGACGTTGTTGTTGTTGTTGTTCTTTATTTGATGTTGTTGTTGTCGTTGTTTTAGTTGTTTATTTGACGCTATTGTTGTTATTTATTTGACGTTGTTGTTGTTGTTGTTTATTTGACGTTGTTGTTGACGTTGTTGTTGTTGTTTATTTGAAATTGTTGTTGTTGTTGTTGACGTTGTTGTTGTTATTTATTTGAAATTGTTGTTGTTGTTGTTTATTTGATGTTGTTTTAGTTGTTGTTGTTTATTTAACGTTGTTATTGTTTTATATTTGACGTTGTTGTTATTGACATTGTTTTTGTTGTTGTTTATATGACGTTGTTGTTGTTGTTTATTTGACGTAGTTGTTGTTATTGACGTTGTTGTTGTTGTTGTTGCTTATTTGACGTTTTTGTTGTTGTTGATGTTGTTGTTGTTGTTTTTATTTGACGTTGTTGTTGTTTATTTGAGGTTGTTGTTGTTCTTGTTGTTTATTTGATGTTGTTTTAGTTGTTGTTGTTTATTTGACGTTGTTGTTGTTGACATTGTTGTTGTTGTTGTTTATTTGACGTTGTTGTTATTGTTGTTTATTTGACGTAGTTGTTGTTATTGACGTTGTTGTTGTTGTTGTTGTTTATTTGATGTTTTTGTTGTTGTTGATGTTGTTGTTGTTGTTTTTTATTTGACGTTGTTGTTGTTGTTGTTTATTTGACGTTGTTAATGTTGTTTATTTGACGTTGTTGTTGTTGTTGTTGTAATTGTTATTGTTGTTATTATTGTTGCTTATTTGACGTTGTTGTTATTATTGTTGTTTATTTGACCTTGTTGTTGTTGTTATTCATTTGACGTTGTTGTTGTTGTTTATTTGACGTTATTGTTGTTGTTGTTGTTGTTCTTTATTTTACGTTGTTGTTGAGTCGTTGTTTTTGTTGTTTATTTGACGTTGTTGTTGTTATTTATTTGACGTTGTTGTTGTTGTTGTTTATTTGACATTGTTGTTAACGTTGTTGTTGTTGTTGTTGTTGTTTATTTGACGTTGTTGTTGTTGTGGTTGTTGTTGTTGTTGTTTATTTGACTTTGTTGTTATTGTTGACGTTGTTGTTGTTGTTGTTGTTTATTAGATGTTGTTATTGTTGTTGTCGACATAGTTATTGTTGTTTATTTGACGTTGTTGTTGTTGTTGCCGTTGTTGTTTATTTGACATTGTTGTTGTTGTTTATTTGACGTTGTTGTTGTTGACGTTGTTGTTGTTGTTGTTTATTGGACATTGTTGTTGTTGTTTATTTGACATTGTTGTTGTTGTTGTTATTTATTTGACGTTGTTGTTGTTGTTGTTTATTTGACATTATTGTTGTTGTTGTTGTTGTTTATTTGACGTTGTTGTTTATTTGACGTTGTTGTTGTTTATTTGACGTTGTTGTTGTTATTTGAAGTTGTTATTGTTGTTGTATTTGTTGTTGTTGTTGTTGTTATTTATTTGACGTTGTTGTTGTTGTTTATTTGATGTTGTTGTTGTTGTTTATTTGACGTTGTTATTGTTGTTATTATTGTTGTTATTGTTGTTGTTTATTTGACGTTGTTGTTGTTGACGTTGTTGTTGTTGTTTATTTGACATTGTTAATGTTGTTGACATTGTTGTTGTTTTTGTTGTTGTTGTTGTTGTTGTTTTTTATTTGACGTTGTTGTTGTTTATTTGACGTTATTGTTGTTGTTGTTGTTTATTTGATGTTGTTTTAGTTATTGTTGTATATTTGACGTTGTTGTTGTTTTTTATTTGACGTTGTTGTTGTTGACATTTTTGTTGTTGTTGTTGTTTATTTGACGTTGTTGTTGTTTATTTGACGTAGTTGTTGTTATTGACGTTGTTGTTGTTGTTGTTGTTTATTTGACGTTTTTGTTGTTGTTGTTTTTTATTTGACGTTGTTGTTGTTGCTGTTTATTTGACGTTGTTGTTGTTGTTTATTTGACGTTGTTGTTGTTGTTGTTGTTGTAATTGTTATTGTTGTTATTGTTGTTGCTTATTTGACGTTGTTGTTATTATTGTTGTTTATTTGACCTTGTTGTTGTTGTTATTCATTTGACGTTGTTGTTGTTGTTGTTTATTTGACGTTGTTGTTGTTGTTGTTCTTTATTTGACGATGTTGTTGTCGTTGTTTTTGTTGTTTATTTGACGTTGTTGTTGTTATTTATTTGATGTTGTTGGTGTTGTTGTTTATTTGACGTTGTTGTTAACGTTGTTGTTGTTGTTGTTGTTTATTTGACGTTGTTGTTGTTGTTGTTTATTTGACTTTGTTGTTGTTGTTGACGTTGTTGTTGTTGTTGTTATTTATTTGATGTTGTTATTGTTGTTGTTGACATAGTTGTTGTTGTTTATTTGACGTTGTTGTTGTTGTTGCCGTTGTTGTTTATTTGACATTGTTGTTGTTGTTTATTTGACGTTGTTGTTGTTGACGTTGTTGTTGTTGTTTTTGTTGATGTTGTTATTTTTTATTTAACGTTGTTGTTGTTTATTTGACGTTGTTGTTGTTGTTGTTGTTGTTGTTTATTTGATGTTGTTTTAGTTATTGTTGTTTATTTGACGTTGTTATTGTTGTTTATTTGACGTTTTTGTTGTTGTTGATGTTGTTGTTGTTGTTTTTTATTTGACGTTGTTGTTGTTTATTTGACGTTGTTGTTGTTCTTGTTGTTTATTTGATGTTGTTTTAGTTATTGTTGTTTATTTGACGTTGTTGTTGTTTTTTATTTGACGTTGTTGTTGTTGTTTATTTGACGTTGTTGTTGTTGTTTATTTGACGTTGTTATTGTTGTTGTTATTGTTGTTGTTTATTTGACGTTGTTGTTGTTGACGTTGTTGTTGTTGTTATTGTTGTTGTTTATTTGACGTTGTTGTTGTTGTTGTTGTTTATTTGACGTTGTTGTTGTTGTTGTTTATTTGAGGTTGTTGTTGTTGTTATTTATTTGACGTTGTTGTTGTTATTGTTTATTTGACGTTGTTGTTGTTGTTGTTGTTTATTTGACGTTGTTATTGTTGTTTATTTGACGTTGTTTTTGTTATTTGATGTTGTTGTTGTTGTTGTTATTGTTATATTTGTTGTTGTTGTTGTTATTGTTGTATTTGTTGTTGTTGTTGTTGTTGTTTTTGCTTATTTGACGTTGTTGTTATTGTTGCTATTTTTTTGACATTTTTGTTGTTGTTGTTTATTTGACGTTGTTGTTGTTGTTTATTTGACATTGTTGTTTTTGTTGTATTTGTTATTGTTGTTATTGTTGTTGCTTATTTGACGTTGTTGTTATTGTTGTTGTTTATTTGACGTTGTTGTTGTTGTTATTCATTTGACGTTGTTGTTGTTGTTGTTGTTTATTTGACGTTGTTGTTGTTGTTCTTTATTTGACGTTGTTGTTGTCGTTGTTTTAGTTGTTTATTTGACGCTATTGTTGTTATTTATTTGACGTTGTTGTTGTTGTTATTTATTTGACGTTGTTGTTGACGTTGTTGTTGTTGTTTATTTGAAATTGTTGTTGTTGTTGTTTATCTGATGTTGTTTTAGTTGTTGTTGTTTATTTAACGTTGTTGTTGTTTTTATTTGACGTTGTTGTTATTGACATTGTTGTTGTTGTTGTTTATATGACGTTGTTGTTGTTGTTTATTTGACGTAGTTGTTGTTATTGACGTTGTTGTTGTTGTTGTTGCTTATTTGACGTTTTTGTTGTTGTTGATGTTGTTGTTGTTGTTGTTTTTTATTTGACGTTGTTGTTGTTTATTTGACGTTGTTGTTGTTCTTGTTGTTTATTTGATGTTGTTTTAGTTGTTGTTGCTTATTTGACGTTGTTGTTGTTGACATTGTTGTTGTTGTTGTTGTTGATTTGACGTTGTTGTTATTGTTGTTTATTTGACGTAGTTGTTGTTATTGACGTTGTTGTTGTTGTTGTTTATTTGATGTTTTTGTTGTTGTTGATGTTGTTGTTGTTGTTTTTTATTTGACGTTGTTGTTGTTGCTGTTTATTTGACGTTGTTAATGTTGTTTATTTGACGTTGTTGTTGTTGTTGTAATTGTTATTGTTGTTATTATTGTTGCTCATTTGACGTTGTTGTTATTATTGTTGTTTATTTGACCTTGTTGTTGTTGTTATTCATTTGACGTTAGTGTTGTTGTTTATTTGACGTTATTGTTGTTGTTGTTGTTGTTCTTTATTTTACGTTGTTGTTGTCGTTGTTTTTGTTGTTTATTTGACGTTGTTGTTGTTATTTATTTGACGTTGTTGTTGTTGTTGTTTATTTGACATTGTTGTTAACGTTGTTGTTGTTGTTGTTGTTTATTTGACGTTGTTGTTGTTGTTGTTGTTGTTGTTGTTGTTGTTTATTTGACTTTGTTGTTATTGTTGACGTTGTTGTTGTTGTTGTTTATTAGATGTTGTTATTGTTGTTGTTGACATAGTTATTGTTGTTTATTTGACGTTGTTGTTGTTGTTGTTGCCGTTGTTGTTTATTTGACATTGTTGTTGTTGTTTATTTGACGTTGTTGTTGTTGACGTTGTTGTTGTTGTTGTTTATTGGACATTGTTGTTGTTGTTTATTTGACATTGTTGTTGTTGTTATTTATTTGACGTTGTTGTTGTTGTTGTTTATTTGACATTATTGTTGTTGTTGTTGTTGTTTATTTGACGTTGTTGTTTAGTTGACGTTGTTGTTGTTGTTTATTTGACGTTGTTGTTGTTATTTGAAGTTGTTATTGTTGTTGTATTTGTTGTTGTTGTTGTTATTTATTTGACGTTGTTGTTGTTGTTTATTTGACGTTGTTGTTGTTGTTTATTTGACGTTGTTATTGTTGTTGTTATTGTTGTTGTTTATTTGACGTTGTTGTTGTTGACGTTGTTGTTGTTGTTTATTTGACATTGTTAATGTTGTTGACATTGTTGTTGTTTTTGTTGTTGTTGTTGTTGTTGTTGTTGTTTTTTATTTGACGTTGTTGTTGTTTATTTGACGTTATTGTTGTTGTTGTTGTTTATTTGATGTTGTTTTAGTTATTGTTATTTATTTGACGTTGTTGTTGTTTTTTATTTGACGTTGTTGTTGTTGACATTTTTGTTGTTGTTGTTGTTGTTTATTTGACGTTGTTGTTGTTGTTTATTTGACGTAGTTGTTGTTATTGACGTTGTTGTTGTTGTTGTTGTTTATTTGACGTTTTTGTTGTTGTTGATGTTGTTGTTGTTGTTTTTTATTTGACGTTGTTGTTGTTGCTGTTTATTTGACGTTGTTGTTGTTGTTTATTTGACGTTGTTGTTGTTGTTGTTGTTGTAATTGTTATTGTTGTTATTGTTGTTGCTTATTTGACGTTGTTGTTATTATTGTTGTTTATTTGACCTTGTTGTTGTTGTTATTCATTTGACGTTGTTGTAATTGTTTATTTGACGTTGTTGTTGTTGTTGTTGTTATTTATTTGACGATGTTGTTGTTGTTGTTTTTGTTGTTTATTTGACGTTGTTGTTGTTATTTATTTGATGTTGTTGGTGTTGTTGTTTATTTGACGTTGTTGTTAACGTTGTTGTTGTTGTTGTTTATTTGACGTTGTTGTTGTTGTTTATTTGACTTTGTTGTTGTTGTTGACGTTGTTGTTGTTGTTGTTATTTATTTGATGTTGTTAATGTTGTTGTTAACATAGTTATTGTTGTTTATTTGACGTTGTTGTTGTTGTTGTCGTTGTTGTTTATTTGACATTGTTGTTGTTGTTTATTTGACGTTGTTGTTGTTGACGTTGTTGTTGTTGTTGTTGTTGTTTTTTATTTGACGTTGTTGTTGTTTATTTGACGTTGTTGTTGTTGTTGTTTATTTGATGTTGTTTTAGTTATTGTTGTTTATTTGACGTTGTTATTGTTGTTTATTTGACGTTGTTTTTGTTATTTGATGTTGTTGTTGTTGTTGTTATTGTTGTATTTGTTGTTGTTGTTGTTATTGTTGTATTTGTTGTTGTTGTTGTTGTTTTTGCTTATTTGACGTTGTTGTTATTGTTGCTATTTTTCTGACATTGTTGTTGTTGTTGTTTATTTGACGTTGTTGTTGTTGTTGTTTATTTGAAATTGTTGTTGTTGTTGTTGTATTTGTTATTGTTGTTGCTTATTTGACGTTGTTGTTATTGTTGTTGTTTATTTGACGTTGTTGTTGTTGTTATTCATTTGACGTTGTTGTTGTTGTTGTTTATTTGACGTTGTTGTTGTTGTTGTTGTTGTTCTTTATTTGACGTTGTTGTTGTCGTTGTTTTAGTTGTTTATTTGACGTTGTTGTTGTTATTTATTTGACGTTGTTGTTGTTGTTGTTGTTTATTTGACGTTGTTGTTGACGTTGTTGTTGTTGTTTATTTGACATTGTTGTTGTTGTTGTTGTTTATTTGATGTTGTTTTAGTTGTTGTTGTTTATTTGACGTTGTTGTTGTTTTTTATTTGACGTTGTTGTTATTGACATTGTTGTTGTTGTTGTTGTTTATATGACGTTGTTGTTGTTGTTGTTTATTTGACGTAGTTGTTGTTATTGACATTGTTGTTGTTGTTGCTTATTTGACGTTTTTGTTGTTGTTGATGTTGTTGTTGTTGTTGTTTTTTATTTGACGTTGTTGTTGTTTATTTGACGTTGTTGTTGTTCTTGTTGTTTATTTGATGTTGTTATTGTTGTTGTTGTTTATTTGACGTTGTTGTTGTTGTTGTTTATTTGACGTAGTTGTTGTTATTGACGTTGTTGTTGTTGTTGTTGTTTATTTGATGTTTTTGTTGTTGTTGATGTTGTTGTTGTTGTTTTTTATTTGACGTTGTTGTTGCTGTTTATTTGACGTTGTTAATGTTGTTTATTTGACGTTGTTGTTGTTGTTGTAATTGTTATTATTGTTATTATTGTTGCTTATTTGACGTTGTTGTTATTATTGTTGTTTATTTGACCTTGTTGTTGTTGTTATTCATTTGACGTTGTTGTTGTTGTTTATTTGACATTATTGTTGTTGTTGTTGTTGTTGTTCTTTATTTTACGTTGTTGTTGTCGTTGTTTTTGTTGTTTATTTGACGTTGTTGTTGTTATTTATTTGACGTTGTTGTTGTTGTTGTTTATTTGACATTGTTGTTAACATTGTTGTTGTTATTGTTGTTGTTTATTTGACGTTGTTGTTGTTTATTTGACTTTGTTGTTATTGTTGACGTTGTTGTTGTTGTTGTTGTTGTTGTTGTTTATTAGATGTTGTTATTGTTGTTGTTGACATAGTTGTTGTTGTTTATTTGACGTTGTTGTTGTTGTTGTTGTTGCCGTTGTTGTTTATTTGACATTGTTGTTGTTGTTTATTTGACGTTGTTGTTGTTGTTTATATGACGTTGTTGTTGTTGTTGTTTATTTGACGTAGTTGTTGTTATTGACATTGTTGTTGTTGTTGCTTATTTGACGTTTTTGTTGTTGTTGATGTTGTTGTTGTTGTTGTTTTTTATTTGACGTTGTTGTTGTTTATTTGACGTTGTTGTTGTTCTTGTTGTTTATTTGATGTTGTTATTGTTGTTGTTGTTTATTTGACGTTGTTGTTGTTGTTGTTTATTTGACGTAGTTGTTGTTATTGACGTTGTTGTTGTTGTTGTTGTTTATTTGATGTTTTTGTTGTTGTTGATGTTGTTGTTGTTGTTTTTTATTTGACGTTGTTGTTGCTGTTTATTTGACGTTGTTAATGTTGTTTATTTGACGTTGTTGTTGTTGTTGTAATTGTTATTATTGTTATTATTGTTGCTTATTTGACGTTGTTGTTATTATTGTTGTTTATTTGACCTTGTTGTTGTTGTTATTCATTTGACGTTGTTGTTGTTGTTTATTTGACATTATTGTTGTTGTTGTTGTTGTTGTTGTTCTTTATTTTACGTTGTTGTTGTCGTTGTTTTTGTTGTTTATTTGACGTTGTTGTTGTTATTTATTTGACGTTGTTGTTGTTGTTGTTTATTTGACATTGTTGTTAACATTGTTGTTGTTGTTGTTGTTGTTGTTTATTTGACGTTGTTGTTGTTTATTTGACTTTGTTGTTATTGTTGACGTTGTTGTTGTTGTTGTTGTTGTTGTTGTTGTTTATTAGATGTTGTTATTGTTGTTGTTGACATAGTTGTTGTTGTTTATTTGACGTTGTTGTTGTTGTTGTTGTTGCCGTTGTTGTTTATTTGACATAGTTGTTGTTGTTTATTTGACGTTGTTGTTGTTGACGTTGTTGTTGTTGTTGTTTATTAGACATTGTTGTTGTTGTTTATTCGACATTGTTGTTGTTGTTGTTATTTATTTGACGTTGTTGTTGTTGTTGTTTATTTGACATTATTGTTGTTGTTGTTGTTGTTTATTTGACGTTGTTGTTTATTTGACGTTGTTGTTGTTGTTTATTTGACGTTGTTGTTGTTATTTGAAGTTGTTATTGTTGTTGTATTTGTTGTTGTTGTTGTTATTTATTTGACGTTGTTGTTGTTGTTTATTTGACGTTGTTGTTGTTGTTTATTTGACGTTGTTATTGTTGTTGTTATTGTTGTTGTTTATTTGACGTTGTTGTTGTTGACGTTGTTGTTGTTGTTTATTTGACATTGTTAATGTTGTTGACATTGTTGTTGTTTTTGTTGTTGTTGTTGTTGTTGTTGTTTTTTATTTGACGTTGTTGTTGTTTATTTGACGTTATTGTTGTTGTTGTTGTTTATTTGATGTTGTTTTAGTTATTGTTATTTATTTGACGTTGTTGTTGTTTTTTATTTGACGTTGTTGTTGTTGACATTTTTGTTGTTGTTGTTGTTGTTTATTTTACGTAGTTGTTGTTGTTTATTTGACGTAGTTGTTGTTATTGACGTTGTTGTTGTTGTTGTTGTTTATTTGACGTTTTTGTTGTTGTTGATGTTGTTGTTGTTGTTTTTTATTTGACGTTGTTGTTGTTGCTGTTTATTTGACGTTGTTGTTGTTGTTGTTGTTTATTTGACGTTGTTGTTGTTGTTGTTGTAACTGTTATTGTTGTTATTGTTGTTGCTTATTTGACGTTGTTGTTATTATTGTTGTTTATTTGACCTTGTTGTTGTTGTTATTCATTTGACGTTGTTGTTGTTGTTTATTTGACGTTGTTGTTGTTGTTGTTCTTTATTTGACGATGTTGTTGTCGTTGTTTTTGTTGTTTATTTGACGTTGTTGTTGTTATTTATTTGATGTTGTTGGTGTTGTTGTTTATTTGACGTTGTTGTTAACGTTGTTGTTGTTGTTGTTTATTTGACGTTGTTGTTGTTGTTTATTTGACTTTGTTGTTGTTGTTGACGTTGTTGTTGTTGTTGTTATTTATTTGATGTTGTTAATGTTGTTGTTAACATAGTTATTGTTGTTTATATGACGTTGTTGTTGTTGTTGCCGTTGTTGTTTATTTGACATTGTTGTTGTTGTTTATTTGACGTTGTTGTTGTTGACGTTGTTGTTGTTGTTGTTTTTGTTGTTGTTGTTGTTGTTGTTGTTGTTTTTTATTTGACGTTGTTGTTGTTTATTTGACGTTGTTGTTGTTGTTGTTGTTTATTTGATGTTGTTTTAGTTATTGTTGTTTATTTGACGTTGTTATTGTTGTTTATTTGACGTTGTTTTTGTTATTTGATGTTGTTGTTGTTGTTGTTATTGTTGTATTTGTTGTTGTTGTTGTTATTGTTGTATTTGTTGTTGTTGTTGTTGTTTTTGCTTATTTGACGTTGTTGTTATTGTTGCTATTTTTCTGACATTGTTGTTGTTGTTGTTTATTTGACGTTGTTGTTGTTGTTGTTTATTTGACATTGTTGTTGTTGTTGTTGTATTTGTTATTGTTGTTGCTTATTTGACGTTGTTGTTATTGTTGTTGTTTATTTGACGTTGTTGTTGTTGTTATTCATTTAACGTTGTTGTTGTTGTTGTTTATTTGACGTTGTTGTTGTTGTTGTTGTTGTTCTTTATTTGACGTTGTTGTTGTCGTTGTTTTAGTTGTTTATTTGACGTTGTTGTTGTTATTTATTTGACGTTGTTGTTGTTGTTGTTGTTTATTTGACGTTGTTGTTGACGTTGTTGTTGTTGTTTATTTGACATTGTTGTTGTTGTTGTTTATTTGATGTTGTTTTAGTTGTTGTTGTTTATTTGACGTTGTTGTTGTTTTTTATTTGACGTTGTTGTTGTTGTTTATTTGACGTTGTTGTTGTTGTTTATTTGACGTTGTTATTGTTGTTGTTATTGTTGTTGTTTATTTGACGTTGTTGTTGTTGACGTTGTTGTTGTTGTTTATTTGACATTGTTAATGTTGTTGACATTGTTGTTGTTTTTGTTGTTGTTGTTGTTGTTGTTTTTTATTTGACGTTGTTGTTGTTTATTTGACGTTATTGTTGTTGTTGTTGTTTATTTGATGTTGTTTTAGTTATTGTTATTTATTTGACGTTGTTGTTGTTTTTTATTTGACGTTGTTGTTGTTGACATTTTTGTTGTTGTTGTTGTTGTTTATTTGACGTTGTTGTTGTTGTTTATTTGACGTAGTTGTTGTTATTGACGTTGTTGTTGTTGTTATTGTTTATTTGACGTTTTTGTTGTTGTTGATGTTGTTGTTGTTGTTTTTTATTTGACGTTGTTGTTGTTGCTGTTTATTTGACGTTGTTGTTGTTGTTTATTTGACGTTGTTGTTGTTGTTGTAATTGTTATTGTTGTTATTGTTGTTGCTTATTTGACGTTGTTGTTATTATTGTTGTTTATTTGACCTTGTTGTTGTTGTTATTCATTTGACGTTGTTATCGTTGTTTATTTGACGTTGTTGTTGTTGTTGTTCTTTATTTGACGATGTTGTTGTCGTTGTTTTTGTTGTTTATTTGACGTTGTTGTTGTTATTTATTTGATGTTGTTGGTGTTGTTGTTTATTTGACGTTGTTGTTAACGTTGTTGTTGTTGTTTATTTGACGTTGTTGTTGTTGTTTATTTGAATTTGTTGTTGTTGTTGACGCTGTTGTTGTTGTTGTTGTTATTTATTTGATGTTGTTAATGTTGTTGTTAACATAGTTATTGTTGTTTATTTGACGTTGTTGTTGTTGTTGTCGTTGTTATTTATTTGACATTGTTGTTGTTGTTTATTTGACGTTGTTGTTGTTGACGTTGTTGTTGTTGTTGTTGTTGTTTTTTATTTGATGTTGTTGTTGTTTATTTGACGTTGTTGTTGTTGTTGTTGTTTATTTGATGTTGTTTTAGTTATTGTTGTTTATTTGACGTTGTTATTGTTGTTTATTTGACGTTGTTTTTGTTATTTGATGTTGTTGTTGTTGTTGTTATTGTTGTATTTGTTGTTGTTGTTGTTATTGTTGTATTTGTTGTGGTTGTTGTTGTTTTTTCTTATTTGACGTTGTTGTTATTGTTGCTATTTTTTTGACATTGTTGTTGTTGTTGTTTATTTGATGTTGTTGTTGTTGTTGTTTATTTGACATTGTTGTTGTTGTTGTTGTTGTATTTGTTATTGTTGTTGCTTATTTGACGTTGTTGTTATTGTTGTTGTTTATTTGACGTTGTTGTTGTTGTTATTCATTTGACGTTGTTGTTGTTGTTGTTTATTTGACGTTGTTGTTGGTGTTGTTGTTGTTCTTTATTTGACGTTGTTGTTATCGTTGTTTTAGTTGTTTATTTGACGTTGTTGTTGTTATTTATTTGACGTTGTTGTTGTTGTTGTTTATTTGACGTTGTTGTTGACGTTGTTGTTGTTGTTTATTTGACATTGTTGTTGTTGTTGTTGTTGTTGTTTATTTGATGTTGTTTTAGTTGTTGTTGTTTATTTGACGTTGTTGTTGTTTTTTATTTGACGTTGTTGTTATTGACATTGTTGTTGTTGTTGTTTATATGACGTTGTTGTTGTTGTTGTTTATTTGACGTAGTTGTTGTTATTGACGTTGTTGTTGTTGTTGCTTATTTGACGTTTTTGTTGTTGTTGATGTTGTTGTTGTTGTTGTTTTTTATTTGACGTTGTTGTTGTTTATTTGACGTTGTTGTTGTTCTTGTTGTTTATTTGATGTTGTTTTAGTTGTTGTTGTTTATTTGACGTTGTTGTTGTTGACATTATTGTTGTTGTTGTTTATTTGACGTTGTTGTTGTTGTTGTTTATTTGACGTAGTTGTTTTTATTGACGTTGTTGTTGTTGTTGTTGTTGTTTATTTGATGTTTTTGTTGTTGTTGATGTTGTTGTTGTTGTTTTTTATTTGACGTTGTTGTTGTTGTTGTTTATTTGACGTTGTTAATGTTGTTTATTTGACGTTGTTGTTGTTGTTGTTGTTGTAATTGTTTTTATTGTTATTATTGTTGCTTATTTGACGTTGTTGTTATTATTGTTGTTTATTTGACCTTGTTGTTGTTGTTATTCATTTGACGTTGTTGTTGTTGTTTATTTGACATTATTGTTGTTGTTGTTGTTGTTGTTCTTTATTTTACGTTGTTGTTGTCGTTGTTTTTGTTGTTTATTTGACGTTGTGGTTGTTATTTATTTGACGTTGTTGTTGTTGTTGTTTATTTGACATTGTTGTTAATGTTGTTGTTGTTGTTGTTGTTGTTTATTTGACGTTGTTGTTGTTTATTTGACTTTGTTGTTATTGTTGACGTTGTTGTTGTTGTTGTTGTTTATTAGATGTTGTTATTGTTGTTGTTGACATAGTTGTTGTTGTTTATTTGACGTTGTTGTTGTTGTTGTTGTTGCCGTTGTTGTTTATTTGACATTGTTGTTGTTGTTTATTTGACGTTGTTGTTGTTGACGTTGTTGTTGTTGTTGTTTATTGGACATTGTTGTTGTTGTTTATTCGACATTGTTGTTGTTGTTGTTATTTATTTGACGTTGTTGTTGTTGTTGTTTATTTGACATTATTGTTGTTGTTGTTGTTGTTTATTTGACGTTGTTGTTTATTTGACGTTGTTGTTGTTGTTTATTTGACGTTGTTGTTGTTATTTGAAGTTGTTATTGTTGTTGTATTTGTTGTTGTTGTTGTTATTTATTTGACGTTGTTGTTGTTGTTGTTGCCGTTGTTGTTTATTTGACGTTGTTGTTGTTGTTGCCGTTGTTGTTTATTTGACATTGTTGTTGTTGTTTATTTGACGTTGTTGTTGTTGACGTTGTTGTTGTTGTTGTTGTTTTTGTTGTTGTTGTTGTTGTTGTTGTTGTTGTTTTTTATTTGACGTTGTTGTTGTTTATTTGACGTTGTTGTTGTTGTTGTTGTTTATTTGATGTTGTTTTAGTTATTGTTGTTTATTTGACGTTGTTATTGTTGTTTATTTGACGTTGTTTTTGTTATTTGATGTTGTTGTTGTTGTTGTTATTGTTGTATTTGTTGTTGTTGTTGTTATTGTTGTATTTGTTGTTGTTGTTGTTGTTTTTGCTTATTTGACGTTGTTGTTATTGTTGCTATTTTTCTGACATTGTTGTTGTTGTTGTTTATTTGACGTTGTTGTTGTTGTTGTTTATTTGACATTGTTGTTGTTGTTGTTGTATTTGTTATTGTTGTTGCTTATTTGACGTTGTTGTTATTGTTGTTGTTTATTTGACGTTGTTGTTGTTGTTATTCATTTGACGTTGTTGTTGTTGTTGTTTATTTGACGTTGTTGTTGTTGTTGTTGTTCTTTATTTGACGTTGTTGTTGTCGTTGTTTTAGTTGTTTATTTGACGTTGTTGTTGTTATTTATTTGACGTTGTTGTTGTTGTTGTTTATTTGACGTTGTTGTTGACGTTGTTGTTGTTGTTTATTTGACATTGTTGTTGTTGTTGTTGTTTATTTGATGTTGTTTTAGTTGTTGTTGTTTATTTGACGTTGTTGTTGTTTTTTATTTGACGTTGTTGTTGTTGTTTATTTGACGTTGTTGTTGTTGTTTATTTGACGTTGTTATTGTTGTTGTTATTGTTGTTGTTTATTTGACGTTGTTGTTGTTGACGTTGTTGTTGTTGTTTATTTGACATTGTTAATGTTGTTGACATTGTTGTTGTTTTTGTTGTTGTTGTTGTTGTTGTTGTTTTTTATTTGACGTTGTTGTTGTTTATTTGACGTTATTGTTGTTGTTGTTGTTTATTTGATGTTGTTTTAGTTATTGTTATTTATTTGACGTTGTTGTTGTTTTTTATTTGACGTTGTTGTTGTTGACATTTTTGTTGTTGTTGTTGTTTATTTGACGTTGTTGTTGTTTATTTGACGTAGTTGTTGTTATTGACGTTGTTGTTGTTGTTGTTGTTTATTTGACGTTTTTGTTGTTGTTGTTTTTTATTTGACGTTGTTGTTGTTGCTGTTTATTTGACGTTGTTGTTGTTGTTTATTTGACGTTGTTGTTGTTGTTGTTGTTGTAATTGTTATTGTTGTTATTGTTGTTGCTTATTTGACGTTGTTGTTATTATTGTTGTTTATTTGACCTTGTTGTTGTTGTTATTCATTTGACGTTGTTGTTGTTGTTGTTTATTTGACGTTGTTGTTGTTGTTGTTCTTTATTTGACGATGTTGTTGTCGTTGTTTTTGTTGTTTATTTGACGTTGTTGTTGTTATTTATTTGATGTTGTTGGTGTTGTTGTTTATTTGACGTTGTTGTTAACGTTGTTGTTGTTGTTGTTGTTTATTTGACGTTGTTGTTGTTGTTGTTTATTTGACTTTGTTGTTGTTGTTGACGTTGTTGTTGTTGTTGTTATTTATTTGATGTTGTTATTGTTGTTGTTGACATAGTTGTTGTTGTTTATTTGACGTTGTTGTTGTTGTTGCCGTTGTTGTTTATTTGACATTGTTGTTGTTGTTTATTTGACGTTGTTGTTGTTGACGTTGTTGTTGTTGTTTTTGTTGATGTTGTTATTTTTTATTTAACGTTGTTGTTGTTTATTTGACGTTGTTGTTGTTGTTGTTGTTGTTTATTTGATGTTGTTTTAGTTATTGTTGTTTATTTGACGTTGTTATTGTTGTTTATTTGACGTTTTTGTTGTTGTTGATGTTGTTGTTGTTGTTTTTTATTTGACGTTGTTGTTGTTTATTTGACGTTGTTGTTGTTCTTGTTGTTTATTTGATGTTGTTTTAGTTATTGTTGTTTATTTGACGTTGTTGTTGTTTTTTATTTGACGTTGTTGTTGTTGTTTATTTGACGTTGTTGTTGTTGTTTATTTGACGTTGTTATTGTTGTTGTTATTGTTGTTGTTTATTTGACGTTGTTGTTGTTGACGTTGTTGTTGTTGTTATTGTTGTTGTTTATTTGACGTTGTTGTTGTTGTTGTTGTTTATTTGACGTTGTTGTTGTTGTTGTTTATTTGAGGTTGTTGTTGTTGTTATTTATTTGACGTTGTTGTTGTTATTGTTTATTTGACGTTGTTGTTGTTGTTGTTGTTTATTTGACGTTGTTATTGTTGTTTATTTGACGTTGTTTTTGTTATTTGATGTTGTTGTTGTTGTTGTTATTGTTATATTTGTTGTTGTTGTTGTTATTGTTGTATTTGTTGTTGTTGTTGTTGTTGTTTTTGCTTATTTGACGTTGTTGTTATTGTTGCTATTTTTTTGACATTTTTGTTGTTGTTGTTTATTTGACGTTGTTGTTGTTGTTTATTTGACATTGTTGTTTTTGTTGTATTTGTTATTGTTGTTATTGTTGTTGCTTATTTGACGTTGTTGTTATTGTTGTTGTTTATTTGACGTTGTTGTTGTTGTTATTCATTTGACGTTGTTGTTGTTGTTGTTGTTTATTTGACGTTGTTGTTGTTGTTCTTTATTTGACGTTGTTGTTGTCGTTGTTTTAGTTGTTTATTTGACGCTATTGTTGTTATTTATTTGACGTTGTTGTTGTTGTTATTTATTTGACGTTGTTGTTGACGTTGTTGTTGTTGTTTATTTGAAATTGTTGTTGTTGTTGTTTATCTGATGTTGTTTTAGTTGTTGTTGTTTATTTAACGTTGTTGTTGTTTTTATTTGACGTTGTTGTTATTGACATTGTTGTTGTTGTTGTTTATATGACGTTGTTGTTGTTGTTTATTTGACGTAGTTGTTGTTATTGACGTTGTTGTTGTTGTTGTTGCTTATTTGACGTTTTTGTTGTTGTTGATGTTGTTGTTGTTGTTGTTTTTTATTTGACGTTGTTGTTGTTTATTTGACGTTGTTGTTGTTCTTGTTGTTTATTTGATGTTGTTTTAGTTGTTGTTGCTTATTTGACGTTGTTGTTGTTGACATTGTTGTTGTTGTTGTTGTTGATTTGACGTTGTTGTTATTGTTGTTTATTTGACGTAGTTGTTGTTATTGACGTTGTTGTTGTTGTTGTTTATTTGATGTTTTTGTTGTTGTTGATGTTGTTGTTGTTGTTTTTTATTTGACGTTGTTGTTGTTGCTGTTTATTTGACGTTGTTAATGTTGTTTATTTGACGTTGTTGTTGTTGTTGTAATTGTTATTGTTGTTATTATTGTTGCTCATTTGACGTTGTTGTTATTATTGTTGTTTATTTGACCTTGTTGTTGTTGTTATTCATTTGACGTTAGTGTTGTTGTTTATTTGACGTTATTGTTGTTGTTGTTGTTGTTCTTTATTTTACGTTGTTGTTGTCGTTGTTTTTGTTGTTTATTTGACGTTGTTGTTGTTATTTATTTGACGTTGTTGTTGTTGTTGTTTATTTGACATTGTTGTTAACGTTGTTGTTGTTGTTGTTGTTTATTTGACGTTGTTGTTGTTGTTGTTGTTGTTGTTGTTTATTTGACTTTGTTGTTATTGTTGACGTTGTTGTTGTTGTTGTTTATTAGATGTTGTTATTGTTGTTGTTGACATAGTTATTGTTGTTTATTTGACGTTGTTGTTGTTGTTGTTGCCGTTGTTGTTTATTTGACATTGTTGTTGTTGTTTATTTGACGTTGTTGTTGTTGACGTTGTTGTTGTTGTTGTTTATTGGACATTGTTGTTGTTGTTTATTTGACATTGTTGTTGTTGTTATTTATTTGACGTTGTTGTTGTTGTTGTTTATTTGACATTATTGTTGTTGTTGTTGTTGTTTATTTGACGTTGTTGTTTAGTTGACGTTGTTGTTGTTGTTTATTTGACGTTGTTGTTGTTATTTGAAGTTGTTATTGTTGTTGTATTTGTTGTTGTTGTTGTTATTTATTTGACGTTGTTGTTGTTGTTTATTTGACGTTGTTGTTGTTGTTTATTTGACGTTGTTATTGTTGTTGTTATTGTTGTTGTTTATTTGACGTTGTTGTTGTTGACGTTGTTGTTGTTGTTTATTTGACATTGTTAATGTTGTTGACATTGTTGTTGTTTTTGTTGTTGTTGTTGTTGTTGTTGTTGTTTTTTATTTGACGTTGTTGTTGTTTATTTGACGTTATTGTTGTTGTTGTTGTTTATTTGATGTTGTTTTAGTTATTGTTATTTATTTGACGTTGTTGTTGTTTTTTATTTGACGTTGTTGTTGTTGACATTTTTGTTGTTGTTGTTGTTGTTTATTTGACGTTGTTGTTGTTGTTTATTTGACGTAGTTGTTGTTATTGACGTTGTTGTTGTTGTTGTTGTTTATTTGACGTTTTTGTTGTTGTTGATGTTGTTGTTGTTGTTTTTTATTTGACGTTGTTGTTGTTGCTGTTTATTTGACGTTGTTGTTGTTGTTTATTTGACGTTGTTGTTGTTGTTGTTGTTGTAATTGTTATTGTTGTTATTGTTGTTGCTTATTTGACGTTGTTGTTATTATTGTTGTTTATTTGACCTTGTTGTTGTTGTTATTCATTTGACGTTGTTGTAATTGTTTATTTGACGTTGTTGTTGTTGTTGTTGTTATTTATTTGACGATGTTGTTGTTGTTGTTTTTGTTGTTTATTTGACGTTGTTGTTGTTATTTATTTGATGTTGTTGGTGTTGTTGTTTATTTGACGTTGTTGTTAACGTTGTTGTTGTTGTTGTTTATTTGACGTTGTTGTTGTTGTTTATTTGACTTTGTTGTTGTTGTTGACGTTGTTGTTGTTGTTGTTATTTATTTGATGTTGTTAATGTTGTTGTTAACATAGTTATTGTTGTTTATTTGACGTTGTTGTTGTTGTTGTCGTTGTTGTTTATTTGACATTGTTGTTGTTGTTTATTTGACGTTGTTGTTGTTGACGTTGTTGTTGTTGTTGTTGTTGTTTTTTATTTGACGTTGTTGTTGTTTATTTGACGTTGTTGTTGTTGTTGTTTATTTGATGTTGTTTTAGTTATTGTTGTTTATTTGACGTTGTTATTGTTGTTTATTTGACGTTGTTTTTGTTATTTGATGTTGTTGTTGTTGTTGTTATTGTTGTATTTGTTGTTGTTGTTGTTATTGTTGTATTTGTTGTTGTTGTTGTTGTTTTTGCTTATTTGACGTTGTTGTTATTGTTGCTATTTTTCTGACATTGTTGTTGTTGTTGTTTATTTGACGTTGTTGTTGTTGTTGTTTATTTGAAATTGTTGTTGTTGTTGTTGTATTTGTTATTGTTGTTGCTTATTTGACGTTGTTGTTATTGTTGTTGTTTATTTGACGTTGTTGTTGTTGTTATTCATTTGACGTTGTTGTTGTTGTTGTTTATTTGACGTTGTTGTTGTTGTTGTTGTTGTTCTTTATTTGACGTTGTTGTTGTCGTTGTTTTAGTTGTTTATTTGACGTTGTTGTTGTTATTTATTTGACGTTGTTGTTGTTGTTGTTGTTTATTTGACGTTGTTGTTGACGTTGTTGTTGTTGTTTATTTGACATTGTTGTTGTTGTTGTTGTTTATTTGATGTTGTTTTAGTTGTTGTTGTTTATTTGACGTTGTTGTTGTTTTTTATTTGACGTTGTTGTTATTGACATTGTTGTTGTTGTTGTTGTTTATATGACGTTGTTGTTGTTGTTGTTTATTTGACGTAGTTGTTGTTATTGACATTGTTGTTGTTGTTGCTTATTTGACGTTTTTGTTGTTGTTGATGTTGTTGTTGTTGTTGTTTTTTATTTGACGTTGTTGTTGTTTATTTGACGTTGTTGTTGTTCTTGTTGTTTATTTGATGTTGTTATTGTTGTTGTTGTTTATTTGACGTTGTTGTTGTTGTTGTTTATTTGACGTAGTTGTTGTTATTGACGTTGTTGTTGTTGTTGTTGTTTATTTGATGTTTTTGTTGTTGTTGATGTTGTTGTTGTTGTTTTTTATTTGACGTTGTTGTTGCTGTTTATTTGACGTTGTTAATGTTGTTTATTTGACGTTGTTGTTGTTGTTGTAATTGTTATTATTGTTATTATTGTTGCTTATTTGACGTTGTTGTTATTATTGTTGTTTATTTGACCTTGTTGTTGTTGTTATTCATTTGACGTTGTTGTTGTTGTTTATTTGACATTATTGTTGTTGTTGTTGTTGTTCTTTATTTTACGTTGTTGTTGTCGTTGTTTTTGTTGTTTATTTGACGTTGTTGTTGTTATTTATTTGACGTTGTTGTTGTTGTTGTTTATTTGACATTGTTGTTAACATTGTTGTTGTTGTTGTTGTTGTTTATTTGACGTTGTTGTTGTTTATTTGACTTTGTTGTTATTGTTGACGTTGTTGTTGTTGTTGTTGTTGTTGTTGTTTATTAGATGTTGTTATTGTTGTTGTTGACATAGTTGTTGTTGTTTATTTGACGTTGTTGTTGTTGTTGTTGTTGCCGTTGTTGTTTATTTGACATTGTTGTTGTTGTTTATTTGACGTTGTTGTTGTTGTTTATATGACGTTGTTGTTGTTGTTGTTTATTTGACGTAGTTGTTGTTATTGACATTGTTGTTGTTGTTGCTTATTTGACGTTTTTGTTGTTGTTGATGTTGTTGTTGTTGTTGTTTTTTATTTGACGTTGTTGTTGTTTATTTGACGTTGTTGTTGTTCTTGTTGTTTATTTGATGTTGTTATTGTTGTTGTTGTTTATTTGACGTTGTTGTTGTTGTTGTTTATTTGACGTAGTTGTTGTTATTGACGTTGTTGTTGTTGTTGTTGTTTATTTGATGTTTTTGTTGTTGTTGATGTTGTTGTTGTTGTTTTTTATTTGACGTTGTTGTTGCTGTTTATTTGACGTTGTTAATGTTGTTTATTTGACGTTGTTGTTGTTGTTGTAATTGTTATTATTGTTATTATTGTTGCTTATTTGACGTTGTTGTTATTATTGTTGTTTATTTGACCTTGTTGTTGTTGTTATTCATTTGACGTTGTTGTTGTTGTTTATTTGACATTATTGTTGTTGTTGTTGTTGTTGTTGTTCTTTATTTTACGTTGTTGTTGTCGTTGTTTTTGTTGTTTATTTGACGTTGTTGTTGTTATTTATTTGACGTTGTTGTTGTTGTTGTTTATTTGACATTGTTGTTAACATTGTTGTTGTTGTTGTTGTTGTTGTTTATTTGACGTTGTTGTTGTTTATTTGACTTTGTTGTTATTGTTGACGTTGTTGTTGTTGTTGTTGTTGTTGTTGTTTATTAGATGTTGTTATTGTTGTTGTTGACATAGTTGTTGTTGTTTATTTGACGTTGTTGTTGTTGTTGTTGTTGCCGTTGTTGTTTATTTGACATAGTTGTTGTTGTTTATTTGACGTTGTTGTTGTTGACGTTGTTGTTGTTGTTGTTTATTAGACATTGTTGTTGTTGTTTATTCGACATTGTTGTTGTTGTTGTTATTTATTTGACGTTGTTGTTGTTGTTGTTTATTTGACATTATTGTTGTTGTTGTTGTTGTTTATTTGACGTTGTTGTTTATTTGACGTTGTTGTTGTTGTTTATTTGACGTTGTTGTTGTTATTTGAAGTTGTTATTGTTGTTGTATTTGTTGTTGTTGTTGTTATTTATTTGACGTTGTTGTTGTTGTTTATTTGACGTTGTTGTTGTTGTTTATTTGACGTTGTTATTGTTGTTGTTATTGTTGTTGTTTATTTGACGTTGTTGTTGTTGACGTTGTTGTTGTTGTTTATTTGACATTGTTAATGTTGTTGACATTGTTGTTGTTTTTGTTGTTGTTGTTGTTGTTGTTGTTTTTTATTTGACGTTGTTGTTGTTTATTTGACGTTATTGTTGTTGTTGTTGTTTATTTGATGTTGTTTTAGTTATTGTTATTTATTTGACGTTGTTGTTGTTTTTTATTTGACGTTGTTGTTGTTGACATTTTTGTTGTTGTTGTTGTTGTTTATTTTACGTAGTTGTTGTTGTTTATTTGACGTAGTTGTTGTTATTGACGTTGTTGTTGTTGTTGTTGTTGTTTATTTGACGTTTTTGTTGTTGTTGATGTTGTTGTTGTTGTTTTTTATTTGACGTTGTTGTTGTTGCTGTTTATTTGACGTTGTTGTTGTTGTTGTTGTTTATTTGACGTTGTTGTTGTTGTTGTTGTAACTGTTATTGTTGTTATTGTTGTTGCTTATTTGACGTTGTTGTTATTATTGTTGTTTATTTGACCTTGTTGTTGTTGTTATTCATTTGACGTTGTTGTTGTTGTTTATTTGACGTTGTTGTTGTTGTTGTTCTTTATTTGACGATGTTGTTGTCGTTGTTTTTGTTGTTTATTTGACGTTGTTGTTGTTATTTATTTGATGTTGTTGGTGTTGTTGTTTATTTGACGTTGTTGTTAACGTTGTTGTTGTTGTTGTTTATTTGACGTTGTTGTTGTTGTTTATTTGACTTTGTTGTTGTTGTTGACGTTGTTGTTGTTGTTGTTATTTATTTGATGTTGTTAATGTTGTTGTTAACATAGTTATTGTTGTTTATATGACGTTGTTGTTGTTGTTGCCGTTGTTGTTTATTTGACATTGTTGTTGTTGTTTATTTGACGTTGTTGTTGTTGACGTTGTTGTTGTTGTTGTTTTTGTTGTTGTTGTTGTTGTTGTTGTTGTTTTTTATTTGACGTTGTTGTTGTTTATTTGACGTTGTTGTTGTTGTTGTTGTTTATTTGATGTTGTTTTAGTTATTGTTGTTTATTTGACGTTGTTATTGTTGTTTATTTGACGTTGTTTTTGTTATTTGATGTTGTTGTTGTTGTTGTTATTGTTGTATTTGTTGTTGTTGTTGTTATTGTTGTATTTGTTGTTGTTGTTGTTGTTTTTGCTTATTTGACGTTGTTGTTATTGTTGCTATTTTTCTGACATTGTTGTTGTTGTTGTTTATTTGACGTTGTTGTTGTTGTTGTTTATTTGACATTGTTGTTGTTGTTGTTGTATTTGTTATTGTTGTTGCTTATTTGACGTTGTTGTTATTGTTGTTGTTTATTTGACGTTGTTGTTGTTGTTATTCATTTAACGTTGTTGTTGTTGTTGTTTATTTGACGTTGTTGTTGTTGTTGTTGTTGTTCTTTATTTGACGTTGTTGTTGTCGTTGTTTTAGTTGTTTATTTGACGTTGTTGTTGTTATTTATTTGACGTTGTTGTTGTTGTTGTTGTTTATTTGACGTTGTTGTTGACGTTGTTGTTGTTGTTTATTTGACATTGTTGTTGTTGTTGTTTATTTGATGTTGTTTTAGTTGTTGTTGTTTATTTGACGTTGTTGTTGTTTTTTATTTGACGTTGTTGTTGTTGTTTATTTGACGTTGTTGTTGTTGTTTATTTGACGTTGTTATTGTTGTTGTTATTGTTGTTGTTTATTTGACGTTGTTGTTGTTGACGTTGTTGTTGTTGTTTATTTGACATTGTTAATGTTGTTGACATTGTTGTTGTTTTTGTTGTTGTTGTTGTTGTTGTTTTTTATTTGACGTTGTTGTTGTTTATTTGACGTTATTGTTGTTGTTGTTGTTTATTTGATGTTGTTTTAGTTATTGTTATTTATTTGACGTTGTTGTTGTTTTTTATTTGACGTTGTTGTTGTTGACATTTTTGTTGTTGTTGTTGTTGTTTATTTGACGTTGTTGTTGTTGTTTATTTGACGTAGTTGTTGTTATTGACGTTGTTGTTGTTGTTATTGTTTATTTGACGTTTTTGTTGTTGTTGATGTTGTTGTTGTTGTTTTTTATTTGACGTTGTTGTTGTTGCTGTTTATTTGACGTTGTTGTTGTTGTTTATTTGACGTTGTTGTTGTTGTTGTAATTGTTATTGTTGTTATTGTTGTTGCTTATTTGACGTTGTTGTTATTATTGTTGTTTATTTGACCTTGTTGTTGTTGTTATTCATTTGACGTTGTTATCGTTGTTTATTTGACGTTGTTGTTGTTGTTGTTCTTTATTTGACGATGTTGTTGTCGTTGTTTTTGTTGTTTATTTGACGTTGTTGTTGTTATTTATTTGATGTTGTTGGTGTTGTTGTTTATTTGACGTTGTTGTTAACGTTGTTGTTGTTGTTTATTTGACGTTGTTGTTGTTGTTTATTTGAATTTGTTGTTGTTGTTGACGTTGTTGTTGTTGTTGTTGTTATTTATTTGATGTTGTTAATGTTGTTGTTAACATAGTTATTGTTGTTTATTTGACGTTGTTGTTGTTGTTGTCGTTGTTATTTATTTGACATTGTTGTTGTTGTTTATTTGACGTTGTTGTTGTTGACGTTGTTGTTGTTGTTGTTGTTGTTTTTTATTTGATGTTGTTGTTGTTTATTTGACGTTGTTGTTGTTGTTGTTGTTTATTTGATGTTGTTTTAGTTATTGTTGTTTATTTGACGTTGTTATTGTTGTTTATTTGACGTTGTTTTTGTTATTTGATGTTGTTGTTGTTGTTGTTATTGTTGTATTTGTTGTTGTTGTTGTTATTGTTGTATTTGTTGTGGTTGTTGTTGTTTTTTCTTATTTGACGTTGTTGTTATTGTTGCTATTTTTTTGACATTGTTGTTGTTGTTGTTTATTTGATGTTGTTGTTGTTGTTGTTTATTTGACATTGTTGTTGTTGTTGTTGTTGTATTTGTTATTGTTGTTGCTTATTTGACGTTGTTGTTATTGTTGTTGTTTATTTGACGTTGTTGTTGTTGTTATTCATTTGACGTTGTTGTTGTTGTTGTTTATTTGACCTTGTTGTTGGTGTTGTTGTTGTTCTTTATTTGACGTTGTTGTTATCGTTGTTTTAGTTGTTTATTTGACGTTGTTGTTGTTATTTATTTGACGTTGTTGTTGTTGTTGTTTATTTGACGTTGTTGTTGACGTTGTTGTTGTTGTTTATTTGACATTGTTGTTGTTGTTGTTGTTGTTGTTGTTTATTTGATGTTGTTTTAGTTGTTGTTGTTTATTTGACGTTGTTGTTGTTTTTTATTTGACGTTGTTGTTATTGACATTGTTGTTGTTGTTGTTGTTTATATGACGTTGTTGTTGTTGTTGTTTATTTGACGTAGTTGTTGTTATTGACGTTGTTGTTGTTGTTGCTTATTTGACGTTTTTGTTGTTGTTGATGTTGTTGTTGTTGTTGTTTTTTATTTGACGTTGTTGTTGTTTATTTGACGTTGTTGTTGTTCTTGTTGTTTATTTGATGTTGTTTTAGTTGTTGTTGTTTATTTGACGTTGTTGTTGTTGACATTATTGTTGTTGTTGTTTATTTGACGTTGTTGTTGTTGTTGTTTATTTGACGTAGTTGTTTTTATTGACGTTGTTGTTGTTGTTGTTGTTGTTTATTTGATGTTTTTGTTGTTGTTGATGTTGTTGTTGTTGTTTTTTATTTGACGTTGTTGTTGTTGTTGTTTATTTGACGTTGTTAATGTTGTTTATTTGACGTTGTTGTTGTTGTTGTTGTTGTAATTGTTTTTATTGTTATTATTGTTGCTTATTTGACGTTGTTGTTATTATTGTTGTTTATTTGACCTTGTTGTTGTTGTTATTCATTTGACGTTGTTGTTGTTGTTTATTTGACATTATTGTTGTTGTTGTTGTTGTTGTTCTTTATTTTACGTTGTTGTTGTCGTTGTTTTTGTTGTTTATTTGACGTTGTGGTTGTTATTTATTTGACGTTGTTGTTGTTGTTGTTTATTTGACATTGTTGTTAATGTTGTTGTTGTTGTTGTTGTTTATTTGACGTTGTTGTTGTTTATTTGACTTTGTTGTTATTGTTGACGTTGTTGTTGTTGTTGTTGTTTATTAGATGTTGTTATTGTTGTTGTTGACATAGTTGTTGTTGTTTATTTGACGTTGTTGTTGTTGTTGTTGTTGCCGTTGTTGTTTATTTGACATTGTTGTTGTTGTTTATTTGACGTTGTTGTTGTTGACGTTGTTGTTGTTGTTGTTTATTGGACATTGTTGTTGTTGTTTATTCGACATTGTTGTTGTTGTTGTTATTTATTTGACGTTGTTGTTGTTGTTGTTTATTTGACATTATTGTTGTTGTTGTTGTTGTTTATTTGACGTTGTTGTTTATTTGACGTTGTTGTTGTTGTTTATTTGACGTTGTTGTTGTTATTTGAAGTTGTTATTGTTGTTGTATTTGTTGTTGTTGTTGTTATTTATTTGACGTTGTTGTTGTTGTTGTTGCCGTTGTTGTTTATTTGACGTTGTTGTTGTTGTTGCCGTTGTTGTTTATTTGACATTGTTGTTGTTGTTTATTTGACGTTGTTGTTGTTGACGTTGTTGTTGTTGTTGTTGTTTTTGTTGTTGTTGTTGTTGTTGTTGTTGTTGTTTTTTATTTGACGTTGTTGTTGTTTATTTGACGTTGTTGTTGTTGTTGTTGTTTATTTGATGTTGTTTTAGTTATTGTTGTTTATTTGACGTTGTTATTGTTGTTTATTTGACGTTGTTTTTGTTATTTGATGTTGTTGTTGTTGTTGTTATTGTTGTATTTGTTGTTGTTGTTGTTATTGTTGTATTTGTTGTTGTTGTTGTTGTTTTTGCTTATTTGACGTTGTTGTTATTGTTGCTATTTTTCTGACATTGTTGTTGTTGTTGTTTATTTGACGTTGTTGTTGTTGTTGTTTATTTGACATTGTTGTTGTTGTTGTTGTATTTGTTATTGTTGTTGCTTATTTGACGTTGTTGTTATTGTTGTTGTTTATTTGACGTTGTTGTTGTTGTTATTCATTTGACGTTGTTGTTGTTGTTGTTTATTTGACGTTGTTGTTGTTGTTGTTGTTCTTTATTTGACGTTGTTGTTGTCGTTGTTTTAGTTGTTTATTTGACGTTGTTGTTGTTATTTATTTGACGTTGTTGTTGTTGTTGTTTATTTGACGTTGTTGTTGACGTTGTTGTTGTTGTTTATTTGACATTGTTGTTGTTGTTGTTGTTTATTTGATGTTGTTTTAGTTGTTGTTGTTTATTTGACGTTGTTGTTGTTTTTTATTTGACGTTGTTGTTGTTGTTTATTTGACGTTGTTGTTGTTGTTTATTTGACGTTGTTATTGTTGTTGTTATTGTTGTTGTTTATTTGACGTTGTTGTTGTTGACGTTGTTGTTGTTGTTTATTTGACATTGTTAATGTTGTTGACATTGTTGTTGTTTTTGTTGTTGTTGTTGTTGTTGTTGTTTTTTATTTGACGTTGTTGTTGTTTATTTGACGTTATTGTTGTTGTTGTTGTTTATTTGATGTTGTTTTAGTTATTGTTATTTATTTGACGTTGTTGTTGTTTTTTATTTGACGTTGTTGTTGTTGACATTGTTGTTTATTTGACATTGTTGTTTATTTGACGTTGTTGTTGTTGTTTATTTGACGTAGTTGTTGTTATTGACGTTGTTGTTGTTGTTGTTGTTTATTTGACGTTTTTGTTGTTGTTGATGTTGTTGTTGTTGTTTTTTATTTGACGTTGTTGTTGTTGCTGTTTATTTGACGTTGTTGTTGTTGTTTATTTGACGTTGTTGTTGTTGTAATTGTTATTGTTGTTATTGTTGTTGCTTATTTGACGTTGTTGTTATTATTGTTGTTTATTTGACCTTGTTGTTGTTGTTATTCATTTGACGTTGTTGTAGTTGTTTATTTGACGTTGTTGTTGTTGTTGTTCTTTATTTGACGATGTTGTTGTCGTTGTTTTTGTTGTTTATTTGACGTTGTTGTTGTTATTTATTTGATGTTGTTGGTGTTGTTGTTTATTTGACGTTGTTGTTAACGTTGTTGTTGTTGTTGTTTATTTGACGTTGTTGTTGTTGTTTATTTGACTTTGTTGTTGTTGTTGACGTTGTTGTTGTTATTTATTTGATGTTGTTAATGTTGTTGTTAACATAGTTATTGTTGTTTATTTGACGTTGTTGTTGTTGTTGTCGTTGTTGTTTATTTGACATTGTTGTTGTTGTTTATTTGACGTTGTTGTTGTTGACGTTGTTGTTGTTGTTGTTGTTGTTGTTTTTTATTTGACGTTGTTGTTGTTTATTTGACGTTGTTGTTGTTGTTGTTGTTTATTTGATGTTGTTTTAGTTATTGTTGTTTATTTGACGTTGTTATTGTTGTTTATTTGACGTTGTTTTTGTTATTTGATGTTGTTGTTGTTGTTGTTATTGTTGTATTTGTTGTTGTTGTTGTTATTGTTATATTTGTTGTGGTTGTTGTTGTTTTTGCTTATTTGACGTTGTTGTTATTGTTGCTATTTTTTTGACATTGTTGTTGTTGTTTATTTGATGTTGTTGTTGTTGTTGTTTATTTGACATTGTTGTTGTTGTTGTTGTATTTGTTATTGTTGTTGCTTATTTGACGTTGTTGTTATTGTTGTTGTTTATTTGACGTTGTTGTTGTTGTTATTCATTTGACGTTGTTGTTGTTGTTGTTTATTTGACGTTGTTGTTGTTGTTGTTGTTGTTCTTTATTTGACGTTGTTGTTGTTGTTGTTTTAGTTGTTTATTTGACGTTGTTGTTGTTATTTATTTGACGTTGTTGTTGTTGTTGTTTATTTGACGTTGTTGTTGACGTTGTTGTTGTTGTTTATTTGACATTGTTGTTGTTGTTGTTGTTGTTTATTTGATGTTGTTTTAGTTGTTGTTGTTTATTTGACGTTGTTGTTGTTTTTTATTTGACGTTGTTGTTATTGACATTGTTGTTGTTGTTGTTGTTTATATGACGTTGTTGTTGTTGTTGTTTATTTGACGTAGTTGTTGTTATTGACGTTGTTGTTGTTGTTGCTTATTTGACGTTTTTGTTGTTGTTGATGTTGTTGTTGTTGTTGTTTTTTATTTGACGTTGTTGTTGTTTATTTGACGTTGTTGTTGTTCTTGTTGTTTATTTGATGTTGTTTTAGTTGTTGTTGTTTATTTCACGTTGTTGTTGTTGACATTATTGTTGTTGTTGTTTATTTGACGTTGTTGTTGTTGTTGTTTATTTGACGTAGTTGTTGTTATTGACGTTGTTGTTGTTGTTGTTGTTTATTTGATGTTTTTGTGGTTGTTGATGTTGTTGTTGTTGTTTTTTATTTGACGTTGTTGTTGTTGCTGTTTATTTGACGTTGTTAATGTTGTTTATTTGACGTTGTTGTTGTTGTTGTTGTAATTGTTATTATTGTTATTATTGTTGCTTATTTGACGTTGTTGTTATTATTGTTGTTTATTTGACCTTGTTGTTGTTGTTATTCATTTGACGTTGTTGTTGTTGTTTATTTGACATTATTGTTGTTGTTGTTGTTGTTGTTCTTTATTTTACGTTGTTGTTGTCGTTGTTTTTGTTGTTTATTTGACGTTGTTGTTATTATTTATTTGACGTTGTTGTTGTTGTTGTTTATTTGACATTGTTGTTAATGTTGTTGTTGTTGTTGTTGTTGTTGTTGTTTATTTGACGTTGTTGTTGTTTATTTGACTTTGTTGTTATTGTTGACGTTGTTGTTGTTGTTGTTGTTGTTTATTAGATGTTGTTATTGTTGTTGTTGACATAGTTGTTGTTGTTTATTTGACGTTGTTGTTGTTGTTGTTGCCGTTGTTGTTTATTTGACATTGTTGTTGTTGTTTATTTGACGTCGTTGTTGTTGACGTTGTTGTTGTTGTTGTTTATTGGACATTGTTGTTGTTGTTTATTCGACATTGTTGTTGTTGTTGTTTATTTGACATTATTGTTGTTGTTGTTGTTGTTTATTTGACGTTGTTGTTTATTTGACGTTGTTGTTGTTGTTTATTTGACGTTGTTGTTGTTATTTGAAGTTGTTATTGTTGTTGTCTTTGTTGTTGTTGTTGTTATTTATTTGACGTTGTTGTTGTTGTTTATTTGACGTTGTTGTTGTTGTTTATTTGACGTTGTTATTGTTGTTGTTATTGTTGTTGTTTATTTGACGTTGTTGTTGTTGACGTTGTTGTTGTTGTTTATTTGACATTGTTAATGTTGTTGACATTGTTGTTGTTTTTGTTGTTGTTGTTGTTGTTGTTTTTTATTTGACGTTGTTGTTGTTTATTTGACGTTATTGTTGTTGTTGTTGTTTATTTGATGTTGTTTTAGTTATTGTTATTTATTTGACGTTGTTGTTGTTTTTTATTTGACGTTGTTGTTGTTGTTGTTGTTTATTTGACGTAGTTGTTGTTGTTTATTTGACGTAGTTGTTGTTATTGACGTTGTTGTTGTTGTTGTTGTTGTTTATTTGACGTTTTTGTTGTTGTTGATGTTGTTGTTGTTGTTTTTTATTTGACGTTGTTGTTGTTGCTGTTTATTTGACGTTGTTGTTGTTGTTGTTTATTTGACGTTGTTGTTGTTGTTGTTGTAACTGTTATTGTTGTTATTGTTGTTGCTTATTTGACGTTGTTGTTATTATTGTTGTTTATTTGACCTTGTTGTTGTTGTTATTCATTTGACGTTGTTGTTGTTGTTTATTTGACGTTGTTGTTGTTGTTGTTCTTTATTTGACGATGTTGTTGTCGTTGTTTTTGTTGTTTATTTGACGTTGTTGTTGTTATTTATTTGATGTTGTTGGTGTTGTTGTTTATTTGACGTTGTTGTTAACGTTGTTGTTGTTGTTGTTTATTTGACGTTGTTGTTGTTGTTTATTTGACTTTGTTGTTGTTGTTGACGTTGTTGTTGTTGTTGTTATTTATTTGATGTTGTTAATGTTGTTGTTAACATAGTTATTGTTGTTTATTTGACGTTGTTGTTGTTGTTGCCGTTGTTGTTTATTTGACATTGTTGTTGTTGTTTATTTGACGTTGTTGTTGTTGACGTTGTTGTTGTTGTTGTTTTTGTTGTTGTTGTTGTTGTTGTTGTTGTTTTTTATTTGACGTTGTTGTTGTTTATTTGACGTTGTTGTTGTTGTTGTTGTTTATTTAATGTTGTTTTAGTTATTATTGTTTATTTGACGTTGTTATTGTTGTTTATTTGACGTTGTTTTTGTTATTTGATGTTGTTGTTGTTGTTGTTATTGTTGTATTTGTTGTTGTTGTTGTTATTGTTGTATTTGTTGTTGTTGTTGTTGTTTTTGCTTATTTGACGTTGTTGTTATTGTTGCAATTTTTCTGACATTGTTGTTGTTGTTGTTTATTTGACGTTGTTGTTGTTGTTGTTTATTTGACATTGTTGTTGTTGTTGTTGTATTTGTTATTGTTGTTGCTTATTTGACGTTGTTGTTATTGTTGTTGTTTATTTGACGTTGTTGTTGTTGTTATTCATTTGACGTTGTTGTTGTTGTTGTTTATTTGACGTTGTTGTTGTTGTTGTTGTTGTTGTTCTTTATTTGACGTTGTTGTTGTCGTTGTTTTAGTTGTTTATTTGACGTTGTTGTTGTTATTTATTTGACGTTGTTGTTGTTGTTGTTTATTTGACGTTGTTGTTGACGTTGTTGTTGTTGTTTATTTGACATTGTTGTTGTTGTTGTTGTTTATTTGATGTTGTTTTAGTTGTTGTTGTTTATTTGACGTTGTTGTTGTTTTTTATTTGACGTTGTTGTTATTGACATTGTTGTTGTAGTTGTTGTTTATATGACGTTGTTGTTGTTGTTGTTTATTTGACGTAGTTGTTGTTATTGACGTTGTTGTTGTTGTTGCTTATTTGACGTTTTTGTTGTTGTTGATGTTGTTGTTCTTGTTGTTTTTTATTTGACGTTGTTGTTGTTTATTTGACGTTGTTGTTGTTCTTGTTGTTTATTTGATGTTGTTTTAGTTGTTGTTGTTTATTTGACGTTGTTGTTGTTGACATTGTTGTTGTTGTTGTTTATTTGACGTTGTTGTTATTTATTTGACGTAGTTGTTGTTATTGACGTTGTTGTTGTTGTTGTTTATTTGATGTTTTTGTTGTTGTTGATGTTGTTGTTGTTGTTTTTTATTTGACTTTGTTGTTGTTGCTGTTTATTTGACGTTGTTAATGTTGTTTATTTGACGTTGTTGTTGTTGTTGTTGTAATTGTTATTATTGTTATTATTGTTGCTTATTTGACGTTGTTGTTATTATTGTTGTTTATTTGACCTTGTTGTTGTTGTTATTCATTTGACGTTGTTGTTGTTGTTTATTTGACATTATTGTTGTTGTTGTTGTTGTTGTTCTTTATTTTACGTTGTTGTTGTCGTTGTTTTTGTTGTTTATTTGACGTTGTTGTTGTTATTTATTTGACGTTGTTGTTGTTGTTGTTTATTTGACATTGTTGTTAACGTTGTTGTTGTTGTTGTTGTTGTTTATTTGACGTTGTTGTTGTTTATTTGACTTTGTTGTTATTGTTGACGTTGTTGTTGTTGTTGTTGTTGTTGTTGTTTATTAGATGTTGTTATTGTTGTTGTTGACATAGTTGTTGTTGTTGTTTATTTGACGTTGTTGTTGTTGTTGTTGTTGCCGTTGTTGTTTATTTGACATTGTTGTTGTTGTTTATTTGACGTTGTTGTTGTTGACGTTGTTGTTGTTGTTGTTAATCGGACATTGTTGTTGTTGTTTATTCGACATTGTTGTTGTTGTTGTTATTTATTTGACGTTGTTGTTGTTGTTGTTTATTTGACATTATTGTTGTTGTTGTTGTTGTTTATTTGACGTTGTTGTTGTTGTTTATTTGACGTTGTTGTTGTTATTTGAAGTTGTTATTGTTGTTGTATTTGTTGTTGTTGTTGTTGTTGTTGTTGTTGTTATTTATTTGTTGTTGTTGTTGTTTATTTGACGTTGTTGTTGTTGTTGTTTATTTGACGTTGTTATTGTTGTTGTTATTGTTGTTGTTTATTTGACGTTGTTGTTGTTGACGTTGTTGTTGTTGTTTATTTTACATTGTTAATGTTGTTGACATTGTTGTTGTTTTTGTTGTTGTTGTTGTTGTTGTTTTTTATTTGACGTTGTTGTTGTTTATTTGACGTTATTGTTGTTGTTGTTGTTTATTTGATGTTGTTTTAGTTATTGTTGTATATTTGACGTTGTTGTTGTTTTTTATTTGACGTTGTTGTTGTTGACATTTTTGTTGTTGTTGTTGTTTATTTGACGTTGTTGTTGTTGTTTATTTGACGTAGTTGTTGTTATTGAAGTTGTTGTTGTTGTTGTTGTTGTTGTTTATTTGACGTTTTTGTTGTTGTTGATGCTGTTGTTGTTGTTTTTTATTTGACGTTGTTGTTGTTGCTGTTTATTTGACGTTGTTGTTGTTGTTTATTTGACGTTGTTGTTGTTGTTGTTGTAATTGTTATTGTTGTTATTGTTGTTGCTTATTTGACGTTGTTGTTATTATTGTTGTTTATTTGACCTTGTTGTTGTTGTTATTCATTTGACGTTGTTGTTGTTGTTTACTTGACATTGTTGTTGTTGTTGTTCTTTATTTGACGATGTTGTTGTCGTTGTTTTTGTTGTTTATTTGACGTTGTTGTTGTTATTTATTTGATGTTGTTGGTGTTGTTGTTTATTTGACGTTGTTGTTAACGTTGTTGTTGTTTATTTGACGTTGTTGTTGTTGTTTATTTGACTTTGTTGTTGTTGTTGACGTTGTTGTTGTTGTTATTTATTTGATGTTGTTATTGTTGTTGTTGACATAGTTGTTGTTGTTTATTTGACGTTGTTGTTGTTGTTGCCGTTGTTGTTTATTTGACATTGTTGTTGTTGTTTATTTGACGTTGTTGTTGTTGACGTTGTTGTTGTTGACAGTGTTGTTGTTGTTTTTGTTGTTGTTGTTGTTGTTGTTGTTGTTTTTTATTTAACGTTGTTGTTGTTTATTTGACGTTGTTGTTGTTGTTGTTGTTGTTTATTTGATGTTGTTTTAGTTATTGTTGTTTATTTGACGTTGTTATTGTTGTTTATTTGACGTTGTTTTTTTTATTTGATGTTGTTGTTGTTGTTATTGTTGTATTTGTTATTGTTGTTGTTATTGTTGTATTTGTTGTTGTTGTTGTTGTTGTTATTTTTGCTTATTTGACGTTGTTGTTATTGTTGCTATTTTTTTGACATTGTTGTTGTTGTTGTTTATTTGACGTTGTTGTTGTTGTTGTTTATTTGACATTGTTGTTGTTGTTGTATTTGTTATTGTTGTTGCTTATTTGACGTTGTTGTTATTGTTGTTGTTTATTTGATGTTGTTGTTGTTGTTATTCATTTGACGTTGTTGTTGTTGTTGTTTATTTGACGTTGTTGTTGTTGTTCTTTATTTGACGTTGTTGTTGTCGTTGTTTTAGTTGTTTATTTGACGCTGTTGTTGTTATTTATTTGACGTTGTTGTTGTTGTTGTTCATTTGACGTTGTTGTTGACGTTGTTGTTGTTGTTTATTTGACATTGTTGTTGTTGTTGTTTATTTGACGTTGTTGTTATTGTTGTTTATTTGACGTAGTTGTTGTTATTGACGTTGTTGTTGTTGTTGTTTATTTGATGTTTTTGTTGTTGTTGATGTTGTTGTTGTTGTTTTTTATTTGACGTTGTTGTTGTTGCTGTTTATTTGACGTTGTTAATGTTGTTTATTTGACGTTGTTGTTGTTCTTGTTGTAATTGTTATTGTTGTTATTATTGTTGCTTATTTGACGTTGTTGTTATTATTGTTGTTTATTTGACCTTGTTGTTGTTGTTATTCATTTGACGTTGTTGTTGTTGTTTATTTGACGTTATTGTTGTTGTTGTTGTTGTTCTTTATTTTACGTTGTTGTTGTCGTTGTTATTGTTGTTTATTTGACGTTGTTGTTGTTATTTATTTGACGTTGTTGTTGTTGTTGTTTATTTGACATTGTTGTTAACGTTGTTGTTGTTGTTGTTTATTTGACGTTGTTGTTGTTGTTGTTGTTGTTGTTGTTTATTTGACTTTGTTGTTATTGTTGACGTTGTTGTTGTTGTTGTTGTTGTTTATTAGATGTTGTTATTGTTGTTGTTGACATAGTTATTGTTGTTTATTTGACGTTGTTGTTGTTGTTGCCGTTGTTGTTTATTTGACATTGTTGTTGTTGTTTATTCGACGTTGTTGTTGTTGACGTTGTTGTTGTTGTTGTTTATTGGACATTGTTGTTGTTGTTTATTTGACATTGTTGTTGTTGTTGTTATTTATTTGACGTTGTTGTTGTTGTTGTTTATTTGACATTATTGTTGTTGTTGTTGTTGTTTATTTGACGTTGTTGTTGTTGTTTATTTGACGTTGTTGTTGTTATTTGAAGTTGTTATTGTTGTTGTATTTGTTGTTGTTGTTGTTGTTGTTATTTATTTGACGTTGTTGTTGTTGTTTATTTGACGTTGTTGTTGTTGTTTATTTGACGTTGTTATTGTTGTTGTTATTGTTGTTGTTTATTTGACGTTGTTGTTGTTGACGTTGTTGTTGTTGTTTATTTGACATTGTTAATGTTGTTGACATTGTTGTTGTTTTTGTTGTTGTTGTTGTTGTTGTTGTTTTTTATTTGACGTTGTTGTTGTTTATTTGACGTTATTGTTGTTATTGTTGTTTATTTGATGTTGTTTTAGTTATTGTTATTTATTTGACGTTGTTGTTGTTTTTTATTTGACGTTGTTGTTGTTGTCATTTTTGTTGTTGTTGTTGTTTATTTGACGTTGTTATTGTTGTTTATTTGACGTAGTTGTTGTTATTGACGTTGTTGTTGTTGTTGTTTATTTGAAGTTTTTGTTGTTGTTGATGTTGTTGTTGTTGTTTTTTATTTGACATTGTTGTTGTTGCTGTTTATTTGACGTTGTTGTTGTTGTTTATTTGACGTTGTTGTTGTTGTTGTTGTTGTTGTTATTGTTGTTATTGTTGTTGCTTATTTGACGTTGTTGTTATTATTGTTGTTTATTTGACCTTGTTGTTGTTGTTATTCATTTGACGTTGTTGTTGTTTATTTGACGTTGTTGTTGTTGTTCTTTATTTGACGATGTTGTTGTCGTTGTTTTTGTTGTTTATTTGACGTTGTTGTTGTTATTTATTTGATGTTGTTGGTGTTGTTGTTTATTTGACGTTGTTGTTAACGTTGTTGTTGTTGTTGTTTATTTGACATTGTTGTTGTTGTTTATTTGACTTTGTTGTTGTTGTTGACGTTGTTGTTATTGTTGTTATTTATTTGATGTTGTTATTGTTGTTGTTGACATAGTTGTTGTTGTTTATTTGACGTTGTTGTTGTTGTTGCCGTTGTTGTTTATTTGACATTGTTGTTGTTGTTTATTTGACGTTGTTGTTGTTGACGTTGTTGTTGTTGTTGTTTTTGTTGTTGTTGTTGTTGTTGTTGTTTTTTATTTGACGTTGTTGTTGTTTATTTGACGTTGTTGTTGTTCTTGTTGTTTATTTGATGTTGTTTTAGTTGTTGTTGTTTATTTGACGTTGTTGTTGTTGACATTGTTGTTGTTGTTGTTGTTTATTTGACGTTGTTGTTATTGTTGTTTATTTGACGTAGTTGTTGTTATTGACGTTGTTGTTGTTGTTGTTTATTTGATGTTTTTGTTGTTGTTGATGTTGTTGTTGTTGTTTTTTATTTGACGTTGTTGTTGTTGCTGTTTATTTGACGTTGTTAATGTTGTTTATTTGACGTTGTTGTTGTTGTTGTTGTAATTGTTATTGTTGTTATTATTGTTGCTTATTTGACGTTGTTGTTATTATTGTTGTTTATTTGACCTTGTTGTTGTTGTTATTCATTTGACGTTGTTGTTGTTGTTTATTTGACGTTATTGTTGTTGTTGTTGTTGTTCTTTATTTTACGTTGTTGTTGTCGTTGTTTTTGTTGTTTATTTGACGTTGTTGTTGTTATTTATTTGACGTTGTTGTTGTAGTTGTTGTTTATTTGACATTGTTGTTAACGTTGTTGTTGTTGTTGTTGTTTATTTGACGTTGTTGTTGTTGTTGTTGTTCTTGTTTATTTGACTTTGTTGTTATTGTTGACGTTGTTGTTGTTGTTGTTTATTAGATGTTGTTATTGTTGTTGTTGACATAATTATTGTTGTTTATTTGACGTTGTTGTTGTTGTTGCCGTTGTTGTTTATTTGACATTGTTGTTGTTGTTTATTTGACGTTGTTGTTGTTGACGTTGTTGTTGTTGTTGTTTATTGGACATTGTTGTTGTTGTTTATTTGACATTGTTGTTGTTATTGTTATTTATTTGACGTTGTTGTTGTTGTTGTTTATTTGACATTATTGTTGTTGTTGTTGTTTATTTGACGTTGTTGTTTATTTGACGTTGTTGTTGTTGTTGTTTATTTGACGTTGTTGTTGTTATTTGAAGTTGTTATTGTTGTTGTATTTGTTGTTGTTGTTGTTGTTATTTATTTGACGTTGTTGTTGTTGTTTATTTGACGTTGTTGTTGTTGTTTATTTGACGTTGTTATTGTTGTTGTTATTGTTGTTGTTTATTTGACGTTGTTGTTGTTGACGTTGTTGTTGTTGTTTATTTGACATTGTTAATGTTGTTGACATTGTTGTTGTTTTTGTTGTTGTTGTTGTTGGTGTTGTTTTTTATTTGACGTTGTTGTTGTTTATTTGACGTTATTGTTGTTGTTGTTGTTTATTTGATGTTGTTTTAGTTATTGTTATTTATTTGACGTTGTTGTTGTTTTTTATTTGACGTTGTTGTTGTTGACATTTTTGTTGTTGTTGTTGTTTATTTGACGTTGTTGTTGTTATTTATTTGACGTAGTTGTTGTTATTGACGTTGTTGTTGTTGTTGTTTATTTGACGTTTTTGTTGTTGTTGATGCTGTTGTTGTTGTTTTTTATTTGACGTTGTTGTTGTTGCTGTTTATTTGACGTTGTTGTTGTTGTTTATTTGACGTTGTTGTTGTTGTTGTTGTTGTAATTGCTATTGTTGTTATTGTTGTTGCTTATTTGACATTGTTGTTATTATTGTTGTTTATTTGACCTTGTTGTTGTTGTTATTCATTTGACGTTGTTGTTGTTGTTTATTTGACGTTGTTGTTGTTGTTGTTCTTTATTTGACGATGTTGTTGTCGTTGTTTTTGTTGTTTATTTGACGTTGTTGTTGTTATTTATTTGATGTTGTTCGTGTTGTTGTTTATTTGACGTTGTTGTTAACGTTGTTGTTGTTGTTGTTTATTTGACGTTGTTGTTGTTATTGTTGACTTGTTGTTGTTGTTGTTATTTATTTGATGTTGTTATTGTTGTTGTTGACATAGTTGTTGTTGTTTATTTGACGTTGTTGTTGTTGCCGTTGTTGTTTATTTGACATTGTTGTTGTTGTTTATTTGACGTTGTTGTTGTTGATGTTGTTGTTGTTGTTGTTGTTTTTGTTGTTGTTGTTGTTGTTGTTGTTTTTTATTTGACGTTGTTGTTGTTTATTTGACGTTGTTGTTGTTGTTGTTGTTTATTTGATGTTGTTTTAGTTATTGTTGATTATTTGACGTTGTTATTGTTGTTTATTTGACGTTGTTTTTGTTATTTGATGTTGTTGTTGTTGTTGTTATTGTTGTATTTGTTGTTGTTGTTGTTATTGTTGTATTTGTTGTTGTTGTTGTTATTGTTGTATTTGTTGTTGTTGTTGTTGTTGTTTTTGCTTATTTGACGTTGTTGTTATTGTTGCTATTTTTTTGACATTGTTGTTGTTGTTGTTTATTTGACGTTGTTGTTGTTGTTGTTGTTGTTTATTTGACATTGTTGTTGTTGTTGTTGTATTTGTTATTCTTGTTGCTTATTTGACGTTGTTGTTATTGTTGTTGGTTATTTGACGTTGTTGTTGTTATTATTCATTTGACGTTGTTGTTGTTGTTGTTTATTTGACGTTGTTGTTGTTGTTGTTCTTTATTTGACGTTGTTGTTGTCGTTGTTGTTGTCGTTGTTTTAGTTGTTTATTTGACGTTGTTGTTGTTATTTATTTGACGTTGTTCTTGTTGTTGTTTATTTGACGTTGTTGTTGACGTTGTTGTTGTTGTTTATTTGACATTGTTGTTGTTGTTGTTTATTTGATGTTGTTTTAGTTGTTGTTGTTTATTTGACGTTGTTGTTGTTTTTTATTTGACGTTGTTGTTATTGACATTGTTGTTGTTGTTGTTTATATGACGTTGTTAATGTTGTTTATTTGACGTAGTTGTTGTTATTGACGTTGTTGTTGTTGTTGTTGCTTATTTGACGTTTTTGTTGTTGTTGATGTTGTTGTTGTTGTTGTTTTTTATTTGACGTTGTTGTTGTTTATTTGACGTTGTTGTTGTTCTTGTTGTTTATTTGATGTTGTTTTAGTTGTTGTTGTTTATTTGAAGTTGTTGTTGTTGACATTGTTGTTGTTGTTTATTTGACGTTGTTGTTGTTGTTGTTTATTTGACGTAGTTGTTGTTATTTACGTTGTTGTTGTTGTTGTTTATTTGATGTTTTTGTTGTTGTTGATGTTGTTGTTGTTGTTTTTTATTTGACGTTGTTGTTGTTGCTGTTTATTTGACATTGTTAATGTTGTTTATTTGACGTTGTTGTTGTTGTTGTAATTTTTATTGTTGTTATTATTGTTGCTTATTTAACGTTGTTGTTATTATTGTTGTTTATTTGACCTTGTTGTTGTTGTTATTCATTTGACGTTGTTGTTGTTGTTTATTTGACGTTATTGTTGTTGTTGTTGTTCTTTATTTTACGTTGTTGTTGTCGTTGTTTTTGTTGTTTATTTGACGTTGTTGTTGTTATTTATTTGACGTTGTTGTTGTTGTTGTTTATTTGACATTGTTGTTAACGTTGTTGTTATTGTTGTTGTTTATCTGACGTTGTTGTTGTTGTTGTTGTTGTTGTTTATTTGACTTTGTTGTTATTGTTGACATTGTTGTTGTTGTTGTTGTTTATTAGATGTTGTTATTGTTGTTGTTGACGTTGTTGTTGTTGTTTATTTGACGTTGTTGTTGTTGTTGCCGTTGTTGTTTATTTGACATTGTTGTTGTTGTTTATTTGACGTTGTTGTTGTTGACGTTGTTGTTGTTGTTTATTGGACATTGTTGTTGTTGTTTATTTGACATTGTTGTTGTTGTTGTTATTTATTTGACGTTGTTGTTGTTGTTGTTTATTTGACATTATTGTTGTTGTTGTTGTTGTTTATTTGACGTTGTTGTTTATTTGACGTTGTTGTTGTTGTTTATTTGACGTTGTTGTTGTTATTTGAAGTTGTTATTGTTGTTGTATTTGTTGTTGTTGTTGTTGTTGTTGTTATTTATTTGACGTTGTTGTTGTTGTTTATTTGACGTTGTTGTTGTTGTTTATTTGACGTTGTTATTGTTGTTGTTATTGTTGTTGTTTTTTTGACGTTGTTGTTGTTAACGTTGTTGTTGTTGTTTATTTGACATTGTTAATGTTGTTGACATTGTTGTTGTTTTTGTTGTTGTTGTTGTTGTTGTTGTTTTTTATTTGACGTTGTTGTTGTTTATTTGACGTTATTGTTGTTGTTGTTGTTTATTTGATGTTGTTTTAGTTATTGTTGTATATTTGACGTTGTTGTTGTTGACATTTTTGTTGTTGTTGTTGTTGTTGTTTATTTGACGTTTTTGTTGTTGTTGATGCTGTTGTTGTTGTTTTTTATTTGACGTTGTTGTTGTTGCTGTTTATTTGACGTTGTTGTTGTTGTTTATTTGACGTTGTTGTTGTTGTTGTAATTGTTATTGTTGTTATTGTTGTTGCTTATTTGACGTTGTTGTTATTATTGTTGTTTATTTGACCTTGTTGTTGTTGTTATTCATTTGACGTTGTTGTTGTTGTTTATTTGACGTTGTTGTTGTTGTTCTTTATTTGACGATGTTGTTGTCGTTGTTTTTGTTGTTTATTTGACGTTGTTGTTGTTATTTATTTGATGTTGTTGGTGTTGTTGTTTATTTGACGTTGTTGTTAACGTTGTTGTTGTTGTTGTTTATTTGACGTTGTTGTTGTTGTTTATTTGACTTTGTTGTTGTTGTTGACGTTGTTGTTGTTGTTGTTATTTATTTGATGTTGTTATTGTTGTTGTTGACATAGTTGTTGTTGTTTATTTGACGTTGTTGTTGTTGTTGCCGTTGTTGTTTATTTGACATTGTTGTTGTTGTTTATTTGACGTTGTTGTTGTTGACGTTGTTGTTGTTGACGTTGTTGTTGTTGTTTTTGTTGTTGTTGTTGTTGTTGTTGTTGTTTTTTATTTGACGTTGTTGTTGTTTATTTGACGTTGTTGTTGTTGTTGTTGTTTATTTAATGTTGTTTTAGTTATTATTGTTTATTTGACGTTGTTATTGTTGTTTATTTGACGTTGTTTTTGTTATTTGATGTTGTTGTTGTTGTTGTTATTGTTGTATTTGTTGTTGTTGTTGTTATTGTTGTATTTGTTGTTGTTGTTGTTGTTTTTGCTTATTTGACGTTGTTGTTATTGTTGCTATTTTTCTGACATTGTTGTTGTTGTTGTTTATTTGACGTTGTTGTTGTTGTTGTTTATTTGACATTGTTGTTGTTGTTGTTGTATTTGTTATTGTTGTTGCTTATTTGACGTTGTTGTTATTGTTGTTGTTTATTTGACGTTGTTGTTGTTGTTATTCATTTGACGTTGTTGTTGTTGTTGTTTATTTGACGTTGTTGTTGTTGTTGTTGTTGTTGTTTATTTGACGTTGTTGTTGTCGTTGTTTTAGTTGTTTATTTGACGTTGTTGTTGTTATTTATTTGACGTTGTTGTTGTTGTTGTTTATTTGACGTTGTTGTTTACGTTGTTGTTGTTGTTTATTTGACATTGTTGTTGTTGTTGTTGTTGTTTATTTGATGTTGTTTTAGTTGTTGTTGTTTATTTGACGTTGTTGTTGTTTTTTATTTGACGTTGTTGTTATTGACATTGTTGTTGTAGTTGTTGTTTATATGACGTTGTTGTTGTTGTTGTTTATTTGACGTAGTTGTTGTTATTGACGTTGTTGTTGTTGTTGCTTATTTGACGTTTTTGTTGTTGTTGATGTTGTTGTTGTTGTTGTTTTTTATTTGACGTTGTTGTTGTTTATTTGACGTTGTTGTTGTTCTTGTTGTTTATTTGATGTTGTTTTAGTTGTTGTTGTTTATTTGACGTTGTTGTTGTTGACATTGTTGTTGTTGTTGTTTATTTGACGTTGTTGTTATTTATTTGACGTAGTTGTTGTTATTGACGTTGTTGTTGTTGTTGTTTATTTGATGTTTTTGTTGTTGTTGATGTTGTTGTTGTTGTTTTTTATTTGACGTTGTTGTTGTTGCTGTTTATTTGACGTTGTTAATGTTGTTTATTTGACGTTGTTGTTGTTGTTGTAATTGTTATTATTGTTATTATTGTTGCTTATTTGACGTTGTTGTTATTATTGTTGTTTATTTGACCTTGTTGTTGTTGTTATTCATTTGACGTTGTTGTTGTTGTTTATTTGACATTATTGTTGTTGTTGTTGTTGTTGTTCTTTATTTTACGTTGTTGTTGTCGTTGTTTTTGTTGTTTATTTGACGTTGTTGTTGTTATTTATTTGACGTTGTTGTTGTTGTTGTTTATTTGACATTGTTGTTAACGTTGTTGTTGTTGTTGTTGTTGTTTATTTGACGTTGTTGTTGTTTATTTGACTTTGTTGTTATTGTTGACGTTGTTGTTGTTGTTGTTGTTGTTGTTGTTTATTAGATGTTGTTATTGTTGTTGTTGACATAGTTGTTGTTGTTGTTTATTTGACGTTGTTGTTGTTGTTGTTGCCGTTGTTGTTTATTTGACATTGTTGTTGTTGTTTATTTGACGTTGTTGTTGTTGACGTTGTTGTTGTTGTTGTTAATCGGACATTGTTGTTGTTGTTTATTCGACATTGTTGTTGTTGTTGTTATTTATTTGACGTTGTTGTTGTTGTTGTTTATTTGACATTATTGTTGTTGTTGTTGTTGTTGTTTATTTGACGTTGTTGTTTATTTGACGTTGTTGTTGTTGTTTATTTGACGTTGTTGTTGTTATTTGAAGTTGTTATTGTTGTTGTATTTGTTGTTGTTGTTGTTGTTGTTGTTATTTATTTGTTGTTGTTGTTGTTGTTTATTTGACGTTGTTGTTGTTGTTGTTTATTTGACGTTGTTATTGTTGTTGTTATTGTTGTTGTTTATTTGACGTTGTTGTTGTTGACGTTGTTGTTGTTGTTTATTTTACATTGTTAATGTTGTTGACATTGTTGTTGTTTTTGTTGTTGTTGTTGTTGTTGTTTTTTATTTGACGTTGTTGTTGTTTATTTGACGTTATTGTTGTTGTTGTTGTTTATTTGATGTTGTTTTAGTTATTGTTGTATATTTGACGTTGTTGTTGTTTTTTATTTGACGTTGTTGTTGTTGACATTTTTGTTGTTGTTGTTGTTTATTTGACGTTGTTGTTGTTATTTATTTGACGTAGTTGTTGTTATTGACGTTGTTGTTGTTGTTGTTTATTTGACGTTTTTGTTGTTGTTGATGCTGTTGTTGTTGTTTTTTATTTGACGTTGTTGTTGTTGCTGTTTATTTGACGTTGTTGTTGTTGTTTATTTGACGTTGTTGTTGTTGTTGTTGTTGTAATTGCTATTGTTGTTATTGTTGTTGCTTATTTGACATTGTTGTTATTATTGTTGTTTATTTGACCTTGTTGTTGTTGTTATTCATTTGACGTTGTTGTTGTTGTTTATTTGACGTTGTTGTTGTTGTTGTTCTTTATTTGACGATGTTGTTGTCGTTGTTTTTGTTGTTTATTTGACGTTGTTGTTGTTATTTATTTGATGTTGTTCGTGTTGTTGTTTATTTGACGTTGTTGTTAACGTTGTTGTTGTTGTTGTTTATTTGACGTTGTTGTTGTTATTGTTGACTTGTTGTTGTTGTTGTTATTTATTTGATGTTGTTATTGTTGTTGTTGACATAGTTGTTGTTGTTTATTTGACGTTGTTGTTGTTGCCGTTGTTGTTTATTTGACATTGTTGTTGTTGTTTATTTGACGTTGTTGTTGTTGATGTTGTTGTTGTTGTTGTTGTTTTTGTTGTTGTTGTTGTTGTTGTTTTTTATTTGACGTTGTTGTTGTTTATTTGACGTTGTTGTTGTTGTTGTTGTTTATTTGATGTTGTTTTAGTTATTGTTGATTATTTGACGT
>OX451735.1:1400402038-1400412038 GCA_948472305.1 Vicia faba
TGTTTATTTGACGTTGTTGTTGTTCTTGTTGTTTATTTGATGTTGTTTTAGTTGTTGTTGTTTATTTGAAGTTGTTGTTGTTGACATTGTTGTTGTTGTTTATTTGACGTTGTTGTTGTTGTTGTTTATTTGACGTAGTTGTTGTTATTTACGTTGTTGTTGTTGTTGTTTATTTGATGTTTTTGTTGTTGTTGATGTTGTTGTTGTTGTTTTTTATTTGACGTTGTTGTTGTTGCTGTTTATTTGACGTTGTTAATGTTGTTTATTTGACGTTGTTGTTGTTGTTGTAATTTTTATTGTTGTTATTATTGTTGCTTATTTGACGTTGTTGTTATTATTATTGTTTATTTGACCTTGTTGTTGTTGTTGTTATTCATTTGACGTTGTTGTTGTTGTTTATTTGACGTTATTGTTGTTGTTGTTGTTCTTTATTTTACGTTGTTGTTGTCGTTGTTTTTGTTGTTTATTTGACGTTGTTGTTGTTATTTATTTGACGTTGTTGTTGTTGTTGTTTATTTGACATTGTTGTTAACGTTGTTGTTGTTGTTGTTGTTTATCTGACGTTGTTGTTGTTGTTGTTGTTGTTTATTTGACTTTGTTGTTATTGTTGACATTGTTGTTGTTGTTGTTGTTTATTAGATGTTGTTATTGTTGTTGTTGACGTTGTTGTTGTTGTTTATTTGACGTTGTTGTTGTTGTTGCCGTTGTTGTTTATTTGACATTGTTGTTGTTGTTTATTTGACGTTGTTGTTGTTGACGTTGTTGTTGTTGTTTATTGGACATTGTTGTTGTTGTTTATTTGACATTGTTGTTGTTGTTGTTATTTATTTGACGTTGTTGTTGTTGTTGTTTATTTGACATTATTGTTGTTGTTGTTGTTGTTTATTTGACGTTGTTGTTTATTTGACGTTGTTGTTGTTGTTTATTTGACGTTGTTGTTGTTATTTGAAGTTGTTATTGTTGTTGTATTTGTTGTTGTTGTTGTTGTTGTTGTTATTTATTTGACGTTGTTGTTGTTGTTTATTTGACGTTGTTGTTGTTGTTTATTTGACGTTGTTATTGTTGTTGTTATTGTTGTTGTTTATTTGACGTTGTTGTTGTTAACGTTGTTGTTGTTGTTTATTTGACATTGTTAATGTTGTTGACATTGTTGTTGTTTTTGTTGTTGTTGTTGTTGTTGTTGTTTTTTATTTGACGTTGTTGTTGTTTATTTGACGTTATTGTTGTTGTTGTTGTTTATTTGATGTTGTTTTAGTTATTGTTGTATATTTGACGTTGTTGTTATTTTTTATTTGACGTTGTTGTTGTTGACATTTTTGTTGTTGTTGTTGTTGTTGTTTATTTGACGTTTTTGTTGTTGTTGATGCTGTTGTTGTTGTTTTTTATTTGACGTTGTTGTTGTTGCTGTTTATTTGACGTTGTTGTTGTTGTTTATTTGACGTTGTTGTTGTTGTTGTAATTGTTATTGTTGTTATTGTTGTTGCTTATTTGACGTTGTTGTTATTATTGTTGTTTATTTGACCTTGTTGTTGTTGTTATTCATTTGACGTTGTTGTTGTTGTTTATTTGACGTTGTTGTTGTTGTTCTTTATTTGACGATGTTGTTGTCGTTGTTTTTGTTGTTTATTTGACGTTGTTGTTGTTATTTATTTGATGTTGTTGGTGTTGTTGTTTATTTGACGTTGCTGTTAACGTTGTTGTTGTTGTTGTTTATTTGACGTTGTTGTTGTTGTTTATTTGACTTTGTTGTTGTTGTTGACGTTGTTGTTGTTGTTGTTATTTATTTGATGTTGTTATTGTTGTTGTTGACATAGTTGTTGTTGTTTATTTGACGTTGTTGTTGTTGTTGCCGTTGTTGTTTATTTGACATTGTTGTTGTTGTTTATTTGACGTTGTTGTTGTTGACGTTGTTGTTGTTGACGTTGTTGTTGTTGTTTTTGTTGTTGTTGTTGTTGTTGTTGTTGTTGTTGTTTTTTATTTGACGTTGTTGTTGTTTATTTGACGTTGTTGTTGTTGTTGTTTATTTAATGTTGTTTTAGTTATTATTGTTTATTTGACGTTGTTATTGTTGTTTATTTGACGTTGTTTTTGTTATTTGATGTTGTTGTTGTTGTTGTTATTGTTGTATTTGTTGTTGTTGTTGTTATTGTTGTATTTGTTGTTGTTGTTGTTGTTTTTGCTTATTTGACGTTGTTGTTATTGTTGCTATTTTTCTGACATTGTTGTTGTTGTTGTTTATTTGACGTTGTTGTTGTTGTTGTTTATTTGACATTGTTGTTGTTGTTGTTGTATTTGTTATTGTTGTTGCTTATTTGACGTTGTTGTTATTGTTGTTGTTTATTTGACGTTGTTGTTGTTGTTATTCATTTGACGTTGTTGTTGTTGTTGTTTATTTGACGTTGTTGTTGTTGTTGTTGTTGTTCTTTATTTGACGTTGTTGTTGTCGTTGTTTTAGTTGTTTATTTGACGTTGTTGTTGTTATTTATTTGACGTTGTTGTTGTTGTTGTTTATTTGACGTTGTTGTTGTTGTTTATTTGACATTGTTGTTGTTGTTGTTGTTTATTTGATGTTGTTTTAGTTGTTGTTGTTTATTTGACGTTGTTGTTGTTTTTTATTTGACGTTGTTGTTATTGACATTGTTGTTGTAGTTGTTGTTTATATGACGTTGTTGTTGTTGTTGTTTATTTGACGTAGTTGTTGTTATTGACGTTGTTGTTGTTGTTGCTTATTTGACGTTTTTGTTGTTGTTGATGTTGTTGTTGTTGTTGTTTTTTATTTGACGTTGTTGTTGTTTATTTGACGTTGTTGTTGTTCTTGTTGTTTATTTGATGTTGTTTTAGTTGTTGTTGTTTATTTGACGTTGTTGTTGTTGACATTGTTGTTGTTGTTGTTTATTTGACGTTGTTGTTATTTATTTGACGTAGTTGTTGTTATTGACGTTGTTGTTGTTGTTGTTGTTTATTTGATGTTTTTGTTGTTGTTGATGTTGTTGTTGTTGTTTTTTATTTGACGTTGTTGTTGTTGCTGTTTATTTGACGTTGTTAATGTTGTTTATTTGACGTTGTTGTTGTTGTTGTTGTAATTGTTATTATTGTTATTATTGTTGCTTATTTGACGTTGTTGTTATTATTGTTGTTTATTTGACCTTGTTGTTGTTGTTATTCATTTGACGTTGTTGTTGTTGTTTATTTGACATTATCGTTGTTGTTGTTGTTGTTGTTCTTTATTTTACGTTGTTGTTGTCGTTGTTTTTGTTGTTTATTTGACGTTGTTGTTGTTATTTATTTGACGTTGTTGTTGTTGTTGTTTATTTGACATTGTTGTTAACGTTGTTGTTGTTGTTGTTGTTGTTTATTTGACGTTGTTGTTGTTTATTTGACTTTGTTGTTATTGTTGACGTTGTTGTTGTTGTTGTTGTTGTTGTTGTTTATTAGATGTTGTTATTGTTGTTGTTGACATAGTTGTTGTTGTTGTTTATTTGACGTTGTTGTTGTTGTTGTTGTTGCCGTTGTTGTTTATTTGACATTGTTGTTGTTGTTTATTTGACGTTGTTGTTGTTGACGTTGTTGTTGTTGTTGTTAATCGGACATTGTTGTTGTTGTTTATTCGACATTGTTGTTGTTGTTGTTATTTATTTGACGTTGTTGTTGTTGTTGTTGTTTATTTGACATTATTGTTGTTGTTGTTGTTGTTTATTTGACGTTGTTGTTTATTTGACGTTGTTGTTGTTGTTTATTTGACGTTGTTGTTGTTATTTGAAGTTGTTATTGTTGTTGTATTTGTTGTTGTTGTTGTTGTTGTTGTTATTTATTTGTTGTTGTTGTTGTTGTTTATTTGACGTTGTTGTTGTTGTTGTTTATTTGACGTTGTTATTGTTGTTGTTATTGTTGTTGTTTATTTGACGTTGTTGTTGTTGACGTTGTTGTTGTTGTTTATTTTACATTGTTAATGTTGTTGACATTGTTGTTGTTTTTGTTGTTGTTGTTGTTGTTGTTTTTTATTTGACGTTGTTGTTGTTTATTTGACGTTATTGTTGTTGTTGTTGTTTATTTGATGTTGTTTTAGTTATTGTTGTATATTTGACGTTGTTGTTGTTTTTTATTTGACGTTGTTGTTGTTGACATTTTTGTTGTTGTTGTTGTTTATTTGACGTTGTTGTTGTTGTTTATTTGACGTAGTTGTTGTTATTGAAGTTGTTGTTGTTGTTGTTGTTGTTTATTTGACGTTTTTGTTGTTGTTGATGCTGTTGTTGTTGTTTTTTATTTGACGTTGTTGTTGTTGCTGTTTATTTGACGTTGTTGTTGTTGTTTATTTGACGTTGTTGTTGTTGTTGTTGTAATTGTTATTGTTGTTATTGTTGTTGCTTATTTGACGTTGTTGTTATTATTGTTGTTTATTTGACCTTGTTGTTGTTGTTATTCATTTGACGTTGTTGTTGTTGTTTACTTGACATTGTTGTTGTTGTTGTTCTTTATTTGACGATGTTGTTGTCGTTGTTTTTGTTGTTTATTTGACGTTGTTGTTGTTATTTATTTGATGTTGTTCGTGTTGTTGTTTATTTGACGTTGTTGTTAACGTTGTTGTTGTTGTTGTTTATTTGACTTTGTTGTTGTTGCTGACGTTGTTGTTGTTGTTATTTATTTGATGTTGTTATTGTTGTTGTTGACATAGTTGTTGTTGTTTATTTGACGTTGTTGTTGTTGTTGCCGTTGTTGTTTATTTGACATTGTTGTTGTTGTTTATTTGACGTTGTTGTTGTTGACAGTGTTGTTGTTGTTTTTGTTGTTGTTGTTGTTGTTGTTTTTTATTTAACGTTGTTGTTGTTTATTTGACGTTGTTGTTGTTGTTGTTGTTTATTTGATGTTGTTTTAGTTATTGTTGTTTATTTGACGTTGTTATTGTTGTTTATTTGACGTTGTTTTTTTTATTTGATGTTGTTGTTGTTGTTATTGTTGTATTTGTTATTGTTGTTGTTATTGTTGTATTTGTTGTTGTTGTTGTTGTTGTTTTTGCTTATTTGACGTTGTTGTTATTGTTGCTATTTTTTTGACATTGTTGTTGTTGTTGTTTATTTGACGTTGTTGTTGTTGTTTATTTGACATTGTTGTTGTTGTTGTATTTGTTATTGTTGTTATTGTTGTTGCTTATTTGACGTTGTTGTTATTGTTGTTGTTTATTTGATGTTGTTGTTGTTGTTATTCATTTGACGTTGTTGTTGTTGTTGTTTATTTGACGTTGTTGTTGTTGTTCTTTATTTGACGTTGTTGTTGTCGTTGTTTTAGTTGTTTATTTGACGCTGTTGTTGTTATTTATTTGACGTTGTTGTTGTTGTTGTTCATTTGACGTTGTTGTTGACGTTGTTGTTGTTGTTTATTTGACATTGTTGTTGTTGTTGTTTATTTGACGTTGTTGTTATTGTTGTTTATTTGACGTAGTTGTTGTTATTGACGTTGTTGTTGTTGTTGTTTATTTGATGTTTTTGTTGTTGTTGATGTTGTTGTTGTTGTTTTTTATTTGACGTTGTTGTTGTTGCTGTTTATTTGACGTTGTTAATGTTGTTTATTTGACGTTGTTGTTGTTCTTGTTGTAATTGTTATTGTTGTTATTATTGTTGCTTATTTGACGTTGTTGTTATTATTGTTGTTTATTTGACCTTGTTGTTGTTGTTATTCATTTGACGTTGTTGTTGTTGTTTATTTGACGTTATTGTTGTTGTTGTTGTTGTTCTTTATTTTACGTTGTTGTTGTCGTTGTTATTGTTGTTTATTTGACGTTGTTGTTGTTATTTATTTGACGTTGTTGTTGTTGTTGTTTATTTGACATTGTTGTTAACGTTGTTGTTGTTGTTGTTGTTTATTTGACGTTGTTGTTGTTGTTGTTGTTGTTTATTTGACTTTGTTGTTATTGTTGACGTTGTTGTTGTTGTTGTTGTTGTTTATTAGATGTTGTTATTGTTGTTGTTGACATAGTTATTGTTGTTTATTTGACATTGTTGTTGTTGTTGCCGTTGTTGTTTATTTGACATTGTTGTTGTTGTTTATTTGACGTTGTTGTTGTTGACGTTGTTGTTGTTGTTGTTTATTGGACATTGTTGTTGTTGTTTATTTGACATTGTTGTTGTTGTTGTTATTTATTTGACGTTGTTGTTGTTGTTGTTTATTTGACATTATTGTTGTTGTTGTTGTTGTTTATTTGACGTTGTTGTTGTTGTTTATTTGACGTTGTTGTTGTTATTTGAAGTTGTTATTGTTGTTGTATTTGTTGTTGTTGTTGTTGTTGTTATTTATTTGACGTTGTTGTTGTTGTTTATTTGACGTTGTTGTTGTTGTTTATTTGACGTTGTTATTGTTGTTGTTATTGTTGTTGTTTATTTGACGTTGTTGTTGTTGACGTTGTTGTTGTTGTTTATTTGACATTGTTAATGTTGTTGACATTGTTGTTGTTTTTGTTGTTGTTGTTGTTGTTGTTGTTTTTTATTTGACGTTGTTGTTGTTTATTTGACGTTATTGTTGTTGTTGTTGTTTATTTGATGTTGTTTTAGTTATTGTTATTTATTTGACGTTGTTGTTGTTTTTTATTTGACGTTGTTGTTGTCGACATTTTTGTTGTTGTTGTTGTTTATTTGACGTTGTTATTGTTGTTTATTTGACGTAGTTGTTGTTATTGACGTTGTTGTTGTTGTTGTTTATTTGACGTTTTTGTTGTTGTTGATGTTGTTGTTGTTGTTTTTTATTTGACATTGTTGTTGTTGCTGTTTATTTGACGTTGTTGTTGTTGTTTATTTGACGTTGTTGTTGTTGTTGTTGTTGTTGTTATTGTTGTTATTGTTGTTGCTTATTTGACGTTGTTGTTATTATTGTTGTTTATTTGACCTTGTTGTTGTTGTTATTCATTTGACGTTGTTGTTGTTTATTTGACGTTGTTGTTGTTGTTCTTTATTTGACGATGTTGTTGTCGTTGTTTTTGTTGTTTATTTGAGGTTGTTGTTGTTATTTATTTGATGTTGTTGGTGTTGTTGTTTATTTGACGTTGTTGTTAACGTTGTTGTTGTTGTTGTTTATTTGACATTGTTGTTGTTGTTTATTTGACTTTGTTGTTGTTGTTGACGTTGTTGTTATTGTTGTTATTTATTTGATGTTGTTATTGTTGTTGTTGACATAGTTGTTGTTGTTTATTTGACGTTGTTGTTGTTGTTGCCGTTGTTGTTTATTTGACATTGTTGTTGTTGTTTATTTGACGTTGTTGTTGTTGACGTTGTTGTTGTTGTTGTTTTTGTTGTTGTTGTTGTTGTTGTTGTTTTTTATTTGACGTTGTTGTTGTTTATTTGACGTTGTTGTTGTTCTTGTTGTTTATTTGATGTTGTTTTAGTTGTTGTTGTTTATTTGACGTTGTTGTTGTTGACATTGTTGTTGTTGTTGTTGTTTATTTGACGTTGTTGTTATTGTTGTTTATTTGACGTAGTTGTTGTTATTGACGTTGTTGTTGTTGTTGTTTATTTGATGTTTTTGTTGTTGTTGATGTTGTTGTTGTTGTTTTTTATTTGACGTTGTTGTTGTTGCTGTTTATTTGACGTTGTTAATGTTGTTTATTTGACGTTGTTGTTGTTGTTGTTGTAATTGTTATTGTTGTTATTATTGTTGCTTATTTGACGTTGTTGTTATTATTGTTGTTTATTTGACCTTGTTGTTGTTGTTATTCATTTGACGTTGTTGTTGTTGTTTATTTGACGTTATTGTTGTTGTTGTTGTTGTTCTTTATTTTACGTTGTTGTTGTCGTTGTTTTTGTTGTTTATTTGACGTTGTTGTTGTTATTTATTTGACGTTGTTGTTGTAGTTGTTGTTTATTTGACATTGTTGTTAACGTTGTTGTTGTTGTTGTTGTTTATTTGACGTTGTTGTTGTTGTTGTTGTTGTTCTTGTTTATTTGACTTTGTTGTTATTGTTGACGTTGTTGTTGTTGTTGTTGTTTATTAGATGTTGTTATTGTTGTTGTTGACATAGTTATTGTTGTTTATTTGACGTTGTTGTTGTTGTTGCCGTTGTTGTTTATTTGACATTGTTGTTGTTGTTTATTTGACGTTGTTGTTGTTGACGTTGTTGTTGTTGTTGTTTATTGGACATTGTTGTTGTTGTTTATTTGACATTGTTGTTGTTATTGTTATTTATTTGACGTTGTTGTTGTTGTTGTTTATTTGACATTATTGTTGTTGTTGTTGTTTATTTGACGTTGTTGTTTATTTGACGTTGTTGTTGTTGTTGTTTATTTGACGTTGTTGTTGTTATTTGAAGTTGTTATTGTTGTTGTATTTGTTGTTGTTGTTGTTGTTATTTATTTGACGTTGTTGTTGTTGTTTATTTGACGTTGTTGTTGTTGTTTATTTGACGTTGTTATTGTTGTTGTTATTGTTGTTGTTTATTTGACGTTGTTGTTGTTGACGTTGTTGTTGTTGTTTATTTGACATTGTTAATGTTGTTGACATTGTTGTTGTTTTTGTTGTTGTTGTTGTTGGTGTTGTTTTTTATTTGACGTTGTTGTTGTTTATTTGACGTTATTGTTGTTGTTGTTGTTTATTTGATGTTGTTTTAGTTATTGTTATTTATTTGACGTTGTTGTTGTTTTTTATTTGACGTTGTTGTTGTTGACATTTTTGTTGTTGTTGTTGTTTATTTGACGTTGTTGTTGTTATTTATTTGACGTAGTTGTTGTTATTGACATTGTTGTTGTTGTTGTTTATTTGACGTTTTTGTTGTTGTTGATGCTGTTGTTGTTGTTTTTTATTTGACGTTGTTGTTGTTGCTGTTTATTTGACGTTGTTGTTGTTGTTTATTTGACGTTGTTGTTGTTGTTGTTGTTGTAATTGCTATTGTTGTTATTGTTGTTGCTTATTTGACATTGTTGTTATTATTGTTGTTTATTTGACCTTGTTGTTGTTGTTATTCATTTGACGTTGTTGTTGTTGTTTATTTGACGTTGTTGTTGTTGTTGTTCTTTATTTGACGATGTTGTTGTCGTTGTTTTTGTTGTTTATTTGACGTTGTTGTTGTTATTTATTTGATGTTGTTCGTGTTGTTGTTTATTTGACGTTGTTGTTAACGTTGTTGTTGTTGTTGTTTATTTGACGTTGTTGTTGTTATTGTTGACTTGTTGTTGTTGTTGTTATTTATTTGATGTTGTTATTGTTGTTGTTGACATAGTTGTTGTTGTTTATTTGACGTTGTTGTTGTTGCCGTTGTTGTTTATTTGACATTGTTGTTGTTGTTTATTTGACGTTGTTGTTGTTGATGTTGTTGTTGTTGTTGTTGTTTTTGTTGTTGTTGTTGTTGTTGTTGTTTTTTATTTGACGTTGTTGTTGTTTATTTGACGTTGTTGTTGTTGTTGTTGTTTATTTGATGTTGTTTTAGTTATTGTTGATTATTTGACGTTGTTATTGTTGTTTATTTGACGTTGTTTTTGTTATTTGATGTTGTTGTTGTTGTTGTTATTGTTGTATTTGTTGTTGTTGTTGTTATTGTTGTATTTGTTGTTGTTGTTGTTGTTGTTTTTGCTTATTTGACGTTGTTGTTATTGTTGCTATTTTTTTGACATTGTTGTTGTTGTTGTTTATTTGACGTTGTTGTTGTTGTTGTTGTTTATTTGACATTGTTGTTGTTGTTGTTGTATTTGTTATTCTTGTTGGTTATTTGACGTTGTTGTTATTGTTGTTGGTTATTTGACGTTGTTGTTGTTATTATTCATTTGACGTTGTTGTTGTTGTTGTTTATTTGACGTTGTTGTTGTTGTTGTTCTTTATTTGACGTTGTTGTTGTCGTTGTTGTTGTCGTTGTTTTAGTTGTTTATTTGACGTTGTTGTTGTTATTTATTTGACGTTGTTCTTGTTGTTGTTTATTTGACGTTGTTGTTGACGTTGTTGTTGTTGTTTATTTGACATTGTTGTTGTTGTTGTTTATTTGATGTTGTTTTAGTTGTTGTTGTTTATTTGACGTTGTTGTTGTTTTTTA
>OX451735.1:1400414538-1400417038 GCA_948472305.1 Vicia faba
CGTTGTTGTTATTGTTGTTGTTTATTTGACGTTGTTGTTGTTGTTATTCATTTGACGTTGTTGTTGTTGTTGTTGTTTATTTGACGTTGTTGTTGTTGTTGTTGTTCTTTATTTGACGTTGTTGTTGTCGTTGTTTTAGTTGTTTATTTGACGTTGTTGTTGTTATTTATTTGACGTTGTTCTTGTTGTTGTTTATTTGACGTTGTAGTTGACGTTGTTGTTGTTGTTTATTTGACATTGTTGTTGTTGTTGTTTATTTGATGTTGTTTTAGTTGTTGTTGTTTATTTGACGTTGTTGTTGTTTTTTATTTGACGTTGTTGTTATTGACATTGTTGTTGTTGTTGTTTATATGACGTTGTTGTTGTTGTTTATTTGACGTAGTTGTTGTTATTGACGTTGTTGTTGTTGTTGTTGCTTATTTGACGTTTTTGTTGTTGTTGATGTTGTTGTTGTTGTTGTTTTTTATTTGACGTTGTTGTTGTTTATTTGACGTTGTTGTTGTTCTTGTTGTTTATTTGATGTTGTTTTAGTTGTTGTTGTTTATTTGAAGTTGTTGTTGTTGACATTGTTGTTGTTGTTTATTTGACGTTGTTGTTGTTGTGGTTTATTTGACGTAGTTGTTGTTATTTACGTTGTTGTTGTTGTTGTTTATTTGATGTTTTTGTTGTTGTTGATGTTGTTGTTGTTGTTTTTTATTTGACGTTGTTGTTGTTGCTGTTTATTTGACGTTGTTAATGTTGTTTATTTGACGTTGTTGTTGTTGTTGTAATTGTTATTGTTGTTATTATTGTTGCTTATTTGACGTTGTTGTTATTATTGTTGTTTATTTGACCTTGTTGTTGTTGTTATTCATTTGACGTTGTTGTTGTTGTTTATTTGACGATATTGTTGTTGTTGTTGTTGTTCTTTATTTTACGTTGTTGTTGTCGTTGTTTTTGTTGTTTATTTGACGTTGTTGTTGTTATTTATTTGACGTTGTTGTTGTTGTTGTTTATTTGACATTGTTGTTAACGTTGTTGTTGTTGTTGTTGTTTATCTGACGTTGTTGTTGTTGTTGTTGTTGTTGTTGTTGTTTATTTGACTTTGTTGTTATTGTTGACGTTGTTGTTGTTGTTGTTTATTAGATGTTGTTATTGTTGTTGTTGACAAAGTTGTTGTTGTTTATTTGACGTTGTTGTTGTTGTTGCCGTTGTTGTTTATTTGACATTGTTGTTGTTGTTTTTTTGACGTTGTTGTTATTGACGTTGTTGTTGTTGTTGTTTATTGGACATTGTTGTTGTTGTTTATTTGACATTGTTGTTGTTGTTGTTATTTATTTGACGTTGTTGTTGTTGTTGTTTATTTGACATTATTGTTGTTGTTGTTGTTGTTTATTTGACGTTGTTGTTGTTGTTTATTTGACGTTGTTGTTGTTATTTGAAGTTGTTATTGTTGTTGTATTTGTTGTTGTTGTTGTTGTTATTTATTTGACGTTGTTGTTGTTGTTTATTTGACGTTGTTGTTGTTGTTTATTTGACGTTGTTATTGTTGTTGTTATTGTTGTTGTTTATTTGACGTTGTTGTTGTTGACGTTGTTGTTGTTGTTTATTTGACATTGTTAATGTTGTTGACATTGTTGTTGTTTTTGTTGTTGTTGTTGTTGTTGTTGTTGTTGTTTTTTATTTGACGTTGTTGTTGTTTATTTGACGTTATTGTTGTTGTTGTTGTTTATTTGATGTTGTTTTAGTTATTGTTGTATATTTGACGTTGTTGTTGTTTTTTATTTGACGTTGTTGTTGTTGACATTTTTGTAGTTGTTGTTGTTTATTTGACGTAGTTGTTGTTATTGACGTTGTTGTTGTTGTTGTTGTTGTTTATTTGACGTTTTTGTTGTTGTTGATGCTGTTGTTGTTGTTTTTTATTTGACGTTGTTGTTGTTGCTGTTTATTTGACGTTGTTGTTGTTGTTTATTTGACGTTAGTGTTGTTGTTGTAATTGTTATTGTTGTTATTGTTGTTGCTTATTTGACGTTGTTGTTAATATTGTTGTTTATTTGACCTTGTTGTTGTTGTTATTCATTTGACGTTGTTGTTGTTGTTTATTTGACGTTGTTGTTGTTGTTCTTTATTTGACGATGTTGTTGTCGTTGTTTTTGTTGTTTATTTGACGTTGTTGTTGTTATTTATTTGATGTTGTTGGTGTTGTTGTTTATTTGATGTTGTTGTTAACGTTGTTGTTGTTGTTGTTTATTTGACGTTGTTGTTGTTGTTTATTTGACTTTGTTGTTGTTGTTGACGTTGTTGTTGTTGTTGTTATTTATTTGATGTTGTTATTGTTGTTGTTGACATAGTTGTTGTTGTTTATTTGACGTTGTTGTTGTTGTTGCCGTTGTTGTTTATTTGACATTGTTGTTGTTGTTTATTTGACGTTGTTGTTGTTGACGTTGTTGTTGTTGACGTTGTTGTTGTTGTTTTTGTTGTTGTTGTTGTTGTTGTTGTTGTTGTTGTTTTTTATTTAACG
>OX451735.1:1400427038-1400429538 GCA_948472305.1 Vicia faba
ATTTGACGTTGTTGTTGTTGTTTATTTGACGTTGTTATTGTTGTTGTTTATTTGACGTTGTTGTTGTTAACGTTGTTGTTGTTGTTTATTTGACATTGTTAATGTTGTTGACATTGTTGTTGTTTTTGTTGTTGTTGTTGTTGTTGTTGTTTTTTATTTGACGTTGTTGTTGTTTATTTGACGTTATTGTTGTTGTTGTTGTGTATTTGATGTTGTTTTAGTTATTGTTGTATATTTGACGTTGTTGTTATTTTTTATTTGACGTTGTTGTTGTTGACATTTTTGTTGTTGTTGTTGTTGTTGTTTATTTGACATTTTTGTTGTTGTTGATGCTGTTGTTGTTGTTTTTTATTTGACGTTGTTGTTGTTGCTGTTTATTTGACGTTGTTGTTGTTGTTTATTTGACGTTGTTGTTGTTGTTGTAATTGTTATTGTTGTTATTGTTGTTGCTTATTTGACGTTGTTGTTATTATTGTTGTTTATTTGACCTTGTTGTTGTTGTTATTCATTTGACGTTGTTGTTGTTGTTTATTTGACGTTGTTGTTGTTGTTCTTTATTTGACGATGTTGTTGTCGTTGTTTTTGTTGTTTATTTGACGTTGTTGTTGTTATTTATTTGATGTTGTTGGTGTTGTTGTTTATTTGACGTTGTTGTTAACGTTGTTGTTGTTGTTGTTTATTTGACGTTGTTGTTGTTGTTTATTTGACTTTGTTGTCGTTGTTGACGTTGTTGTTGTTGTTGTTATTTATTTGATGTTGTTATTGTTGTTGTTGACATAGTTGTTGTTGTTTATTTGACGTTGTTGTTGTTGTTGCCGTTGTTGTTTATTTGACATTGTTGTTGTTGTTTATTTGACGTTGTTGTTGTTGACGTTGTTGTTGTTGACGTTGTTGTTGTTGTTTTTGTTGTTGTTGTTGTTGTTGTTGTTGTTGTTGTTTTTTATTTAACGTTGTTGTTGTTTATTTGACGTTGTTGTTGTTGTTGTTGTTTATTTGATGTTGTTTTAGTTATTGTTGTTTATTTGACGTTGTTATTGTTGTTTATTTGACGTTGTTTTTGTTATTTGATGTTGTTGTTGTTGTTGTTATTGTTGTATTTCTTGTTGTTGTTATTATTGTTGTATTTGTTGTTGTTGTTGTTGTTGTTTTTGCTTATTTGACGTTGTTGTTATTGTTGGTATTTTTTTGACATTGTTGTTGTTGTTGTTTATTTGACGTTGTTGTTGTTGTTGTTTATTTGACATTGTTGTTGTTGTATTTGTTATTGTTGTTATTGTTGTTGCTTATTTGACGTTGTTGTTATTGTTGTTGTTTATTTGACGTTGTTGTTGTTGTTATTCATTTGACGTTGTTGTTGTTGTTGTTGTTTATTTGACGTTGTTGTTGTTGTTGTTGTTCTTTATTTGACGTTGTTGTTGTCGTTGTTTTAGTTGTTTATTTGACGTTGTTGTTGTTATTTATTTGACGTTGTTCTTGTTGTTGTTTATTTGACGTTGTAGTTGACGTTGTTGTTGTTGTTTATTTGACATTGTTGTTGTTGTTGTTTATTTGATGTTGTTTTAGTTGTTGTTGTTTATTTGACGTTGTTGTTGTTTTTTATTTGACGTTGTTGTTATTGACATTGTTGTTGTTGTTGTTTATATGACGTTGTTAATGTTGTTTATTTGACGTAGTTGTTGTTATTGACGTTGTTGTTGTTGTTGTTGCTTATTTGACGTTTTTGTTGTTGTTGATGTTGTTGTTGTTGTTGTTTTTTATTTGACGTTGTTGTTGTTTATTTGACGTTGTTGTTGTTCATTTGATGTTGTTTTAGTTGTTGTTGTTTATTTGAAGTTGTTGTTGTTGACATTGTTGTTGTTGTTTATTTGACGTTGTTGTTGTTGTTGTTTATTTGACGTAGTTGTTGTTATTTACGTTGTTGTTGTTGTTGTTTATTTGATGTTTTTGTTGTTGTTGATGTTGTTGTTGTTGTTTTTTATTTGACGTTGTTGTTGTTGCTGTTTATTTGACGTTGTTAATGTTGTTTATTTGACGTTGTTGTTGTTGTTGTAATTTTTATTGTTGTTATTATTGTTGCTTATTTGACGTTGTTGTTATTATTGTTGTTTATTTGACCTTGTTGTTGTTGTTATTCATTTGACGTTGTTGTTGTTGTTTATTTGACGTTATTGTTGTTGTTGTTGTTCTTTATTTTACGTTGTTGTTGTCGTTGTTTTTGTTGTTTATTTGACGTTGTTGTTGTTATTTATTTGACGTTGTTGTTGTTGTTGTTTATTTGACATTGTTGTTAACGTTGTTGTTGTTGTTGTTGTTTATCTGACGTTGTTGTTGTTGTTGTTGTTGTTGTTTATTTGACTTTGTTGTTATTGTTGACATTGTTGTTGTTGTTGTTGTTTATTAGATGTTGTTATTGTTGTTGTTGACGTTGTTGTTGTTGTTTATTTGACGTTGTTGTTGTTGTTGCCGTTGTTGTTTATTTGACATTGTTGTTGTTGTTTAT
>OX451735.1:1400432038-1400437038 GCA_948472305.1 Vicia faba
TGTTGTTTATTTGACGTTGTTGTTGTTATTTATTTGACGTTGTTGTTGTTGTTGTTTATTTGACATTGTTGTTAACGTTGTTGTTGTTGTTGTTGTTTATCTGACGTTGTTGTTGTTGTTGTTGTTGTTGTTGTTTATTTGACTTTGTTGTTATTGTTGACGTTGTTGTTGTTGTTGTTTATTAGATGTTGTTATTGTTGTTGTTGACAAAGTTGTTGTTGTTTATTTGACGTTGTTGTTGTTGTTGCCGTTGTTGTTTATTTGACATTGTTGTTGTTGTTTTTTTGACGTTGTTGTTATTGACGTTGTTGTTGTTGTTGTTTATTGGACATTGTTGTTGTTGTTTATTTGACATTGTTGTTGTTGTTGTTATTTATTTGACGTTGTTGTTGTTGTTGTTTATTTGACATTATTGTTGTTGTTGTTGTTGTTTATTTGACGTTGTTGTTGTTGTTTATTTGACGTTGTTGTTGTTGTTTATTTGACGTTGTTGTTGTTATTTGAAGTTGTTATTGTTGTTGTATTTGTTGTTGTTGTTGTTGTTATTTATTTGACGTTGTTGTTGTTGTTTATTTGACGTTGTTGTTGTTGTTTATTTGACGTTGTTATTGTTGTTGTTATTGTTGTTGTTTATTTGACGTTGTTGTTGTTGACGTTGTTGTTGTTGTTTATTTGACATTGTTAATGTTGTTGACATTGTTGTTGTTTTTGTTGTTGTTGTTGTTGTTGTTGTTGTTGTTTTTTATTTGACGTTGTTGTTGTTTATTTGACGTTATTGTTGTTGTTGTTGTTTATTTGATGTTGTTTTAGTTATTGTTGTATATTTGACGTTGTTGTTGTTTTTTATTTGACGTTGTTGTTGTTGACATTTTTGTAGTTGTTGTTGTTTATTTGACGTAGTTGTTGTTATTGACGTTGTTGTTGTTGTTGTTGTTGTTTATTTGACGTTTTTGTTGTTGTTGATGCTGTTGTTGTTGTTTTTTATTTGACGTTGTTGTTGTTGCTGTTTATTTGACGTTGTTGTTGTTGTTTATTTGACGTTGTTGTTGTTGTTGTAATTGTTATTGTTGTTATTGTTGTTGCTTATTTGACGTTGTTGTTAATATTGTTGTTTATTTGACCTTGTTGTTGTTGTTATTCATTTGACGTTGTTGTTGTTGTTTATTTGACGTTGTTGTTGTTGTTCTTTATTTGACGATGTTGTTGTCGTTGTTTTTGTTGTTATTTATTTGATGTTGTTGGTGTTGTTGTTTATTTGATGTTGTTGTTAACGTTGTTGTTGTTGTTGTTTATTTGACGTTGTTGTTGTTGTTTATTTGACTTTGTTGTTGTTGTTGACGTTGTTGTTGTTGTTGTTATTTATTTGATGTTGTTATTGTTGTTGTTGACATAGTTGTTGTTGTTTATTTGACGTTGTTGTTGTTGTTGCCGTTGTTGTTTATTTGACATTGTTGTTGTTGTTTATTTGACGTTGTTGTTGTTGACGTTGTTGTTGTTGACGTTGTTGTTGTTGTTTTTGTTGTTGGTGTTGTTGTTGTTGTTGTTGTTTTTTATTTAACGTTGTTGTTGTTTATTTGACGTTGTTGTTGTTGTTGTTGTTTATTTGATGTTGTTTTAGTTATTGTTGTTTATTTGACGTTGTTATTGTTGTTTATTTGACGTTGTTTTTGTTATTTGATGTTGTTGTTGTTGTTGTTATTGTTGTATTTGTTGTTGTTGTTATTATTGTTGTATTTGTTGTTGTTGTTGTTGTTGTTGTTGTTTTTGCTTATTTGACGTTGTTGTTATTGTTGCTTTTTTTTTGACATTGTTGTTGTTGTTGTTTATTTGACGTTGTTGTTGTTGTTGTTGTTTATTTGACATTGTTGTTGTTGTATTTGTTATTGTTGTTATTGTTGTTGCTTATTTGACGTTGTTGTTATTGTTGTTGTTTATTTGACGTTGTTGTTGTTGTTATTCATTTGACGTTGTTGTTGTTGTTGTTTATTTGACGTTGTTGTTGTTGTTGTTCTTTATTTGACGTTGTTGTTGTCGTTGTTTTAGTTGTTTATTTGACGTTGTTGTTGTTATTTATTTGACGTTGTTCTTGTTGTGGTTTATTTGACGTTGTTGTTGACGTTGTTGTTGTTGTTGTTTATTTGACATTGTTGTTGTTGTTGTTTATTTGATGTTGTTTTAGTTGTTGTTGTTTATTTGACGTTGTTGTTGTTTTTTATTTGACGTTGTTGTTATTGACATTGTTGTTGTTGTTGTTTATATGACGTTGTTGTTGTTGTTGCTTATTTGACGTTTTTGTTGTTGTTGATGTTGTTGTTGTTGTTGTTTTTTATTTGACGTTGTTGTTGTTTATTTGACGTTGTTGTTGTTCTTGTTGTTTATTTGATGTTGTTTTAGTTGTTGTTGTTTATTTGAAGTTGTTGTTGTTGACATTGTTGTTGTTGTTGTTTATTTGACGTTGTTGTTGTTGTTGTTTATTTGACGTAGTTGTTGTTATTTACGTTGTTGTTGTTGTTTATTTGATGTTTTTGTTGTTGTTGATGTTGTTGTTGTTGTTTTTTATTTGGCGTTGTTGTTGTTGCTGTTTATTTGACGTTGTTAATGTTGTTTATTTGACGTTGTTGTTGTTGTTGTAATTGTTATTGTTGTTATTATTGTTGCTTATTTGACGTTGTTGTTATTATTGTTGTTTATTTGACCTTGTTGTTGTTGTTATTCATTTGACGTTGTTGTTGTTGTTTATTTGACGTTATTGTTGTTGTTGTTGTTGTTCTTTATTTTACGTTGTTGTTGTCGTTGTTTTTGTTGTTTATTTGACGTTGTTGTTATTATTTATTTGACGTTGTTGTTGTTGTTGTTTATTTGACATTGTTGTTAACGTTGTTGTTGTTGTTGTTGTTTATCTGACGTTGTTGTTATTGTTGTTGTTTATTTGATTTTGTTGTTATTGTTGACGTTGTTGTTGTTGTTGTTGTTTATTAGATGTTGTTATTGTTGTTGTTGACATAGTTGTTGTTGTTTATTTGACGTTGTTGTTGTTGTTGCCGTTGTTGTTTATTTGACGTTGTTGTTGTTGTTTATGAGACGTTGTTGTTGTTGACGTTGTTGTTGTTGTTGTTGTTTATTGGACATTGTTGTTGTTGTTTATTTGACATTGTTGTTGTTGTTGTTATTTATTTGACGTTGTTGTTGTTGTTGTTTATTTGACATTATTGTTGTTGTTGTTGTTGTTGTTTATTTGACGTTGTTGTTTATTTGACGTTGTTGTTGTTGTTTATTTGACGTTGTTGTTGTTATTTGAAGTTGTTATTGTTGTTGTATTTGTTGTTGTTGTTGTTGTTATTTATTTAACGTTGTTGTTGTTGTTTATTTGACGTTGTTGTTGTTGTTTATTTGACGTTGTTATTGTTGTTGTTATTGTTGTTGTTTATTTGACGTTGTTGTTGTTGACGTTGTTGTTGTTGTTTATTTGACATTGTTAATGTTGTTGACATTGTTGTTGTTTTTGTTGTTGTTGTTGTTGTTGTTGTTTTTTATTTGACGTTGTTGTTGTTTATTTGACGTTATTGTTGTTGTTGTTGTTTATTTGATGTTGTTTTAGTTATTGTTGTATATTTGACGTTGTTGTTGTTTTTTATTTGACGTTGTTGTTGTTGACATTTTTGTTGTTGTTGTTGTTTATTTGACGTTGTTGTTGTTGTTTATTTGACGTAGTTGTTGTTATTGACGTTGTTGTTGTTGTTGTTGTTGTTGTTTATTTGACGTTTTTGTTGTTGTTGATGCTGTTGTTGTTGTTTTTTATTTGACGTTGTTGTTGTTGTTGTTTATTTGACGTTGTTGTTGTTGTTTATTTGACGTTGTTGTTGTAATTGTTATTGTTGTTATTGTTGTTGCTTATTTGACGTTGTTGTTATTATTGTTGTTTATTTGACCTTGTTGTTGTTGTTATTCATTTGACGTTGTTGTTGTTGTTTATTTGACGTTGTTGTTGTTGTTGTTCTTTATTTGACGATGTTGTTGTCGTTGTTTTTGTTGTTTATTTGACGTTGTTGTTGTTATTTATTTGATGTTGTTGGTGTTGTTGTTTATTTGACGTTGTTGTTAACGTTGTTGTTGTTGTTGTTTATTTGACGTTGTTGTTGTTGTTTATTTGACTTTGTTGTTGTTGTTGACGTTGTTGTTGTTGTTGTTATTTATTTGATGTTGTTATTGTTGTTGTTGACATAGTTGTTGTTGTTTATTTGACGTTGTTGTTGTTGTTGCCGTTGTTGTTTATTTGACATTGTTGTTGTTGTTTATTTGACGTTGTTGTTGTTGACGTTGTTGTTGTTGACGTTGTTGTTGTTGTTTTTGTTGTTGTTGTTGTTGTTGTTGTTGTTGTTTTTTATTTAACGTTGTTGTTGTTTATTTGACGTTGTTGTTGTTGTTGTTGTTTATTTGATGTTGTTTTAGTTATTGTTGTTTATTTGACGTTGTTATTGTTGTTTATTTGACGTTGTTTTTGTTATTTGATGTTGTTGTTGTTGTTATTGTTGTATTTGTTGTTGTTGTTATTATTGTTGTATTTGTTGTTGTTGTTGTTGTTGTTTTTGCTTATTTGACGTTGTTGTTATTGTTGCTATTTTTTTGACATTGTTGTTGTTGTTGTTTATTTGACGTTGTTGTTGTTGTTTATTTGACATTGTTGTTGTTGTTGTTGTATTTGTTATTGTTGTTATTGTTGTTGCTTATTTGACGTTGTTGTTATTGTTGTTGTTTATTTGATGTTGTTGTTGTTGTTATTCATTTGACGTTGTTGTTGTTGTTGTTGTTTATTTGACGTTGTTGTTGTTGTTGTTCTTTATTTGACGTTATTGTTGTCGTTGTTTTAGTTGTTTATTTGACGCTGTTGTTGTTATTTATTTGACGTTGTTGTTGTTGTTGTTTATTTGACGTTGTTGTTGTTGTTTATTTGACATTGTTGTTGTTGTTGTTTATTTGACGTTGTTGTTATTGTTGTTTAT
>OX451735.1:1400447038-1400452038 GCA_948472305.1 Vicia faba
TTTGACGTTGTTGTTATTATTGTTGTTTATTTCACCTTGTTGTTGTTGTTATTCATTTGACGTTGTTGTTGTTGTTTATTTGACGTTGTTGTTGTTGTTGTTGTTCTTTATTTGACGATGTTGTTGTCGTTGTTTTTGTTGTTTATTTGACGTTGTTGTTGTTATTTATTTGATGTTGTTGGTGTTGTTGTTTATTTGACGTTGTTGTTAACGTTGTTGTTGTTGTTGTTTATTTGACGTTGTTATTGTTGTTTATTTGACTTTGTTGTTGTTGTTGACGTTGTTGTTGTTGTTGTTGTTATTTATTTAATGTTGTTATTGTTGTTGTTGACATAGTTGTTGTTGTTTATTTGACGTTGTTGTTGTTGTTGCCGTTGTTGTTTATTTGACATTGTTGTTGTTGTTTATTTGACGTTGTTGTTGTTGACGTTGTTGTTGTTGTTGTTTTTGTTGTTGTTGTTGTTGTTGTTTTTTATTTGACGTTGTTGTTGTTTATTTGACGTTGTTGTTGTTGTTGTTTATTTGATGTTGTTTTAGTTATTGTTGTTTATTTGACGTTGTTATTGTTGTTTATTTGACGTTGTTTTTGTTATTTGATGTTGTTGTTGTTGTTGTTATTGTTGTATTTGTTGTTGTTGTTGTTATTGTTGTATTTGTTGTTGTTGTTGTTGTTGTTTTTGCTTATTTGACGTTGTTGTTATTGTTGCTATTTTTTTGACATTGTTGTTGTTGTTGTTTATTTGACGTTGTTGTTGTTGTTGTTGTTTATTTGACATTGTTGTTGTTGTTGTTGTATTTGTTATTGTTGTTGCTTATTTGACGTTGTTGTTATTGTTGTTGTTTATTTGACGTTGTTGTTGTTGTTATTCATTTGACGTTGTTGTTGTTGTTGTTTATTTGGCGTTGTTGTTGTTGTTGTTGTTCTTTATTTGACGTTGTTGTTGTCGTTGTTTTAGTTATTTACTTGACGTTGTTGTTTTTATTTATTTGACGTTGTTGTTGTTGTTGTTTATTTGACGTTGTTGTTGACGTTGTTGTTGTTTTTTTATTTGACATTGTTGTTGTTGTTGTTTATTTGATGTTGTTTTAGTTGTTGTTGTTTATTTGACGTTGTTGTTGTTTTTTATTTGACGTTGTTGTTATTGACATTGTTGTTGTTGTTTATATGACGTTGTTGTTGTTGTTTATTTGACGTAGTTGTTGTTATTGACGTTGTTGTTGTTGTTGTTGTTGCTTATTTGACGTTTTTGTTGTTGTTGATGTTGTTGTTGTTGTTGTTTTTTATTTGACGTTGTTGTTGTTTATTTGACGTTGCTGTTGTTCTTGTTGTTTATTTGATGTTGTTTTAGTTGTTGTTGTTTATTTGACGTTGTTGTTGTTGACATTGTTGTTGTTGTTGTTTATTTGACGTTGTTGTTGTTGTTTATTTGACGTTGTTGTTGTTGTTTATTTGACGTAGTTGTTGTTATTGACGTTGTTGTTGTTGTTGTTGTTTATTTGATGTTTTTGTTGTTGTTGACGTTGTTGTTGTTGATGTTGACGTTGTTGTTGTTGCTGTTTATTTGACGTTGTTAATGTTGTTTATTTGACGTTGTTGTTGTTGTTGTTGTTGTAATTGTTATTGTTGTTATTATTGTTGCTTATTTGACGTTGTTGTTATTATTGTTGTTTATTTGACCTTGTTGTTGTTGTTATTCATTTGACGTTGTTGTTGTTTATTTGACGTTATTGTTGTTGTTGTTGTTGTTCTTTATTTTACGTTGTTGTTGTCGTTGTTTTTGTTGTTTATTTGACGTTGTTGTTGTTATTTATTTGACGTTGTTGTTGTTGTTTATTTGACATTGTTGTTAACGTTGTTGTTGTTGTTGTTTATTTGACGTTGTTGTTGTTGTTGTTGTTGTTGATGTTTATTTGACTTTGTTGTTATTGTTGACGTTGTTGTTGTTGTTGTTTATTAGATGTTGTTATTGTTGTTGTTGACATAGTTGTTGTTGTTTATTTGACGTTGTTGTTGTTGCCGTTGTTGTTTATTTGACATTGTTGTTGTTGTTTATTTGACATTGTTGTTGTTCACGTTGTTGTTGTTGTTGTTTATTGGACATTGTTGTTGTTGTTTATTCGACATTGTTGTTGTTGTTGTTTCATTGACGTTGTTGTTGTTGTTGTTTATTTGACATTGTTGTTGTTGTTGTTGTATTTGTTATTGTTGTTGCTTATTTGACGTTGTTGTTATTGTTGTTGTTTATTTGACGTTGTTGTTGTTGTTATTCATTTGACGTTGTTGTTGTTGTTGTTTATTTGACGTTGTTGTTGTTGTTGTTGTTGTTCTTTATTTGACGTTGTTGTTGTCGTTGTTTTAGTTGTTTATTTGACGTTGTTGTTTTTATTTATTTGACGTTGTTGTTGTTGTTGTTTATTTGACGTTGTTGTTAACATTGTTGTTGTTGTTTATTTGACATTGTTGTTGTTGTTGTTTATTTGATGTTGTTTTAGTTGTTGTTGTTTATTTGACGTTGTTGTTGTTTTTTATTTGATGTTGTTGTTATTGACATTGTTGTTGTTGTTGTTTATATGACGTTGTTGTTGTTGTTTATTTGACGTAGTTGTTGTTATTGACGTTGTTGTTGTTGTTGTTGCTTATTTGACGTTTTTGTTGTTGTTGATGTTGTTGTTGTTGTTGTTTTTTATTTGACGTTGTTGTTGTTTATTTGACGTTGCTGTTGTTCTTGTTGTTTATTTGATGTTGTTTTAGTTGTTGTTGTTTATTTGACGTTGTTGTTGTTGACATTGTTGTTGTTGTTGTTTATTTGACGTTGTTGTTGTTGTTGTTTATTTGACGTAGTTGTTGTTATTGACGTTGTTGTTGTTGTTGTTGTTGTTTATTTGATGTTTTTGTTGTTGTTGTTGATGTTGTTGTTGTTGTTTTTTATTTGACGTTGTTGTTGTTGCTGTTTATTTGACGTTGTTAATGTTGTTTATTTGACGTCGTTGTTGTTGTTGTTGTAATTGTTATTGTTGTTATTATTGTTGCTTATTTGACGTTGTTGTTATTATTGTTGTTTATTTGACCTTGTTGTTGTTGTTATTCATTTGACGTTGTTGTTGTTGTTTATTTGACGTTATTGTTGTTGTTGTTGTTGTTCTTTATTTTACGTTGTTGTTGTCATTGTTTTTGTTGTTTATTTGACGTTGTTGTTGTTGTTGTTTATTTGACATTGTTGTTAACGTTGTTGTTGTTGTTGTTTATTTGACGTTGTTGTTGTTGTTGTTGTTGATGTTTAATTGACTTTGTTGTTATTGTTGACGTTGTTGTTATTGTTGTTGTTGTTTATTAGATGTTGTTATTGTTGTTGTTGACATAGTTGTTGTTGTTTATTTGACGTTGTTGTTGTTGTTGCCGTTGTTGTTTATTTGACATTGTTGTTGTTGTTTATTTGACGTTGTTGTTGTTGACGTTGTTGTTGTTGTTGTTTATTGGACATTGTTGTTGTTGTTGTTTATTCGACATTGTTGTTGTTGTTGTTGTTATTTATTTGACGTTGTTGTTGTTGTTGTTGTTTATTTGACATTATTGTTGTTGTTGTTGTTGTTTATTTGACGTTGTTGTTGTTGTTTATTTGACGTTGTTGTTGTTATTTGAAGTTGTTATTGTTGTTGTATTTGTTGTTGTTGTTGTTGTTATTTATTTGACGTTGTTGTTGTTGTTTATTTAACGTTGTTGTTGTTGTTTATTTGACGTTGTTATTGTTGTTGTTATTGTTGTTGTTTATTTGACGTTGTTGTTGTTGACATTGTTGTTGTTGTTTATTTGACATTGTTAATGTTGTTGACATTGTTGTTGTTTTTGTTGTTGTTGTTGTTGTTGTTGTTTTTTATTTGACGTTGTTGTTGTTTATTTGACGTTATTGTTGTTGTTGTTGTTTATTTGATGTTGTTTTAGTTATTGTTGTATATTTGACGTTGTTGTTGTTGACATTTTTGTTGTTGTTGTTGTTTATTTGACGTTGTTGTTGTTGTTTATTTGACGTAGTTGTTGTTATTGACGTTGTTGTTGTTGTTGTTGTTATTTATTTGACATTTTTGTTGTTGTTGATGCTGTTGTTGTTGTTTTTTATTTGACGTTGTTGTTGTTGTTGTTTATTTGACGTTGTTGTTGTTGTTTATTTGACGTTGTTGTTGTTGTTGTTGTAATTGTTATTGTTGTTATTGTTGTTGCTTATTTGACGTTGTTGTTATTATTGTTGTTTATTTGACCTTGTTGTTGTTGTTATTCATTTGACATTGTTGTTGTTGTTGTTGTTTATTTGACGTTGTTGTTGTTGTTGTTCTTTATTTGACGATGTTGTTGTCGTTGTTTTTGTTGTTTATTTGACGTTGTTGTTGTTATTTATTTGATGTTGTTGGTGTTGTTGTTTATTTGACGTTGGTGTTAACGTTGTTGTTGTTGTTGTTTATTTGACGTTGTTGTTGTTGTTTATTTGACTTTGTTGTTGTTATTGACGTTGTTGTTGTTGTTGTTATTTATTTGATGTTCTTATTGTTGTTGTTGACATAGTTGTTGTTGTTTATTTGACGTTGTTGTTGTTGTTGCAGTTGTTGTTTATTTGACATTGTTGTGGTTGTTTATTTGACGTTGTTGTTGTTGACGTTGTTGTTGTTGACGTTGTTGTTGTTGTTTTTGTTGTTGTTGTTGTTGTTGTTGTTTTTTATTTAACGTTGTTGTTGTTTATTTGACGTTGTTGTTGTTGTTGTTGTTGTTTATTTGATGTTGTTTTAGTTATTGTTGTTTATTTGACGTTGTTATTGTTGTTTATTTGACGTTGTTTTTGTTATTTGATGTTGTTGTTGTTGTTGTTATTGTTGTATTTGTTGTTGTTGTTATTATTGTTGTATTTGTTTATGTTGTTGTTGTTGTTTTTGCTTATTTGACGTTGTTGTTATTGTTGCTATTTTTATGACATTATTGTTGTTGTTGTTTATTTGACGTTGTTGTTGTTGTT
>OX451735.1:1400457038-1400482038 GCA_948472305.1 Vicia faba
TTTGACGTTGTTATTGTTGTTGTTGTTGTTGTTGTTTATTTGATGTTATTGTTGTTGTTGACGTTGTTGTTGTTGTTGTTGTTTATTTGACGTTGTTAATGTTGTTGACATTGTTGTTGTTGTTTTTGTTGTTTATTTGATGTTGTTGCTGTTGTTGTTATTGTTGGTGTTATTGTTGTTTATTTGACGTTGTTGTTGACATTGTTATTGTTGTTGTTTATTTGACGTTGTTGTTGTTGTTATTGTTGTTGTTATTGTTGTTTATTTGACGTTGTTGTTGTTGACGTTGTTGTTGTTGTTGTTTATTTGATGTTGTTGTTGTTGTTGACATAGTTGTTGTTGTTTATTTGACATTGTTGTTGTTGTTGAAGTTGTTGTTTATTTGACATTGTTGTTGTTGTTTATTTGACTTTGTTGTTGTTGTTGACGTTGTTGTTGTACTTGTTTATTTGAACGTTGTTGTTGTTGTTTATTTGACGTTGAAGTTGTTGTTGTTTATTTGACGTTGTTGTTGTTATTTATTTGACGTTGAAGTTGTTGTTGTTTATTTGACGTTGTTGTTGTTTATTTGACGTTGTTATTGTTGTTGTTGTTGTTTATTTGACGTTGTTGTTGTTGTTGTCGTTGTTGTTTATTTGACGTTTTTGTTGTTGTTGTTTATTTGACGTTTTTGTTGTTGTTGCTTATTTGACATTGTTGTTGTTGTTGACGTTGTTGTTGTTGTTTATTGGACGTTGTTGTTGTTGTTTATTTGACATTGTTGTTGTTGTTGACGATGTTGTTGTTGTTGTTGTTTATTTGACGTTGCTGCTGTTGTTGTTTATTTGACGTTGTTGTTGTTGTTTATTTGACGTTGTTGTTGTTGTATTTGTTATTGTTGTTATTGTTGTTGCTTATTTGACGTTGTTGTTATTGTTGTTGTTTATTTGAGGTTGTTGTTGTTGTTATTCATTTGACGTTGTTGTTGTTGTTGTTGTTTATTTGACGTCGTCGTTGTTGTTAATGTTCTTTATTTGACGTTGTTGTTGTCATTGTTTTTGTTGTTTATTTGACGTTGTTGTTGTTATTTATTTGACGTTGTTGTTGTTGTTTATTTGACGTTGTTGTTGTTGTTGTTTATTTGACGTTGTTGTTGTTGTTGTTTATTTGACGTTGTTATTGTTGTTGTTTATTTGACGTTGTTGTTAACGTTGTTGTTGTTGTTGTTGTTTATTTGATGTTGTTGTTGTTGTTGTTTATTTGACATTATTGTTGTTGTTGACGTTGTTGTTGTTGTTGATTTGATGTTGTTATTGTTGTTGTTGACATAGTTGTTGTTGTTTATTTGACGTTGTTGTTGTTGTTGCCGTTGTTGTTTATTTGACGTTGTTGTTGTTGTTTATTTGACGTTGTTGTTGTTGTTGTTGACGTTGTTGTTGTTGTTGTTTACTGGACGTTGTTGTTGTTGTTGTTTATTTGACATTGTTGTTGTTGTTGTTGACGGTGTTGTTGTTGTTGTTGTTTATTTGACATTGTTGTTGTTGTTGTTATTTATTTGACGTTGTTGTTGTTGTTTTTTAATTGACATTATTGTTGTTGTTGTTGTTTATTTGACGTTGTTGTTTATTTGACGTTGTTGTTGTTGTTGGTTATTTTAAGTTGTTGTTGTTTTTGTTGTTGTTTATTTGACGTTGTTGTTTATTTGACGTTGTTGTTGTTGTTTATTTGGCGTTGTTGTTGTTATTTGAAGTTGTTGTTGTTGTTGTTGTTGTTTATTTGACGTTGTTGTTGTTGTTGTTTATTTGACGTTATTGTTGTTGTTTATTTGACGTTGTTATTGTTGTTGTTGTTGTTTATTTGACGTTGTTGTTGTTGTTGTTTATTTGACGTTGTTATTGTTGTTGTTGTTGTTGTTTATTTGATGTTGTTGTTGTTGTTGGCGTTGTTGTTGTTGTTGTTGTTTATTTGACGTTGTTAATGTTGTTGACATTGTTGTTGTTGTTTTTGTTGTTTATTTGATGTTGTTGCTGTTGTTGTTATTGTTGGTGTTATTGTTGTTTATTTGACGTTGTTGTTGACATTGTTATTGTTGTTGTTTATTTGACGTTGTTGTTGTTGTTATTGTTGTTTATTTGACGTTGTTGTTGTTGATGTTGTTGTTGTTGTTGTTTATTTGATGTTGTTGTTGTTGTTGACATAGTTGTTGTTGTTTATTTGACGTTGTTGTTGTTGTTGAAGTTGTTGTTTATTTGACATTGTTGTTGTTGTTTATTTGACTTTGTTGTTGTTGTTGTTGACGTTGTTGTTGTACTTGTTTATTTGAACGTTGTTGTTGTTGTTTATTTGACGTTGTAGTTGTTGTTGTTTATTTGACGTTGTTGTTGTTGTTTATTTGACATTGTTATTGTTTTTGTTGTTGTTTATTTGACGTTGTTGTTGTTGTTGCCGTTGTTGTTTATTTTACGTTTTTGTTGTTGTGGTTTATTTGACGTTTTTGTTGTTGTTGTTTATTTGACATTGTTGTTGTTGTTGACGTTGTTGTTGTTGTTTATTGGACGTTGTTGTTGTTGTTTATTTGACATTGTTGTTGTTGTTGACGATGTTATTGTTGTTGTTGTTTATTTGACGTTGCTGCTGTTGTTGTTTATTTGACGTTGTTGTTGTTGTTGTTGTTTATTTGACGTTGTTGTTGTTGTTGTTGTTGTTGTTGTTGTATTTGTTATTGTTGTTATTGTTGTTGCTTATTTGACATTGTTGTTATTGTTGTTGTTTATTTGAGGTTGTTGTTGTTGTTATTCATTTGACGTTGTTGTTGTTGTTGTTGTTTATTTGACGTCGTTGTTGTTGTTAATGTTCTTTATTTGACGTTGTTGTTGTCATTGTTTTTGTTGTTTATTTGACGTTGTTGTTGTTATTTATTTGACGTTGTTGTTGTTGTTTATTTGACGTTGTTGTTGTTGTTGTTGTTTATTTGACGTTGTTGTTGTTGTTGTTTATTTGACGTTGGTATTGTTGTTGTTTATTTGACGTTGTTGTTAACGTTGTTGTTGTTGTTGTTGTTGTTTATTTGATGTTGTTGTTATTGTTGTTTATTTGACGTTATTGTTGTTGTTGACGTTGTTGTTGTTGTTGTTTATTTGATGTTGTTATTGTTGTTGTTGACATAGTTGTTGTTGTTTATTTGACGTTGTTGTTGTTGTTGCCGTTGTTTTTTATTTGACGTTGTTGTTGTTGTTTATTTGACGTTGTTGTTGTTGTTGTTGACGTTGTTGTTGTTGTTGTTTACTGGACGTTGTTGTTTTTGTTGTTGTTTATTTGACATTGTTGTTGTTGTTGACGGTGTTGTTGTTGTTGTTGTTTATTTGACATTGTTGTTGTTGTTGTTGTTATTTATTTGACGTTGTTGTTGTTGTTTATTTGACGTTGTTGTTTATTTGACGTTGTTGTTGTTGTTGTTTATTTGACGTTGTTGTTGTTTTTGTTGTTGTTTATTTGACGTTGTTGTTTATTTGACGTTGTTGTTGTTGTTTATTTGGCGTTGTTGTTGTTATTTGAAGTTGTTGTTGTTGTTGTATTTGTTGTTGTTGTTGTTTATTTGACGTTGTTGTTGTTTATTTGACGTTATTGTTGTTGTTTATTTGACGTTGTTATTTTTGTTGTTGTTGTTTATTTGACGTTGTTGTTGTTGTTTATTTGACTTTGTTATTGTTGTTGTTGTTGTTGTTTATTTGATGTTGTTGTTGTTGTTGACGTTGTTGTTGTTGTTTATTTGACGTTGTTAATGTTGTTGACATTGTTGTTTTTGTTTTTGTTGTGTATTTGATGTTGTTGCTGTTGTTGTTATTGTTGGTGTTATTGTTGTTTATTTGACGTTGTTGTTGACATTGTTATTGTTGTTGTTTATTTGACGTTGTTGTTGTTGTTATTGTTGTTTATTTGACGTTGTTGTTGTTGACGTTGTTGTTGCTGTTGTTTATTTGATGTTGTTGTTGTTGTTGACATAGTTGTTGTTGTTTATTTGACGTTGTTGTTGTTGAAGTTGTTGTTTATTTGACATTGTTGTTGTTGTTTATTTGACTTTGTTGTTGTTGTTGTTGTTGTTGACGTTGTTGTTGTACTTGTTTATTTGAACGTTGTTGTTGTTGTTTATTTGACGTTGTAGTTGTTGTTGTTTATTTGACGTTGTTGTTGTTGTTTATTTGACATTGTTATTGTTGTTGTTGTTGTTTATTTGACGTTGTTGTTGTTGTTGCCGTTGTTGTTTATTTGACGTTTTTGTTGTTGTTGTTTATTTGACGTTTTTGTTGTTGTTGTTTATTTGACATTGTTGTTGTTGTTGACGTTGTTGTTGTTGTTTATTGGACGTTGTTGTTGTTGTTTATTTGACATTGTTGTTGTTGTTGACGGTGTTGTTGTTGTTGTTGTTTATTTGACGTTGCTGTTGTTGTTGTTTATTTGACGTTGTTGTTGTTGTTGTTTATTTGACGTTGTTGTTGTTGTTGTTGTTTTATTTGTTATTGTTGTTATTGTTGTTGCTTATTTGACGTTGTTGTTATTGTCGTTGTTGATTTGAGGTTGTTGTTGTTGTTATTCATTTGACGTTGTTGTTGTTGTTGTTTATTTGACGTCGTTGTTGTTGTTAATGTTCTTTATTTGACGTTGTTGTTGTCATTGTTTTTGTTGTTTATTTGACGTTGTTGTTGTTATTTATTTGACGTTGTTGTTGTTGTTTATTTGACGTTGTTGTTGACGTTGTTGTTGTTGTTGTTTATTTGACGTTGTTGTTGTTGTTGTCGTTGTTGTTTATTAGACGTTGTTGTAGATGTTTATTTGACGTTGTTGTTGTTGTTGACGTTGTTGTTGTTGTTGTTGTTTATTGGACGTTGTTGTTGTTGTTTATTTGACATTGTTGTTGTTGTTGACGGTGTTGTTGTTGTTGTTTATTTGACATTGTTGTTGTTGTTGTTATTTATTTGACGTTGTTGTTGTTGTTTTTTAATTGACATTATTGTTGTTGTTGTTGTTTATTTGACGTTGTTGTTTATTTGACGTTGTTGTTGTTGTTGTTTATTTGACGTTGTTATTGTTTTTGTTGTTGTTTATTTGACGTTGTTGTTGTTGTTTATTTGACGTTATTGTTGTTATTTGAAGTTGTTGTTGTATTTGTTGTTGTTGTTGTTATTTATTTAACGTTGTTGTTGTTGTTTATTTGACGTTATTGTTGTTGTTTATTTGACGTTGTTATTGTTATTGTTGTTGTTGTTGTTTATTTGACGTTGTTGTTGACGTTTTTGTTGTTGTTGATTATTTGACGTTGTTGTTGTTGTTGTTTTTGTTGTTTATTTGACGTTGTTGTTGTTGTTGTTTTTGTTGTTGTTATTGTTTGTGTTGTTGTTGTTTATTTGATGTTGTTGTTGTTGTTGTTTATTTGACGTTGTTGTTGTTGTTTATTTGACGTTGTTGTTGATGTTGTTTATTTGACGTTGTTCTTGTTGTTGTTTATTTGACATTGTTGTTGTTGTTGTTGTTGACGTTGTTGTTGTAGTTGTTTATTCGACGTTGTTGTTGTTGTTGTTTAATTGACGTTGTTGTTGTTTTTTATTTGACGTTGTTGTTGTTGACATTGTTGTTGTTGTTGTTGTTGTATATTTGACGTTGTTGTTGTTGTTTTTTATTTGACGTTGTTGTTGTTGACATTGTTGTTGTTGTTTATTTAACGTAGTTGTTGTTATTGACGTTGTTGTTGTTGTTGTTGTTGTTTATTTGACATTTTTGTTGTTGTTGATGTTGTTGTTATTGTTGTTTTTTATTTGACGTTGTTGTTGTTTATTTGACGTTGTTGTTGTTGTTATTGTTGTTGTTTTTTTTGTTGTTAATTTGACGTTGTTGTTGTTGTTTATTTGACGTTGTTTTTGTTGTTTATTTGACGTTGTTGTTGTTGTTGTTGACGTTGTTGTTGTTGATGTTTATTGAACGTTGTTGTTGTAGTTTATTTGACTTTGTTGTTGTTGTTGTTTATTTGACGTTGTTGTTGTTGTTGTTGTTTATTTGACGTTGTTATTATTGTTGTTGTTGTTGTTTATTTGACGTTGTTGTTGTTGTTGTTGACGTTGTTGTTGTTGTTGTTTATTTGACGTTGTTAATGTTGTTGACATTGTTGTTGTTGTTTTTGTTGTTTATTTGATGTTGTTGTTGTTGTTGTTATTGTTGGTGTCATTGTTGTTTATTTGACGTTGTTGTTGACGTTGTTATTGTTGTTGTTTATTTGACGTTGTTGTTGTTGTTATTGTTGTTTATATGACGTTGTTGTTGTTGTTGACGTTGTTGTTGTTGTTGTTGTTTATTTGATGTTATTGTTGTTGTTGTTGTTGACATAGTTGTTGTTGTTTATTTGACGTTGTTGTTGTTGAAGGTGTTGTTTATTTGACGTTGTTGTTGTTGTTTATTTGACTTTGTTGTTGTTGTTGTTGTTGACGTTGTTGTTGTTGATGTTTATTGAACGTTGTTGTTGTTGTTGTTGTTGTTTGACATTGTTGTTGTTTATTTGACATTGTTGTTGTTGTTGTTATTTATTTAACGTCGTTATTGTTGTTGTTTATTTGACGTTGTTGTTGTTGTTGTTGTTTTATTTGTTATTGTTGTTATTGTTGTTGCTTATTTGATGTTGTTGTTACTGTTGTTGTTTATTTGATGTTGTTGTTGTTGTTATTCATTTGACGTTGTTGTTGTTGTTGTTGTTGTTTATTTGACGTCGTTGTTGTTGTTAATGTTCTTTATTTGACGTTGTTGTTGTCATTGTTTTTGTTGTTTATTTGACGTTGTTGTTGTTATTTATTTGACGTTGTTGTTGTTGTTTATTTGACGTTGTTGTTGACGTTGTTGTTGTTGTTTTTTATTTGACGTTGTTGTTGTTGTTGTTTATTTGACGTTGGTATTGTTGTTGTTTATTTGACGTTGTTGTTGTTGTTGTTTATTTGACGTTGTAGTTGTTGTTGTTTATTTGACGTTATAGTTGTTGTTGACGTTGTTGTTGTTGTTTATTTGATGTTGTTATTGTTGTTGTTGACATAGTTGTTGTTGTTTATTTGACGTTGTTGTTGTTGTTGCCGTTGTTGTTTATTTGACGTTGTTGTAGTTGTTTATTTGACGTTGTTGTTGTTGTTGACGTTGTTGTTGTTGTTGTTTATTGGACGTCGTTGTTGTTGTTTATTTGACATTGTTGTTGTTGTTGACGGTGTTGTTGTTGTTGTTGTTTATTTGACATTGTTGTTGTTGTTGTTATTTATTTGACGTTGTTGTTGTTGTTTTTTAATTGACATTATTGTTGTTGTTGTTGTTTATTTGACGTTGTTGTTTATTTGACGTTGTTGTTGTTGTTGTTTATTTGACGTTGTTGTTGTTTTTGTTGTTGTTTATTTGACGTTGTTGTTTATTTGACGTTGTTGTTGTTGTTTATTTGACGTTATTGTTGTTATTTGAAGTTGTTGTTGTATTTGTTGTTATTGTTGTTATTTATTTGACGTTGTTGTTGTTGTTTATTTGACGTTATTGTTGTTGTTTATTTGACGTTGTTATTGTTGTTGTTGTTGTTTATTTGACGTTGTTGTTGACGTTTTTGTTGTTGTTGATTATTTGACGTTGTTGTTGTTGTTGTTTTTGTTGTTTATTTGACGTTGTTGTTGTTGTTGTTTTTGTTGTTGTTATTGTTTGTGTTGTTGTTGTTTATTTGACGTTGTTGTTGTTGTTTATTTGACGTTGTTGTTGTTTATTTGACGTTGTTGTTGATGTTGTTTATTTGACGTTGTTCTTGTTGTTGTTTATTTGACATTGTTGTTGTTGTTGTTGTTGACGTTGTTGTTGTAGTTGTTTATTCGACGTTGTTGTTGTTGTTGTTTAATTGACGTTGTTGTTGTTTTTTATTTGACGTTGTTGTTGTTTTTTATTTGACGTTGTTGTTGTTGACATTGTTGTTGTTGTTGTTGTTGTTGTATATTTGACGTTGTTGTTGTTGTTTTTTATTTGACGTTGTTGTTGTTGACATTGTTGTTGTTGTTTATTTGACATTTTTGTTGTTGTTGATGTTGTTGTTAGTGTTGTTTTTTATTTGACGTTGTTGTTGTTTATTTGACGTTGTTGTTGTTGTTATTGTTGTTGTTTTTTTTGTTGTTAATTTGACGTTGTTGTTGTTGTTGTTTATTTGACGTTGTTTTTGTTGTTTATTTGACGTTGTTGTTGTTGTTGTTGACGTTGTTGTTGTTGATGTTTATTGAACGTTGTTGTTGTTGTTTATTTGACGTTGTTGTTGTTGTTGTTTATTTGACATTGTTGTTGTTGTTGTTGTTTATTTGACGTTGTTATTGTTGTTGTTGTTGTTGTTTATTTGACGTTGTTGTTGTTGTTGTTGACGTTGTTGTTGTTGTTGTTTATTTGACGTTGTTAATGTTGTTGACATTGTTGTTGTTGTTTTTGTTGTTTATTTGATGTTGTTGTTGTTGTTGTTGTTATTGTTGGTGTTATTGTTGTTTATTTGACGTTGTTGTTGACGTTGTTATTGTTGTTGTTTATTTGACGTTGTTGTTGTTGTTATTGTTGTTTATTTGACGTTGTTGTTGTTGTTGACGTTGTTGTTGTTGTTGTTGTTTATTTGATGTTGTTGTTGTTGTTGTTGACATAGTTGTTGTTGTTTATTTGAGGTTGTTGTTGTTGAAGTTGTTGTTTATTTGACGTTGTTGTTGTTGTTTATTTGACTTTGTTGTTGTTGTTGTTGACGTTGTTGTTGTTGATGTTTATTGAACGTTGTTGTTGTTGTTGTTGTTGTTGTTTGACATTGTTGTTGTTTATTTGACATTGTTGTTGTTGTTGTTATTTATTTAACGTCGTTATTGTTGTTGTTTATTTGACGTTGTTGTTGTTGTTGTTGTTTTATTTGTTATTGTTGTTATTGTTGTTGCTTATTTGACGTTGTTGTTACTGTTGTTGTTTATTTGATGTTGTTGTTGTTGTTATTCATTTGACGTTGTTGTTGTTGTTGTTGTTTATTTGACGTCGTTGTTTTTGTTAATGTTCTTTATTTGACGTTGTTGTTGTCATTGTTTTTGTTGTTTATTTGACGTTGTTGTTGTTATTTATTTGACGTTGTTGTTGTTGTTGTTTATTTGACGTTGTTGTTGACGTTGTTGTTGTTGTTGTTTATTTGACGTTGTTGTTGTTGTTGTTTATTTGATGTTGGTATTGTTGTTGTTTATTTGACGTTGTTGTTGTTGTTGTTGTTTATTTGACGTTGTTGTTGTTGTTGTTTATTTGACGTTATAGTTGTTGTTGACGTTGTTGTTGTTGTTTATTTGATGTTGTTATTGTTGTTGCCGTTGTTGTTTATTTGACGTTGTTGTAGTTGTTTATTTGACGTTGTTGTTGTTGTTGACGTTGTTGTTGTTGTTGTTTATTGGACGTTGTTGTTGTTGTTTATTTGACATTGTTGTTGTTGTTGACGGTGTTGTTGTTGTTGTTGTTGTTGTTTTTACTTGACATTGTTGTTGTTGTTGTTATTTATTTGACGTTGTTGTTGTTGTTTTTTAATTGACATTATTGTTGTTGTTGTTGTTTATTTGACGTTGTTGTTTATTTGACGTTGTTGTTGTTGTTGTTTATTTGACGTTGTTGTTGTTTTTGTTGTTGTTTATTTGACGTTGTTGTAGTTGTTTATTTGACGTTGTTGTTGTTGTTGACGTTGTTGTTGTTGTTGTTTATTGGACGTCGTTGTTGTTGTTTATTTGACATTGTTGTTGTTGTTGACGGTGTTGTTGTTGTTGTTGTTTATTTGACATTGTTGTTGTTGTTGTTATTTATTTGACGTTGTTGTTGTTGTTTTTTAATTGACATTATTGTTGTTGTTGTTGTTTATTTGACGTTGTTGTTTATTTGACGTTGTTGTTGTTGTTGTTTATTTGACGTTGTTGTTGTTTTTGTTGTTGTTTATTTGACGTTGTTGTTTATTTGACGTTGTTGTTGTTTATTTGACGTTATTGTTGTTATTTGAAGTTGTTGTTGTATTTGTTGTTATTGTTGTTATTTATTTGACGTTGTTGTTGTTGTTTATTTGACGTTATTGTTGTTGTTTATTTGACGTTGTTATTGTTGTTGTTGTTGTTTATTTGACGTTGTTGTTGACGTTTTTGTTGTTGTTGATTATTTGACGTTGTTGTTGTTGTTGTTTTTGTTGTTTATTTGACGTTGTTGTTGTTGTTGTTTTTGTTGTTGTTATTGTTTGTGTTGTTGTTGTTTATTTGACGTTGTTGTTGTTGTTTATTTGACGTTGTTGTTGTTTATTTGACGTTGTTGTTGATGTTGTTTATTTGACGTTGTTCTTGTTGTTGTTTATTTGACATTGTTGTTGTTGTTGTTGTTGACGTTGTTGTTGTAGTTGTTTATTCGACGTTGTTGTTGTTGTTGTTTAATTGACGTTGTTGTTGTTTTTTATTTGACGTTGTTGTTGTTTTTTATTTGACGTTGTTGTTGTTGACATTGTTGTTGTTGTTGTTGTTGTTGTATATTTGACGTTGTTGTTGTTGTTTTTTATTTGACGTTGTTGTTGTTGACATTGTTGTTGTTGTTTATTTGACATTTTTGTTGTTGTTGATGTTGTTGTTAGTGTTGTTTTTTATTTGACGTTGTTGTTGTTTATTTGACGTTGTTGTTGTTGTTATTGTTGTTGTTTTTTTTGTTGTTAATTTGACGTTGTTGTTGTTGTTGTTTATTTGACGTTGTTTTTGTTGTTTATTTGACGTTGTTGTTGTTGTTGTTGACGTTGTTGTTGTTGATGTTTATTGAACGTTGTTGTTGTTGTTTATTTGACGTTGTTGTTGTTGTTGTTTATTTGACATTGTTGTTGTTGTTGTTGTTTATTTGACGTTGTTATTGTTGTTGTTGTTGTTGTTTATTTGACGTTGTTGTTGTTGTTGTTGACGTTGTTGTTGTTGTTGTTTATTTGACGTTGTTAATGTTGTTGACATTGTTGTTGTTGTTTTTGTTGTTTATTTGATGTTGTTGTTGTTGTTGTTGTTATTGTTGGTGTTATTGTTGTTTATTTGACGTTGTTGTTGACGTTGTTATTGTTGTTGTTTATTTGACGTTGTTGTTGTTGTTATTGTTGTTTATTTGACGTTGTTGTTGTTGTTGACGTTGTTGTTGTTGTTGTTGTTTATTTGATGTTGTTGTTGTTGTTGTTGACATAGTTGTTGTTGTTTATTTGAGGTTGTTGTTGTTGAAGTTGTTGTTTATTTGACGTTGTTGTTGTTGTTTATTTGACTTTGTTGTTGTTGTTGTTGACGTTGTTGTTGTTGATGTTTATTGAACGTTGTTGTTGTTGTTGTTGTTGTTGTTTGACATTGTTGTTGTTTATTTGACATTGTTGTTGTTGTTGTTATTTATTTAACGTCGTTATTGTTGTTGTTTATTTGACGTTGTTGTTGTTGTTGTTGTTTTATTTGTTATTGTTGTTATTGTTGTTGCTTATTTGACGTTGTTGTTACTGTTGTTGTTTATTTGATGTTGTTGTTGTTGTTATTCATTTGACGTTGTTGTTGTTGTTGTTGTTTATTTGACGTCGTTGTTTTTGTTAATGTTCTTTATTTGACGTTGTTGTTGTCATTGTTTTTGTTGTTTATTTGACGTTGTTGTTGTTATTTATTTGACGTTGTTGTTGTTGTTGTTTATTTGACATTGTTGTTGACGTTGTTGTTGTTGTTGTTTATTTGACGTTGTTGTTGTTGTTGTTTATTTGATGTTGGTATTGTTGTTGTTTATTTGACGTTGTTGTTGTTGTTGTTGTTTATTTGACGTTGTTGTTGTTGTTGTTTATTTGACGTTATAGTTGTTGTTGACGTTGTTGTTGTTGTTTATTTGATGTTGTTATTGTTGTTGCCGTTGTTGTTTATTTGACGTTGTTGTAGTTGTTTATTTGACGTTGTTGTTGTTGTTGACGTTGTTGTTGTTGTTGTTTATTGGACGTTGTTGTTGTTGTTTATTTGACATTGTTGTTGTTGTTGACGGTGTTGTTGTTGTTGTTGTTGTTGTTTTTACTTGACATTGTTGTTGTTGTTGTTATTTATTTGACGTTGTTGTTGTTGTTTTTTAATTGACATTATTGTTGTTGTTGTTGTTTATTTGACGTTGTTGTTTATTTGACGTTGTTGTTGTTGTTGTTTATTTGACGTTGTTGTTGTTTTTGTTGTTGTTTATTTGACGTTGTTGTTTATTTGACGTTGTTGTTGTTGTTTATTTGACGTTATTGTTGTTATTTGAAGTTGTTGTTGTATTTGTTGTTGTTGTTGTTATTTATTTGACGTTGTTGTTGTTGTTTATTTGACGTTATTGTTGTTGTTTATTTGACGTTGTTATTGTTGTTGTTGTTGTTTATTTGACGTTGTTGTTGACGTTTTTGTTGTTGTTGATTATTTGACGTTGTTGTTGTTGTTGTTGTTGTTGTTTATTAGACGTTGTTAATGTTGTTGACATTGTTGTTGTTGTTTTTGTTGTTTATTTGACGTTGTTGTTGTTGTTGTTTTTGTTGTTGTTATTGTTTGTGTTGTTGTTGTTTATTTGACGTTGTTGTTGTTGTTGTTTATTTGACGTTGTTGTTGTTGTTGTTTATTTGACGTTGTTGTTGTTGTTTATTTGACGTTGTTGTTGATGTTGTTTATTTGACGTTGTTCTTGTTGTTGTTTATTTGACATTGTTGTTGTTGTTGTTGTTGACGTTGTTGTTGTAGTTGTTTATTCGACGTTGTTGTTGTTGTTGTTTATTTGATGTTGTTTTAGTTGTTGTTGTTTAATTGACGTTGTTGTTGTTTTTTATTTGACATTGTTGTTGTTTTTTATTTGACGTTGTTGTTGTTGACATTGTTGTTGTTGTTGTTGTATATTTGACGTTGTTGTTGTTGTTTTTTATTTGACGTTGTTGTTGTTGACATTGTTTTTGTTGTTTATTTAACGTAGTTGTTGTTATTGACGTTGTTGTTGTTGTTGTTGTTTATTTGACATTTTTGTTGTTGTTGATGTTGTTGTTAGTGTTGTTTTTTATTTGACGTTGTTGTTGTTTATTTGACGTTGTTGTTGTTGTTATTGTTGTTGTTGTTGTTGTTGTTAATTTGACGTTGTTGTTGTTGTTGTTTATTTGACGTTGTTTTTGTTGTTTATTTGACGTTGTTGTTGTTGTTGTTGACGTTGTTGTTGGTGATGTTTATTGAACGTTGTTGTTGTTGTTTATTTGACGTTGTTGTTGTTGTTGTTTATTTGACGTTGTTGTTGTTGTTTATTTGACGTTGTTATTGTTGTTGTTGTTGTTGTTTATTTGACGTTGTTGTTGTTGTTTATTTGACGTTGTTGTTGTTGTTGTTGTTGTTGTTTATTTGACGTTGTTGTTGTTGTTGTTGACGTTGTTGTTGTTGTTGTTGTTTATTTGACGTTGTTAATGTTGTTGACATTGTTGTTGTTGTTTTTGTTGTTTATTTGATGTTGTTGTTGTTGTTGTTGTTATTGTTGGTGTTATTGTTGTTTATTTGACGTTGTTATTGTTGTTGTTTATTTGACGTTGTTGTTGTTGTTATTGTTGTTTATTTGACGTTGTTGTTGTTGTTGTTGTTTATTTGATGTTGTTGTTATTGTTGTTGACATAGTTGTTGTTGTTTATTTGACGTTGTTGTTGTTGAAGTTGTTGTTTATTTGACGTTGTTGTTGTTGTTTATTTGACTTTGTTGTTGTTGTTGTTGACGTTGTTGTTGTTGATGTTTATTGAACGTTGTTGTTATTGTTGTTTGACATTGTTGTTGTTTATTTGACATTGTTGTTGTTGTTGTTATTTATTTAACGTCGTTATTGTTGTTGTTTATTTGACGTTGTTGTTGATGTTGTTTATTTGACGTTGTTCTTGTTGTTGTTTATTTGACATTGTTGTTGTTGTTGTTGTTGACGTTGTTGTTGTAGTTGTTTATTTGACGTTGTTGTTGTTGTTGTTTAATTGACGTTGTTGTTGTTTTTTATTTGACGTTGTTGTTGTTTTTTATTTGACGTTGTTGTTGTTGACATTGTTGTTGTTGTTGTTGTATATTTGACGTTGTTGTTGTTGTTTTTTATTTGACGTTGTTGTTGTTGACATTGTTGTTGTTGTTTATTTAACGTAGTTGTTGTTATTGACGTTGTTGTTGTTGTTGTTGTTGTTTATTTGACATTTTTGTTGTTGTTGATGTTGTTGTTAGTGTTGTTTTTTATTTGACGTTGTTGTTGTTTATTTGACGTTGTTGTTGTTGTTATTGTTGTTGTTTTTTTTGTTGTTAATTTGACGTTGTTGTTGTTGTTGTTTATTTGACGTTGTTTTTGTTGTTTATTTGACGTTGTTGTTGTTGTTGTTGACGTTGTTGTTGTTGATGTTTATTGAACGTTGTTGTTGTTGTTGTTTATTTGACGTTGTTGTTGTTGTTGTTTATTTGACGTTGTTGTTGTTGTTGTTGTTTATTTGACGTTGTTATTGTTGTTGTTGTTGTTGTTTATTTGACGTTGTTGTTGTTGTTGTTGACGTTGTTGTTGTTGTTGTTTATTTGACGTTGTTAATGTTGTTGACATTGTTGTTGTTGTTTTTGTTATTTATTTGATGTTGTTGTTGTTGTTGTTGTTATTGTTGGTGTTATTGTTGTTTATTTGACGTTGTTGTTGACGTTGTTATTGTTGTTGTTTATTTGACGTTGTTGTTGTTGTTATTGTTGTTTATTTGACGTTGTTGTTGTTGTTGACGTTGTTGTTGTTGTTGTTGTTTATTTGATGTTGTTGTTGTTGTTGTTGTTGACATAGTTGTTGTTGTTTATTTGACGTTGTTGTTGTTGAAGTTGTTGTTTATTTGACGTTGTTGTTATTGTTTATTTGACTTTGTTGTTGTTGTTGTTGACGTTGTTGTTGTTGATGTTTATTGAACATTGTTGTTGTTGTTGTTGTTGTTGTTTGACATTGTTGTTGTTTATTTGACATTGTTGTTGTTGTTGTTATTTATTTAACGTCGTTATTGTTGTTGTTTATTTGACGTTGTTGTTGTTGTTGTTGTTTTATTTGTTATTGTTGTTATTGTTGTTGCTTATTTGACGTTGTTGTTACTGTTGTTGTTTATTTGATGTTGTTGTTGTTGTTATTCATTTGACGTTGTTGTTGTTGTTGTTTATTTGACGTTGTTGTTGTCATTGTTTTTGTTGTTTATTTGACGTTGTTGTTGTTATTTATTTGACGTTGTTGTTGTTGTTTATTTGACGTTGTTGTTGACGTTGTTGTTGTTGTTGTTTATTTGACGTTGTTGTTGTTGTTGTTTATTTGACGTTGGTATTGTTGTTGTTTATTTGACGTTGTTGTTGTTTATTTGACGTTGTTGTTGTTGTTATTTATTTGACGTTATAGTTGTTGTTGACGTTGTTGTTGTTGTTTATTTGATGTTGTTATTGTTGTTGTTGACATAGTTGTTGTTGTTTATTTGACGTTGTTGTTGTTGTTGTTGTTGTTGTTTATTTGACGTTGTTGTAGTTGTTTATTTGACGTTGTTGTTGTTGTTGACGTTGTTGTTGTTGTTGTTGTTTATTGGACGTTGTTGTTGTTGTTTATTTGACATTGTTGTTGTTGTTGACGGTGTTGTTGTTGTTGTTGTTTATTTGACATTGTTGTTGTTGTTGTTATTTATTTGACGTTGTTGTTGTTGTTTTTTAATTGACATTATTGTTGTTGTTGTTGTTTATTTGACGTTGTTGTTTATTTGACGTTGTTGTTGTTGTTATTTATTTGACGTTGTTGTTGTTTTTGTTGTTGTTTATTTGACGTTGTTGTTTATTTGACGTTGTTGTTGTTGTTTATTTGACGTTATTGTTGTTATTTGAAGTTGTTGTTGTATTTGTTGTTGTTGTTGTTATTTATTTGACGTTGTTGTTGTTGTTTATTTGACGTTATTGTTGTTGTTTATTTGACGTGGTTATTATTGTTGTTGTTGTTTATTTGACGTTGTTGTTGACGTTTTTGTTGTTGTTGATTATTTGACGTTGTTGTTGTTGTTGTTGTTGTTGTTGTTGTTGTTTATTAGACGTTGTTAATTTTGTTGACATTGTTGTTGTTGTTTTTGTTGTTTATTTGACGTTGTTGTTGTTGTTGTTTTTGTTGTTGTTATTGTTTGTGTTGTTGTTGTTTATTTGACGTTGTTGTTGTTGTTGTTTATTTGACGTTGTTGTTGTTGTTGTTGTTTATTTGACGTTGTTGTTGTTGTTTATTTGACGTTGTTGTTGATGTTGTTTATTTGACGTTGTTCTTGTTGTTGTTTATTTGACATTGTTGTTGTTGTTGTTGACGTTGTTGTTGTAGTTGTTTATTCGACGTTGTTGTTGTTGTTGTTTATTTAATGTTGTTTTAGTTGTTGTTGTTTAATTGACGTTGTTGTTGTTTTTTATTTGACGTTGTTGTTGTTTTTTATTTGACGTTGTTGTTGTTGACATTGTTGTTGTTGTTGTTGTATATTTGACGTTGTTGTTGTTGTTTTTTATTTGACGTTGTTGTTGTTGACATTGTTGTTGTTGTTTATTTAACGTAGTTGTTGTTATTGACGTTGTTGTTGTTGTTGTTGTTGTTGTTTATTTGACATTTTTGTTGTTGTTGATGTTGTTGTTAGTGTTGTTTTTTATTTGACGTTGTTGTTGTTTATTTGACGTTGTTGTTGTTGTTATTGTTGTTGTTGTTGTTGTTAATTTGACGTTGTTGTTGTTGTTGTTTATTTGACGTTGTTTTTGTTGTTTATTTGACGTTGTTGTTGTTGTTGTTGTTGACGTTGTTGTTGTTGATGTTTATTGAACGTTGTTGTTGTTGTTGTTTATTTGACGTTGTTGTTGTTGTTGTTTATTTGACGTTGTTGTTGTTGTTTATTTGACGTTGTTATTGTTGTTGTTGTTGTTGTTTATTTGACGTTGTTGTTGTTGTTGTTGACGTTGTTGTTGTTGTTGTTTATTTGACGTTGTTAATGTTGTTGACATTGTTGTTGTTGTTTTTGTTGTTTATTTGATGTTGTTGTTGTTGTTGTTGTTATTGTTGGTGTTATTGTTGTTTATTTGACGTTGTTGTTGACGTTGTTATTGTTGTTGTTTATTTGACGTTGTTGTTGTTGTTATTGTTGTTTATTTGATGTTGTTGTTGTTGTTGTTGTTGTTGTTTATTTGATGTTGTTGTTGTTGTTGTTGTTGACATAGTTGTTGTTGTTTATTTGACGTTGTTGTTGTTGAAGTTGTTGTTTATTTGACGTTGTTGTTGTTGTTTATTTGACTTTGTTGTTGTTGTTGTTGACGTTGTTGTTGTTGATGTTTATTGAACGTTGTTGTTATTGTTGTTTGACATTGTTGTTGTTTATTTGACATGGTTGTTGTTGTTGTTATTTATTTAACGTCGTTATTGTTGTTGTTTATTTGACGTTGTTGTTGTAGTTGTTTATTTGACGTTGTTGTTGTTGTTGTTTATTTGACGTTGTTGTTGTTGTTGTTGTTGTTGTTGTTTATTTAACGTTGTTGTTGTTGTTTATTTAACGTTATTGTTGTTGTTTATTTGACATTTTTATTGTTGTTGTTGTTTTTTATTTGACGTTGTTGTTGTTGTTGTTGTTGTTGTTCTTTATTTGACATTGTTGTTTTTGTGGTTGTTGTTTATTTGACGTTGTTAATGTTGTTGACATTGTTGTTGTTGTTTTTGTTGTTTATTTGACGTTGTTGTTGTTGTTTTTGTTGTTGTTATTGTTGGTCTTGTTGTTGTTTATTTGACGTTGTTGTTTATGTTTATTTAACGTTGTTGTTGTTATTGTTGTTGTTTATTTGACGTTGTTGTTGTTATTGTTTATTTGACATTGTTGTTGTTGTTGTTGTTTATTGACGTTGTTGTTGTTGTTGTTTATTTGATGTTGTTTTAGTTGTTGTTGTTTATTTGACGTTGTTGTTATATATTAGATGTTGTTTTAGTTGTTGTTGTTTATTTGACGTTGTTGTTGTTGTTGTATATTTGACGTAGTTGTTGTTATTGACGTTGTTGTTGTTGTTGTTTATTTGACGTATTTATTGTTGTTGATGTTGTTGTTGTTGTTGTTGTTTTTTATTTGACGTTGTTGTTGTTGTTGTTTATTTGACGTTGTTGTTGTTTTTTATTTGATGTTGTTGTTGTTGACATTGTTGTTGTTGTTGTTTATTTGACGTTGTTGTTGTTGTTGTTTATTTAACATAGTTGTTGTTATTGACGTTGTTGTTTATTTGACGTTTTTGTTGTTGTTGTTTATTTGACGTTGTTGTTGTTTTTATTGTTGTTGTTGTTGTTGTTAATTTGACATTGTTGTTGTTGTTGTTGTTTATTTGACGTTGTTGTTGTTGTTTATTTGACGTTGTTGTTGTTGTTGTTTATTTGACGTTGTTGTTGTTGTTATTTATTTGACGTTGTTGTTGTTATTGTTTATTTGACGTTGTTGTTGTTGTTGTTTATTCGACGTTGTTATTGTTGTTTATTTGACGTTGTTTTTGTTATTTGACGTTGTTGTTGTTGTTGTTGTTGTTGTTGTATTTGTTGTTGTTGTTGTTGTTTTTGCTTATTTGACGTTGTTGTTATTGTTGCTATTTTTTTGACGTTGTTGTTGTTGTTGTTTATTTGACGTTGTTGTTGTTGTTGTTTATTTGACGTTGTTGTTAGTGTTGTTGTTGTTGTTTTATTTGTTATTGTTGTTATTGCTTTGGCTTATTTGACGTTGTTGTTATTGTTGTTGTTTATTTGACGTTGTTGTTGTTGACATTGTTGTTGTTGTTTATTTAACGTAGTTGTTGTTATTGACGTTGTTGTTGTTGTTGTTGTTGTTGTTTATTTGACATTTTTGTTGTTGTTGATGTTGTTGTTAGTGTTGTTTTTTATTTGACGTTGTTGTTGTTTATTTGACGTTGTTGTTGTTGTTGTTATTGTTGTTGTTTTTTTTGTTGTTAATTTGACGTTGTTGTTGTTGTTGTTTATTTGACGTTGTTTTTGTTGTTTATTTGACGTTGTTGTTGTTGTTGTTGACGTTGTTGTTGTTGATGTTTATTGAATGTTGTTGTTGTTGTTTATTTGACGTTGTTGTTGTTGTTGTTTATTTGACGTTGTTGTTGTTGTTGTTGTTTATTTGACGTTGTTATTGTTGTTGTTGTTGTTGTTTATTTGACGTTGTTGTTGTTGTTGTTGACGTTGTTGTTGTTGTTGTTTATTTGACGTTGTTAATGTTGTTGACATTGTTGTTGTTGTTTTTGTTATTTATTTGATGTTGTTGTTGTTGTTGTTATTGTTGGTGTTATTGTTGTTTATTTGACGTTGTTGTTGACGTTGTTATTGTTGTTGTTTATTTGACGTTGTTGTTGTTGTTATTGTTGTTTATTTGACGTTGTTGTTGTTGTTGACGTTGTTGTTGTTGTTGTTGTTTATTTGATGTTGTTGTTGTTGTTGTTGACATAGTTGTTGTTGTTTATTTGACATTGTTGTTGTTGAAGTTGTTGTTTATTTGACGTTGTTGTTGTTGTTTATTTGACTTTGTTGTTGTTGTTGTTGACGTTGTTGTTGTTGATGTTTATTGAACGTTGTTGTTGTTGTTGTTGTTCTTGTTTGACATTGTTGTTGTTTATTTGACATTGTTGTTGTTGTTGTTATTTATTTAACGTCGTTATTGTTGTTGTTTATTTGACGTTGTTGTTGTTGTTGTTGTTTTATTTGTTATTGTTGTTATTGTTGTTGCTTATTTGACGTTGTTGTTACTGTTGTTGTTTATTTGATGTTGTTGTTGTTGTTATTCATTTGACGTTGTTGTTGTTGTTCTTTATTTGACGTCGTTGTTGTTGTTAATGTTCTTTATTTGACGTTGTTGTTGTCATTGTTTTTGTTGTTTATTTGACGTTGTTGTTGTTATTTATTTGACGTTGTTGTTGTTGTTTATTTGACGTTGTTGTTGACGTTGTTGTTGTTGTTGTTTATTTGACGTTGTTGTTGTTGTTGTTTATTTGACGTTGGTATTGTTGTTGTTTATTTGACGTTGTTGTTGTTGTTGTTGTTTATTTGACGTTGTTGTTGTTGTTATTTATTTGACGTTATAGTTGTTGTTGACGTTGTTGTTGTTGTTTATTTGATGTTGTTATTGTTGTTGTTGACATAGTTGTTGTTGTTTATTTGACGTTGTTGTTGTTGTTGTCGTTGTTGTTTATTTGACGTTGTTGTAGTTGTTTATTTGACGTTGTTGTTGTTGTTGACGTTGTTGTTGTTGTTGTTGTTTATTGGACGTTGTTGTTGTTGTTTATTTGACATTGTTGTTGTTGTTGACGGTGTTGTTGTTGTTGTTGTTGTTGTTTATTTGACATTGTTGTTGTTGTTGTTATTTATTTGACGTTGTTGTTGTTGTTTTTTAATTGACATTATTGTTGTTGTTGTTGTTTATTTGACGTTGTTGTTTATTTGACGTTGTTGTTGTTGTTGTTTATTTGACGTTGTTGTTGTTTTTGTTGTTGTTTATTTGACGTTGTTGTTTATTTGACGTTGTTGTTGTTGTTTATTTGACGTTATTGTTGTTATTTGAAGTTGTTGTTGTATTTGTTGTTGTTATTTATTTGACGTTGTTGTTGTTGTTTATTTGACGTTATTGTTGTTGTTTATTTGACGTTGTTATTGTTGTTGTTGTTGTTTATTTGACGTTGTTGTTGACGTTTTTGTTGTTGTTGATTATTTGACGTTGTTGTTGTTGTTGTTGTTGTTGTTTATTAGACGTTGTTAATGTTGTTGACATTGTTGTTGTTGTTTTTGTTGTTTATTTGACGTTGTTGTTGTTGTTGTTTTTGTTGTTGTTATTGTTTGTGTTGTTGTTGTTTATTTGACGTTGTTGTTGTTGTTGTTTATTTGACGTTGTTGTTGTTGTTGTTGTTTATTTGACGTTGTTGTTGTTGTTTATTTGACGTTGTTGTTGATGTTGTTTATTTGACGTTGTTCTTGTTGTTGTTTATTTGACATTGTTGTTGTTGTTGTTGACGTTGTTGTTGTAGTTGTTTATTCGACGTTGTTGTTGTTGTTGTTTATTTGATGTTGTTTTAGTTGTTGTTGTTGTTTAATTGACGTTGTTGATGTTTTTTATTTGACGTTGTTGTTGTTTTTTATTTGACGTTGTTGTTGTTGACATTGTTGTTGTTGTTGTTGTTGTTGTATATTTGACGTTGTTGTTGTTGTTTTTTATTTGACGTTGTTGTTGTTGACATTGTTATTGTTGTTTATTTAACGTAGTTGTTGTTATTGACGTTGTTGTTGTTGTTGTTGTTGTTTATTTGACATTTTTGTTGTTGTTGATGTTGTTGTTAGTGTTGTTTTTTATTTGACGTTGTTGTTGTTTATTTGACGTTGTTGTTGTTGTTATTGTTGTTGTTGTTGTTGTTAATTTGACGTTGTTGTTGTTGTTGTTTATTTGACGTTGTTTTTGATGTTTATTTGACGTTGTTGTTGTTGTTGTTGACGTTGTTGTTGTTGATGTTTATTGAACGTTGTTGTTGTTGTTTATTTGACGTTGTTGTTGTTGTTGTTTATTTGACGTTGTTGTTGTTGTTTATTTGACGTTGTTATTGTTGTTGTTGTTGTTGTTTATTTGACGTTGTTGTTGTTGTTGTTGACGTTGTTGTTGTTGTTTATTTGACGTTGTTAATGTTGTTAACATTGTTGTTGTTGTTTTTGTTGTTTATTTGATGTTGTTGTTGTTGTTGTTATTGTTGGTGTTATTGTTGTTTATTTGACGTTGTTATTGTTGTTGTTTATTTGACGTTGTTGTTGTTGTTATTGTTGTTTATTTGACGTTGTTGTTGTTGTTGTTGTTGTTGTTTATTTGATGTTGTTGTTGTTGTTGTTGTTGACATAGTTGTTGTTGTTTATTTGACGTTGTTGTTGTTGAAGTTGTTGTTTATTTGACATTGTTGTTGTTGTTTATTTGACTTTGTTGTTGTTGTTGTTGACGTTGTTGTTGTTGATGTTTATTGAACGTTGTTGTTATTGTTGTTTGACATTGTTGTTGTTTATTTGACATTGTTGTTGTTGTTATTATTTATTTAACGTCGTTATTGTTGTTGTTTATTTGACGTTGTTGTTGTAGTTGTTTATTTGACGTTGTTGTTTATTTGACGTTGTTGTTGTTGTTGTTTATTTGACGTTGTTGTTGTTGTTGTTGTTGTTGTTTATTTAACGTTGTTGTTGTTGTTTATTTAACGTTATTGTTGTTGTTTATTTGACGTTTTTATTGTTGTTGTTGTTTTTTATTTGACGTTGTTGTTGTTGTTGTTGTTGTTTATTTGACATTGTTGTTTTTGTTGTTGTTGTTTATTTGACGTTGTTAATGTTGTTGACATTGTTGTTGTTGTTTTTGTTGTTTATTTGACGTTGTTGTTGTTGTTTTTGTTGTTGTTATTGTTGGTGTTGTTGTTGTTTATTTGACGTTGTTGTTTATGTTTATTTAACGTTGTTGTTGTTGTTATTGTTGTTGTTTATTTGACGTTGTTGTTGTTATTGTTTATTTGACATTGTTGTTGTTGTTGTTGTTTATTGACGTTGTTGTTGTTGTTGTTTATTTGATGTTGTTTTAGTTGTTGTTGTTTATTTGACGTTGTTGTTATATATTAGATGTTGTTTTAGTTGTTGTTGTTTATTTGACGTTGTTGTTGTTGTTGTATATTTGACGTAGTTGTTGTTATTGACGTTGTTGTTGTTGTTTATTTGACGTATTTATTGTTGTTGATGTTGTTGTTGTTGTTGTTTTTTATTTGACGTTGTTGTTGTTGTTGTTTATTTGACGTTGTTGTTGTTTTTTATTTGATGTTGTTGTTGTTGACATTGTTGTTGTTGTTGTTTATTTGACGTTGTTGTTGTTGTTGTTGTTTATTTAACATAGTTGTTGTTATTGACGTTGTTGTTTATTTGACGTTTTTGTTATTGTTGTTTATTTGACGTTGTTGTTGTTTTTATTGTTGTTGTTGTTGTTGTTAATTTGACATTGTTGTTGTTGTTGTTTATTTGACGTTGTTGTTGTTGTTGTTTATTTGACGTTGTTGTTGTTGTTGTTTATTTGACGTTGTTGTTGTTATTTATTTGACGTTGTTGTTGTTGTTGTTTATTTGACGTTGTTGTTGTTGTTGTTTATTCGACGTTGTTATTGTTGTTTATTTGACGTTGTTTTTGTTATTTGACGTTGTTGTTGTTGTTGTTGTTGTATTTGTTGTTGTTGTTGTTGTTTTTGCTTATTTGACGTTGTTGTTATTGTTGCTATTTTTTTGACGTTGTTGTTGTTGTTGTTTATTTGACGTTGTTGTTGTTGTTGTTTATTTGACGTTGTTGTTGGTGTTGTTGTTGTTTTATTTGTTATTGTTGTTATTGCTTTGGCTTATTTGACGTTGTTGTTATTGTTGTTGTTTATTTGACGTTGTTGTTGTTGTTATTCATTTGACGTTGTTGTTGTTGTTGTTTATTTGACGTTGTTGTTATTGTTGTTGTTCTTTATTTGACGTTGTTGTTGTCGTTGTTTTTGTTGTTTATTTGACGTTGTTGTTGTTATTTATTTGACGTTGTTGTTATTGTTGTTTATTTGACGTTGTTGTTGTTATTTATTTGACGTTGTTGTTGTTATTGTTTATTTGATGTTGTTGTTGTTGTTGTTGTTTATTTGACGTTGTTATTGTTGTTTATTTGATGTTGTTTTTGTTATTTTACGTTGTTGTTGTTGTTGTATTTGTTGTTGTTGTTGTTGTTGTTGTTGTTGTTGTTGTTGCTTATTTGACGTTGTTGTTATTGTTGCTATTTATTTGACATTGTTATTGTTGTTGTTTATTTGACGTTGTTGTTGTTGTTTATTTGACGTTGTTGTTGTTGTTGTTTATTTGACGTTGTTGTTGTTGTATTTGTTATTGTTGTTATTGTTGTTGCTTATTTGACGTTGTTGTTATTGTTGTTGTTTATATGAGGTTGTTGTTGTTGTTATTCATTTTACATTGTTGTTGTTGTTTATTTGACGTTGTTGTTGTTGTTGTTGTTGTTGTTTATTTGACGTTGTTGTTGTTGTTTATTTGACGTTGTTATTGTTGTTGTTGTTGTTGTTTATTTGACGTTGTTGTTGTTGTTGTTGACGTTGTTGTTGTTGTTGTTTATTTGACGTTGTTAATGTTGTTGACATTGTTGTTGTTGTTTTTGTTGTTTATTTGATGTTGTTGTTGTTGTTGTTATTGTTGGTGTTATTGTTGTTTATTTGACGTTGTTGTTGACGTTGTTATTGTTGTTGTTTATTTGACGTTGTTGTTGTTGTTATTGTTGTTTATTTGACGTTGTTGTTGTTGTTGACGTTGTTGTTGTTGTTGTTGTTTATTTGATGTTGTTGTTGTTGTTGTTGTTGACATAGTTGTTGTTGTTTATTTGACGTTGTTGTTGTTGAAGTTGTTGTTTATTTGACGTTGTTGTTGTTGTTTATTTGACTTTGTTGTTGTTGTTGTTGACGTTGTTGTTGTTGATGTTTATTGAACGTTGTTGTTGTTGTTGTTTGACATTGTTGTTGTTTATTTGACATTGTTGTTGTTGTTGTTATTTATTTAACGTCGTTATTGTTGTTGTTTATTTGACGTTGTTGTTGTAGTTGTTTATTTGACGTTGTTGTTGTTGTTGTTGTTGTTTATTTGACGTTGTTGTTGTTGTTGTTGTTGTTTATTTAACGTTGTTGTTGTTGTTTATTTAACGTTATTGTTGTTGTTTATTTGACGTTGTTATTGTTGTTGTTGTTTTTTATTTGACGTTGTTGTTGTTGTTGTTGTTGTTGTTGTTTATTTGACATTGTTGTTTTTGTTGTTGTTGTTTATTTGACGTTGTTAATGTTGTTGACATTGTTGTTGTTGTTTTTGTTGTTTATTTGACGTTGTTGTTGTTGTTTTTGTTGTTGTTATTGTTGGTGTTGTTGTTGTTTATTTGACGTTGTT
>OX451735.1:1400484538-1400492038 GCA_948472305.1 Vicia faba
ACGTTATTGTTGTTGTTTATTTGACGTTGTTATTGTTGTTGTTGTTGTTTATTTGACGTTGTTGTTGACGTTTTTGTTGTTGATTATTTGACGTTGTTGTTGTTGTTGTTGTTGTTGTTTATTAGACGTTGTTAATTTTGTTGACATTGTTGTTGTTGTTTTTGTTGTTTATTTGACGTTGTTGTTGTTGTTGTTGTTGTTTTTGTTGTAGTTATTGTTGGTGTTGTTGTTTATTTGACGTTGTTGTTGTTGTTGTTTATTTAACATTGTTGTTGTTGTTGTTGTTGTTTATTTAACATTGTTGTTGTTGTTGTTGTTGTTTATTTGATGTTGTTGTTGTTGTTTATTTGACGTTGTTGTTGTTGTTGTTTATTTGACATTGTTGTTGTTGTTGTTGTTGACGTTGTTGTTGTAGTTGTTTATTCAATGTTGTTGTTGTTGTTGTTGTTGTTTTTGTTGTTTATTTGATGTTGTTTTAGTTGTTGTTGTTTATTTGACGTTGTTGTTGTTTTTTATTTGGCGTTGTTGTTGTTGACATTGTTGTTGTTGTTGTTGTTTATTTGACGTTGTTGTTGTTGTTTATTTGACGTTATTGTTGTTATTTGAAGTTGTTGTTGTATTTGTTGTTGTTGTTGTTATTTATTTGACGTTGTTGTTGTTGTTTATTTGACGTTATTGTTGTTGTTTATTTGACGTTGTTATTGTTGTTGTTGTTGTTTATTTGACGTTGTTGTTGACGTTTTTGTTGTTGTTGATTATTTGACGTTGTTGTTGTTGTTGTTTTTGTTGTTTATTTGACGTTGTTGTTGTTGTTGTTTTTGTTGTTGTTATTGTTTGTGTTGTTGTTGTTGTTTATTTGACGTTGTTGTTGTTGTTGTTTATTTGACGTTGTTGTTGTTGTTTATTTGACGTTGTTGTTGATGTTGTTTATTTGACGTTGTTCTTGTTGTTGTTTATTTGACATTGTTGTTGTTGTTGTTGACGTTGTTGTTGTAGTTGTTTATTCGACGTTGTTGTTGTTGTTTAATTGACGTTGTTGTTGTTTTTTATTTGACGTTGTTGTTGTTTTTTATTTGACGTTGTTGTTGTTTTTTATTTGACGTTGTTGTTGTTGACATTGTTGTTGTTGTTGTTGTTGTATATTTGACGTTGTTGTTGTTGTTTTTTATTTGACGTTGTTGTTGTTGACATTGTTGTTGTTGTTGTTTATTTAACGTAGTTGTTGTTATTGACGTTGTTGTTGTTGTTGTTGTTTATTTGACATTTTTGTTGTTGTTGATGTTGTTGTTAGTGTTGTTTTTTATTTGACGTTGTTGTTGTTTATTTGACGTTGTTGTTGTTGTTATTGTTGTTGTTGTTGTTGTTAATTTGACATTGTTGTTGTTGTTGTTTATTTGACGTTGTTTTTGTTGTTTATTTGACGTTGTTGTTGTTGTTGACGTTGTTGTTGTTGATGTTTATTGAACGTTGTTGTTGTTGTTTATTTGACGTTGTTGTTGTTGTTGTTGTTTATTTGACGTTGTTGTTGTTGTTGTTGTTTATTTGACGTTGTTATTGTTGTTGTTGTTGTTGTTTATTTGACGTTGTTGTTGTTGTTGTTGACGTTGTTGTTGTTGTTGTTGTTGTTGTTTATTTGACGTTGTTAATGTTGTTGACATTGTTGTTGTTGTTTTTGTTGTTTATTTGATGTTGTTGTTGTTGTTGTTGTTATTGTTGGTGTTATTGTTGTTTATTTGACGTTGTTGTTGACGTTGTTATTGTTGTTGTTTATTTGACGTTGTTGTTGTTGTTATTGTTGTTTATTTGACGTTGTTGTTGTTGTTGACGTTGTTGTTGTTGTTGTTTATTTGATGTTGTTGTTGTTGTTGTTGTTGACATAGTTGTTGTTGTTTATTTGACGTTGTTGTTGTTGAAGTTGTTGTTTATTTGACGTTGTTGTTGTTGTTTATTTGACTTTGTTGTTGTTGTTGTTGAGGTTGTTGTTGTTGATGTTTATTGAACGTTGTTGTTGTTGTTGTTGTTGTTGTTTGACATTGTTGTTGTTATTCATTTGACGTTGTTGTTGTTGTTGTTTATTTGACGTTGTTGTTATTGTTGTTGTTCTTTATTTGACGTTGTTGTTGTCGTTGTTTTTGTTGTTTATTTGACGTTGTTGTTGTTATTTATTTGACGTTGTTGTTATTGTTGTTTATTTGACGTTGTTGTTGTTCTTTATTTGACGTTGTTGTTGTTATTGTTTATTTGACGTTGTTGTTGTTGTTGTTGTTTATTTGACGTTGTTATTGTTGTTTATTTGATGTTGTTTTTGTTATTTTACGTTGTTGTTGTTGTTGTATTTGTTGTTGTTGTTGTTGTTGTTGTTGTTGTTGTTGTTGCTTATTTGACGTTGTTGTTATTGTTGCTATTTATTTGACATTGTTATTGTTGTTGTTTATTTGACGTTGTTGTTGTTGTTTATTTGACGTTGTTGTTGTTGTTGTTTATTTGACGTTGTTGTTGTTGTATTTGTTATTGTTGTTATTGTTGTTGCTTATTTGACGTTGTTGTTATTGTTGTTGTTTATATGAGGTTGTTGTTGTTGTTATTCATTTGACGTTGTTGTTGTTGTTTATTTGACGTTGTTGTTGTTGTTGTTGTTGTTTATTTGACGTTGTTGTTGTTGTTGTTTATTTGACGTTGTTATTGTTGTTGTTGTTGTTGTTGTTTATTTGACGTTGTTGTTGTTGTTGTTGACGTTGTTGTTGTTGTTGTTTATTTGACGTTGTTAATGTTGTTGACATTGTTGTTGTTGTTTTTGTTGTTTATTTGATGTTGTTGTTGTTGTTGTTATTGTTGGTGTTATTGTTGTTTATTTGACGTTGCTGTTGACGTTGTTATTGTTGTTGTTTATTTGACGTTGTTGTTGTTGTTATTGTTGTTTATTTGACGTTGTTGTTGTTGTTGACGTTGTTGTTGTTGTTGTTGTTGTTTATTTGATGTTGTTGTTGTTGTTGTTGACATAGTTGTTGTTGTTTATTTGACGTTGTTGTTGTTGAAGTTGTTGTTTATTTGACGTTGTTGTTGTTGTTTATTTGACTTTGTTGTTGTTGTTGTTGACGTTGTTGTTGTTGATGTTTATTGAACGTTGTTGTTGTTGTTGTTTGACATTGTTGTTGTTTATTTGACATTGTTGTTGTTGTTGTTATTTATTTAACGTCGTTATTGTTGTTGTTTATTTGACGTTGTTGTTGTTGTATTTGTTATTGTTGTTATTGTTGTTGCTTATTTGACGTTGTTGTTATTGTTGTTGTTTATATGAGGTTGTTGTTGTTGTTATTCATTTGACGTTGTTGTTGTTGTTTATTTGACGTTGTTGTTGTTGTTGTTGTTGTTGTTCTTTATTTGACGTTGTTGTTGTCGTTGTTTTTTTTGTTTATTTGACGTTGTTGTTGTTATTTATTTGACGATGTTGTTGTTGTTTATTTGACGTTGTTGTTGACGTTGTTGTTGTTGTTGTTTATTTGACGTTGTTATTGTTGTTGTTTATTTGACGTTGGTATTGTTGTTGTTTATTTGACGTTGTTGTTAATGTTGTTGTTGTTGTTATTTATTTGACGTTGTTGTTGTTGTTGTTTATTTGATGTTATTGTTGTTGTTGACGTTGTTATTGTTGTTTATTTGATGTTGTTATTGTTGTTGTTGACATAGTTGTTGTTGTTTATTTGACGTTGTTGTTGTTGTTGCCGTTGTTGTTTATTTGACGTTGTTGTTGTTGTTTATTTGACGTTGTTGTTGTTGTTGACGTTGTTGTTGTTGTTGTTTATTGGACGTTGTTGTTGTTGTTGTTTATATGACATTGTTGTTGTTGTTGACGGTGTTGTTGTTGTTGTTTATTTGACATTATTGTTGTTGTTGTTATTTATTTGACGTTGTTGTTGTTGTTTTTTAATTGACATTATTGTTGTTGTTGTTGTTTATTTGACGTTGTTGTTTATTTGATGTTGTTGTTTATTTGACGTTGTTGTTGTTGTTTATTTGACGTTGTTGTTGTTTTTGTTATTATTTATTTGACGTTGTTGTTTATTTGAAATTGTTTATTTGACGTTGTTGTTGTTATTTGAATTTGTTGTTGTTGTTTGAATTTGTTGTTGTTGTATTTGTTGTTGTTGTTGTTGTTTATTTGACGTTGTTCTTGTTGTTTATTTGACGTTATTGTTGTTGTTTATTTGACGTTGTTATTGTTGTTGTTGTTTATTTGACGTTGTTGTTGACGTTTTTGTTGTTGATTATTTGACGTTGTTGTTGTTGTTGTTGTTGTTTATTAGACGTTGTTAATTTTGTTGACATTGTTGTTGTTGTTTTTGTTGTTTATTTGACGTTGTTGTTGTTGTTGTTGTTGTTGTTGTTTTTGTTGTAGTTATTGTTGGTGTTGTTGTTTATTTGACGTTGTTGTTGTTGTTGTTTATTTAACATTGTTGTTGTTGTTGTTGTTGTTTATTTGACGTTGTTGTTGTTGTTTATTTGACGTTGTTGTTGTTGTTGTTTATTTGACATTGTTGTTGTTGTTGTTGTTGACGTTGTTGTTGTAGTTGTTTATTCAATGTTGTTGTTGTTGTTGTTGTTTTTGTTGTTTATTTGATGTTGTTTTAGTTGTTGTTGTTTATTTGACGTTGTTGTTGTTTTTTATTTGGCGTTGTTGTTGTTGACATTGTTGTTGTTGTTGTTGTTTATTTGACGTTGTTGTTGTTGTTTATTTGACGTTATTGTTGTTATTTGAAGTTGTTGTTGTATTTGTTGTTGTTGTTGTTATTTATTTGACGTTGTTGTTGTTGTTTATTTGACGTTATTGTTGTTGTTTATTTGACGTTGTTATTGTTGTTGTTGTTGTTTATTTGACGTTGTTGTTGACGTTTTTGTTGTTGTTGATTATTTGACGTTGTTGTTGTTGTTTTTGTTGTTTATTTGACGTTGTTGTTGTTGTTGTTTTTGTTGTTGTTATTGTTTGTGTTGTTGTTGTTTATTTGACGTTGTTGTTGTTGTTGTTTATTTGACGTTGTTGTTGTTGTTTATTTGACGTTGTTGTTGATGTTGTTTATTTGACGTTGTTCTTGTTGTTGTTTATTTGACATTGTTGTTGTTGTTGTTGTTGTTGACGTTGTTGTTGTAGTTGTTTATTCGACGTTGTTGTTGTTGTTTAATTGACGTTGTTGTTGTTTTTTATTTGACGTTGTTGTTGTTTTTTATTTGACGTTGTTGTTGTTGACATTGTTGTTGTTGTTGTTGTTGTATATTTGACGTTGTTGTTATTGTTTTTTATTTGACGTTGTTGTTGTTGACATTGTTGTTGTTGTTGTTGTTTATTTAACGTAGTTGTTGTTATTGACGTTGTTGTTGTTGTTGTTGTTGTTTATTTGACATTTTTGTTGTTGTTGATGTTGTTGTTAGTGTTGTTTTTTATTTGACATTGTTGTTGTTTATTTGACGTTGTTGTTGTTGTTATTGTTGTTGTTGTTGTTGTTAATTTGACATTGTCGTTGTTGTTGTTTATTTGGCATTGTTTTTGTTGTTTATTTGACGTTGTTGTTGTTGTTGTTGACGTTGTTGTTGTTGATGTTTATTGAACGTTGTTGTTGTTGTTTATTTGACGTTGTTGTTGTTGTTGTTTATTTGACGTTGTTGTTGTTGTTGTTGTTTATTTGACGTTGTTATTGTTGTTGTTGTTGTTGTTTATTTGACGTTGTTGTTGTTGTTGTTGACGTTGTTGTTGTTGTTGTTTATTTGACGTTGTTAATGTTGTTGACATTGTTGTTGTTGTTTTTGTTGTTTATTTGATGTTGTTGTTGTTGTTGTTGTTATTGTTGGTGTTATTGTTGTTTATTTGACGTTGTTGTTGACGTTGTTATTGTTGTTGTTTATTTGACGTTGTTGTTGTTGTTATTGTGGTTTATTTGACGTTGTTGTTGTTGTTGACGTTGTTGTTGTTGTTGTTGTTTATTTGATGTTGTTGTTGTTGTTGTTGTTGACATAGTTGTTGTTGTTTATTTGACGTTGTTGTTGTTGAAGTTGTTGTTTATTTGACGTTGTTGTTGTTGTTTATTTGACTTTGTTGTTGTTGTTGTTGACGTTGTTGTTGTTGATGTTTATTGAACGCTGTTGTTGTTGTTGTTGTTGTTGTTTGACATTGTTGTTGTTTATTTGACATTGTTGTTGTTGTTGTTATTTATTTAACATCGTTATTGTTGTTGTTTATTTGACGTTGTTGTTGTTGTTGTTGTTTTATTTGTTATTGTTGTTATTGTTGTTGCTTATTTGACGTTGTTGTTACTGTTGTTGTTTATTTGAGGTTGTTGTTGTTGTTATTCATTTGACGTTGTTGTTGTTGTTGTTGTTTATTTGACGTCGTTGTTGTTGTTAATGTTCTTTATTTGACGTTGTTGTTGTCATTGTTTTTGTTGTTTATTTGACGTTGTTGTTGTTATTTATTTGACGTTGTTGTTGTTGTTTATTTGACGTTGTTGTTGACGTTGTTGTTGTTGTTGTTTAATTGACGTTGTTGTTGTTGTTTATTTGACGTTGGTATTGTTGTTGTTTATTTGACGTTGTTGTTGTTGTTGTTGTTTATTTGACGTTGTTGTTGTTGTTGTTTATTTGACGTTATAGTTGTTGTTGACGTTGTTGTTGTTGTTTATTTGATGTTGTTATTGTTGTTGTTGACATAGTTGTTGTTGTTTATTTGACGTTGTTGTTGTTGTTGTTGCCGTTGTTGTTTATTTGACGTTGTTGTAGTTGTTTATTTGACGTTGTTGTTGTTGTTGACGTTGTTGTTGTTGTTGTTGTTTATTGGACGTTGTTGTTGTTGTTTATTTGACATTGTTGTTGTTGTTGACGGTGTTGTTGTTGTTGTTGTTGTTTATTTGACATTGTTGTTGTTGTTGTTATTTATTTGACGTTGTTGTTGTTGTTTTTTAATTGACATTATTGTTGTTGTTGTTGTTGTTTATTTGACGTTGTTGTTTATTTGACGTTGTTGTTGTTGTTGTTGTTTATTTGACGTTGTTGTTGTTTTTGTTGTTGTTTATTTGACGTTGTTGTTTATTTGACGTTGTTGTTGTTGTTTATTTGACGTTATTGTTGTTATTTGAAGTTGTTGTTGTATTTGTTGTTGTTGTTGTTATTTATTTGACGTTGTTGTTGTTGTTTATTTGACGTTATTGTTGTTGTTTATTTGACGTTGTTATTGTTGTTGTTGTTGTTTATTTGACGTTGTTGTTGACGTTTTTGTTGTTGTTGATTATTTGACGTTGTTGTTGTTGTTGTTGTTGTTTATTAGACGTTGTTAATGTTGTTGACATTGTTGTTGTTGTTTTTGTTGTTTATTTGACGTTGTTGTTGTTGTTGTTTTTGTTGTTGTTATTGTTTGTGTTGTTGTTGTTTATTTGACGTTGTTGTTGTTGTTTATTTGACGTTGTTGTTGTTGTTGTTTATTTGACGTTGTTGTTGTTGTTTATTTGACGTTGTTGT
>OX451735.1:1400497038-1400499538 GCA_948472305.1 Vicia faba
TTATTTTACGTTGTTGTTGTTGTTGTATTTGTTGTTGTTGTTGTTGTTGTTGTTGTTGTTGTTGTTGTTGTTGTTGCTTATTTGACGTTGTTGTTATTGTTGCTATTTATTTGACATTGTTATTGTTGTTGTTTATTTGACGTTGTTGTTGTTGTTTATTTGACGTTGTTGTTGTTGTTGTTTATTTGACGTTGTTGTTGTTGTATTTGTTATTATTGTAATTGTTGTTGCTTATTTGACGTTGTTGTTATTGTTGTTGTTTATATGAGGTTGTTGTTGTTGTTATTCATTTGACGTTGTTGTTGTTGTTTATTTGACGTTGTTGTTGTTGTTGTTGTTGTTCTTTATTTGACGTTGTTGTTGTCGTTGTTTTTTTTGTTTATTTGACGTTGTTGTTATTTATTTGACGATGTTGTTGTTGTTTATTTGACGTTGTTGTTGACGTTGTTGTTGTTGTTGTTGTTTATTTGACGTTGTTATTGTTGTTGTTTATTTGACGTTGGTATTGTTGTTGTTTATTTGACGTTGTTGTTAATGTTGTTGTTGTTGTTATTTATTTGACGTTGTTGTTGTTGTTGTTTATTTGACGTTATTGTTGTTGTTGACGTTGTTGTTGTTGTTTATTTGATGTTGTTATTGATGTTGTTGACATAGTTGTTGTTGTTTATTTGACGTTGTTGTTGTTGTTGCCGTTGTTGTTTATTTGACGTTGTTGTTGTTGTTTATTTGACGTTGTTGTTGTTGTTGTTGACGTTGTTGTTGTTGTTGTTTATTGGACGTTGTTGTTGTTGTTGTTTATTTGACATTGTTGTTGTTGTTGTTGTTGTTATTTATTTGACGTTGTTGTTGTTGTTTTTTAATTGACATTATTGTTGTTGTTGTTGTTTATTTGACGTTGTTGTTTATTTGATGTTGTTGTTTATTTGACGTTGTTGTTGTTGTTTATTTGACGTTGTTGTTGTTTTTGTTATTATTTATTTGACGTTGTTGTTTATTTGACATTGTTTATTTGACGTTGTTGTTGTTATTTGAATTTGTTTTTGTTGTTTGAATTTGTTGTTGTTGTATTTGTTGTTGTTGTTGTTGTTTATTTGACGTTGTTGTTGTTGTTTATTTGACGTTATTGTTGTTGTTTATTTGACGTTGTTATTGTTGTTGTTGTTGTTTATTTGACGTTGTTGTTGACGTTTTTGTTGTTGATTATTTGACGTTGTTGTTGTTGTTGTTGTTGTTGTTTATTAGACGTTGTTAATTTTGTTGACATTGTTGTTGTTGTTTTTGTTGTTTATTTGACGTTGTTGTTGTTGTTGTTGTTGTTTTTGTTGTAGTTATTGTTGGTGTTGTTGTTTATTTGACGTTGTTGTTGTTGTTGTTGTTTATTTAACGTTGTTGTTGTTGTTGTTGTTTATTTGACGTTGTTGTTGTTGTTTATTTGACGTTGTTGTTGTTGTTGTTTATTTGACATTGTTGTTGTTGTTGTTGTTGACGTTGTTGTTGTAGTTGTTTATTCAACGTTGTTGTTGTTGTTGTTGTTGTTGTTGTTTATTTGATGTTGTGTTAGTTGTTGTTGTTTATTTGACGTTGTTGTTGTTTTTTATTTGGCGTTGTTGTTGTTGACATTGTTGTTGTTGTTGTTGTATATTTGACGTTGTTGTTGTTGTTTTTTATTTGACGTTGTTGTTGTTGACATTGTTGTTGTTGTTGTTTATTTGACGTCGTTGTTGTTATTGACGTTGTTGTTGTTGTTGTTGTTTATTTGACATTTTTGGTGTTGTTGATGTTGTTGTTGTTGTTGTTTTTTATTTGACGTTGTTGTTGTTGTTGTTGTTGTTTATTTGACATTTTTGTTGTTGTTGATGTTGTTGTTGTTGTTGTTGTTTTTTATTTGTCGTTGTTGTTGTTGTTGTTGTTGTTTATTTGACGTTGTTATTGTTATTATTATTGTTGTTGTTAATTTGACGTTGTTGTTGTTGTTGTTTATTTGACGTTGTTGTTGTTGTTTATTTGACGTTGTTTTTGTTGTTGTTTATTTGATGTTGTTGTTGTTGTTATTTATTTGACGTTGTTGTTGTTGTTATTGTTTATTTGACGTTGTTGTTGTTGTTTATGTTTATTTGACGTTGTTGTTGTTGTTGTATTTGTTGAAGTTGTTGTTGTTGCTTAGTTGACGTTGTTGTTATTGTTGCTATTTATTTGACGTTGTTATTGTTGTTGTTTATTTGACGTTGTTGTCGTTGTTTATTTGACGTTGTTGTTGTTGTTGTTGTTTATTTGACGTTGTTGTTGTTGTTGTATTTGTTATTATTGTTATTGTTGTTGCTTATTTGATGTTGTTGTTATTGTTGTTGTTTATTTGACGTTGTTGTTGTTGTTATTCATTTGACGTTGTTGTTTATTGTTGTTTATTTGACGCTGTTGTTGTTGTTGCTGTTGTTCTTTATTAGACGTTGTTGTTGTTGTTGTTTTTGTTGTTGTTTATTTGACGTTGTTGTTGTTGTTT
>OX451735.1:1400504538-1400557038 GCA_948472305.1 Vicia faba
TTGTTGTTGTTGTTGTTGTTGTTTATTTGACGTTGGTATTGTTGTTGTTTATTTGACGTTGTTGTTAACATTGTTGTTGTTGTTTATTTGACGTTGTTGTTGTTGTTGTTGTTGTTGTTTATTTGACGTTATTGTTGTTGTTGACGTTGTTGTTGTTGTTTATTTGATGTTGTTATTATTGTTGTTGACATAGTTGTTGTTGTTTTTTTGATGTTGTTGTTGTTGTTACCGTTATTGTTTATTTGACGTTGTTGTTGTTGTTGTTGTTTATTTGACGTTGTTGTTGTTGTTGTTGACGTTGTTGTTGTTGTTTATTGGATGTTGTTGTTGTTGTTTATTTGACATTGTTGTTATTGTTGACGGTGTTGTTGTTGTTGTTTATTTGACATTGTTGTTGTTGTTGTTATTTATTTGACGTTGTTGTTGTTTTTTTTTATTTGACATTATTGTTGTTGTTGTTGTTGTTTATTTGACGTTGTTGTTTATTTGACATTGTTGTTTATTTGACGTTGTCGTTGTTGTTTATTTGACGTTGTTGTTGTTATTTGAAGTTGTTGTTGTTGTTGTTTATTTGACATTGTTGTTGTTGTTGTTGTTTATTTGACGTTGTTGTTGTTGTTGTTTATTTGACGTTGTTATTGTTGTTGTTGTTGTTGTTGTTGTTTATTTGACGTTGTTAATGTTGTTGACGTTGTTGTTGTTGTTTATTTGACGTTGTTGTTGTTGTTTATTTGACGTTGTTATTGTTGTTGTTGTTGTTTATTTGACGTTGTTAATGTTGTTGACGTTGTTGTTGTTGTTTATTTAACGTTGTTATTGTTGTTGTTGTTGTTGTTTATTTGACGTTGTTAATGTTGTTGACGTTGTTGTTGTTGTTGTTTATTTGACGTTGTTAATGTTGTTGACATTGTTGTTGTTGTTTTTGTTGTTTATTTGATGTTGTTGTTGTTGTTGTTATTGTTGGTGTTATTGTTGTTTATTTGACGTTGTTGTTGACGTTGTTATTGTTGTTGTTTATTTGACGTTGTTGATGTTGTTATTGTTGTTTGTTTGACGTTGTTGTTGTTGTTGACGTTGTTGTTGTTGTTGTTTATTTAATGTTGTTGTTGTTGTTGACATAGTTGTTGTTGTTTATTTGACGTTGTTGTTGTTGTTGAAGTTGTTGTTTATTTGACGTTGTTGTTGTTGTTTATTTGACTTTGTTGTTGTTGTTGTTGACGTTGTTGTTGTTGAAGTTTATTGAACGTTGTTGTTGTTGTTGTTGTTGTTGTTATTTGACATTGTTGTTGTTGTTGTTGACGGTGTTGTTGTTGTTGTTTATTTGACATTGTTTTTGTTGTTGTTATTTATTTAACATCGTTGTTGTTGTTGTTTATTTGACGTTGTTGTTGTTGTTGTTTATTTGACATTGTTGTTTATTTGACGTTGTTGTTGTTGTTGCTATTTTTTTGACGTTGTTGTTGTTGTTGTTTATTTGACGTTGTTGTTGTTGTTGTTTATTTGACGTTGTTGTTGGTGTTGTTGTTGTTGTTTTATTTGTTATTGTTGTTATTGCTTTGGGTTATTTGACGTTGTTGTTATTGTTGTTGTTTATTTGACGTTGTTGTTGTTGTTATTCATTTGACGTTGTTGTTGTTGTTGTTGTTTATTTGACGTTGTTGTTATTGTTGTTGTTCTTTATTTGACGTTGTTGTTGTCGTTGTTTTTGTTGTTTATTTGACGTTGTTGTTGTTATTTATTTGACGTTGTTGTTATTGTTGTTTATTTGACGTTGTTGTTGTTATTTATTTGACGTTGTTGTTGTTATTGTTAATTTGACGTTGTTGTTGTTGTTGTTGTTTATTTGACGTTGTTATTGTTGTTTATTTGACGTTGTTTTTGTTATTTTACGTTGTTGTTGTTGTTGTATTTGTTGTTGTTGTTGTTGTTGTTGTTGTTGTTGTTGCTTATTTGACGTTGTTGTTATTGTTGCTATTTATTTGACATTGTTATTGTTGTTGTTTATTTGACGTTGTTGTTGTTGTTTATTTGACGTTGTTGTTGTTGTTGTTTATTTGACGTTGTTGTTGTTGTATTTGTTATTGTTGTAATTGTTGTTGCTTATTTGACGTTGTTGTTATTGTTGTTGTTTATATGAGGTTGTTGTTGTTGTTATTCATTTGACGTTGTTGTTGTTGTTTATTTGACGTTGTTGTTGTTGTTGTTGTTGTTCTTTATTTGACGTTGTTGTTGTCGTTGTTTTTTTTGTTTATTTGACGTTGTTGTTATTTATTTGACGATGTTGTTGTTGTTTATTTGACGTTGTTGTTGACGTTGTTGTTGTTGTTGTTGTTTATTTGACGTTGTTATTGTTGTTGTTTATTTGACGTTGGTATTGTTGTTGTTTATTTGACGTTGTTGTTAATGTTGTTGTTGTTGTTATTTATTTGACGTTGTTGTTGTTGTTGTTTATTTGACGTTATTGTTGTTGTTGACGTTGTTGTTGTTGTTTATTTGATGTTGTTATTGATGTTGTTGACATAGTTGTTGTTGTTTATTTGACGTTGTTGTTGTTGTTGCCGTTGTTGTTTATTTGACGTTGTTGTTGTTGTTTATTTGACGTTGTTGTTGTTGTTGTTGACGTTGTTGTTGTTGTTGTTTATTGGACGTTGTTATTGTTGTTGTTTATTTGACATTGTTGTTGTTGTTGTTGTTGTTATTTATTTGACGTTGTTGTTGTTGTTTTTTAATTGACATTATTGTTGTTGTTGTTGTTTATTTGACGTTGTTGTTTATTTGATGTTGTTGTTTATTTGACGTTGTTGTTGTTGTTTATTTGACATTGTTGTTGTTTTTGTTATTATTTATTTGACGTTGTTGTTTATTTGACATTGTTTATTTGACGTTGTTGTTATTTGAATTTGTTTTTGTTGTTTGAATTTGTTGTTGTTGTATTTGTTGTTGTTGTTGTTGTTTATTTGACGTTGTTGTTGTTGTTTATTTGACGTTATTGTTGTTGTTTATTTGACGTTGTTATTGTTGTTGTTGTTGTTGTTTATTTGACGTTGTTGTTGACGTTTTTGTTGTTGATTATTTGACGTTGTTGTTGTTGTTGTTGTTGTTGTTTATTAGACGTTGTTAATTTTGTTGACATTGTTGTTGTTGTTTTTGTTGTTTATTTGACGTTGTTGTTGTTGTTGTTGTTGTTTTTGTTGTAGTTATTGTTGGTGTTGTTGTTTATTTGACGTTGTTGTTGTTGTTGTTTATTTAACGTTGTTGTTATTGTTGTTGTTTATTTGACGTTGTTGTTGTTGTTTATTTGACGTTGTTGTTGTTGTTGTTTATTTGACATTGTTGTTGTTGTTGTTGTTGACGTTGTTGTTGTAGTTGTTTATTCAACGTTGTTGTTGTTGTTGTTGTTGTTGTTTATTTGATGTTGTTTTAGTTGTTGTTGTTTATTTGACGTTGTTGTTGTTTTTTATTTGGCGTTGTTGTTGTTGACATTGTTGTTGTTGTTGTTGTATATTTGACGTTGTTGTTGTTGTTTTTTATTTGACGTTGTTGTTGTTGACATTGTTGTTGTTGTTGTTTATTTGACGTTGTTGTTGTTGTTGTTGTTTATTTGACGTCGTTGTTGTTATTGACGTTGTTGTTGTTGTTGTTGTTTATTTGACATTTTTGGTGTTGTTGATGTTGTTGTTGTTGTTGTTTTTTATTTGACGTTGTTGTTGTTGTTGTTGTTGTTTATTTGACATTTTTGTTGTTGTTGATGTTGTTGTTGTTGTTGTTGTTTTTTATTTGACGTTGTTGTTGTTGTTGTTGTTTATTTGACGTTGTTATTGTTATTATTATTGTTGTTGTTAATTTGACGTTGTTGTTGTTGTTGTTTATTTGACGTTGTTGTTGTTGTTTATTTGACGTTGTTTTTGTTGTTGTTTATTTGATGTTGTTGTTGTTGTTATTTATTTGACGTTGTTGTTGTTGTTATTGTTTATTTGACGTTGTTGTTGTTGTTTATGTTTATTTGACGTTGTTATTGTTGTTTATTTGACGTTGTTTTTGTTATTTTACGTTGTTGTTGTTGTTGTATTTGTTGTAGTTGTTGTTGTTGCTTAGTTGACGTTGTTGTTATTGTTGCTATTTATTTGACGTTGTTATTGTTGTTGTTTATTTGACGTTGTTGTCGTTGTTTATTTGACGTTGTTGTTGTTGTTGTTTATTTGACGTTGTTGTTGTTGTTGTATTTGTTATTATTGTTATTGTTGTTGCTTATTTGATGTTGTTGTTATTGTTGTTGTTTATTTGACGTTGTTGTTGTTGTTATTCATTTGACGTTGTTGTTTATTGTTGTTTATTTGACGCTGTTGTTGTTGTTGCTGTTGTTCTTTATTAGACGTTGTTGTTGTTGTTGTTTTTGTTGTTTATTTGACGTTGTTGTTGTTATTTATTTGACGTTATTGTTGTTGTTTATTTGACGTTGTTGTTAACGTTGTTGTTGTTGTTGTTTATTTGACGTTGTTGTTGTTGTTGTTGTTGTTGTTGTTTATTTGACGTTGGTATTGTTGTTGTTTATTTGACGTTGTTGTTAACATTGTTGTTGTTGTTTATTTGACGTTGTTGTTGTTGTTGTTGTTGTTGTTTATTTGACGTTATTGTTGTTGTTGACGTTGTTGTTGTTGTTTATTTGATGTTGTTATTATTGTTGTTGACATAGTTGTTGTTGTTTATTTGATGTTGTTGTTGTTGTTACCGTTATTATTTATTTGACGTTGTTGTTGTTGTTGTTTATTTGACGTTGTTGTTGTTGTTGTTGACGTTGTTGTTGTTGTTTATTGGATGTTGTTGTTGTTGTTTATTTGACATTGTTGTTATTGTTGACGGTGTTGTTGTTGTTGTTTATTTGACATTGTTGTTGTTGTTGTTATTTATTTGACGTTGTTGTTGTTTTTTTTTATTTGACATTATTGTTGTTGTTGTTGTTGTTATTTATTTGACGTTGTTGTTTATTTGACATTGTTGTTTATTTGACGTTGTCGTTGTTGTTTATTTGACGTTGTTGTTGTTATTTGAAGTTGTTGTTGTTGTTGTTTATTTGACATTGTTGTTGTTGTTGTTGTTTATTTGACGTTGTTGTTGTTGTTGTTTATTTGACGTTGTTATTGTTGTTGTTGTTGTTGTTGTTGTTTATTTGACGTTGTTAATGTTGTTGACGTTGTTGTTGTTGTTTATTTGACGTTGTTGTTGTTGTTTATTTGACGTTGTTATTGTTGTTGTTGTTGTTTATTTGACGTTGTTAATGTTGTTGACGTTGTTGTTGTTGTTTATTTAACGTTGTTATTGTTGTTGTTGTTGTTGTTTATTTGACGTTGTTAATGTTGTTGACGTTGTTGTTGTTGTTGTTTATTTGACGTTGTTAATGTTGTTGACATTGTTGTTGTTGTTTTTGTTGTTTATTTGATGTTGTTGTTGTTGTTGTTGTTGTTGGTGTTATTGTTGTTTATTTGACGTTGTTGTTGACGTTGTTATTGTTGTTGTTTATTTGACGTTGTTGATGTTGTTATTGTTGTTTGTTTGACGTTGTTGTTGTTGTTGACGTTGTTGTTGTTGTTGTTTATTTAATGTTGTTGTTGTTGTTGACATAGTTGTTGTTGTTTATTTGACGTTGTTGTTGTTGTTGAAGTTGTTGTTTATTTGACGTTGTTGTTGTTGTTTATTTGACTTTGTTGTTGTTGTTGTTGACGTTGTTGTTGTTGAAGTTTATTGAACGTTGTTGTTGTTGTTGTTGTTGTTGTTATTTGACATTGTTGTTGTTGTTGTTGACGGTGTTGTTGTTGTTGTTTATTTGACATTGTTTTTGTTGTTGTTATTTATTTAACATCGTTGTTGTTGTTGTTTATTTGACGTTGTTGTTGTTGTTGTTTATTTGACATTGTTGTTTATTTGACGTTGTTGTTGTTGTTGTTTATTTGACGTTGTTGTTGTTGTTGTTGTTGTTGTTGTTGTTGTTGTATTTGTTGTTGTTGTTGTTGTTGTTGTTGTTTATTTAACGTTGTTGTTGTTGTTTATTTGACGTTATTGTTGTTGTTTATTTGACGTTGTTATTGTTGTTGTTGTTGTTTATTTGACGTTGTTGTTGTTGATGTTGTTGACATTGTTGTTGTTGTTGTTTATTTGACGTTGTTATTGTTGTTTTTGTTGTTGTTATTGTTGGTGTTGTTGTTGTTTATTTGACGTTGTTATTGTTGTTTATTTAACGTTAACGTTGTTGTTATTGTTGTTGTTTATTTGACGTTGTTGTTGTTATTGTTTATTTGACATTGTTGTTGTTGTTGTTGTTGACGTTGTTGTTGTTGTTTATTTGACGTTGTTGTTGTTGTTGTTTATTTGATGTTGTTTTAGTTGTTGTTGTTTATTTGACGTTGTTGTTGTTGTTGTTGTTTATTAGATGTTGTTTTAGTTGTTGTTGTTTATTTGACGTTGTTGTTGTTGTTGTTTATTTGACGTAGTTGTTGTTGTGGTTTATTTGACGTTTCTGTTGTTGTTGATGTTGTTGTTGTTGTTGTTTATTTGACGTTGTTGTTTTTTGTTTGACGTTGTTGTTGTTGTTGTTTATTTGATGTTGTTTTAGTTGTTGTTATTTATTTGACGTTGTTGTTGTTTTTTATTAGACGTTGTTGTTGTTGACATTGTTGTTGTTGTTGTTTATTTGACGTTGTTGTTGTTGTTGTTTATTTAACGTAGTTGTTGTTATTGACGTTGTTGTTGTTTATTTGACGTTTTTGTTGTTGTTGATGTTGTTGTTGATGTTTTTTATTTGACGTTGTTGTTGTTGTTGTTTATTTGACGTTGTTGTTGTTTTTATTGTTGTTGTTGTTGTTAATTTGACATTGTTGTTGTTGTTGTTGTTGTTTATTTGACGTTGTTGTTGTTGTTGTTTATTTGACGTTGCTGTTGTTGTTGTTTATTTGACGTTGTTGTTGTTGTTATTTATTTGACGTTGTTGTTGTTGTTATTGTTTATTTGACGTCGTTGTTGTTGTTGTTTATTTGACGTTGTTATTGTTGTTTATTTGACATTGTTTTTGTTATTTGACGTTGTTGTTGTTGTTGTTGTATTTGTTGTTGTTGTTGTTGTTGTTTTTGCTTATTTGACGTTGTTGTTATTGTTGCTATTTTTTTGACGTTGTTGTTGTTGTTGTTGTTTATTTGACGTTGTTGTTGTTGTTGTTGTTTATTTGACGTTGTTGTTGTTGTTGTATTTGTTATTGTTGTTATTGTTGTGGCTTATTTGACGTTGTTGTTATTGTTGTTGTTTATTTGACGTTGTTGTTGTTGTTATTCATTTGACGTTGTTGTTGTTGTTGTTTACTTGACGTTGTTGTTGTTGTTCTTTATTTGACGTTGTTGTTGTCGTTGTTTTTGTTGTTTATTTGACGTTGTTGTTGTTGTTTATTTGACATTGTTGTTGTTGTTGTTGTTTATTTGATGCTGTTTTAGTTGTTGTTGTTTATTTGACGTTGTTGTTGTTTTTTATTTGACGTTGTTGTTATTGACATTGTTGTTGTTGTTGTTGTTTATTTGACGTTGTTGTTGTTGATGTTTATTTGACGTTTTTGTTGTTGTTAATAATGTTGTTATTGTTGTTGTTTTTTATTTGACGTTGTTGTTGTTTATTTGATGTTGTTGTTGTTATTGTTGTTTATTTGATGTTGTTTTAGTTATTGTTGTTTATTTGACGTTGTTGTTGTTTTTTATTTGACGTTGTTGTTGTTGACATTTTTGTTGTTGTTGTTTATTTGACGTTGTTGTTGTTGTTTATTTGACGTAGTTGTTGTTATTGACGTTGTTGTTGTTGTTGTTGTTGTTTATTTGACGTTTTTGTTGTTGTTGATGTTGTTGTTGTTGTTTTTTATTTGACGTTGTTGTTGTTGTTTATTTGACGTTGTTGTTAACGTTTTTGTTGTTGTTGTTTATTTGACGTTGTTGTTGTTGTTGTTTATTTGACATTATTTTTATTATTGTTGTTGTTTATTTGACGTTGTTGTTGTTGTTTATTTGATGTTGTTGTTGTTGACATTATTGTTGTTTATTTGACGTTGTTGTTGTTTATTTGACGTAGTTGTTGTTATTGACGTTGTTGTTGTTGTTGTTTATTTGACGTTTTTGTTGTTGTTGATGTTGATGTTGTTGTTTTTTATTTGACGTTATTGTTGTTGTTGTTTATTTGACGTTGTTGTTGTTGTTTATTTGACGTTGTTGTTGTTGTTGTAATTGTTATTGTTGTTATTGTTGTTGCTTATTTGACGTTGTTGTTATTATTGTTGTTTATTTGACCTTGTTGTTGTTGTTATTCATTTGACGTTGTTGTTGTTGTTTATTTGACGTTGTTGTTGTTGTTGTTGTTCTTTATTTTACATTGATGTTGTCGTTGTTTTTGTTATTTATTTGACGTTGTTGTTGTTGTTTATTTGATGTTGTTGTTGTTTATTTGACGTTGTTGTTGTTGTTGTTGTTGTTTATTTGACTTTGTTGTTGTTGTTGACGTTGTTGTTGTTGTTGTTTATTTGATGTTGTTATTGTTGTTGTTGACATAGTTGTTGTTGTTTATTTGACGTTGTTGTTGTTGTTGACATAGTTGTTGTTGTTTATTTGACGTTGTTGTTGTTGTTGCCGTTGTTGTTTATTTGACGTTGTTGTTGTTATTTGTTTGACGTTGTTGTTGTTGTTGACGTTGTTGTTGTTGTTGTTTATTGGACATTGTTGTTGTTGTTTATTTGACATTGTTGTTGTTGTTGTTGTTATTTGTTTGACGTTGTTGTTGTTGTTGTTGTTGTTTATTTGACATTATTGTTGTTGTTGTTGTTTATTTGACATTGTTAATGTCGTTGACATTGTTGTTGTTGTTTTTGTTGTTTATTTGATGTTGTTGTTGTTGTTGTTATTGTTGTTTATTTGACGTTGTTATTGTTGTTGACGTTGTTGTTGTTGTTGTTTATTTGATGTTGTTGTTGTTGACATAGTTGTTGTTGTTTATTTGACGTTATTGTTGTTGTTGTTGACGTTGTTGTTTATTTGACTTTGTTGTTGTTGTTGACGTTGTTGTTGTTGTTTATTGGACGTTGTTGTTGTTGTTGTTATTTGACATTGTTGTCGTTGTTGACGGTGTTGTTGTTGTTGTTTATTTTACATTGTTGTTGTTGTTATTTATTTGACGTTGTTGTTGTTGTTTATTTGACGTTGTTGTTGTTGTTGTTGTTTATTTGACGTTGTTGTTGTTGTTTATTTGACGTTGTTGTTGTTGTTTTTGTTGTTTATTTGACGTTGCTGTTTTTGTTGTGTTTGTTGTTGTTATTGTTGGTGTTGTTGTTGTTTATTTGACGTTGTTGTTGTTGTTGTTTATTTTACGTTGTTGTTGTTGTTTATTTGATGTTGTTTTAGTTGTTGTTGTTTATTTGACATTTTTGTTGTTTTTTATTTGATGTTGTTGTTATTGACATTGTTGTTGTTGTTGTTGTTTATTTGACGTTGTTATTGTTGTTGTTTATTTGACGTAGTTGTTGTTATTGACGTTGTTGTTGATGTTTATTAGACGTTTTTGTTGTTGTTGTTGTTATTTATTTGATGTTGTTGTTGACATTGTTGTTGTTGTTGTTGTTTATTTGACGTTGTTGTTGTTGTTGTTTATTTGACATTGTTGTTGTTGTTGTTTATTTGATGTTGTTATTGTTGTTTATTTGACGTTGTTGTTGTTGTTGTTTATTTGACGTTGTTAATGTTGTTGACATTGTTGTTGTTGTTTTTGTTGTTTATTTGACGTTGTTGTTGTTGTTGTTTTTGTTGTTGTTATTGTTGTTTTTGTTGTTGTTATTGTTGGTGTTGTTGTTGTTTATTTGACGTTGTTGTTGTTGTTGTTGTTTTTTTGACGTTGTTGTTGTTGTTGTTTATATGACGTTGTTGTTGTTGTTAATTTGACGTTGTTGTTGTTGTTGTTTATTTGATGTTGTTGTTGTTGTTGTTTATTTGACATTGTTGTTGTTGTTGTTGTTGTTTATTTTACGTTGTCGTTGTTGTTGTTTATTTGATGTTGTTTTTGTTGTTGTTGTTTATTTGACGTTGTTGTTGTTGTTGTTGTTGTTGTTGTTGTTTATTTGATGTTGTTTTAGTTGTTGTTGTTTATTTGACATTTTTGTTGTTTTTTATTTGATATTGTTGTTATTGACATTGTTGTTGTTGTTGTTTATTTGACGTAGTTGTTGTTATTGACGTTGTTGTTGATGTTTATTAGACGTTTTTGTTGTTGTTGATGTTGTTGTTGTTGTTGTTTTGTATTTGACGTTGTTGTTTTTTATTTGACGTTGTTGTTGTTGTTGTTCTTTATTTGATGTTGTTGTTGTTGACATTGTTGTTGTTGTTGTTGTTGTTTATTTGACGTTGTTGTTGTTGTTGTTTATTTGACATTGTTGTTGTTGTTGTTGTTATTTATTTGACGTTGTTGTTGTTGTTGTTTATTTGACATTATTGTTATTGTGGTTGTTGTTTTTTTGACGTTGTTGTTGTTGTTGTTTATTTGATGTTGTTTTAGTTGTTGTTAATTATTTGACGTTGTTGTTGTTGTTGTTGTTGTTTATTTGACGTAGTTGTTGTTATTGACGTTGTTGTTGTTGTTTATTTGACGTTTTTGTTGTTATTGATGTTGTTGTTGTTGTTTTTTATTTGACGTTGTTGTTGTTTTTATTGGTTTTGTTGTTGTTGTTAATTTGACATTGTTGTTGTTGTTTATTTGACGTTGTTGTTGTTGTTGTTTATTTGACGTTGTTGTTGTTGTTGTTTATTTGACGTTGTTGTTGTTGTTATTTATTTGACGTTGTTGTTGTTATTGTTTATTTGACGTTGTTGTTGTTGTTTATTTGACGTTGTTATTATTGTTTATTTGACTTTGTTTTTGTTATTTGATGTTGTTGTTGTTGTTGTTGTTATTGTTGTATTTGTTGTTGTTGTTGTTATTGTTGTATTTGTTGTTGTTGTTGTTGTTGTTGTTTTTGCTTATTTGACGTTGTTGTTATTGTTGCTATTTTTTTGACATTGTTGTTGTTGTTGTTTATTTGACGTTGTTGTTGTTGTTGTTTATTTGACATTGTTGTTGTTGTATTTGTTATTGTTGTTATTGTTGTTGCTTATTTGACGTTGTTGTTATTGTTATTGTTTATTTGACGTTGTTGTTGTTGTTATTCATTTGACGTTGTTGTTGTTGTTGTTTATTTGACGTTGTTGTTGTTGTTGTTCTTTATTTGACGTTGTTGTTGTCGTTGTTTTAGTTGTTTATTTGACGCTGTTGTTGTTATTTATTTGACGTTGTTGTTATTGTTGTTTATTTGACGTTGTTGTTGTTGTTGTTGTTGTTGTTGTTATTTGACATTGTTGTTGTTGTTGTTATTTATTTGATGTTGTTTTAGTTATTGTTGTTTATTTGACGTTGTTGTTATTTTTTATTTGACGTTGTTGTTATTGACATTGTTGTTGTTGTTGTTTATATGACGTTGTTGTTCTTGTTTATTTGACGTAGTTGTTGTTATTGACGTTGTTGTTGTTGTTGTTGTTGCTTATTTGACGTTTTTGTTGTTGTTGATGTTGTTGTTGTTGTTGTTTTTTATTTGACGTTGTTGTTGTTTATTTGACGTTGTTGTTGTTCTTGTTGTTTATTTGATGTTGTTTTAGTTGTTGTTGTTTATTTGACGTTGTTGTTGTTGACATTGTTGTTTATTTGACGTTGTTGTTGTTGACATTGTTGTTGTTGTTGTTGTTTATTTGACGTTGTTGTTGTTGTTGTTTATTTGATGTAGTTGTTGTTATTGACGTTGTTGTTGTTGTTGTTGTTTATTTGATGTTTTTGTTGTTGTTGATGTTGTTGTTGTTGTTTTTTATTTGACGTTGTTGTTGTTGCTGTTTATTTGACGTTGTTAATGTTGTTTATTTGACGTTGTTGTTGTTGTTGTTGTTGTTGTTGTAATTGTTATTGTTGTTATTATTGTTGCTTATTTGACGTTGTTGTTATTATTGTTGTTTATTTGACCTTGTTGTTGTTGTTATTCATTTGACGTTGTTGTTGTTGTTTATTTGACGTTATTGTTGTTGTTGTTGTTGTTCTTTATTTTACGTTGTTGTTGTCGTTGTTTTTGTTGTTTATTTGACGTTGTTGTTGTTATTTATTTGACGTTGTTGTTGTTGTTTATTTGACATTGTTGTTAACATTGTTGTTGTTGTTGTTTATTTGACGTTGTTGTTGTTGTTGTTGTTGTTTATTTGACGTTGTTGTTGTTGTTGTTGTATTTGTTATTGTTGTTATTGTTGTTGCTTATTTGACGTTGTTGTTATTGTTGTTGTTTATTTGACGTTGTTGTTGTTGTTATTCATTTGACGTTGTTGTTGTTGTTGTTGTTTACTTGACGTTGTTGTTGTTGTTGTTCTTTATTTGACGTTATTGTTGTCGTTGTTTTTGTTGTTTATTTGACGTTGTTGTTGTTGTTTATTTGACATTGTTGTTGTTGTTGTTGTTTATTTGATGCTGTTTTAGTTGTTGTTGTTTATTTGACGTTGTTGTTGTTTTTTATTTGACGTTGTTGTTATTGACATTATTGTTGTTGTTGTTTATTTGACGTTGTTGTTGTTGATGTTTATTTGACGTTTTTGTTGTTGTTAATGTTGTTGTTGTTGTTTTTTATTTGACGTTTTTGTTGTTGTTGATGTTGTTATTGTTGTTGTTTTTTATTTGACGTTGTTGTTGTTTATTTGATGTTGTTGTTGTTATTGTTGTTTATTTGATGTTGTTTTAGTTATTGTTGTTTATTTGACGTTGTTGTTGTTTTTTATTTGACGTTGTTGTTGTTGACATTTTTGTTGTTGTTGTTGTTTATTTGACGTTGTTGTTGTTGTTTATTTGACATAGTTGTTGTTATTGACGTTGTTGTTGTTGTTGTTGTTTATTTGACGTTTTTGTTGTTGTTGATGTTGTTGTTGTTGTTTTTTATTTGACGTTGTTGTTGTTGTTGTTTATTTGACGTTGTTGTTAACGTTTTTGTTGTTGTTGTTTATTTGACGTTGTTGTTGTTGTTGTTTATTTGACATTATTTTTATTGTTGTTGTTGTTTATTTGACGTTGTTGTTGTTGTTTATTTGATGTTGTTGTTGTTGACATTGTTGTTGTTTATTTGACGTTGTTGTTGTTTATTTGACGTAGTTGTTGTTATTGACGTTGTTGTTGTTGTTGTTTATTTGACGTTTTTGTTGTTGTTGATGTTGATGTTGTTGTTTTTTATTTGACGTTATTGTTGTTGTTGTTTATTTGACGTTGTTGTTGTTGTTTATTTGACGTTGTTGTTGTTGTAATTGTTATTGTTGTTATTGTTGTTGCTTATTTGACGTTGTTGTTATTATTGTTGTTTATTTGACCTTGTTGTTGTTGTTATTCATTTGACGTTGTTGTTGTTGTTTATTTGACGTTGTTGTTGTTGTTGTTGTTGTTCTTTATTTTACATTGATGTTGTCGTTGTTTTTGTTATTTATTTGACGTTGTTGTTGTTGTTTATTTGATGTTGTTGTTGTTTATTTGACGTTGTTGTTGTTGTTGTTGTTTATTTGACTTTGTTGTTGTTGTTGACGTTGTTGTTGTTGTTGTTTATTTGATGTTGTTGTTATTGACATTGTTGTTGTTGTTGTTGTTTATTTGACGTTGTTATTGTTGTTGTTTATTTGACGTAGTTGTTGTTATTGACGTTGTTGTTGATGTTTATTAGACGTTTTTGTTGTTGTTGTTGTTCTTTATTTGATGTTGTTGTTGACATTGTTGTTGTTGTTGTTTATTTGACGTTGTTGTTGTTGTTGTTTATTTGACATTGTTGTTGTTGTTGTTTATTTGATGTTGTTATTGTTGTTTATTTGACGTTGTTGTTGTTGTTGTTTATTTGACGTTGTTAATGTTGTTGACATTGTTGTTGTTTTTTTTGTTGTTTATTTGACGTTGTTGTTGTTGTTGTTTTTGTTGTTGTTATTGTTGGTGTTGTTGTTGTTTATTTGACGTTGTTGTTGTTGTTGTTGTTTTTTTGACGTTGTTGTTGTTGTTGTTTATATGACGTTGTTGTTGTTGTTAATTTGACGTTGTTGTTGTTGTTGTTTATTTGATGTTGTTGTTGTTGTTGTTTATTTGACATTGTTGTTGTTGTTGTTGTTGTTTATTTTACGTTGTCGTTGTTGTTGTTTATTTGATGTTGTTTTTGTTGTTGTTGTTTATTTGACGTTGTTGTTGTTGTTGTTGTTGTTGTTGTTGTTTATTTGATGTTGTTTTAGTTGTTGTTGTTTATTTGACATTTTTGTTGTTTTTTATTTGATGTTGTTGTTATTGACATTGTTGTTGTTGTTGTTTATTTGACGTTGTTATTGTTGTTGTTTATTTGACGTAGTTGTTGTTATTGACGTTGTTGTTGATGTTTATTAGACGTTTTTGTTGTTGTTGATGTTGTTGTTGTTGTTGTTTTGTATTTGACGTTGTTGTTTTTTATTTGACGTTGTTGTTGTTGTTGTTCTTTATTTGATGTTGTTGTTGTTGACATTGTTGTTGTTGTTGTTGTTGTTTATTTGACGTTGTTGTTGTTGTTGTTTATTTGACATTGTTGTTGTTGTTGTTATTTATTTGACGTTGTTGTTGTTGTTGTTTATTTGACATTATTGTTATTGTGGTTGTTGTTTATTTGACGTTGTTGTTGTTGTTGTTTATTTGATGTTGTTTTAGTTGTTGTTAATTATTTGACGTTGTTGTTGTTGTTGTTGTTGTTTATTTGACGTAGTTGTTGTTATTGACGTTGTTGTTGTTGTTTATTTGACGTTTTTGTTGTTATTGATGTTGTTGTTGTTGTTTTTTATTTGACGTTAATGTTGTTTATTTGACGTTGTTGTTGTTTTTATTGGTTTTGTTGTTGTTGTTAATTTGACATTGTTGTTGTTGTTTATTTGACGTTGTTGTTGTTGTTGTTTATTTGACGTTGTTGTTGTTGTTGTTTATTTGACGTTGTTGTTGTTGTTATTTATTTGACGTTGTTGTTGTTATTGTTTATTTGACGTTGTTGTTGTTGTTGTTGTTTATTTGACGTTGTTATTGTTGTTTATTTGACTTTGTTTTTGTTATTTGATGTTGTTGTTGTTGTTGTTATTGTTGTATTTGTTGTTGTTGTTGTTATTGTTGTATTTGTTGTTGTTGTTGTTGTTGTTTTTGCTTATTTGACGTTGTTGTTATTGTTGCTATTTTTTTGACATTGTTGTTGTTGTTTATTTGACGTTGTTGTTGTTGTTGTTTATTTGACATTGTTGTTGTTGTATTTGTTATTGTTGTTATTGTTGTTGCTTATTTGACGTTGTTGTTATTGTTATTGTTTATTTGACGCTGTTGTTGTTGTTATTCATTTGACGTTGTTGTTGTTGTTGTTTATTTGACGTTGTTGTTGTTGTTGTTCTTTATTTGACGTTGTTGTTGTCGTTGTTTTAGTTGTTTATTTGACGCTGTTGTTGTTATTTATTTGACGTTGTTGTTATTGTTGTTTATTTGACGTTGTTGTTGTTGTTGTTGTTGTTGTTATTTGACATTGTTGTTGTTGTTGTTGTTTATTTGATGTTGTTTTAGTTATTGTTGTTTATTTGACGTTGTTGTTATTTTTTATTTGACGTTGTTGTTATTGACATTGTTGTTGTTGTTGTTGTTTATATGACGTTGTTGTTGTTTTTTATTTGACGTTGTTGTTGTTTATTTGACGTTGTTGTTGTTCTTGTTGTTTATTTGATGTTGTTTTAGTTGTTGTTGTTTATTTGACGTTGTTGTTGTTGTTGTTTATTTGACGTTGTTGTTGTTGTTGTTGACGTTGTTGTTGTTGTTTATTGGATGTTGTTGTTGTTGTTTATTTGACGTTGTTGTTAACGTTTTTGTTGTTGTTGTTTATTTGACGTTGTTGTTGTTGTTGTTTATTTGACATTATTTTTATTATTGTTGTTGTTTATTTGACGTTGTTGTTGTTGTTTATTTGATGTTGTTGTTGTTGACATTATTGTTGTTTATTTGACGTTGTTGTTGTTTATTTGACGTAGTTGTTGTTATTGACGTTGTTGTTGTTGTTGTTTATTTGACGTTTTTGTTGTTGTTGATGTTGATGTTGTTGTTTTTTATTTGACGTTATTGTTGTTGTTGTTTATTTGACGTTGTTGTTGTTGTTTATTTGACGTTGTTGTTGTTGTTGTAATTGTTATTGTTGTTATTGTTGTTGCTTATTTGACGTTGTTGTTATTATTGTTGTTTATTTGACCTTGTTGTTGTTGTTATTCATTTGACGTTGTTGTTGTTGTTTATTTGACGTTGTTGTTGTTGTTGTTGTTCTTTATTTTACATTGATGTTGTCGTTGTTTTTGTTATTTATTTGACGTTGTTGTTGTTGTTTATTTGATGTTGTTGTTGTTTATTTGACGTTGTTGTTGTTGTTGTTGTTTATTTGACTTTGTTGTTGTTGTTGACGTTGTTGTTGTTGTTGTTTATTTGATGTTGTTATTGTTGTTGTTGACATAGTTGTTGTTGTTTATTTGACGTTGTTGTTGTTGTTGACATAGTTGTTGTTGTTTATTTGACGTTGTTGTTGTTGTTGCCGTTGTTGTTTATTTGACGTTGTTGTTGTTATTTGTTTGACGTTGTTGTTGTTGTTGACGTTGTTGTTGTTGTTGTTTATTGGACATTGTTGTTGTTGTTTATTTGACATTGTTGTTGTTGTTGTTGTTATTTGTTTGACGTTGTTGTTGTTGTTGTTGTTGTTTATTTGACATTATTGTTGTTGTTGTTGTTTATTTGACATTGTTAATGTCGTTGACATTGTTGTTGTTGTTTTTGTTGTTTATTTGATGTTGTTGTTGTTGTTGTTATTGTTGTTTATTTGACGTTGTTATTGTTGTTGACGTTGTTGTTGTTGTTGTTTATTTGATGTTGTTGTTGTTGACATAGTTGTTGTTGTTTATTTGACGTTATTGTTGTTGTTGTTGACGTTGTTGTTTATTTGACTTTGTTGTTGTTGTTGACGTTGTTGTTGTTGTTTATTGGACGTTGTTGTTGTTGTTGTTATTTGACATTGTTGTCGTTGTTGACGGTGTTGTTGTTGTTGTTTATTTTACATTGTTGTTGTTGTTATTTATTTGACGTTGTTGTTGTTGTTTATTTGACGTTGTTGTTGTTGTTGTTGTTTATTTGACGTTGTTGTTGTTGTTTATTTGACGTTGTTGTTGTTGTTTTTGTTGTTTATTTGACGTTGCTGTTTTTGTTGTGTTTGTTGTTGTTATTGTTGGTGTTGTTGTTGTTTATTTGACGTTGTTGTTGTTGTTGTTTATTTTACGTTGTTGTTGTTGTTTATTTGATGTTGTTTTAGTTGTTGTTGTTTATTTGACATTTTTGTTGTTTTTTATTTGATGTTGTTGTTATTGACATTGTTGTTGTTGTTGTTGTTTATTTGACGTTGTTATTGTTGTTGTTTATTTGACGTAGTTGTTGTTATTGACGTTGTTGTTGATGTTTATTAGACGTTTTTGTTGTTGTTGTTGTTATTTATTTGATGTTGTTGTTGACATTGTTGTTGTTGTTGTTGTTTATTTGACGTTGTTGTTGTTGTTGTTTATTTGACATTGTTGTTGTTGTTGTTTATTTGATGTTGTTATTGTTGTTTATTTGACGTTGTTGTTGTTGTTGTTTATTTGACGTTGTTAATGTTGTTGACATTGTTGTTGTTGTTTTTGTTGTTTATTTGACGTTGTTGTTGTTGTTGTTTTTGTTGTTGTTATTGTTGTTTTTGTTGTTGTTATTGTTGGTGTTGTTGTTGTTTATTTGACGTTGTTGTTGTTGTTGTTGTTTTTTTGACGTTGTTGTTGTTGTTGTTTATATGACGTTGTTGTTGTTGTTAATTTGACGTTGTTGTTGTTGTTGTTTATTTGATGTTGTTGTTGTTGTTGTTTATTTGACATTGTTGTTGTTGTTGTTGTTGTTTATTTTACGTTGTCGTTGTTGTTGTTTATTTGATGTTGTTTTTGTTGTTGTTGTTTATTTGACGTTGTTGTTGTTGTTGTTGTTGTTGTTGTTGTTTATTTGATGTTGTTTTAGTTGTTGTTGTTTATTTGACATTTTTGTTGTTTTTTATTTGATATTGTTGTTATTGACATTGTTGTTGTTGTTGTTTATTTGACGTAGTTGTTGTTATTGACGTTGTTGTTGATGTTTATTAGACGTTTTTGTTGTTGTTGATGTTGTTGTTGTTGTTGTTTTGTATTTGACGTTGTTGTTTTTTATTTGACGTTGTTGTTGTTGTTGTTCTTTATTTGATGTTGTTGTTGTTGACATTGTTGTTGTTGTTGTTGTTGTTTATTTGACGTTGTTGTTGTTGTTGTTTATTTGACATTGTTGTTGTTGTTGTTGTTATTTATTTGACGTTGTTGTTGTTGTTGTTTATTTGACATTATTGTTATTGTGGTTGTTGTTTTTTTGACGTTGTTGTTGTTGTTGTTTATTTGATGTTGTTTTAGTTGTTGTTAATTATTTGACGTTGTTGTTGTTGTTGTTGTTGTTTATTTGACGTAGTTGTTGTTATTGACGTTGTTGTTGTTGTTTATTTGACGTTTTTGTTGTTATTGATGTTGTTGTTGTTGTTTTTTATTTGACGTTGTTGTTGTTTTTATTGGTTTTGTTGTTGTTGTTAATTTGACATTGTTGTTGTTGTTTATTTGACGTTGTTGTTGTTGTTGTTTATTTGACGTTGTTGTTGTTGTTGTTTATTTGACGTTGTTGTTGTTGTTATTTATTTGACGTTGTTGTTGTTATTGTTTATTTGACGTTGTTGTTGTTGTTTATTTGACGTTGTTATTATTGTTTATTTGACTTTGTTTTTGTTATTTGATGTTGTTGTTGTTGTTGTTGTTATTGTTGTATTTGTTGTTGTTGTTGTTATTGTTGTATTTGTTGTTGTTGTTGTTGTTGTTGTTTTTGCTTATTTGACGTTGTTGTTATTGTTGCTATTTTTTTGACATTGTTGTTGTTGTTGTTTATTTGACGTTGTTGTTGTTGTTGTTTATTTGACATTGTTGTTGTTGTATTTGTTATTGTTGTTATTGTTGTTGCTTATTTGACGTTGTTGTTATTGTTATTGTTTATTTGACGTTGTTGTTGTTGTTATTCATTTGACGTTGTTGTTGTTGTTGTTTATTTGACGTTGTTGTTGTTGTTGTTCTTTATTTGACGTTGTTGTTGTCGTTGTTTTAGTTGTTTATTTGACGCTGTTGTTGTTATTTATTTGACGTTGTTGTTATTGTTGTTTATTTGACGTTGTTGTTGTTGTTGTTGTTGTTGTTGTTATTTGACATTGTTGTTGTTGTTGTTATTTATTTGATGTTGTTTTAGTTATTGTTGTTTATTTGACGTTGTTGTTATTTTTTATTTGACGTTGTTGTTATTGACATTGTTGTTGTTGTTGTTTATATGACGTTGTTGTTCTTGTTTATTTGACGTAGTTGTTGTTATTGACGTTGTTGTTGTTGTTGTTGTTGCTTATTTGACGTTTTTGTTGTTGTTGATGTTGTTGTTGTTGTTGTTTTTTATTTGACGTTGTTGTTGTTTATTTGACGTTGTTGTTGTTCTTGTTGTTTATTTGATGTTGTTTTAGTTGTTGTTGTTTATTTGACGTTGTTGTTGTTGACATTGTTGTTTATTTGACGTTGTTGTTGTTGACATTGTTGTTGTTGTTGTTGTTTATTTGACGTTGTTGTTGTTGTTGTTTATTTGATGTAGTTGTTGTTATTGACGTTGTTGTTGTTGTTGTTGTTTATTTGATGTTTTTGTTGTTGTTGATGTTGTTGTTGTTGTTTTTTATTTGACGTTGTTGTTGTTGCTGTTTATTTGACGTTGTTAATGTTGTTTATTTGACGTTGTTGTTGTTGTTGTTGTTGTTGTTGTAATTGTTATTGTTGTTATTATTGTTGCTTATTTGACGTTGTTGTTATTATTGTTGTTTATTTGACCTTGTTGTTGTTGTTATTCATTTGACGTTGTTGTTGTTGTTTATTTGACGTTATTGTTGTTGTTGTTGTTGTTCTTTATTTTACGTTGTTGTTGTCGTTGTTTTTGTTGTTTATTTGACGTTGTTGTTGTTATTTATTTGACGTTGTTGTTGTTGTTTATTTGACATTGTTGTTAACATTGTTGTTGTTGTTGTTTATTTGACGTTGTTGTTGTTGTTGTTGTTGTTTATTTGACGTTGTTGTTGTTGTTGTTGTATTTGTTATTGTTGTTATTGTTGTTGCTTATTTGACGTTGTTGTTATTGTTGTTGTTTATTTGACGTTGTTGTTGTTGTTATTCATTTGACGTTGTTGTTGTTGTTGTTGTTTACTTGACGTTGTTGTTGTTGTTGTTCTTTATTTGACGTTATTGTTGTCGTTGTTTTTGTTGTTTATTTGACGTTGTTGTTGTTGTTTATTTGACATTGTTGTTGTTGTTGTTGTTTATTTGATGCTGTTTTAGTTGTTGTTGTTTATTTGACGTTGTTGTTGTTTTTTATTTGACGTTGTTGTTATTGACATTATTGTTGTTGTTGTTTATTTGACGTTGTTGTTGTTGATGTTTATTTGACGTTTTTGTTGTTGTTAATGTTGTTGTTGTTGTTTTTTATTTGACGTTTTTGTTGTTGTTGATGTTGTTATTGTTGTTGTTTTTTATTTGACGTTGTTGTTGTTTATTTGATGTTGTTGTTGTTATTGTTGTTTATTTGATGTTGTTTTAGTTATTGTTGTTTATTTGACGTTGTTGTTGTTTTTTATTTGACGTTGTTGTTGTTGACATTTTTGTTGTTGTTGTTGTTTATTTGACGTTGTTGTTGTTGTTTATTTGACATAGTTGTTGTTATTGACGTTGTTGTTGTTGTTGTTGTTTATTTGACGTTTTTGTTGTTGTTGATGTTGTTGTTGTTGTTTTTTATTTGACGTTGTTGTTGTTGTTGTTTATTTGACGTTGTTGTTAACGTTTTTGTTGTTGTTGTTTATTTGACGTTGTTGTTGTTGTTGTTTATTTGACATTATTTTTATTGTTGTTGTTGTTTATTTGACGTTGTTGTTGTTGTTTATTTGATGTTGTTGTTGTTGACATTGTTGTTGTTTATTTGACGTTGTTGTTGTTTATTTGACGTAGTTGTTGTTATTGACGTTGTTGTTGTTGTTGTTTATTTGACGTTTTTGTTGTTGTTGATGTTGATGTTGTTGTTTTTTATTTGACGTTATTGTTGTTGTTGTTTATTTGACGTTGTTGTTGTTGTTTATTTGACGTTGTTGTTGTTGTAATTGTTATTGTTGTTATTGTTGTTGCTTATTTGACGTTGTTGTTATTATTGTTGTTTATTTGACCTTGTTGTTGTTGTTATTCATTTGACGTTGTTGTTGTTGTTTATTTGACGTTGTTGTTGTTGTTGTTGTTGTTCTTTATTTTACATTGATGTTGTCGTTGTTTTTGTTATTTATTTGACGTTGTTGTTGTTGTTTATTTGATGTTGTTGTTGTTTATTTGACGTTGTTGTTGTTGTTGTTGTTTATTTGACTTTGTTGTTGTTGTTGACGTTGTTGTTGTTGTTGTTTATTTGATGTTGTTGTTATTGACATTGTTGTTGTTGTTGTTGTTTATTTGACGTTGTTATTGTTGTTGTTTATTTGACGTAGTTGTTGTTATTGACGTTGTTGTTGATGTTTATTAGACGTTTTTGTTGTTGTTGTTGTTCTTTATTTGATGTTGTTGTTGACATTGTTGTTGTTGTTGTTTATTTGACGTTGTTGTTGTTGTTGTTTATTTGACATTGTTGTTGTTGTTGTTTATTTGATGTTGTTATTGTTGTTTATTTGACGTTGTTGTTGTTGTTGTTTATTTGACGTTGTTAATGTTGTTGACATTGTTGTTGTTTTTTTTGTTGTTTATTTGACGTTGTTGTTGTTGTTGTTTTTGTTGTTGTTATTGTTGGTGTTGTTGTTGTTTATTTGACGTTGTTGTTGTTGTTGTTGTTTTTTTGACGTTGTTGTTGTTGTTGTTTATATGACGTTGTTGTTGTTGTTAATTTGACGTTGTTGTTGTTGTTGTTTATTTGATGTTGTTGTTGTTGTTGTTTATTTGACATTGTTGTTGTTGTTGTTGTTGTTTATTTTACGTTGTCGTTGTTGTTGTTTATTTGATGTTGTTTTTGTTGTTGTTGTTTATTTGACGTTGTTGTTGTTGTTGTTGTTGTTGTTGTTGTTTATTTGATGTTGTTTTAGTTGTTGTTGTTTATTTGACATTTTTGTTGTTTTTTATTTGATGTTGTTGTTATTGACATTGTTGTTGTTGTTGTTTATTTGACGTTGTTATTGTTGTTGTTTATTTGACGTAGTTGTTGTTATTGACGTTGTTGTTGATGTTTATTAGACGTTTTTGTTGTTGTTGATGTTGTTGTTGTTGTTGTTTTGTATTTGACGTTGTTGTTTTTTATTTGACGTTGTTGTTGTTGTTGTTCTTTATTTGATGTTGTTGTTGTTGACATTGTTGTTGTTGTTGTTGTTGTTTATTTGACGTTGTTGTTGTTGTTGTTTATTTGACATTGTTGTTGTTGTTGTTATTTATTTGACGTTGTTGTTGTTGTTGTTTATTTGACATTATTGTTATTGTGGTTGTTGTTTATTTGACGTTGTTGTTGTTGTTGTTTATTTGATGTTGTTTTAGTTGTTGTTAATTATTTGACGTTGTTGTTGTTGTTGTTGTTGTTTATTTGACGTAGTTGTTGTTATTGACGTTGTTGTTGTTGTTTATTTGACGTTTTTGTTGTTATTGATGTTGTTGTTGTTGTTTTTTATTTGACGTTAATGTTGTTTATTTGACGTTGTTGTTGTTTTTATTGGTTTTGTTGTTGTTGTTAATTTGACATTGTTGTTGTTGTTTATTTGACGTTGTTGTTGTTGTTGTTTATTTGACGTTGTTGTTGTTGTTGTTTATTTGACGTTGTTGTTGTTGTTATTTATTTGACGTTGTTGTTGTTATTGTTTATTTGACGTTGTTGTTGTTGTTGTTGTTTATTTGACGTTGTTATTGTTGTTTATTTGACTTTGTTTTTGTTATTTGATGTTGTTGTTGTTGTTGTTATTGTTGTATTTGTTGTTGTTGTTGTTATTGTTGTATTTGTTGTTGTTGTTGTTGTTGTTTTTGCTTATTTGACGTTGTTGTTATTGTTGCTATTTTTTTGACATTGTTGTTGTTGTTTATTTGACGTTGTTGTTGTTGTTGTTTATTTGACATTGTTGTTGTTGTATTTGTTATTGTTGTTATTGTTGTTGCTTATTTGACGTTGTTGTTATTGTTATTGTTTATTTGACGCTGTTGTTGTTGTTATTCATTTGACGTTGTTGTTGTTGTTGTTTATTTGACGTTGTTGTTGTTGTTGTTCTTTATTTGACGTTGTTGTTGTCGTTGTTTTAGTTGTTTATTTGACGCTGTTGTTGTTATTTATTTGACGTTGTTGTTATTGTTGTTTATTTGACGTTGTTGTTGTTGTTGTTGTTGTTGTTGTTATTTGACATTGTTGTTGTTGTTGTTGTTTATTTGATGTTGTTTTAGTTATTGTTGTTTATTTGACGTTGTTGTTATTTTTTATTTGACGTTGTTGTTATTGACATTGTTGTTGTTGTTGTTGTTTATATGACGTTGTTGTTGTTTTTTATTTGACGTTGTTGTTGTTTATTTGACGTTGTTGTTGTTCTTGTTGTTTATTTGATGTTGTTTTAGTTGTTGTTGTTTATTTGACGTTGTTGTTGTTGACATTGTTGTTGTTGTTGTTGTTTATTTGACGTTGTTGTTGTTGTTGTTTATTTGATGTAGTTGTTGTTATTGACGTTGTTGTTGTTGTTGTTGTTTATTTGATGTTTTTGTTGTTGTTGATGTTGTTGTTGTTGTTTTTTATTTGACGTTGTTGTTGTTGCTGTTTATTTGACGTTGTTAATGTTGTTTATTTGACGTTGTTGTTGTTGTTGTTGTTGTAATTGTTATTGTTCTTATTATTGTTGCTTATTTGACGTTGTTGTTATTATTGTTGTTTATTTGACCTTGTTGTTGTTGTTATTCATTTGACGTTGTTGTTGTTGTTTATTTGACGTTATTGTTGTTGTTGTTGTTGTTCTTTATTTTACGTTGTTGTTGTCGTTGTTTTAGTTGTTTATTTGACGCTGTTGTTGTTATTTATTTGACGTTGTTGTTATTGTTGTTTATTTGACGTTGTTGTTGTTGTTGTTGTTGTTGTTGTTATTTGACATTGTTGTTGTTGTTGTTATTTATTTGATGTTGTTTTAGTTATTGTTGTTTATTTGACGTTGTTGTTATTTTTTATTTGACGTTGTTGTTATTGACATTGTTGTTGTTGTTGTTTATATGACGTTGTTGTTCTTGTTTATTTGACGTAGTTGTTGTTATTGACGTTGTTGTTGTTGTTGTTGTTGCTTATTTGACGTTTTTGTTGTTGTTGATGTTGTTGTTGTTGTTGTTTTTTATTTGACGTTGTTGTTGTTTATTTGACGTTGTTGTTGTTCTTGTTGTTTATTTGATGTTGTTTTAGTTGTTGTTGTTTATTTGACGTTGTTGTTGTTGACATTGTTGTTTATTTGACGTTGTTGTTGTTGACATTGTTGTTGTTGTTGTTGTTTATTTGACGTTGTTGTTGTTGTTGTTTATTTGATGTAGTTGTTGTTATTGACGTTGTTGTTGTTGTTGTTGTTTATTTGATGTTTTTGTTGTTGTTGATGTTGTTGTTGTTGTTTTTTATTTGACGTTGTTGTTGTTGCTGTTTATTTGACGTTGTTAATGTTGTTTATTTGACGTTGTTGTTGTTGTTGTTGTTGTTGTTGTAATTGTTATTGTTGTTATTATTGTTGCTTATTTGACGTTGTTGTTATTATTGTTGTTTATTTGACCTTGTTGTTGTTGTTATTCATTTGACGTTGTTGTTGTTGTTTATTTGACGTTATTGTTGTTGTTGTTGTTGTTCTTTATTTTACGTTGTTGTTGTCGTTGTTTTTGTTGTTTATTTGACGTTGTTGTTGTTATTTATTTGACGTTGTTGTTGTTGTTTATTTGACATTGTTGTTAACATTGTTGTTGTTGTTGTTTATTTGACGTTGTTGTTGTTGTTGTTGTTGTTTATTTGACGTTGTTGTTGTTGTTGTTGTATTTGTTATTGTTGTTATTGTTGTTGCTTATTTGACGTTGTTGTTATTGTTGTTGTTTATTTGACGTTGTTGTTGTTGTTATTCATTTGACGTTGTTGTTGTTGTTGTTGTTTACTTGACGTTGTTGTTGTTGTTGTTCTTTATTTGACGTTATTGTTGTCGTTGTTTTTGTTGTTTATTTGACGTTGTTGTTGTTGTTTATTTGACATTGTTGTTGTTGTTGTTGTTTATTTGATGCTGTTTTAGTTGTTGTTGTTTATTTGACGTTGTTGTTGTTTTTTATTTGACGTTGTTGTTATTGACATTATTGTTGTTGTTGTTTATTTGACGTTGTTGTTGTTGATGTTTATTTGACGTTTTTGTTGTTGTTAATGTTGTTGTTGTTGTTTTTTATTTGACGTTTTTGTTGTTGTTGATGTTGTTATTGTTGTTGTTTTTTATTTGACGTTGTTGTTGTTTATTTGATGTTGTTGTTGTTATTGTTGTTTATTTGATGTTGTTTTAGTTATTGTTGTTTATTTGACGTTGTTGTTGTTTTTTATTTGACGTTGTTGTTGTTGACATTTTTGTTGTTGTTGTTGTTTATTTGACGTTGTTGTTGTTGTTTATTTGACATAGTTGTTGTTATTGACGTTGTTGTTGTTGTTGTTGTTTATTTGACGTTTTTGTTGTTGTTGATGTTGTTGTTGTTGTTTTTTATTTGACGTTGTTGTTGTTGTTGTTTATTTGACGTTGTTGTTAACGTTTTTGTTGTTGTTGTTTATTTGACGTTGTTGTTGTTGTTGTTTATTTGACATTATTTTTATTGTTGTTGTTGTTTATTTGACGTTGTTGTTGTTGTTTATTTGATGTTGTTGTTGTTGACATTGTTGTTGTTTATTTGACGTTGTTGTTGTTTATTTGACGTAGTTGTTGTTATTGACGTTGTTGTTGTTGTTGTTTATTTGACGTTTTTGTTGTTGTTGATGTTGATGTTGTTGTTTTTTATTTGACGTTATTGTTGTTGTTGTTTATTTGACGTTGTTGTTGTTGTTTATTTGACGTTGTTGTTGTTGTAATTGTTATTGTTGTTATTGTTGTTGCTTATTTGACGTTGTTGTTATTATTGTTGTTTATTTGACCTTGTTGTTGTTGTTATTCATTTGACGTTGTTGTTGTTGTTTATTTGACGTTGTTGTTGTTGTTGTTGTTGTTCTTTATTTTACATTGATGTTGTCGTTGTTTTTGTTATTTATTTGACGTTGTTGTTGTTGTTTATTTGATGTTGTTGTTGTTTATTTGACGTTGTTGTTGTTGTTGTTGTTTATTTGACTTTGTTGTTGTTGTTGACGTTGTTGTTGTTGTTGTTTATTTGATGTTGTTGTTATTGACATTGTTGTTGTTGTTGTTGTTTATTTGACGTTGTTATTGTTGTTGTTTATTTGACGTAGTTGTTGTTATTGACGTTGTTGTTGATGTTTATTAGACGTTTTTGTTGTTGTTGTTGTTCTTTATTTGATGTTGTTGTTGACATTGTTGTTGTTGTTGTTTATTTGACGTTGTTGTTGTTGTTGTTTATTTGACATTGTTGTTGTTGTTGTTTATTTGATGTTGTTATTGTTGTTTATTTGACGTTGTTGTTGTTGTTGTTTATTTGACGTTGTTAATGTTGTTGACATTGTTGTTGTTTTTTTTGTTGTTTATTTGACGTTGTTGTTGTTGTTGTTTTTGTTGTTGTTATTGTTGGTGTTGTTGTTGTTTATTTGACGTTGTTGTTGTTGTTGTTGTTTTTTTGACGTTGTTGTTGTTGTTGTTTATATGACGTTGTTGTTGTTGTTAATTTGACGTTGTTGTTGTTGTTGTTTATTTGATGTTGTTGTTGTTGTTGTTTATTTGACATTGTTGTTGTTGTTGTTGTTGTTTATTTTACGTTGTCGTTGTTGTTGTTTATTTGATGTTGTTTTTGTTGTTGTTGTTTATTTGACGTTGTTGTTGTTGTTGTTGTTGTTGTTGTTGTTTATTTGATGTTGTTTTAGTTGTTGTTGTTTATTTGACATTTTTGTTGTTTTTTATTTGATGTTGTTGTTATTGACATTGTTGTTGTTGTTGTTTATTTGACGTTGTTATTGTTGTTGTTTATTTGACGTAGTTGTTGTTATTGACGTTGTTGTTGATGTTTATTAGACGTTTTTGTTGTTGTTGATGTTGTTGTTGTTGTTGTTTTGTATTTGACGTTGTTGTTTTTTATTTGACGTTGTTGTTGTTGTTGTTCTTTATTTGATGTTGTTGTTGTTGACATTGTTGTTGTTGTTGTTGTTGTTTATTTGACGTTGTTGTTGTTGTTGTTTATTTGACATTGTTGTTGTTGTTGTTATTTATTTGACGTTGTTGTTGTTGTTGTTTATTTGACATTATTGTTATTGTGGTTGTTGTTTATTTGACGTTGTTGTTGTTGTTGTTTATTTGATGTTGTTTTAGTTGTTGTTAATTATTTGACGTTGTTGTTGTTGTTGTTGTTGTTTATTTGACGTAGTTGTTGTTATTGACGTTGTTGTTGTTGTTTATTTGACGTTTTTGTTGTTATTGATGTTGTTGTTGTTGTTTTTTATTTGACGTTAATGTTGTTTATTTGACGTTGTTGTTGTTTTTATTGGTTTTGTTGTTGTTGTTAATTTGACATTGTTGTTGTTGTTTATTTGACGTTGTTGTTGTTGTTGTTTATTTGACGTTGTTGTTGTTGTTGTTTATTTGACGTTGTTGTTGTTGTTATTTATTTGACGTTGTTGTTGTTATTGTTTATTTGACGTTGTTGTTGTTGTTGTTGTTTATTTGACGTTGTTATTGTTGTTTATTTGACTTTGTTTTTGTTATTTGATGTTGTTGTTGTTGTTGTTATTGTTGTATTTGTTGTTGTTGTTGTTATTGTTGTATTTGTTGTTGTTGTTGTTGTTGTTTTTGCTTATTTGACGTTGTTGTTATTGTTGCTATTTTTTTGACATTGTTGTTGTTGTTTATTTGACGTTGTTGTTGTTGTTGTTTATTTGACATTGTTGTTGTTGTATTTGTTATTGTTGTTATTGTTGTTGCTTATTTGACGTTGTTGTTATTGTTATTGTTTATTTGACGCTGTTGTTGTTGTTATTCATTTGACGTTGTTGTTGTTGTTGTTTATTTGACGTTGTTGTTGTTGTTGTTCTTTATTTGACGTTGTTGTTGTCGTTGTTTTAGTTGTTTATTTGACGCTGTTGTTGTTATTTATTTGACGTTGTTGTTATTGTTGTTTATTTGACGTTGTTGTTGTTGTTGTTGTTGTTGTTGTTATTTGACATTGTTGTTGTTGTTGTTGTTTATTTGATGTTGTTTTAGTTATTGTTGTTTATTTGACGTTGTTGTTATTTTTTATTTGACGTTGTTGTTATTGACATTGTTGTTGTTGTTGTTGTTTATATGACGTTGTTGTTGTTTTTTATTTGACGTTGTTGTTGTTTATTTGACGTTGTTGTTGTTCTTGTTGTTTATTTGATGTTGTTTTAGTTGTTGTTGTTTATTTGACGTTGTTGTTGTTGACATTGTTGTTGTTGTTGTTGTTTATTTGACGTTGTTGTTGTTGTTGTTTATTTGATGTAGTTGTTGTTATTGACGTTGTTGTTGTTGTTGTTGTTTATTTGATGTTTTTGTTGTTGTTGATGTTGTTGTTGTTGTTTTTTATTTGACGTTGTTGTTGTTGCTGTTTATTTGACGTTGTTAATGTTGTTTATTTGACGTTGTTGTTGTTGTTGTTGTTGTAATTGTTATTGTTCTTATTATTGTTGCTTATTTGACGTTGTTGTTATTATTGTTGTTTATTTGACCTTGTTGTTGTTGTTATTCATTTGACGTTGTTGTTGTTGTTTATTTGACGTTATTGTTGTTGTTGTTGTTGTTCTTTATTTTACGTTGTTGTTGTCGTTGTTTTTGTTGTTTATTTGACGTTGTTGTTGTTATTTATTTGACGTTGTTGTTGTTGTTTATTTGACATTGTTGTTAACATTGTTGTTGTTGTTGTTTATTTGACGTTGTTGTTGTTGTTGTTTTTTTGACGTTGTTGTTGTTGTTGTTGTATTTGTTATTGTTGTTATTGTTGTTGCTTATTTGACGTTGTTGTTATTGTTGTTGTTTATTTGACGTTGTTGTTGTTGTTATTCATTTGACGTTGTTGTTGTTGTTGTTTACTTGACGTTGTTGTTGTTGTTGTTCTTTATTTGACGTTGTTGTTGTCGTTGTTTTTGTTGTTTATTTGACGTTGTTGTTGTTGTTTATTTGACATTGTTGTTGTTGTTGTTGTTTATTTGATGCTGTTTTAGTTGTTGTTGTTTATTTGACGTTGTTGTTGTTTTTTATTTGACGTTGTTGTTATTGACATTGTTGTTGTTGTTGTTGTTTATTTGACGTTGTTGTTGTTGATGTTTATTTGACGTTTTTGTTGTTGTTAATGTTGTTGTTGTTGTTTTTTATTTGACGTTTTTGTTGTTGTTGATGTTGTTATTGTTGTTGTTTTTTATTTGACGTTGTTGTTGTTTATTTGATGTTGTTGTTGTTATTGTTGTTTATTTGATGTTGTTTTAGTTATTTTGTTTATTTGACGTTGTTGTTGTTTTTTATTTGACGTTGTTGTTGTTGACATTTTTGTTGTTGTTGTTTATTTGACGTTGTTGTTGTTGTTTATTTGACGTAGTTGTTGTTATTGACGTTGTTGTTGTTGTTGTTGTTGTTTATTTGACGTTTTTGTTGTTGTTGATGTTGTTGTTGTTGTTTTTTATTTGACGTTGTTGTTGTTGTTGTTTATTTGACGTTGTTGTTAACGTTTTTGTTGTTGTTGTTTATTTGACGTTGTTGTTGTTGTTGTTTATTTGACATTATTTTTATTGTTGTTGTTGTTTATTTGACGTTGTTGTTGTTGTTTATTTGATGTTGTTGTTGTTGACATTGTTGTTGTTTATTTGACGTTGTTGTTGTTTATTTGACGTAGTTGTTGTTATTGACGTTGTTGTTGTTGTTGTTTATTTGACGTTTTTGTTGTTGTTGATGTTGATGTTGTTGTTTTTATTTGACGTTATTGTTGTTGTTGTTTATTTGACGTTGTTGTTGTTGTTTATTTGACGTTGTTGTTGTTGTTGTAATTGTTATTGTTGTTATTGTTGTTGCTTATTTGACGTTGTTGTTATTATTGTTGTTTATTTGACCTTGTTGTTGTTGTTATTCATTTGACGTTGTTGTTGTTGTTTATTTGACGTTGTTGTTGTTGTTGTTGTTGTTCTTTATTTTACATTGATGTTGTCGTTGTTTTTGTTATTTATTTGACGTTGTTGTTGTTGTTTATTTGATGTTGTTGTTGTTTATTTGACGTTGTTGTTGTTGTTGTTGTTTATTTGACTTTGTTGTTGTTGTTGACGTTGTTGTTGTTGTTGTTGTTTATTTGATGTTGTTATTGTTGTTGTTGACATAGTTGTTGTTGTTTATTTGACGTTGTTGTTGTTGTTGCCGTTGTTGTTTATTTGACGTTGTTGTTGTTATTTGTTCGACGTTGTTGTTGTTGTTGACGTTGTTGTTGTTGTTGTTTATTGGACATTGTTGTTGTTGTTTATTTGACATTTTTGTTGTTGTTGTTATTTGTTTGACGTTGTTGTTGTTGTTGTTGTTTATTTGACATTATTGTTGTTGTTGTTGTTTATTTGACATTGTTAATGTCGTTGACATTGTTGTTGTTGTTTTTGTTGTTTATTTGATGTTGTTGTTGTTGTTGTTATTGTTGTTTATTTGACGTTGTTATTGTTGTTGACGTTGTTGTTGTTGTTGTTGTTTATTTGATGTTGTTGTTGTTGTTGACATAGTTGTTGTTGTTTATTTGACGTTATTGTTGTTGTTGTTGACGTTGTTGTTTATTTGACTTTGTTGTTGTTGTTGACGTTGTTGTTGTTGTTTATTGGACGTTGTTGTTGTTGTTGTTATTTGACATTGTTGTCGTTGTTGACGGTGTTGTTGTTGTTGTTTATTTGACATTGTTGTTGTTGTTATTTATTTGACGTTGTTGTTGTTGTTGTTTATTTGACGTTGTTGTTGTTGTTGTTGTTTATTTGACGTTGTTGTTGTTCTTTATTTGACGTTGTTGTTGTTGTTTTTGTTGTTTATTTGACGTTGCTGTTGTTGTTGTGTTTGTTGTTGTTATTGTTGGTGTTGTTGTTGTTTATTTGACATTGTTGTTGTTGTTGTTTATTTTACGTTGTTGTTGTTGTTTATTTGATGTTGTTTTAGTTGTTGTTGTTTATTTGACATTTTTGTTGTTTTTTATTTGATGTTGTTGTTATTGACATTGTTGTTGTTGTTGTTGTTTATTTGACGTTGTTATTGTTGTTGTTTATTTGACGTAGTTGTTGTTATTGACGTTGTTGTTGATGTTTATTAGACGTTTTTGTTGTTGTTGTTGTTCTTTATTTGATGTTGTTGTTGACATTGTTGTTGTTGTTGTTTATTTGACGTTGTTGTTGTTGTTGTTTATTTGACATTGTTGTTGTTGTTGTTTATTTGATGTTGTTATTGTTGTTTATTTGACGTTGTTGTTGTTGTTGTTTATTTGACGTTGTTAATGTTGTTGACATTGTTGTTGTTGTTTTTGTTGTTTATTTGACGTTGTTGTTGTTGTTGTTTTTGTTGTTGTTATTGTTGGTGTTGTTGTTGTTTATTTGACGTTGTTGTTGTTGTTGTTGTTTTTTTGACGTTGTTGTTGTTGTTGTTTATATGACGTTGTTGTTGTTGTTAATTTGACGTTGTTGTTGTTGTTGTTTATTTGATGTTGTTGTTGTTGTTGTTTATTTGACATTGTTGTTGTTGTTGTTGTTGTTTATTTTACGTTGTCGTTGTTGTTGTTTATTTGATGTTGTTTTTGTTGTTGTTGTTTATTTGACGTTGTTGTTGTTGTTGTTGTTGTTGTTGTTGTTGTTTATTTGATGTTGTTTTAGTTGTTGTTGTTTATTTGACATTTTTGTTGTTTTTTATTTGATGTTGTTGTTATTGACATTGTTGTTGTTGTTGTTTATTTGACGTTGTTATTGTTGTTGTTTATTTGATGTAGTTGTTGTTATTGACGTTGTTGTTGATGTTTATTAGACGTTTTTGTTGTTGTTGATGTTGTTGTTGTTGTTGTTGTTTTGTATTTGACGTTGTTGTTTTTTATTTGACGTTGTTGTTGTTGTTGTTCTTTATTTGATGTTGTTGTTGTTGACATTGTTGTTGTTGTTGTTGTTGTTTATTTGACGTTGTTGTTGTTGTTGTTTATTTGACATTGTTGTTGTTGTTGTTATTTATTTGACGTTGTTGTTGTTGTTGTTTATTTGACATTATTGTTGTTGTTGTTGTTGTTTATTTGACGTTGTTGTTGTTGTTGTTTATTTGATGTTGTTTTAGTTGTTGTTAATTATTTGACGTTGTTGTTGTTGTTGTTGTTGTTTATTTGACGTAGTTGTTGTTATTGACGTTGTTGTTGTTGTTTATTTGACGTTTTTGTTGTTATTGATGTTGTTGTTGTTGTTTTTTATTTGACGTTGTTGTTGTTTATTTGACGTTGTTGTTGTTTTTATTGGTTTTGTTGTTGTTGTTAATTTGACATTGTTGTTGTTGTTTATTTGACGTTGTTGTTGTTGTTGTTTATTTGACGTTGTTGTTGTTGTTGTTTATTTGACGTTGTTGTTGTTGTTATTTATTTGACGTTGTTGTTGTTATTGTTTATTTGACGTTGTTGTTGTTGTTGTTTATTTGACGTCGTTATTGTTGTTTATTTGACTTTGTTTTTGTTATTTGATGTTGTTGTTGTTGTTGTTATTGTTGTATTTGTTGTTGTTGTTGTTATTGTTGTATTTGTTGTTGTTGTTGTTGTTGTTGTTTTTGCTTATTTGACGTTGTTGTTATTGTTGCTATTTTTTTGACATTGTTGTTGTTGTTGTTTATTTGACGTTGTTGTTGTTGTTGTTTATTTGACATTGTTGTTGTTGTATTTGTTATTGTTGTTATTGTTGTTGCTTATTTGACGTTGTTGTTATTGTTATTGTTTATTTGACGTTGTTGTTGTTATTATTCATTTGACGTTGTTGTTGTTGTTGTTTATTTGACGTTGTTGTTGTTGTTGTTCTTTATTTGACGTTGTTGTTGTCGTTGTTTTAGTTGTTTATTTGACGCTGTTGTTGTTATTTATTTGACGTTGTTGTTATTGTTGTTTATTTGACGTTGTTGTTGTTGTTGTTGTTGTTGTTATTTGACATTGTTGTTGTTGTTGTTGTTTATTTGATGTTGTTTTAGTTATTGTTGTTTATTTGACGTTGTTGTTATTTTTTATTTGACGTTGTTGTTATTGACATTGTTGTTGTTGTTGTTTATATGACGTTGTTGTTGTTGTTTATTTGACGTAGTTGTTGTTATTGACGTTGTTGTTGTTGTTGTTGTTGCTTATTTGACGTTTTTGTTGTTGTTGATGTTGTTGTTGTTGTTGTTTTTTATTTGACGTTGTTGTTGTTTATTTGACGTTGTTGTTGTTCTTGTTGTTTATTTGATGTTGTTTTAGTTGTTGTTGTTTATTTGACGTTGTTGTTGTTGACATTGTTGTTGTTGTTGTTGTTTATTTGACGTTGTTGTTGTTGTTGTTTATTTGATGTAGTTGTTGTTATTGACGTTGTTGTTGTTGTTGTTGTTTATTTGATGTTTTTGTTGTTGTTGATGTTGTTGTTGTTGTTTTTTATTTGACGTTGTTGTTGTTGCTGTTTATTTGACGTTATTAATGTTGTTTATTTAACGTTGTTGTTGTTGTTGTTGTAATTGTTATTGTTGTTATTATTGTTGCTTATTTGACGTTGTTGTTATTATTGTTGTTTATTTGACCTTGTTGTTGTTGTTATTCATTTGACGTTGTTGTTGTTGTTTATTTAACGTTATTGTTGTTGTTGTTGTTGTTCTTTATTTTACGTTGTTGTTGTCGTTGTTTTTGTTGTTTATTTGACGTTGTTGTTGTTATTTATTTGACGTTGTTGTTGTTGTTGTTTATTTGACATTGTTGTTAACATTGTTGTTGTTGTTGTTTATTTGACGTTGTTGTTGTTGTTGTTGTTGTTGTTTATTTGACTTTGTTGTTATTGTTGACGTTGTTGTTGTTGTTGTTGTTTATTAGATGTTGTTATTGTTGTTGTTGACATAGTTGTTGTTGTTTATTTAACGTTGTTGTTGTTGTTGCCGTTGTTGTTTATTTGACATTGTTGTTGTTGTTTATTTGACGTTGTTGTTGTTGACGTTGTTGTTGTTGTTGTTTATTGGACATTGTTGTTGTTGTTTATTTGACATTGTTGTTGTTGTTGTTGTTATTTATTTGACGTTGTTGTTGTTGTTGTTTATTTGACATTATTGTTGTTGTTATTGTTGTTTATTTGACGTTGTTGTTTATTTGACGTTAGTGTTGTTGTTTATTTGACGTTGTTGTTGTTATTTGAAGTTGTTATTGTTGTTGTATTTGTTGTTGTTGTTGTTGTTGTTGTTGTTATTTATTTGACGTTGTTGTTGTTGTTTATTTGACGTTGTTGTTGTTGTTGTTTATTTGACGTTGTTATTGTTGTTGTTATTGTTGTTGTTTATTTGACGTTGATGTTGTTGACGTTGTTGTTGTTGTTTATTTGACATTGTTAATGTTGTTGACATTGTTGTTGTTTTTGTTGTTGTTGTTGTTGTTGTTGTTTTTTATTTGACGTTGTTGTTGTTTATTTGACGTTATTGTTGTTGTTGTTGTTTATTTGATGTTGTTTTAGTTATTGTTATTTATTTGACGTTGTTGTTGTTTTTTATTTGACGTTGTTGTTGTTGACATTTTTGTTGTTGTTGTTGTTTATTTGACGTTGTTGTTGTTGTTTATTTGACGTAGTTGTTGTTATTGACGTTGTTGTTGTTGTTGTTGTTTATTTGACGTTTTTGTTGTTGTTGATGCTGTTGTTGTTGTTTTTTATTTGACGTTGTTGTTGTTGCTGTTTATTTGACGTTGTTGTTGTTGTTTATTTGACGTTGTTGTTGTTGTTGTTTATTTGACGTTGTTGTTGTTGTTGTTGTTGTAATTGTTATTGTTGTTATTGTTGTTGCTTATTTCACGTTGTTGTTATTATTGTTGTTTATTTGACCTTGTTGTTGTTGTTATTCATTTGACGTTGTTGTTGTTGTTTCTTTGACGTTGTTGTTGTTGTTGTTCTTTATTTGACGATGTTGGTGTCGTTGTTTTTGTTTTTTATTTGACGTTGTTGTTGTTATTTATTTGTTGTTGTTGGTGTTGTTGTTTATTTGACGTTGTTGTTAACGTTGTTGTTGTTGTTGTTTATTTGACGTTGTTGTTGTTGTTTATTTGACTTTGTTGTTGTTGTTGTTGACGTTGTTGTTGTTGTTGTTATTTATTTGATGTTGTTATTGTTGTTGTTGACATAGTTGTTGTTGTTGTTTATTTGACGTTGTTGTTGTTGTTGCCGTTGTTGTTTATTTGACATTGTTGTTGTTGTTTATTTGACGTTGTTGTTGTTGACGTTGTTGTTGTTGTTGTTTTTGTTGTTGTTGTTGTTGTTGTTGATTTTTATTTGACGTTGTTGTTGTTTATTTGACGTTGTTGTTGTTGTTGTTGTTGTTGTTGTTTATTTGATGTTGTTTTAGTTATTGTTGTTTATTTGACGTTGTTATTGTTGTTTATTTGACGTTGTTTTTGTTATTTGATGTTGTTGTTGTTGTTATTGTTGTATTTGTTGTTGTTGTTGTTATTGTTGTATTTGTTGTTGTTGTTGTTGTTTTTGCTTATTTGACGTTGTTGTTATTGTGTCTATTTTTTTGACATTGTTTTTGTTGTTGTTTATTTGACGTTGTTGTTGTTGTTGTTTATTTGACATTGTTGTTGTTGTTGTTGTTGTATTTGTTATTGTTGTTATTGTTGTTGCTTATTTGACGTTGTTGTTATTGTTGTTGTTTATTTGACGTTGTTGTTGTTGTTATTCATTTGACGTTGTTGTTGTTGTTGTTTATTTGACGTTGTTGTTGTTGTTGTTCTTTATTTGACGTTGTTGTTGTTGTTGTTTTAGTTGTTTATTTGACGCTGTTGTTGTTATTTATTTGACGTTGTTGTTGTTGTTGTTTATTTGACGTTGTTGTTGTTGTTTATTTGACATTGTTGTTGTTGTTGTTGTTATTTTGATGTTGTTTTAGTTGTTGTTGTTTATTTGACGTTGTTGTTTTTTTTATTTGACGTTGTTGTTATTGACATTGTTGTTGTTGTTGTTTATATGACGTTGTTGTTGTTGTTTATTTGACGTAGTTGTTGTTATTGACGTTGTTGTTGTTGTTGTTGATTATTTGACGTTTTTGTTGTTGTTGTTGATGTTGTTGTTGTTGTTGTTTTTTATTTGACGTTGTTGTTTTTATTTGACGTTGTTGTTGTTCTTGTTGTTTATTTGATGTTGTTTTAGTTGTTGTTGTTTATTTGACGTTGTTTTTGTTGACATTGTTGTTGTTGTTGTTGTTTATTTGATGTAGTTGTTGTTATTGACGTTGTTGTTGTTGTTGTTTATTTGATGTTTTTGTTGTTGTTGATGTTGTTGTTGTTGTTTTTTATTTGACGTTGTTGTTGTTTATTTGACGTTGTTGTTGTTGTTGTTGTTGTTGTTGTTATTATTGTTTATTTGATGTTGTTTTAGTTATTGTTGTTTATTTGACGTTGTTATTGTTGTTTATTTGACGTTGTTTTTGTTATTTGATGTTGTTGTTGTTGTTGTTATTGTTGTATTTGTTGTTGTTGTTGTTATTGTTGTATTTGTTGTTGTTGTTGTTTGTTTTTGCTTATTTGACGTTGTTGTTATTGTTGCTATTTTTTTGACATTGTTGTTGTTGTTGTTTATTTGACGTTGTTGTTGTTGTTTATTTGACATTGTTGTTGTTATTGTATTTGTTATTGTTGTTATTGTTGTTGCTTATTTGACGTTGTTGTTATTGTTGTTGTTTATTTGACGTTGTTGTTGTTGTTATTCATTTGACGTTGTTGTTGTTGTTATTCATTTGACGTTGTTGTTGTTGTTGTTGTTTATTTGACGTTGTTGTTGTTGTTGTTCTTTATTTGACGTTGTTGTTGTCGTTGTTTTAGTTGTTTATTTGACGCTGTTGTTGTTATTTATTTGACGTTGTTGTTGTTGTTGTTTATTTGACGTTGTTGTTGACGTTGTTGTTGTTGTTTATTTGACATTATTGTTGTTGTTGTTGTTGTTTATTTGATGTTGTTTTAGTTGTTGTTGTTTATTTGACGTTGTTGTTGTTTTTTATTTGACGTTGTTGTTATTGACATTGTTGTTGTTGTTGTTTATATGACGTTGTTGTTGTTTATTTGACGTAGTTGTTGTTATTGACGTTGTTGTTGTTGTTGCTTCTTATTTGACGTTTTTGTTGTTGTTGATGTTGTTGTTGTTGTTGTTTTTTATTTGACGTTGTTGTTGTTTATTTGACGTTGTTGTTGTTCTTGTTGTTTATTTGATGTTGTTTTAGTTGTTGTTGTTTATTTGACGTTGTTGTTGTTGACATTGTTGTTGTTGTTGTTGTTGTTTATTTGACGTTGTTGTTGTTGTTTATTTGACGTAGTTGTTGTTATTGACGTTGTTGTTGTTGTTGTTGTTTATTTGACGTTTTTGTTGTTGTTGATGTTGTTGTTGTTGTTTTTTATTTGACGTTGTTGTTGTTGCTGTTTATTTGACGTTGTTAATGTTGTTTATTTGACGTTGTTGTTGTTGTTGTTGTAATTGTTATTGTTGTTATTATTGTTGCTTATTTGACGTTGTTGTTATTATTGTTGTTTATTTGACCTTGTTGTTGTTGTTATTCATTTGACGTTGTTGTTGTTTATTTGACGTTATTGTTGTTGTTGTTGTTGTTCTTTATTTTACGTTGTTGTTGTTGTTGTTTTTGTAGCTTATTTGACGTTGTTGTTGTTATTTATTTGACGTTGTTGTTGTTGTTATTTATTTGACATTGTTGTTAACGTTGTTGTTGTTGTTGTTGTTTATTTGACGTTGTTGTTGTTGTTGTTTATTTGACTTTGTTGTTATTGTTGACGTTGTTGTTGTTGTTGTTGTTGTTTATTAGATGTTGTTATTGTTGTTGTTGACATAATTGTTGTTGTTTATTTGACGTTGTTGTTGTTGTTGCCGTTGTTGTTTATTTGACATTGTTGTTGTTGTTTATTTGACGTTGTTGTTGTTGACGTTGTTGTTGTTGTTGTTGTTTATTGGACATTGTTGTTGTTGTTTATTTGACATTGTTGTTGTTGTTGTTATTTATTTGACGTTGTTGTTGTTGTTGTTGTTTATTTGACATTATTGTTGTTGTTGTTGTTTATTTGACGTTGTTGTTTATTTGACGTTGTTGTTGTTGTTTATTTGACGTTGTTGTTGTTATTTGAAGATGTTATTGTTGTTGTATTTGTTGTTGTTGTTGTTGTTGTTATTTATTTGACGTTGTTGTTGTTGTTTATTTGACATTGTTGTTGTTGTTTATTTGACGTTGTTATTGTTGTTGTTATTGTTGTTGTTTATTTGAAGTTGTTGTTGTTTATTTGACATTGTTAATGTTGTTGACATTGTTGTTGTTGTTTTTGTTGTTGTTGTTGTTGTTGTTGTTTTTTATTTGACGTTGTTGTTGTTTATTTGACGTTGTTGTTGTTGTTTATTTGATGTTGTTTTAGTTATTGTTGTTTATTTGACGTTGTTGTTGTTTTTTATTTGACGTTGTTGTTGTTGACATTTTTGTTGTTGTTGTTGTTTATTTGACGTTGTTGTTGTTGTTTATTTGACGTAGTTGTTGTTATTGACGTTGTTGTTGTTGTTGTTGTTGTTATTTATTTGACGTTTTTGTTGTTGTTGATGTTGTTGTTGTTGTTTTTTATTTGACGTTGTTGTTGTTGCTGTTTATTTGACGTTGTTGTTGTTGTTTATTTGACGTTGTTGTTGTTGTTGTTGTAATTGTTATTGTTGTTATTTTTGTTATTTTTGTTGCTTATTTGACGTTGTTGTTATTATTGTTGTTTATTTGACCTTGTTGTTGTTGTTATTCATTTGACGTTGTTGTTGTTGTTTATTTGACGTTGTTGTTGTTGTTGTTCTTTATTTGACGATGTTGTTGTCGTTGTTTTTGTTGTTTATTTGACGTTGTTGTTGTTGTTATTTATTTGATGTTGTTGGTGTTGTTGTTTATTTGACGTTGTTGTTAACGTTGTTGTTGTTGTTGTTTATTTGACGTTGTTGTTGTTGTTTATTTGACTTTGTAGTTGTTGTTGACGTTGTTGTTGTTGTTATTTATTTGATGTTGTTATTGTTGTTGTTGACATAGTTGTTGTTGTTTATTTGACGTTGTTGTTATTGTTGTCGTTGTTGTTTATTTGACATTGTTGTTGTTGTTTATTTGACGTTGTTGTTGTTGACGTTGTTGTTGTTGTTTTGGTTGTTGTTGTTGTTGTTGTTTTTTATTTGACGTTGTTGTTGTATATTTGACGTTGTTGTTGTTGTTGTTGTTGTTGTTTATTTGATGTTGTTTTAGTTATTGTTGTTTATTTGACGTTGTTGTTGTTTTTTATTTGACGTTGTTATTGTTGACATTATTGTTGTTGTTGTTGTTGTTTATTTGACGTAGTTGTTGTTATTGACGTTGTTGTTGTTGTTGTTTATTTGACGTTTTTGTTGTTGTTGATGTTGTTGTTGTTGTTTTTTATTTGACGTTGTTGTTGTTGCTGTTTATTTGACGTTGTTGTTGTTGTTTATTTGACGTTGTTGTTGTTGTTGTTGTAATTGTTATTGTTGTTATTATTGTTGCTTATTTGACGTTGTTATTATTATTGTTGTTTATTTGACCTTGTTGTTGTTGTTATTCATTTGACGTTGTTGTTGTTTATTTGACGTTATTGTTGTTGTTGTTGTTCTTTATTTTACGTTGTTGTTGTCGTTGTTTTTGTTGTTTATTTAACGTTGTTGTTGTTATTTATTTGACGTTGTTGTTATTGTTGTTTATTTGACGTTGTTGTTAACGTTGTTGTTGTTGTTGTTTATTTGACGTTGTTGTTGTTGTTGTTGTTGTTGTTTATTTGACTTTGTTGATATTGTTGACGTTGTTGTTGTTGTTGTTGTTGTTGTTTATTAGATGTTGTTATTGTTGTTGTTGACATAGTTGTTGTTGTTTATTTGACGTTGTTGTTGTTGTTGTTGCCGTTGTTGTTTATTTGACATTGTTGTTATTGTTTATTTGACGTTGTTGTTGTTGACGTTGTTGTTGTTGTTGTTTATTGGACATTGTTGTTGTTGTTTATTTGACATTGTTGTTGTTGTTGTTATTTATTTGACGTTGCTCTTGTTGTTGTTTATTTGACATTATTGTTGTTGTTGTTGTTGTTTATTTGACGTTGTTGTTGTTGTTTATTTGACGTTGTTGTTGTTGTTTATTTGACGTTGTTGTTGTTGTTATTTGAAGTTGTTATTGTTGTTGTATTTGTTGTTGTTGTTGTTGTTTATTTGACGTTGTTGTTGTTTATTTGACGTTGTTATTGTTGTTGTTTATTTGACGTTGTTGTTGTTGTTGACGTTGTTATTGTTGTTGTTGTTTATTTGACATTGTTAATGTTGTTGACATTGTTGTTGTTGTTTTTGTTGTTGTTGTTGTTGTTGTTGTTTTTGTTGTTGTAGTTGTTGTTGTTGTTGTTGTTGTTTTTTATTTGACGTTGTTGTTGTTTATTTGACGTTGTTGTTGTTGTTGTTGTTTATTTGATGTTGTTTTAGTTATTGTTGTTTATTTGACGTTGTTGTTGTTTTTTCTTTGACGTTGTTGTTGTTGTTGACATTTTTGTTGTTGTTGTTGTTTATATGACGTTGTTGTTGTTGTTTATTTGACGTAGTTGTTGTTATTAACGTTGTTGTTGTTGTTGTTGCTTATTTGACGTTTTTGTTGTTGTTGTTGATGTTGTTGTTGTTGTTGTTTTTTATTTGACGTTGTTGTTTTTATTTGATGTTGTTGTTGTTCTTGTTGTTTATTTGATGTTGTTTTAGTTGTTGTTGTTTATTTGACGTTGTTGTTGTTGACATTGTTGTTGTTGTTGTTGTTGTTTATTTGATGTAGTTGTTATTATTGACGTTGTTGTTGTTGTTGTTTATTTGATGTTTTTGTTGTTGTTGATGTTGTTGTTGTTGTTTTTTATTTGACGTTGTTGTTGTTTATTTGACGTTGTTGTTGTTGTTGTTGTTGTTGTTGTTTATTTGATGTTGTTTTAGTTATTGTTGTTTATTTGACGTTGTTATTGTTGTTTATTTGACGTTGTTTTTGTTATTTGATGTTGTTGTTGTTGTTGTTATTGTTGTATTTGTTGTTGTTGTTGTTATTGTTGTATTTGTTGTTGTTGTTGTTTGTTTTTGCTTATTTGACGTTGTTGTTATTGTTGCTATTTTTTTGACATTGTTGTTGTTGTTGTTTATTTGACGTTGTTGTTGTTGTTGTTTATTTGACATTGTTGTTGTTATTGTATTTGTTATTGTTGTTATTGTTGTTGCTTATTTGACGTTGTTGTTATTGTTGTTGTTTATTTGACGTTGTTGTTGTTGTTATTCATTTGACGTTGTTGTTGTTGTTATTCATTTGACGTTGTTGTTGTTGTTGTTTATTTTACGTTGTTGTTGTTGTTGTTCTTTATTTGACGTTGTTGTTGTCGTTGTTTTAGTTGTTTATTTGACGCTGTTGTTGTTATTTATTTGACGTTGTTGTTGTTGTTGTTTATTTGACGTTGTTGTTGACGTTGTTGTTGTTGTTTATTTGACATTGTTGTTGTTGTTGTTTATTTGATGTTGTTTTAGTTGTTGTTGTTTATTTGACGTTGTTGTTGTTTTTTATTTGACGTTGTTGTTATTGACATTGTTGTTGTTGTTGTTTATATGACGTTGTTGTTGTTTATTTGACGTAGTTGTTGTTATTGACGTTGTTGTTGTTGTTGCTTCTTATTTGACGTTTTTGTTGTTGTTGATGTTGTTGTTGTTGTTGTTGTTTTTTATTTGACGTTGTTGTTGTTTATTTGACGTTGTTGTTGTTCTTGTTGTTTATTTGATGTTGTTTTAGTTGTTGTTGTTTATTTGACGTTGTTGTTGTTGACATTGTTGTTGTTGTTGTTGTTTATTTGACGTTGTTGTTGTTGTTTATTTGACGTAGTTGTTGTTATTGACGTTGTTGTTGTTGTTGTTTATTTGACGTTTTTGTTGTTGTTGATGTTGTTGTTGTTGTTTTTTATTTGACGTTGTTGTTGTTGCTGTTTATTTGACGTTGTTAATGTTGTTTATTTGACGTTGTTGTTGTTGTTGTTGTTGTAATTGTTATTGTTGTTATTATTGTTGCTTATTTAACGTTGTTGTTATTATTGTTGTTTATTTGACCTTGTTGTTGTTGTTGTTATTCATTTGACGTTGTTGTTGTTTATTTGACGTTATTGTTGTTGTTGTTGTTGTTCTTTATTTTACGTTGTTGTTGTTGTTGTTTTTGTAGCTTATTTGACGTTGTTGTTGTTATTTATTTGACGTTGTTGTTGTTGTTATTTATTTGACATTGTTGTTAACGTTGTTGTTGTTGTTGTTTATTTGACGTTGTTGTTGTTGTTGTTGTTTATTTGACTTTGTTGTTATTGTTGACGTTGTTGTTGTTGTTGTTGTTTATTAGATGTTGTTATTGTTGTTGTTGACATAGTTGTTGTTGTTTATTTGACGTTGTTGTTGTTGTTGCCGTTGTTGTTTATTTGACATTGTTGTTGTTGTTTATTTGACGTTGTTGTTGTTGACGTTGTTGTTGTTGTTGTTTATTGGACATTGTTGTTGTTGTTTATTTGACATTGTTGTTGTTGTTGTTATTTATTTGACGTTGTTGTTGTTGTTGTTTATTTGACATTATTGTTGTTGTTGTTGTTTATTTGACGTTGTTGTTGTTGTTTATTTGACGTTGTTGTTGTTATTTGAAGATGTTATTGTTGTTGTATTTGTTGTTGTTGTTGTTGTTATTTATTTGACGTTGTTGTTGTTGTTTATTTGACGTTGTTGTTGTTGTTGTTTATTTGACGTTGTTATTGTTGTTGTTATTGTTGTTGTTTATTTGAAGTTGTTGTTGTTGACGTTGTTGTTGTTGTTTATTTGACATTGTTAATGTTGTTGACATTGTGGTTGTTGTTTTTGTTGTTGTTGTTGTTGTTGTTGTTTTTTATTTGACGTTGTTGTTGTTTATTTGACGTTGTTGTTGTTGTTTATTTGATGTTGTTTTAGTTATTGTTGTTTATTTGCCGTTGTTGTTGTTTTTTATTTGACGTTGTTGTTGTTGACATTTTTGTTGTTGTTGTTGTTTATTTGACGTTGTTGTTGTTGTTTATTTGACGTAGTTGTTGTTATTGACGTTGTTGTTGTTGTTGTTATTTATTTGACGTTTTTGTTGTTGTTGATGTTGTTGTTGTTTTTTATTTGACGTTGTTGTTGTTGTTGTTTATTTGACGTTGTTGTTGTTGTTTATTTGACGTTGTTGTTGTTGTTGTTCTTTATTTGACGGTGTTGTTGTCGTTGTTTTTGTTGTTTATTTGACGTTGTTATTGTTATTTATTTGATGTTGTTGGTGTTGTTGTTTATTTGACGTTGTTGTTAACGTTGTTGTTGTTGTTGTTTATTTGACGTTGTTGTTGTTGTTTATTTGACTTTGTTGTTGTTGTTGACGTTGTTGTTGTTGTTATTTATTTGATGTTGTTATTGTTGTTGTTGACATAGTTGTTGTTGTTTATTTGACGTTGTTGTTATTGTTGGCGTTGTTGTTTATTTGACATTGTTGTTATTGTTTATTTGACGTTGTTGTTGTTGACGTTGTTGTTGTTGTTTTTGTTGTTGTTGTTGTTGTTTTTTATTTGACGTTGTTGTTGTTAATTTGACGTTGTTGTTGTTGTTGTTGTTGTTGTTTATTTGATGTTGTTTTAGTTATTGTTGTTTATTTGACGTTGTTGTTGTTTTTTATTTGACGTTGTTGTTGTTGACATTGTTGTTGTTATTGTTGTTTATTTGACGTTGTTGTTGTTGTTGTTGTTTATTTGACGTAGTTGTTGTTATTGACGTTGTTGTTGTTGTTGTTTATTTGACGTTTTTGTTGTTGCTGTTTATTTGACGTTGTTGTTGTTGTTTATTTGACGTTGTTGTTGTTGTTGTTGTAATTGTTATTGTTGTTATTATTGTTGCTTATTTGACGTTGTTATTATTATTGTTGTTTATTTGACCTTGTTGTTGTTGTTGTTATTCATTTGACGTTGTTGTTGTTTATTTGACGTTATTGTTGTTGTTGTTGTTGTTCTTTATTTTACGTTGTTGTTGTCGTTGTTTTTGTTGTTTATTTAACGTTGTTGTTGTTATTTATTTGACGTTGTTGTTATTGTTGTTTATTTGACGTTGTTGTTAACGTTGTTGTTGTTGTTGTTTATTTGACGTTGTTGTTGTTGTTGTTGTTGTTGTTTATTTGACTTTGTTGGTATTGTTGACGTTGTTGTTGTTGTTGTTGTTGTTTATTAGATGTTGTTATTGTTGTTGTTGACATAGTTGTTGTTGTTTATTTGACGTTGTTGTTGTTGTTGTTGTCGTTGTTGTTTATTTGACATTGTTGTTATTGTTTATTTGACGTTGTTGTTGTTGACGTTGTTGTTGTTGTTGTTTATTGGACATTGTTGTTGTTGTTTATTTGACATTGTTGTTGTTGTTGTTATTTATATGACGTTGCTCTTGTTGTTGTTTATTTGACATTATTGTTGTTGTTGTTGTTGTTTATTTGACGTTGTTGTTGTTTTTTATTTGACGTTGTTGTTGTTGTTTATTTGACGTTGTTATTGTTGTTGTATTTGTTGTTGTTGTTGTTGTTGTTGTTTATTTGACGTTGTTGTTGTTGTTTATTTGACGTTGTTATTGTTGTTGTTTATATGACGTTGTTGTTGTTGTTGACGTTGTTATTGTTGTTGTTGTTTATTTGACATTGTTAATGTTATTGACATTGTTGTTGTTGTTTTTGTTGTTGTTGTTGTTGTTGTTGTTTTTGTTGTTGTAGTTGTTGTTGTTGTTGTTGTTGTTTTTTATTTGACGTTGTTGTTGTTTATTTGACGTTGTTGTTGTTGTTGTTTATTTGATGTTGTTTTAGTTATTGTTGTTTATTTGACGTTGTTGTTGTTTTTTCTTTGACGTTGTTGTTGTTGTTGACATTTTTGTTGTTGTTGTTGTTTATTTGACTTTTTTGTTGTTTTTTATTTGACGTAGTTGTTGTTATTGACGTTGTTGTTGTTGTTGTTGTTGTTGTTTATTTGACGTTTTTGTTGTTGTTGATGCTGTTGTTGTTGTTTTTTACTTGAACTTGTTGTTGTTGCTGTTTATTTGACGTTGTTGTTGTTGTTTATTTGACATTGTTGTTTATTTGACGTTGTTGTTGTTGTTTATTTGACGTTGTTGTTGTTATTTGAAGATGTTATTGTTGTTGTATTTGTTGTTGTTGTTGTTGTTGTTATTTATTTGACGTTGTTGTTGTTGTTTATTTGACATTGTTGTTGTTGTTAATTTGACGTTGTTATTGTTGTTGTTATTGTTGTTGTTTATTTGAAGTTGTTGTTGTTGACGCTGTTGTTGTTGTTTATTTGACATTGTTAATGTTGTTGACATTGTTGTTGTTGTTTTTGTTGTTGTTGTTGTTGTTGTTGTTTTTTATTTGACGTTGTTGTTGTTTATTTGACGTTGTTGTTGTTGTTTATTTGATGTTGTTTTAGTTATTGTTGTTTATTTGACGTTGTTGTTGTTTTTTATTTGACGTTGTTGTTGTTGACATTTTTGTTGTTGTTGTTGTTTATTTGACGTTGTTGTTGTTGTTTATTTGACGTAGTTGTTGTTATTGACGTTGTTGTTGTTGTTGTTGTTATTTATTTGACGTTTTTGTTGTTGTTGATTTGTTGTTGTTGTTTTTTATTTGACGTTGTTGTTGTTGCTGTTTATTTGACGTTGTTGTTGTTGTTTATTTGACGTTGTTGTTGTTGTTGTTGTTGTTGTAATTGTTATTGTTGTTATTTTTGTTGCTTATTTGATGTTGTTGTTATTATTGTTGTTTATTTGACCTTGTTGTTGTTGTTATTCATTTGACGTTGTTGTTGTTGTTTATTTGACGTTGTTGTTGTTGTTGTTCTTTATTTGACGATGTTGTTGTCGTTGTTTTTGTTGTTTATTTGACGTTGTTGTTGTTGTTATTTATTTGATGTTGTTGGTGTTGTTGTTTATTTGACGTTGTTGTTAACGTTGTTGTTGTTGTTTATTTGACGTTGTTGTTGTTGTTTATTTGACTTTGTTGTTGTTGTTGACGTTGTTGTTGTTGTTATTTATTTGATGTTGTTATTGTTGTTGTTGACATAGTTGTTGTTGTTTATTTGACGTTGTTGTTATTGTTGTCGTTGTTGTTTATTTGACATTGTTGTTGTTGTTTATTTGACGTTGTTGTTGTTGACGTTGTTGTTGTTGTTTTTGTTGTTGTTGTTGTTGTTTTTTATTTGACGTTGTTGTTGTATATTTGACGTTGTTGTTGTTGTTGTTGTTGTTGTTGTTGTTGTTTATTTGATGTTGTTTTAGTTATTGTTGTTTATTTGACGTTGTTGTTGTTTTTTATTTGACGTTGTTGTTGTTGACATTGTTGTTGTTATTGTTGTTTATTTGACGTTGTTGTTGTTGTTGTTGTTTATTTGACGTAGTTGTTGTTATTGACGTTGTTGTTGTTGTTGTTTATTTGACGTTTTTGTTGTTGTTGATGTTGTTGTTGTTGTTTTTTATTTGACGTTGTTGTTGTTGCTGTTTATATGACGTTGTTGTTGTTGTTTATTTGACGTTGTTGTTGTTGTAATTGTTATTGTTGTTATTATTGTTGCTTATTTGACGTTGTTATTATTATTGTTGTTTATTTGACCTTGTTGTTGTTGTTATTCATTTGACGTTGTTGTTGTTTATTTGACGTTATTGTTGTTGTTGTTGTTCTTTATTTTACGTTGTTGTCGTTGTTTTTGTTGTTTATTTAACGTTGTTGTTGTTATTTATTTGACGTTGTTGTTATTGTTGTTTATTTGACGTTGTTGTTAACATTGTTGTTGTTGTTGTTGTTTATTTGACGTTGTTGTTGTTGTTGTTGTTGTTGTTTATTTGACTTTGTTGATATTGTTGACGTTGTTGTTGTTGTTGTTGTTTATTAGATGTTGTTATTGTTGTTGTTGACATAGTTGTTGTTGTTTATTTGACGTTGTTGTTGTTGTTGTTGCCGTTGTTGTTTATTTGACATTGTTGTTATTGTTTATTTGACGTTGTTGTTGTTGACGTTGTTGTTGTTGTTGTTTATTGGACATTGTTGTTGTTGTTTATTTGACATTGTTGTTGTTGTTGTTATTTATTTGACGTTGCTCTTGTTGTTGTTTATTTGACATTATTGTTGTTGTTGTTGTTATTTATTTGACGTTGTTGTTTATTTGACGTTGTTGTTGTTGTTTATTTGACGTTGTTGTTGTTGTTTATTTGACGTTGTTGTTGTTGTTATTTGAAGTTGTTATTGTTGTTGTATTTGTTGTTGTTGTTGTTTATTTGACGTTGTTGTTGTTTATTTGACGTTGTTATTGTTGTTGTTTATTTGACGTTGTTGTTGTTGTTGACGTTGTTATTGTTGTTGTTGTTTATTTGACATTGTTAATGTTGTTGACATTGTTGTTGTTGTTTTTGTTGTTGTTGTTGTTGTTGTTGTTTTTGTTGTTGTAGTTGTTGTTGTTGTTGTTGTTGTTTTTTATTTGATGTTGTTGTTGTTTATTTGACGTTGTTGTTGTTGTTGTTGTTTATTTGATGTTGTTTTAGTTATTGTTGTTTATTTGACGTTGTTGTTGTTTTTTCTTTGACGTTGTTGTTGTTGTTGACATTTTTGTTGTTGTTGTTGTTTATATGACGTTGTTGTTGTTGTTTATTTGACGTAGTTGTTGTTATTGACGTTGTTGTTGTTGTTGTTGCTTATTTGACGTTTTTGTTGTTGTTGTTGATGTTGTTGTTGTTGTTGTTTTTTATTTGACGTTGTTGTTTTTATTTGACGTTGTTGTTGTTCTTGTTGTTTATTTGATGTTGTTTTAGTTGTTGTTGTTTATTTGACGTTGTTGTTGTTGACATTGTTGTTGTTGTTGTTGTTTATTTGATGTAGTTGTTGTTATTGACGTTGTTGTTGTTGTTGTTTATTTGATGTTTTTGTTGTTGTTGATGTTGTTGTTGTTGTTTTTTATTTGACGTTGTTGTTGTTGTTGTTGTTGTTTATTTGATGTTGTTTTAGTTATTGTTGTTTATTTGACGTTGTTATTGTTGTTTATTTGACGTTGTTTTTGTTATTTGATGTTGTTGTTGTTGTTGTTATTGTTGTATTTGTTGTTGTTGTTGTTATTGTTGTATTTGTTGTTGTTGTTGTTTGTTTTTGCTTATTTGACGTTGTTGTTATTGTTGCTATTTTTTTGACATTGTTGTTGTTGTTGTTGTTTATTTGACGTTGTTGTTGTTGTTGTTTATTTGACATTGTTGTTGTTATTGTATTTGTTATTGTTGTTATTGTTGTTGCTTATTTGACGTTGTTGTTATTGTTGTTGTTTATTTGACGTTGTTGTTGTTGTTATTCATTTGACGTTGTTGTTGTTGTTATTCATTTGACGTGTTTGTTGTTGTTGTTTATTTGACGTTGTTGTTGTTGTTGTTCTTTATTTGACGTTGTTGTTGTCGTGGTTTTAGTTGTTTATTTGACGCTGTTGTTGTTATTTATTTGACGTTGTTGTTGTTGTTGTTGTTTATTTGACGTTGTTGTTGACGTTGTTGTTGTTGTTGTTTATTTGACATTGTTGTTGTTGTTGTTTATTTGATGTTGTTTTAGTTGTTGTTGTTTATTTGACGTTGTTGTTGTTTTTTATTTGACGTTGTTGTTATTGACATTGTTGTTGTTGTTGTTTATATGACGTTGTTGTTGTTTATTTGACGTAGTTGTTGTTATTGACGTTGTTGTTGTTGTTGCTTCTTATTTGACGTTTTTGTTGTTGTTGATGTTGTTGTTGTTGTTGTTTTTTATTTGACGTTGTTGTTGTTTATTTGACGTTGTTGTTGTTCTTGTTGTTTATTTGATGTTGTTTTAGTTGTTGTTGTTTATTTGACGTTGTTGTTGTTGACATTGTTATTGTTGTTGTTGTTTATTTGACGTTGTTGTTGTTGTTTATTTGACGTAGTTGTTGTTATTGACGTTGTTGTTGTTGTTGTTTATTTGACGTTTTTGTTGTTGTTGATGTTGTTGGTGTTGTTTTTTATTTGACGTTGTTGTTGTTGCTGTTTATTTGACGTTGTTAATGTTGTTTATTTGACGTTGTTGTTGTTGTTGTTGTTGTAATTGTTATTGTTGTTATTATTGTTGCTTATTTGACGTTGTTGTTATTATTGTTGTTTATTTGACCTTGTTGTTGTTGTTATTCATTTGACGTTGTTGTTGTTTATTTGACGTTATTGTTGTTGTTGTTGTTGTTCTTTATTTTACGTTATTGTTGTTGTTGTTTTTGTAGCTTATTTGACGTTGTTGTTGTTATTTATTTGACGTTGTTGTTGTTGTTATTTATTTGACATTGTTGTTAACGTTGTTGTTGTTGTTGTTTATTTGACGTTGTTGTTGTTGTTGTTGTTTATTTGACTTTGTTGTTATTGTTGACGTTGTTGTTGTTGTTGTTGTTTATTAGATGTTGTTATTGTTGTTGTTGACATAGTTGTTGTTGTTTATTTGACGTTGTTGTTGTTGTTGTTGCCGTTGTTGTTTATTTGACATTGTTGTTGTTGTTTATTTGACGTTGTTGTTGTTGACGTTGTTGTTGTTGTTGTTTATTGGACATTGTTGTTGTTGTTTATTTGACATTGTTATTGTTGTTGTTATTTATTTGACGTTGTTGTTGTTGTTGTTGTTTATTTGACATTATTGTTGTTGTTGTTGTTTATTTGACGTTGTTGTTGTTGTTTATTTGACGTTGTTGTTGTTATTTGAAGATGTTATTGTTGTTGTATTTGTTGTTGTTGTTGTTGTTATTTATTTGACGTTGTTGTTGTTGTTTATTTGACGTTGTTGTTGTTGTTTATTTGACGTTGTTATTGTTGTTGTTATTGTTGTTGTTTATTTGAAGTTGTTGTTGTTGACGTTGTTGTTGTTGTTTATTTGACATTGTTAATGTTGTTGACATTGTTGTTGTTGTTTTTGTTGTTGTTGTTGTTGTTGTTGTTTTTTATTTGACGTTGTTGTTATTTATTTGACGTTGTTGTTGTTGTTTATTTGATGTTGTTTTTGTTATTGTTGTTTATTTGACGTTGTTGTTGTTTTTTATTTGACGTTGTTGTTGTTGTTTATTTGATGTTGTTTTAGTTATTGTTGTTTATTTGACGTTGTTGTTGTTTTTTATTTGACGTTGTTGTTGTTGACATTTTTGTTGTTGTTGTTGTTTATTTGACGTTGTTGTTGTTGTTTATTTGACGTAGTTGTTGTTATTGACGTTGTTGTTGTTGTTGTTATTTATTTGACGTTTTTGTTGTTGTTGATGTTGTTGTTGTTGTTTTTTATTTGACGTTGTTGTTGTTGCTGTTTATTTGACGTTGTTGTTGTTGTTTATTTGACGTTGTTGTTGTTGTTGTTCTTTATTTGACGGTGTTGTTGTCGTTGTTTTTGTTGTTTATTTGACGTTGTTGTTGTTATTTATTTGATGTTGTTGGTGTTGTTGTTTATTTGACGTTGTTGTTAACGTTGTTGGTGTTGTTGTTTATTTGACGTTGTTGTTGTTGTTTATTTGACTTTGTTGTTGTTGTTGACGTTGTTGTTGTTGTTATTTATTTGATGTTGTTATTGTTGTTGTTGACATAGTTGTTGTTGTTTATTTGACGTTGTTGTTATTGTTGGCGTTGTTGTTTATTTGACATTGTTGTTATTGTTTATTTGACGTTGTTGTTGTTGACGTTGTTGTTGTTGTTTTTGTTGTTGTTGTTGTTGTTTTTTATTTGACGTTGTTGTTGTTTATTTGACGTTGTTGTTGTTGTTGTTGTTGTTGTTGTTTATTTGATGTTGTTTTAGTTATTGTTGTTTATTTGACGTTGTTGTTGTTTTTTATTTGACGTTGTTGTTGTTGACATTGTTGTTGTTATTGTTGTTTATTTGACGTTGTTGTTGTTGTTTATTTGACGTAGTTGTTGTTATTGACGTTGTTGTTGTTGTTGTTTATTTGACGTTTTTGTTGTTGTTGATGTTGTTGTTGTTGTTTTTTATTTGACGTTGTTGTTGTTACTGTTTATTTGACGTTGTTGTTGTTGTTTATTTGACGTTGTTGTTGTTGTTGTTGTAATTGTTATTGTTGTTATTATTGTTGCTTATTTGACGTTGTTATTATTATTGTTGTTTATTTGACCTTATTGTTGTTGTTGTTGTTGTTTATTTGACGTTATTGTTGTTGTTGTTGTTGTTCTTTATTTTACGTTGTTGTTGTCGTTGTTTTTGTTGTTTATTTAACGTTGTTGTTGTTATTTATTTGACGTTGTTGTTATTGTTGTTTATTTGACGTTGTTGTTAACGTTGTTGTTGTTGTTGTTTATTTGACGTTGTTGTTGTTGTTGTTGTTGTTGTTTATTTGACTTTGTTGATATTGTTGACGTTGTTGTTGTTGTTGTTGTTGTTTATTAGATGTTGTTATTGTTGTTGTTGACATAGTTGTTGTTGTTTATTTGACGTTGTTGTTGTTGTTGTTGCCGTTGTTGTTTATTTGACATTGTTGTTATTGTTTATATGACGTTGTTGTTGTTGACGTTGTTGTTGTTGTTGTTTATTGGACATTGTTGTTGTTGTTTATTTGACATTGTTGTTGTTGTTGTTATTTATTTGACGTTGCTCTTGTTGTTGTTTATTTGACATTATTGTTGTTGTTGTTGTTGTTTATTTGACGTTGTTGTTGTTGTTTATTTGACGTTGTTGTTGTTGTTTATTTGACGTTGTTATTGTTGTTGTATTTGTTGTTGTTGTTGTTGTTGTTTATTTGACGTTGTTGTTGTTGTTTATTTGACGTTGTTATTGTTGTTGTTTATTTGACGTTGTTGTTGTTGTTGACGTTGTTATTGTTGTTGTTGTTCATTTGA
>OX451735.1:1400562038-1400567038 GCA_948472305.1 Vicia faba
ATTGTTGTTGCTTATTTGACGTTGTTGTTATTGTTGTTGTTTATTTGACGTTGTTGTTGTTGTTATTCATTTGACGTTGTTGTTATTGTTGTTTATTTGACGTTGTTGTTGTTTATTTGACGTTGTTGTTGTTGTTGTTTATTTAACGTTGTTGTTGTTGTTGTTGTTGTTATTTGACATTGTTGTCGTTGTTGACAGTGTTGTTGTTGTTGTTTATTTGACATTGTTGTTGTTGTTATTTATTTAACGTCGTTGTTGTCGTTGTTTATTTGACGTTGTTGTTGTTGTTGTTGTTTATTTGACGTTGTTGTTGTTGTTGTTGTTTATTTGACGTTGTTGTTGTTGTTTATTTGACGTTGTTGTTGTTATTTGACGTTGTTGTTGTTGTTGTATTTGTTGTTGTTGTTGTTGTTGTTTATTTAACGTTGTTGTTGTTGTTGTTTATTTGACGTTATTATTGTTGTTATTGTTGTTGTTGTTGTTTATTTAACGTTGTTGTTGTTGATGTTGTTGTTGTTGTTGTTGTTTATTTGACGTTGTTGTTGTTGTTGTTGTTTATTTGACGTTGTTAATGTTGTTGACATTGTTGTTGTTGTTGTTGTTTATTTGACGTTGTTGTTGTTGTTGTTTATTTGACATTGTTGTTGTTGTTGTTGTTGACGTTGTTGTTGTTGTTTATTTTACGTTGTTGTTGTTGTTGTTGTTTATTTGATGTTGTTTTAGTTGTTGTTGTTTATTTGACGTTGTTGTTGTTGTTGTTGTTGTTTATTTGATGTTGTTTTAGTTGTTGTTGTTTATTTGACATTTTTGTTGTTTTTTATTTGATGTTGTTGTTATTGACATTGTTGTTGTTGTTGTTTATTTGACGTTGTTATTGTTGTTGTTTATTTGACGTAGTTATTGTTATTGACGTTGTTGTTGATGTTTATTAGACGTTTTTGTTGTTGTTGACGTTGTTGTTGTTGTTGTTCTTTATTTGATGTTGGTGTTGTTGACATTGTTGTTGTTGTTGTTTATTTGACGTTGTTGTTGTTTATTTGACATTGTTGTTGTTGTTGTTTATTTGATGTTGTTATTGTTGTTTATTTGACGTTGTTGCTGTTGTTGTTTATTTGACGTTGTTAATGTTGTTGACATTGTTGTTGTTGTTTTTGTTGTTTATTTGACGTTGCTGTTGTTGTTGTTTTTGTTGTTGTTATTGTTGGTGTTGTTGTTGTTTATTTGACGTTGTTGTTGTTGTTGTTTTTTTGACGTTGTTGTTGTTGTTGTTTTTTTGGCGTTGTTGTTTTTTACTTGACGTTATTGTTGTTGTTGTTGTTGTTTATTTGATGTTGTTGTTGTTGACATTGTTGTTGTTGTTATTTATTTGACATTGTTGTTGTTGTTGTTGTTTATTTGACATTGTTGTTGTTGTTGTTGTTATTTATTTGACGTTGTTGTTGTTGTTGTTGTTGTTGTTTATTTGACATTATTGTTATTGTTGTTGTTGTTTATTTGACGTTGTTGTTGTTGTTTATTTGATGTTGTTTTAGTTGTTGTTGTTTATTTGACGTTGTTGTTGTTGTTGTTTATTAGATGTTGTTTTAGTTGTTGTTGTTTATTTGACGTTGTTGTTGTTGTTGTTTATTTGACGTAGTTGTTGTTATTGACGTTGTTGTGGTTGTTTATTTGACATTTTTGTTGTTGTTGATGTTGTTGTTTTTTATTTGACGTTGTTGTTGTTATTGTTGTTGTTTATTTGATGTTGTTTTAGTTGTTGTTGTTTTATATTTGACGTTGTTGTTGTTGACATTGTTGTTGTTGTTGTTTATTTGACGTTGTTGTTGTTGTTTATTTGACGTAGTTGTTGTTATTGACGTTGTTGTTGTTGTTTATTTGACGTTTTTGTTGTTATTGATGTTGTTGTTGTTGTTTTTTATTTGACGTTGTTATTGTTGTTGTTTATTTGACGTTGTTAATGTTGTTGACATTGTTGTTGTTGTTTTTGTTGTTTATTTGACGTTGCTGTTGTTGTTGTTTTTGTTGTTGTTATTGTTGGTGTTGTTGTTGTTTATTTGACGTTGTTGTTGTTGTTGTTTTTTTGACGTTGTTGTTGTTGTTGTTTATTTGACGTTGTTGTTGTAATTAATTTGACGTTGTTGTTGTTGTTGTTTATTTGACGTTGTTGTTGTTGTTTATTTGACATTGTTGTTGTTGTTGTTGTTGTTGTTGTTGACGTTGTTGTTGTTGTTGTTTATTTTACGTTGTTGTTGTTGTTGTTTATTTGATGTTGTTTTTGTTGTTGTTGTTTATTTGACATTGTTGTTGTTGTTGTTGTTGTTTATTTGATGTTGTTTTAGTTGTTGTTGTTTATTTGACATTTTTGTTGTTTTTTATTTGATGTTGTTGTTGTTGACATTGTTGTTGTTGTTGTTGTTGTTTATTTGACGTTGTTGTTGTTGTTGTTTATTTGACATTGTTGTTGTTGTTGTATTTGTTATTGTTGTTATTGTTGTTGCTTATTTGACGTTGTTGTTATTGTTGTTGTTTATTTGACGTTGTTGTTGTTGTTATTCATTTGACGTTGTTGTTGTTGTTGTTGTTGTTTATTTGACGTTGTTGTTGTTGTTCTTTATTTGACGTTGTTGTTGTCGTTGTTTTAGTTGTTTATTTGACGCTATTGTTGTTATTTATTTGACGTTGTTGTTGTTGTTGTTTATTTGACGTTGTTGTTGACGTTGTTGTTGTTGTTTATTTGAAATTGTTGTTGTTGTTGTTTATTTGATGTTGTTTTAGTTGTTGTTGTTTATTTAACGTTGTTGTTGTTTTTTATTTGACGTTGTTGTTATTGACATTGTTGTTGTTGTTGTTTATATGACGTTGTTGTTGTTGTTTATTTGACGTAGTTGTTGTTATTGACGTTGTTGTTGTTGTTGTTGCTTATTTGACGTTTTTGTTGTTGTTGATGTTGTTGTTGTTGTTGTTTTTTATTTGACGTTGTTGTTGTTTATTTGACGTTGTTGTTGTTCTTGTTGTTTATTTGATGTTGTTTTAGTTGTTGTTGTTTATTTCACGTTGTTGTTGTTGACATTGTTGTTGTTGTTGTTGTTTATTTGACGTTGTTGTTATTGTTGTTTATTTGACGTAGTTGTTGTTATTGACGTTGTTGTTGTTGTTGTTTATTTGATGTTTTTGTTGTTGTTGATGTTGTTGTCGTTGTTTTTTATTTGACGTTGTTGTTGTTGCTGTTTATTTGACGTTGTTAATGTTGTTTATTTGATGTTGTTGTTGTTGTTGTAATTGTTATTGTTGTTATTATTGTTGCTTATTTGACGTTGTTGTTATTATTGTTGTTTATTTGACCTTGTTGTTGTTGTTATTCATTTGACGTTGTTGTTGTTGTTTATTTGACGTTATTGTTGTTGTTGTTGTTGTTGTTCTTTATTTTACGTTGTTGTTGTCGTTGTTTTTGTTGTTTATTTGACGTTGTTGTTGTTATTTATTTGACGTTGTTGTTGTTGTTTTTTATTTGACATTGTTGTTAACGTTGTTGTTGTTGTTGTTTATTTGACGTTGTTGTTGTTGTTGTTGTTGTTTATTTGACTTTGTTGTTATTGTTGACGTTGTTGTTGTTGTTGTTGTTGTTTATTAGATGTTGTTATTGTTGTTGTTGACATAGTTATTGTTGTTTATTTGACGTTGTTGTTGTTGTTGCCGTTGTTGTTTATTTGACATTGTTGTTGTTGTTTATTTGACGTTGTTGTTGTTGACGTTGTTGTTGTTGTTGTTTATTGGACATTGTTGTTGTTGTTGTTTATTTGACATTGTTGTTGTTGTTGTTATTTATTTGACGTTGTTGTTGTTGTTGTTTATTTGACATTATTGTTGTTGTTGTTGTTTATTTGACGTTGTTGTTTATTTGACATTGTTGTTGTTATTTATTTGACGTTGTTGTTGTTATTTGAAGTTGTTATTGTTGTTGTATTTGTTGTTGTTGTTGTTGTTATTTATTTGACGTTGTTGTTGTTGTTTATTTGACGTTGTTGTTGTTGTTTATTTGACGTTGTTATTGTTGTTGTTATTGTTGTTGTTTATTTGACGTTGTTGTTGTTGACGTTGTTGTTGTTGTTTATTTGACATTGTTAATGTTGTTGTTTATTGTTGTTGACGTTGTTGTTGTTGTTGTTCTTTATTTGATGTTGGTGTCGTTGACATTGTTGTTGTTGTTGTTTATTTGACGTTGTTGTTGTTGTTGTTTATTTGACATTGTTGTTGTTGTTGTTTATTTGATGTTGTTATTGTTGTTTATTTGACGTTGTTGTTGTTGTTGTTATTTATTTGACGTTGTTAATGTTGTTGACATTGTTGTTGTTGTTTTTGTTGTTTATTTGACGTTGTTGTTGTTGTTGTTTTTGTTGTTGTTATTGTTGGTGTTGTTGTTGTTTATTTGACGTTGTTGTTGTTGTTGTTTTTTTGACGTTGTTGTTGTTGTTGTTGTTTATTTGACGTTGTTGTTGTTGTTAATTTGACGTTGTTGTTGTTGTTGTTTATTTGACGTTGTTGTTGTTGTTGTTTATTTGACATTGTTGTTGTTGTTGTTGTTGTTTATTTTACGTTGTTGTTGTTGTTTATTTGATGTTGTTTTTGTTGTTGTTGTTTATTTGACGTTGTTGTTGTTGTTGTTGTTTATTTGATGTTGTTTTAGTTGTTGTTGTTTATTTGACATTTTTGTTGTTTTTTATTTGATGTTGTTGTTATTGACATTGTTGTTGTTGTTGTTTATTTGACGTTGTTATTGTTGTTGTTTATTTGACGTAGTTGTTGTTATTGACGTTGTTGTTGATGTTTATTAGATGTTTTTGTTGTTGTTGTTGATGTTGTTGTTGTTGTTGTTTTTTATTTGACGTTGTTGTTTTTTATTTGACGTTGTTGTTGTTGTTGTTCTTTATTTGATGTTGTTGTTGTTGACATTGTTGTTGTTGTTTATTTGACGTTGTTGTTGTTGTTGTTTATTTGACATT
>OX451735.1:1400577038-1400579538 GCA_948472305.1 Vicia faba
GTTGTTTATTTGACGTTGTTGTTGTTTATTTGACGTAGTTGTTGTTATTGACGTTGTTGTTGTTACTTATTTGACGTTTTTGTTGTGGTTGATGTTGTTGTTGTTGTTTTTTATTTGACGTTGTTGTTTTTTATTTGACGTTGTTGTTGTTATTGTTGTTGTTTATTTTATGTTAATTTAGTTGTTGTTGTTTTTTATTTGACGTTGTTGTTATTGACATTGTTGTTGTTGTTTATTTGACGTTGTTGTTGTTGTTTATTTGACGTAGTTGTTGTTATTGACGTTGTTGTTGTTGTTGTTGTTTATTTGACGTTTTTGTTGTTATTGATGTTGTTGTTGTTGTTTTTTATTTGACGTTGTTGTTGTTGTTGTTTATTTGACGTTGTTGTTGTTTTTATTATTGTTGTTGTTGTTGTTAATTTGACATTGTTGTTGTTGTTTATTTGACGTTGTTGTTGTTGTTGTTTATTTGACGTTGTTGTTGTTGTTGTTTATTTGACGTTGTTGTTGTTGTTATTTATTTGACGTTGTTGTTGTTGTTATTGTTTATTTGACGTTGTTGTTGTTGTTGTTTATTTGATGTTGTTATTGTTGTTTATTTGACATTGTTTTTGTTATTTGACGTTGTTGTTGTTGTTGTTGTATTTGTTGTTATTGTTGTTGTTGTTTTTGCTTATTTGACGTTGTTGTTATTGTTGCTATTTTTTTGACGTTGTTGTTGTTTATTTGACGTTGTTGTTGTTGTTGTTTATTTGACGTTGTTGTTGTTGTTGTTGTTGTATTTGTTGTATTTGTTATTGTTGTTGCTTATTTGACGTTGTTGTTATTGTTGTTGTTTATTTGACGTTGTTGTTGTTGTTATTCATTTGACGTTGTTGTTATTGTTGTTTATTTGACGTTGTTGTTGTTGTTGTTCTTTATTTGACGTTGTTGTTGTCGTTGTTTTTGTTGTTTATTTGACGTTGTTGTTGTTATTTATTTGACGTTGTTGTTGTTGTTTATTTGACGTTGTTGTTGACGTTGTTGTTGATGTTAATTTGACATTGTTGTTGTTGTTGTTTATTTGACGTTGTTGTTGACGTTGTTGTTGTTGTTTATTTGACATTGTTGTTGTTGTTTTTTATTTGACGTTGTTGTTGTTTATTTGACGTTGTTGTTGTTGTTATTTATTTGATGTTGTTTTAGTTGTTGTTGTTTATTTGACGTTGTTGTTGTTTTTTATTTGACGTTGTTGTTGTTGACATTGTTGTTGTTTTTGTTGTTTATTTGACGTTGTTGTTGTTGTTGTTTATTTGACGTAGTTGTTGTTATTGATGTTGGTATTGTTGTTGTTGTTTATTTGACGTTTATGTTATTGTTAATGTTGTTGTTGTTGTTTTTTATTTGACGTTGTTGTTGTTGACATTGTTGTTGTTTTTGTTGTTTATTTGACGTTGTTGTTGTTGTTGTTTATTTGACGTAGTTGTTGTTATTGATGTTGGTATTGTTGTTGTTGTTTATTTGACGTTTATGTTGTTGTTAATGTTGTTGTTGTTGTTTTTTATTTGACGTTGTTGTTGTTGCTGTTTATTTGACGTTGTTGTTGTTGTTTATTTGACTTTGTTGTTGTTGTTGTAATTGTTATTGTTGTTATTATTGTTGCTTATTTGACGTTGTTGTTATTATTGTTGTTTATTTAACCTTGTTGTTGTTGTTATTCATTTGACGTTGTTGTTGTTGTTGTTTATTTGACATTATTGTTGTTGTTGTTGTTGTTTATTTGACGTTGTTGTTTATTTGACGTTGTTGTTGTTGTTTATTTGACGTTGTTGTTGTTATTTGAAGTTGTTATTGTTGTTGTATTTGTTGTTGTTGTTTATTTGACGTTGTTGTTGTTGTTGTTTATTTGACGTTGTTGTTGTTGTCTATTTGACGTTGTTATTGCTGTTGTTGTTGTTATTTATTTGACGTTGTTGTTGTTGTTGACGTTGTTGTTGTTGTTGTTGTTGTTTATTTGACATTGTTAATGTTGTTGACATTGTTGTTGTTGTTTTTGTTGTTGTTGTTCTTGTTGTTGTTGTTTTTTATTTGACGTTGTTGTTGTTTATTTGACGTTGTTGTTGTTGTTGTTTATTTGATGTTGTTTTAGTTATTGTTGTTTATTTGACATTGTTGTTGTTGTTTATTTGACGTAGTTGTTGTTATTGACGTTGTTGTTGTTGTTGTTGTTTATTAGACGTTTTTGTTGTTGTTGATGCTGTTGTTGTTGTTTTTTATTTGACGTTGTTGTTGTTGCTGTTTATTTGACGTTGTTGTTGTTGTTGTTGTTTATTTGACGTTGTTGTTGTTGTTGTTGTAATTGTTATTGTTGTTATTATTGTTGCTTATTTGACGTTGTTGTTATTATTGTTGTTTATTTAACCTTGTTGTTGTTGTTATTCATTTGACGTTGTTGTTGTTGTTGTTATTTATTTGACGTTGTTGTTGTTTATTTGACATTATTGTTGTTGTTGTTGTTTAT
>OX451735.1:1400582038-1400587038 GCA_948472305.1 Vicia faba
TTTGTTATTTGATGTTGTTGTTGTTGTTGTATTTGTTGTTGTTGTTGTTTTTCCTTATTTGATGTTGTTGTTATTGTTGCTATTTTTTTGACGTTGTTGTTGTTTATTTGACGTTGTTGTTGTTGTTGTTTATTTGACATTGTTGTTGTTGTTGTTGTTGTTGTTGTATTTGTTATTGTTGTTATTCTTGTTGCTTATTTGACGTTGTTGTTATTGTTGTTGTTTATTTGACGTTGTTGTTGTTGTTATTCATTTGACGTTGTTGTTATTGTTGTTTATTTGACGTTGTTGTTGTTGTTGTTCTTTATTTGACGTTGTTGTTGTCGTTGTTTTTGTTGTTTATTTGACGTTGTTGTTGTTATTTATTTGACGTTGTTGTTGTTGTTTATTTGACGTTGTTGTTGACGTTGTTGTTGTTGTTTATTTGACATTGTTTTTGTTGTTGTTTATTTGACGTTGTTGTTGACGTTGTTGTTGTTGTTTATTTGACATTGTTGTTGTTGTTTTTTATTTGACGTTGTTGTTGTTTATTTGACGTTGTTGTTGTTGTTGTTGTTTATTTGATGTTGTTTTAGTTGTTGTTGTTTATTTGACGTTGTTGTTGTTTTTTATTTGACGTTGTTGTTGTTGACATTGTTGTAGTTTTTGTTGTTTATTTGACGTTGTTGTTGTTGTTTATTTGACGTAGTTGTTGTTATTGATGTTGTTGTTGTTGTTGTTTATTTGACATTTATGTTGTTGTTGATGTTGTTGTTGTTGTTTTTTATTTGACGTTGTTGTTGTTGCTGTTTATTTGACGTTGTTGTTGTTTATTTGACGTTGTTGTCGTTGTTGTAATTGTTATTGTTGTTATTATTGTTGCTTATTTGACGTTGTTGTTATTATTGGTTTTTATTAACCTTGTTGTTGTTGTTATTCATTATTGTTGTTGTTGTTGTTTATTTGACATTATTGTTGTTGTTGTTGTTGTTTATTTGACGTTTTTGTTTATTTGACGTTGTTGTTGTTGTTTATTTGACGTTGTTGTTGTTATTTGAAGTTGTTATTGTTGTTGTATTTGTTGTTGTTGTTTATTTGACGTTGTTGTTGTTGTTGTTGTTTATTTGACGTTGTTGTTGTTGTCTATTTGACGTTGTTATTGTTGTTGTTGTTGTTGTTGTTTATTTGACGTTGTTGTTGTTGTTGACGTTGTTGTTGTTGTTGTTTATTTGACATTGTTAATGTTGTTGACATTGTTGTTGTTGTTTTTGTTGTTGTTGTTGTTGTTGTTGTTGTTTTTTATTTGACGTTGTTGTTGTTGTTGTTGTTTATTTGATGTTGTTTTAGTTATTGTTGTTTATTTGACATTGTTGTTGTTGTTTATTTGACGTAGTTGTGGTTATTGACGTTGTTGTTGTTGTTGTTGTTTATTTGACGTTTTTGTTGTTGTTGATGCTGTTGTTGTTGTTTTTTATTTGACGTTGTTGTTGTTGCTGTTTATTTGACGTTGTTGTTGTTGTTTATTTGACGTTGTTGTTGTTGTTGTTGTAATTGATATTGTTGTTGTTATTGTTGCTTATTTGACGTTGTTGTTATTATTGTTATTTATTTAACCTTGTTGTTGTTGTTGTTATTCATTTGACGTTGTTGTTGTTGTTGTTGTTTATTTGACATTATTGTTGTTGTTGTTGTTTATTTGACGTTGTTGTTTATTTGACGTTGTTGTTGTTGTTGTTTATTTGACGTTGTTGTTGTTATTTGAAGTTGTTGTTGTTGTTTATTTGACGTTGTTGTTGTTGTTTATTTGACGTTGTTGTTGTTGTTGTTTATTTGACGTTGTTATTGTTGTTGTTGTTGTTGTTGTTGTTGTTTATTTGACGTTGTTGTTGTTGTTGACGTTGTTGTTGTTGTTGTTCATTTGACATTGTTAATGTTGTTGACATTGTTGTTGTTGTTTTTGTTGTTGTTGTTGTTGTTGTTGTTTTTTATTTGATGTTGTTGTTGTTTATTTGACGTTGTTGTTGTTGTTGTTGTTGTTTATTTGATGTTGTTTTAGTTATTGTTGTTTATTTGACGTTGTTGTTGTTGTTTATTTGACGTAGTTGTTGTTATTGACGTTGTTGTTGTTGTTGTTGTTGTTTATTTGACGTTTTTGTTGTTGTTGATGTTGTTGTTGTTGTTTTTTATTTGACGTTGTTGTTGTTGCTGTTTATTGGACGTTGTTGTTGCTGTTTATTTGACGTTGTTGTTGTTGTTGTTGTTGTAATTGTTATTGTTGTTATTGTTGTTGCTTATTTGACGTTGTTGTTATTATTGTTGTTTATTTGACCTTGTTGTTGTTGTTATTCATTTGACGTTGTTATTGTTGTTTAGTTGACGTTGTTGTTGTTGTTGTTGTTCTTTATTTTACGTTGTTGTTGTCGTTGTTTTTGTTGTTTATTTGACGTTGTTGTTGTTATTTATTTGATGTTATTGGTGTTGTTGTTTATTTGACGTTGTTGTTAACGTTTTTGTTGTTGTTGTTTATTTGACGTTGTTGTTGTTGTTGTTGTTTATTTGACTTTGTTGTTGTTGTTGACGTTGTTGTTGTTTATTTGATGTTGTTATTGTTGTTGTTGACATAGTTGTTGTTCTTTATTTGACGTTATTGTTGTTGTTGCCGTTGTTGTTTATTTGACGTTGTTGTTGTTGTTTATTTGACGTTGTTGTTGTTGTTGACGTTGTTGTTGTTGTTGTTTATTGGACATTGTTGTTGTTGTTTATTTGACATTGTTGTTGTTGTTGTTATTTATTTGACGTTGTTGTTGTTGTTTATTTGACATTATTGTTGTTGTTGTTGTTGTTTATTTGACGTTGTTGTTTATTTGACATTGTTGTTCTTGTTTATTTGACGTTGTTGTTGTTATTTGAAGTTGTTATTGTTGTTGTATTTGTTGTTGTTGTTGTTGTTGTAGTTGTTTATTTGACGTTGTTGTTGTTGTTGTTTATTTGACGTTGTTGTTGTTGTTTATTTGACATTGTTATTGTTGTTGTTGTTTATTTGACGTTGTTGTTGTTGTTGACGTTGTTGTTGTTGTTTATTTGACGTGGTTAATGTTGTTGACGTTGTTGTTGTTGTTTTTGTTGTTTATTTGATGTTGTTGTTGTTGTTTTTGTTATTGTTGTTTATTTGACGTTGTTATTGTTGTTGACGTTGTTGTTGTTGTTGTTGTTGTTTATTTGATGTTGTTGTTGTTGTTGACATAGTTGTTGTTGTTTATTTGACGTTGTTGTTGTTGTTGTTGACGTTTTTGTTTATTTGACGTTGTTGTTGTTGTTTATTTGACTTTGTTGTTGTTGTTGACGTTGTTGTTGTTGTTTATTGGACGTTGTTGTTGTTGTTGTTGTTATTTGACATTGTTGTCGTTGTTGACGGTGTTGTTGTTGTTTATTTGACATTGTTGTTGTTGTTGTTATTTATTTGACGTCGTTGTTGTTGTTGTTTATTTGACGTTGTTGTTGTTGTTGTTGTTTATTTGACGTTGTTGTTGTTGTTGTTTATTTGACGTTGTTGTTGTTATTTGACGTTGTTGTTGTTATTTGACGTTGTTGTTGTTGTTATTGTATTTGTTGTTGTTGTTGTTGTTGTTTATTTAACGTTGTTGTTGTTGTTGTTTATTTGACGTTATTGTTGTTGTTATTGTTGTTGTTGTTGTTTATTTAACGTTGTTGTTGTTGTTGATGTTGTTGTTGTTGTTGTTGTTGTTTATTTGATGTTGTTGTTGTTGTTGTTTATTTGACGTTGTTAATGTTGTTGACATTGTTGTTGTTGTTTTTGTTGTTTATTTGACGTTGCTGTTGTTGTTGTTTTTGTTGTTGTTATTGTTGGTGTTGTTGTTGTTTATTTGACGTTGTTGTTGTTGTTTATTTGACGTTGTTGTTGTTGTTGTTTATTTGACGTTGTTGTTGTTGTTGTTTATTTGACGTTGTTGTTGTTGTTGTTTATTTGACATTGTTGTTGTTGTTATTGTTGACGTTGTTGTTGTTGTTTATTTGACGTTGTTGTTGTTGTTTATTTGATGTTGTTTTAGTTGTTGTTGTTTATTTGACGTTGTTGTTGTTGTTGTTTATTTGATGTTGTTTTAGTTGTTGTTGTTTATTTGACGTTTTTGTTGTTTTTTATTTGATGTTGTTGTTATTGACATTGTTGTTGTTGTTGTTTATTTGACGTTGTTGTTGTTGTTGTTTATTTGACGTAGTTGTTGTTATTGACGTTGTTGTTAATGTTTATTTGACGTTTTTGTTGTTGTTGATGTTGTTGTTGTTGTTGTTTTTTATTTGATGTTGTTGTTTTTTATTTGATGTTGTTGTTGTTGTTGTTTATTTGATGTTGTTGTTGTTGACATTGTTGTTGTTGTTGTTTATTTGACGTTGTTGTTGTTGTTGTTGTTTATTTGACATTGTTGTTGTTGTTTTTATTTATTTGACGTTGTTGTTGTTGTTTATTTGACATTATTGTTATTGTTGTTGTTGTTTATTTGACGTTGTTGTTGTTGTTGTTTATTTGATGTTGTTTTAGTTGTTGTTGTTTATTTGACGTTGTTGTTGTTGTTGTTTATTAGATGTTGTTTTAGTTGTTGTTGTTTATTTGACGTTGTTGTTGTTGTTGTTGTTGTTTATTTGACGTTGTTGTTGTTATTGACGTTGTTGTTGTTGTTTATTTGACGTTTTTGTTGTTGTTGATGTTGTTGTTGTTATTGTTTTTTATTTGACGTTGTTGTTTTTTATTTGAGGTTGTTGTTGTTATTGTTGTTGTTTATTTGATGTTGTTTTAGTTGTTGTTTTTTATTTGACGTTGTTGTTATTGACATTGTTGTTGTTGTTTATTTTACGTTGTTGTTGTTGTTGTTTATTTGACGTAGTTGTTGTTATTGACGTTGTTGTTGTTGTTGTTGTTTATTTGACGTTTTTGTTGTTATTGATGTTGTTGTTGTTGTTTTTTATTTGACGTTGTTGTTGTTGTTGTTTATTTGACGTTGTTG
>OX451735.1:1400597038-1400607038 GCA_948472305.1 Vicia faba
TTGTTGTTGTTTATTTGACGTTGTTGTTGACGTTGTTGTTGTTGTTTATTTGACATTGTTGTTGTTGTTGTTTACTTGATGATGTTTTAGTTGTTGTTGTTTATTTGACGTTGTTGTTGTTTTTTATTTGACGTTGTTGTTATTGACATTGTTGTTGTTGTTGTTTATTTGACGTTGTTGTTGTTGTTGTTTATTTGACGTAGTTGTTGTTATTGACGTTGTTGATGTTGTTGTTTTTTATTTGACGTTGTTGTTGTTTATTTGACGTTGTTGTTGTTGTTGTTGTTGTTGTTTATTTGATGTTGTTTTAGTTGTTGTTGTTTTTTATTTGAGGTTGTTGTTGTTGACATTGTTGTTGTTGTTGTTGTTGTTGTTTATTTGACGTTGTTGTTGTTGTTGTTGTTTATTTGACGTATTTGTTGACATTGTTGTTGTTGTTGTTGTTGTTTATTTTACGTTTTTGTTGTTGTTGATGTTGTTGTTGTTGTTTTTTATTTGACGTTGTTGTTGTTGCTGTTTATTTGACGTTGTTGTTGTTGTTTATTTGACGTTGTTGTTGTTGTTGTAATTGTTATTGTTGTTATAATTGTTGCTTATTTGACGTTGTTGTTGTTGTTGTTGTTTATTTGATGTTGTTTTAGTTGTTGTTGTTTATTTGATGTTGTTGTTGTTTTTTATTTGACGTTGTTGTTGTTGCTGTTTATTTGACGTTGTTGTTGTTGTTGTTTATTTGACGTTGTTGTTGTTGTTGTAATTGTTATTGTTGTTATTATTGTTGCTTATTTGACGTTGTTGTTATTATTGTTGTTTATTTAACCTTGTTGTTGTTGTTATTCATTTGACGTTGTTGTTGTTGTTTATTTGACGTTATTGTTGTTGTTGTTGTTCTTTTTTTTATGTTGTTTTTGTTGTTTATTTGACGTTGTTGTTCTTATTTATTTGACGTTGTTGTTGTTGTTGTTTATTTGACGTTGTTGTTAACGTTGTTGTTGTTGTTGTTTATTTGACGTTGTTGTTGTTGTTTATTTGACTTTGTTGTTATTGTTGACGTTGTTGTTGTTGTTGTTTATTTGATGTTGTTATTGTTGTTGTTGACATAGTTGTTATTGTTTATTTGACGTTTTTGTTGTTGTTGATGTTGTTGTTGTTGTTGTTTTTTATTTGACGTTGTTGTTTTTTATTTGACGTTGTTGTTGTTATTGTTGTTGTTTATTTGATGTTGTTTTAGTTGTTGTTGTTTTTTATTTGACGTTGTTGTTGTTGACATTGTTGTTGTTGTTGTTTATTTGACGTTGTTGTTGTCGTTGTTTATTTGACGTAGTTGTTGTTATTGACGTTGTTGTTGTTGTTGTTTATTTGACGTTTTTGTTGTTATTGATGTTGTTGTTGTTGTTTTTTATTTGACGTTGTTGTTGTTGTTGTTTATTTGACGTTGTTGTTGTTTTTATTGTTGTTGTTGTTGTTGTTAATTTGACATTGTTGTTGTTGTTTATTTGACGTTGTTGTTGTTGTTGTTTATTTGATGTTGTTGTTGTTGTTGTTGTTATTTATTTGACGTTGTTGTTGTTGTTATTTATTTGATGTTGTTGTTGTTGTTATTGTTTATTTGACGTTGTTGTTGTTGTTGTTGTTTATTTGACGTTGTTATTGTTGTTTATTTGACGTTGTTGTTGTTGTTGTTGTTGTATTTATTGTTGTTGTTGTTGTTTTTGCTTATTTGATGTTGTTGTTATTGTTGCTATTTTTTGGACGTTGTTGTTGTTTATTTGACGTTGTTGTTGTTTATTTGACGTTGTTGTTGTTGTTGTTGTATTTGTTATTGTTGTTATTGTTGTTGCTTATTTGACGTTGTTGTTATTGTTGTTGTTTATTTGACGTTGTTGTTGTTGTTATTCATTTGACGTTGTTGTTATTGTTGTATATTTGACGTTGTTGTTGTTGTTGTTATTTATTTGACGTTGTTGTTGTCGTTGTTTTTGTTGTTTATTTGACGTTGTTGTTGTGATTTATTTGACATTGTTGTTGTTTATTTGACGTTGTTGTTGACGTTGTTGTTGTTGTTTATTTGACATTGTTGTTGTTGTTGTTGTTTACTTGATGCTGTTTTAGTTGTTGTTGTTTTTTATTTGACGTTGTTGTTATTGACATTGTTGTTGTTGTTGTTTATTTGACGTTGTTGTTGTTGTTGTTGTTGTTTATTTGACGTAGTGGTTGTTATTGACGTTGTTGTTGTTGTGGTTGCTTATTTGACGTTTTTGTTGTTGTTGATGTTGTTGTTGTTGTTGTTTTTTATTTGACATTGTTGTTGTTTATTTGACGTTGTTGTTGTTGTTGTTGTTTATTTGATGTTGTTTTAGGTGTTGTTGTTTATTTGATGTTGTTTTAGTTGTTGTTGTTTATTTGATGTTGTTGTTGTTTTTTATTTGACGTTGTTGTTGTTGCTGTTTATTTGACGTTGTTGTTGTTGTTGTTTATTTGACGTTGTTGTTGTTGTTGTAATTGTTATTGTTGTTATTATTGTTGCTTATTTGACGTTGTTGTTATTATTGTTGTTTATTTAACCTTGTTGTTGTTGTTATTCATTTGACGTTGTTGTTGTTGTTTATTTGACGTTATTGTTGTTGTTGTTGTTCTTTATTTTATGTTGTTTTTGTTGTTTATTTGACGTTGTTGTTCTTATTTATTTGACGTTGTTGTTGTTGTTGTTTATTTGACGTTGTTGTTAACGTTGTTGTTGTTGTTGTTTATTTGACGTTGTTGTTGTTGTTTATTTGACTTTGTTGTTATTGTTGACGTTGTTGTTGTTGTTGTTTATTTGATGTTGTTATTGTTGTTGTTGACATAGTTGTTATTGTTTATTTGACGTTTTTGTTGTTGTTGATGTTGTTGTTGTTGTTGTTTTTTATTTGACGTTGTTGTTTTTTATTTGACGTTGTTGTTGTTATTGTTGTTGTTTATTTGATGTTGTTTTAGTTGTTGTTGTTTTTTATTTGACGTTGTTGTTGTTGACATTGTTGTTGTTGTTGTTTATTTGACGTTGTTGTTGTCGTTGTTTATTTGACGTAGTTGTTGTTATTGACGTTGTTGTTGTTTATTTGACGTTTTTGTTGTTATTGATGTTGTTGTTGTTGTTTTTTATTTGACGTTGTTGTTGTTGTTGTTTATTTGACGTTGTTGTTGTTTTTATTGTTGTTGTTGTTGTTGTTAATTTGACATTGTTGTTGTTGTTTATTTGACGTTGTTGTTGTTGTTGTTTATTTGATGTTGTTGTTGTTGTTGTTGTTATTTATTTGACGTTGTTGTTGTTGTTATTTATTTGATGTTGTTGTTGTTGTTATTGTTTATTTGACGTTGTTGTTGTTGTTGTTGTTTATTTGACGTTGTTATTGTTGTTTATTTGACGTTGTTGTTGTTGTTGTTGTTGTATTTATTGTTGTTGTTGTTGTTTTTGCTTATTTGATGTTGTTGTTATTGTTGCTATTTTTTGGACGTTGTTGTTGTTTATTTGACGTTGTTGTTGTTTATTTGACGTTGTTGTTGTTGTTGTTGTTGTATTTGTTATTGTTGTTATTGTTGTTGCTTATTTGACGTTGTTGTTATTGTTGTTGTTTATTTGACGTTGTTGTTGTTGTTATTCATTTGACGTTGTTGTTATTGTTGTATATTTGACGTTGTTGTTGTTGTTGTTATTTATTTGACGTTGTTGTTGTCGTTGTTTTTGTTGTTTATTTGACGTTGTTGTTGTGATTTATTTGACATTGTTGTTGTTTATTTGACGTTGTTGTTGACGTTGTTGTTGTTGTTTATTTGACATTGTTGTTGTTGTTGTTGTTTACTTGATGCTGTTTTAGTTGTTGTTGTTTTTTATTTGACGTTGTTGTTATTGACATTGTTGTTGTTGTTGTTTATTTGACGTTGTTGTTGTTGTTGTTGTTGTTTATTTGACGTAGTGGTTGTTATTGACGTTGTTGTTGTTGTGGTTGCTTATTTGACGTTTTTGTTGTTGTTGATGTTGTTGTTGTTGTTGTTTTTTATTTGACATTGTTGTTGTTTATTTGACGTTGTTGTTGTTGTTGTTGTTTATTTGATGTTGTTTTAGGTGTTGTTGTTTATTTGACGTTGTTGTTGTTTTTTATTTGACGTTGTTGTTGTTGACATTGTTGTTGTTGTTGTTGTTTATTTGACGTTGTTGTTGTTGTTTATTTGACGTAGTTGTTGTTATTGACGTTGTTGTTGTTGTTGTTTATTTGACGCTTTTGTTGTTGTTGATGTTGTTGTTAATGTTTTTTATTTGACGTTGTTGTTGTTGCTGTTTATTTGACGTTGTTGTTGTTGTTTATTTGACGTTTTTGTTGTTGTTGATGTTGTTGTTGTTGTTTTTTATTTGACGTTGTTGTTGTTGCTGTTTATTTGACGTTGTTGTTGTTGTTTATTTGACGTTGTTGTTGTTGTTGTTTATTTGCGTAGTTGTTGTTATTGACGTTGTTGTTGTTGTTGTTTATTTGACGTTTTTGTTGTTGTTGATGTTGTTGTTGTTGTTGTTTTTTATTTGACGTTGTTGTTTTTTATTTGACGTTGTTGTTGTTATTGTTGTTGTTTATTTGATGTTGTTTTAGTTGTTGTTGTTTTTTAATTGACGTTGTTGTTATTGACATTGTTGTTGTTGTTGTTTATTTGACGTTGTTGTTGTTGTTATTTATTTGACGTAGTTGTTGTTATTGACGATGTTGTTGTTATTGTTGTTTATTTGACGTTTTTGTTGTTATTGATGTTGTTGTTGTTGTTTTTTATTTGACGTTGTTGTTGTTGTTTATTTGACGTTGTTGTTGCTTTTATTGTTGTTGTTGTTGTTGTTGTTAATTTGACATTGTTGTTGTTGTTTATTTGACGTTGTTGTTGTTGTTGTTTATTTGACGTTGTTGTTGTTGTTGTTTATTTGACGTTGTTGTTGTTGTTATTTATTTGACGTTGTTGTTGTTGTTGTTATTGCTTATTTGACGTTGTTGTTGTTGTTGTTGTTGTTATTTATTTGACGTTGTTATTGTTGTTTATTTGACATTGTTTTTGTTATTTGACGTTGTTGTTGTTCTTGTTGTATTTGTTGTTGTTGTTGTTGTTGTTGTTGTTTTTGCTTATTTGACGTTGTTGTTATTGTCGTTATTGTTGCTATTTTTTTGACGTTGTTGTTGTTTATTTGACGTTGTTGTTGTTGTTTATTTGACGTTGTTGTTGTTGTTGTATTTGTTATTGTTGTTGCTTATTTGACGTTGTTGTTATTGTTGTTGTTTATTTGACGTTGTTGTTGTTGTTATTCATTTGACGTTGTTGTTATTGTTGTTTATTTGACGTTGTTGTTGTTGTTGTTCTTTATTTGACGTTGCTGTTGTCGTTGTTATTGTTGTTTATTTGACGTTGTTGTTGTTATTTATTTGACGTTGGTGTTGTTGTTTATTTCACGTTGTTGTTGACGTTGTTGTTGTTGTTTATTTGACATTGTTGTTGTTGTTGTTTATTTGATGCTGTTTTAGTTGTTGTTGTTTATTTGACGTTGTTGTTGTTTTTTTTTTTGACGTTGTTGTTATTGACATTGTTGTTGTTGTTGTTTATTTGACGTTGTTGTTGTTGTTGTTTATTTGACGTAGTTGTTGTTATTGACGTTGTTGTTGTTGTTGTTGTTGTTGCGTATTTGACGTTTTTGTTGTTGTTGTTGATGTTGTTGTTGTTGTTGTTTTTTATTTGACGTTGTTGTTGTTTATTTGACGTTGTTGTTGTTGTTGTTTATTTGATGTTGTTTTAGTTGTTGTTGTTTATTTGACGTTGTTGTTGTTTTTTATTTGACGTTGTTGTTGTTGACATTGTTGTTGTTGTTGTTGTTTATTTGACGTTGTTGTTGTTGTTATTTATTTGACGTAGTTGTTGTTATTGATGTTGTTGTTGTTGTTGTTGTTTATTTGACGTTTTTGTTGTTGTTGATGTTGTTGTTGTTGTTTTTTATTTGACGTTGTTGTTGTTGCTGATTATTTGACGTTGTTGTTGTTGTTTATTTGACGTTGTTGTTGTTGTTTTTGTAATTGTTATTGTTGTTATAATTGTTGCTTATTTGACGTTGTTGTTATTATTGTTGTTTATTTAACCTTGTTGTTGTTGTTATTCATTTGACGTTGTTGTTGTTGTTTATTTGACGTTATTGTTGTTGTTGTTGTTGTTGTTCTTTATTTTACGTTGTTGTTGTCGTTGTTTTTGTTGTTTATTTGACGTTGTTGTTGTTATTTATTTGACGTTGTTGTTGTTGTTGTTTATTTGACATTGTTGTTAACGTTGTTGTTGTTGTTGTTTATTTGACGTTGTTGTTGTTGTTTATTTGACTTTGTTGTTATTGTTGACGTTGTTGTTGTTGTTGTTTATTTGATGTTGTTATTGTTGTTGTTGACATAGTTGTTGTTGTTTATTTGACGTTTTTGTTGTTGTTGATGTTGTTGTTGTTGTTTTTTTTGATTTGACGTTGTTGTTTTTTATTTGACGTTGTTGTTGTTATTGTTGTTGTTTATTTGATGTTGTTTTAGTTGTTGTTGTTTTTTATTTGACGTTGTTGTTGTTGTTGACATTGTTGTTGTTGTTGTTTATTTGACGTTGTTGTTGTTGTTGTTGTGGTTTATTTGACGTAGTTGTTGTTATTGACGTTGTTGTTGTTGTTGTTTATTTGACGTTTTTGTTGTTACTGTTGTTGTTGTTGTTGTTTTTTATTTGACGTTGTTGTTGTTATTGTTTATTTGACGTTGTTGTTGTTTTTATTGTTGTTGTTGTTGTTGTTAATTTGACATTGTTGTTGTTGTTTATTTGACGTTGTTGTTGTTGTTGTTTATTTGACGTTGTTGTTGTTGTTTATTTGAGGTTGTTGTTGTTGTTATTTATTTGACGTTGTTGTTGTTGTTATTGTTTATTTGACGTTGTTGTTATTGTTGTTGTTTATTTGACGTTGTTATTGTTGTTTATTTGACATTGTTTTTGTTATTTGACGTTGTTGTTGTTGTATTTGTTGTTGTTGTTGATGTTGTTGTTGTTTTTGCTTATATGACGTTGTTTTTATTGTTGCTATTTTTTTGACGTTGTTGTTGTTTATTTGACGTTGTTGTTGTTGTTGTAGTTATTTATTTGACGTTGTTGTTGTTGTTGTTGTTGTATTTGTTATTGTTGTTATTGTTGTTGCTTATTTGAGGTTGTTGTTATTGTTGTTGTTTATTTGACGTTGTTGTTGTTGTTGTTCATTTGACGTTGTTGTTATTGTTGTTTATTTGACGTTGTTGTTGTTGTTGTTCTTTATTTGACGTTGTTGTTGTCGTTGTTTTTGTTGTTTATTTGACGTTGTTGTTGTTATTTATTTGACGTTGTTGTTGTTGTTGTTTATTTGACGTTGTTGTTGACGTAGTTGTTGTTGTTTATTTGACATTGTTGTTGTTGTTGTTGTTGTTGTTTATTTGATGATGTTTTAGTTGTTGTTGTTTATTTGACGTTGTTGTTGTTTTTTATTTGACGTTGTTGTTATTGACATTGTTGTTGTTTGTTGTTTATTTGACGTTGTTGTTGTTGTTGTTTATTTGACGTAGTTGTTGTTATTGACGTTGTTGATGTTGTTGTTTTTTATTTGACGTTGTTGTTGTTTATTTGACGTTGTGGTTGTTGTTGTTGTTGTTGTTTATTTGATGTTGTTTTAGTTGTTGTTGTTTTTTATTTGAGGTTGTTGTTGTTGACATTGTTGTTGTTGTTGTTGTTTATTTGACGTTGTTGTTGTTGTTGTTGTTTATTTGACGTATTTGTTGACATTGTTGTTGTTGTTGTTGTTGTTTATTTTACGTTTTTGTTGTTGTTGATGTTGTTGTTGTTGTTTTTTATTTGACGTTGTTGTTGTTGCTGTTTATTTGACGTTGTTGTTGTTGTTTATTTGACGTTGTTGTTGTTGTTGTAATTGTTATTGTTGTTATAATTGTTGCTTATTTGACGTTGTTGTTATTATTGTTGTTTATTTAACCCTGTTGTTGTTGTTATTCATTTGACGTTGTTGTTGTTGTTTATTTGACGTTATTGTTGTTGTTGTTGTTGTTGTTCTTTATTTTACGTTGTTGTTGTCGTTGTTTTTGTTGTTTATTTGACGTTGTTGTTGTTATTTATTTGACGTTGTTGTTGTTGTTGTTTATTTGACGTTGTTGTTAACGTTGTTGTTGTTGTTGTTTATTTGACGTTGTTGTTGTTGTTGTTGTTTATTTGACTTTGTTGTTATTGTTGACGTTGTTGTTGTTGTTGTTTATTTGATGTTGTTATTGTTGTTGTTGACATAGTTGTTGTTGTTGTTTATTTGACGTTTTTGTTGTTGTTGATGTTGTTGTTGTTGTTTTTTTTGATTTGACGTTGTTGTTTTTTATTTGACGTTGTTGTTGTTATTGTTGTTGTTTATTTGATGTTGTTTTAGTTGTTGTTGTTTTTTATTTGACGTTGTTGTTGTTGTTGACATTGTTGTTGTTGTTGTTTATTTGACGTTGTTGTTGTTGTTGTTGTGGTTTATTTGACGTAGTTGTTGTTATTGGCGTTGTTGTTGTTGTTGTTTATTTGACGTTTTTGTTGTTATTGGTGTTGTTGTTGTTGTTTTTTATTTGACGTTGTTGTTGTTATTGTTTATTTGACGTTGTTGTTGTTTTTATTGTTGTTGTTGTTGTTGTTAATTTGACATTGTTGTTGTTGTTTATTTGACGTTGTTGTTGTTGTTGTTTATTTGACGTTGTTGTTGTTGTTTATTTGAGGTTGTTGTTGTTGTTATTTATTTGACGTTGTTGTTGTTGTTATTGTTTATTTGACGTTGTTGTTGTTGTTGTTTATTTGACGTTGTTATTGTTGTTTATTTGACATTGTTTTTGTTATTTGACGTTGTTGTTGTTGTATTTGTTGTTGTTGTTGATGTTGTTGTTGTTTTTGCTTATATGACGTTGTTTTTATTGTTGCTATTTTTTTGACGTTGTTGTTGTTTATTTGACGTTGTTGTTGTTGTTGTAGTTATTTATTTGACGTTGTTGTTGTTGTTGTTGTTGTTGTTGTATTTGTTATTGTTGTTATTGTTGTTGCTTATTTGAGGTTGTTGTTATTGTTGTTGTTTATTTGACGTTGTTGTTGTTGTTGTTCATTTGACGTTGTTGTTATTGTTGTTTATTTGACGTTGTTGTTGTTGTTGTTCTTTATTTGACGTTGTTGTTGTCATTGTTTTTGTTGTTTATTTGACGTTGTTGTTGTTATTTATTTGACGTTGTTGTTGTTGTTGTTGTTTATTTGACGTTGTTGTTGACGTAGTTGTTGTTGTTTATTTGACATTGTTGTTGTTGTTGTTGTTGTTTATTTGATGTTGTTTTAGTTGTTGTTGTTTATTTGACGTTGTTGTTGTTTTTTATTTGACGTTGTTGTTATTGACATTGTTGTTGTTGTTGTTTATTTGACGTTGTTGTTGTTGTTGTTTATTTGACGTAGTTGTTGTTATTGACGTTGTTGTTGTTGTTGCTTATCTGACGTTTTTGTTGTTGTTGATGTTGTTGTTGTTGTTGTTTTTTATTTGACGTTTTTGTTGTTGTTGATGTTGTTGTTGATGTTGTTGTTGTTGTTGTTTTTTATTCGACGTTGTTGTTGTTTATTTGACATTGTTGTTGTTGTTGTTGTTGTTTATTTGATGTTGTTTTAGTTGTTGTTGTTTATTTGACGTTGTTGTTGTTTTTTATTTGACGTTGTTGTTGTTGCTGTTTATTTGACGTTGTTGTTGTTGTTGTTTATTTGACGTTGTTGTTGTTGTTGTTGTAATTGTTATTGTTGTTATTATTGTTGCTTATTTGACGTTGTTGTTATTATTGTTGTTTATTTAACCTTGTTGTTGTTGTTATTCATTTGACGTTGTTGTTGTTGTTTATTTGACGTTATTGTTGTTGTTGTTGTTCTTTATTTTATGTTGTTTTTGTTGTTTATTTGACGT
>OX451735.1:1400619538-1400677038 GCA_948472305.1 Vicia faba
CGTTGTTGTTATTGACATTGTTGTTGTTGTTGTTTATTTGACGTTGTTGTTGTTGTTATTTATTTGACGTAGTTGTTGTTATTGACGATGTTGTTGTTATTGTTGTTTATTTGACGTTTTTGTTGTTATTGATGTTGTTGTTGTTGTTTTTTATTTGACGTTGTTGTTGTTGTTTATTTGACGTTGTTGTTGCTTTTATTGTTGTTGTTGTTGTTGTTGTTAATTTGACATTGTTGTTGTTGTTTATTTGACGTTGTTGTTGTTGTTGTTTATTTGACGTTGTTGTTGTTGTTGTTTATTTGACGTTGTTGTTGTTGTTATTTATTTGACGTTGTTGTTGTTGTTGTTATTGCTTATTTGACGTTGTTGTTGTTGTTGTTGTTATTTATTTGACGTTGTTATTGTTGTTTATTTGACATTGTTTTTGTTATTTGACGTTGTTGTTGTTCTTGTTATATTTGTTGTTGTTGTTGTTGTTGTTGTTTTTGCTTATTTGACGTTGTTGTTATTGTCGTTATTGTTGCTATTTTTTTGACGTTGTTGTTGTTTATTTGACGTTGTTGTTGTTGTTTATTTGACGTTGTTGTTGTTGTTGTATTTGTTATTGTTGTTGCTTATTTGACGTTGTTGTTATTGTTGTTGTTTATTTGACGTTGTTGTTGTTGTTATTCATTTGACGTTGTTGTTATTGTTGTTTATTTGACGTTGTTGTTGTTGTTGTTCTTTATTTGACGTTGCTGTTGTCGTTGTTATTGTTGTTTATTTGACGTTGTTGTTGTTATTTATTTGACGTTGGTGTTGTTGTTTATTTCACGTTGTTGTTGACGTTGTTGTTGTTGTTTATTTGACATTGTTGTTGTTGTTGTTTATTTGATGCTGTTTTAGTTGTTGTTGTTTATTTGACGTTGTTGTTGTTTTTTTTTTTGACGTTGTTGTTATTGACATTGTTGTTGTTGTTGTTTATTTGACGTTGTTGTTGTTGTTGTTTATTTGACGTAGTTGTTGTTATTGACGTTGTTGTTGTTGTTGTTGTTGTTGCGTATTTGACGTTTTTGTTGTTGTTGTTGATGTTGTTGTTGTTGTTGTTTTTTATTTGACGTTGTTGTTGTTTATTTGACGTTGTTGTTGTTGTTGTTTATTTGATGTTGTTTTAGTTGTTGTTGTTTATTTGACGTTGTTGTTGTTTTTTATTTGACGTTGTTGTTGTTGACATTGTTGTTGTTGTTGTTGTTTATTTGACGTTGTTGTTGTTGTTATTTATTTGACGTAGTTGTTGTTATTGATGTTGTTGTTGTTGTTGTTGTTTATTTGACGTTTTTGTTGTTGTTGATGTTGTTGTTGTTGTTTTTTATTTGACGTTGTTGTTGTTGCTGATTATTTGACGTTGTTGTTGTTGTTTATTTGACGTTGTTGTTGTTGTTTTTGTAATTGTTATTGTTGTTATAATTGTTGCTTATTTGACGTTGTTGTTATTATTGTTGTTTATTTAACCTTGTTGTTGTTGTTATTCATTTGACGTTGTTGTTGTTGTTTATTTGACGTTATTGTTGTTGTTGTTGTTGTTCTTTATTTTACGTTGTTGTTGTCGTTGTTTTTGTTGTTTATTTGACGTTGTTGTTGTTATTTATTTGACGTTGTTGTTGTTGTTGTTTATTTGACATTGTTGTTAACGTTGTTGTTGTTGTTGTTTATTTGACGTTGTTGTTGTTGTTGTTGTTTATTTGACTTTGTTGTTATTGTTGACGTTGTTGTTGTTGTTGTTTATTTGATGTTGTTATTGTTGTTGTTGACATAGTTGTTGTTGTTTATTTGACGTTTTTGTTGTTGTTGATGTTGTTGTTGTTGTTTTTTTTGATTTGACGTTGTTGTTTTTTATTTGACGTTGTTGTTGTTATTGTTGTTGTTTATTTGATGTTGTTTTAGTTGTTGTTGTTTTTTATTTGACGTTGTTGTTGTTGTTGACATTGTTGTTGTTGTTGTTTATTTGACGTTGTTGTTGTTGTTGTTGTGGTTTATTTGACGTAGTTGTTGTTATTGACGTTGTTGTTGTTGTTGTTTATTTGACGTTTTTGTTGTTACTGTTGTTGTTGTTGTTGTTTTTTATTTGACGTTGTTGTTGTTATTGTTTATTTGACGTTGTTGTTGTTTTTATTGTTGTTGTTGTTGTTGTTAATTTGACATTGTTGTTGTTGTTTATTTGACGTTGTTGTTGTTGTTGTTTATTTGACGTTGTTGTTGTTGTTTATTTGAGGTTGTTGTTGTTGTTATTTATTTGACGTTGTTGTTGTTGTTATTGTTTATTTGACGTTGTTGTTGTTGTTGTTGTTTATTTGACGTTGTTATTGTTGTTTATTTGACATTGTTTTTGTTATTTGACGTTGTTGTTGTTGTATTTGTTGTTGTTGTTGATGTTGTTGTTGTTTTTGCTTATATGACGTTGTTTTTATTGTTGTTATTTTTTTGACGTTGTTGTTGTTTATTTGACGTTGTTGTTGTTGTTGTAGTTATTTATTTGACGTTGTTGTTGTTGTTGTTGTTGTATTTGTTATTGTTGTTATTGTTGTTGCTTATTTGAGGTTGTTGTTATTGTTGTTGTTTATTTGACGTTGTTGTTGTTGTTGTTCATTTGACGTTGTTGTTATTGTTGTTTATTTGACGTTGTTGTTGTTGTTGTTCTTTATTTGACGTTGTTGTTGTCGTTGTTTTTGTTGTTTATTTGACGTTGTTGTTGTTATTTATTTGACGTTGTTGTTGTTGTTGTTTATTTGACGTTGTTGTTGACGTAGTTGTTGTTGTTTATTTGACATTGTTGTTGTTGTTGTTGTTGTTGTTTATTTGATGATGTTTTAGTTGTTGTTGTTTATTTGACGTTGTTGTTGTTTTTTATTTGACGTTGTTGTTATTGACATTGTTGTTGTTTGTTGTTTATTTGACGTTGTTGTTGTTGTTGTTTATTTGACGTAGTTGTTGTTATTGACGTTGTTGATGTTGTTGTTTTTTATTTGACGTTGTTGTTGTTTATTTGACGTTGTGGTTGTTGTTGTTGTTGTTGTTTATTTGATGTTGTTTTAGTTGTTGTTGTTTTTTATTTGAGGTTGTTGTTGTTGACATTGTTGTTGTTGTTGTTGTTTATTTGACGTTGTTGTTGTTGTTGTTGTTTATTTGACGTATTTGTTGACATTGTTGTTGTTGTTGTTGTTTATTTTACGTTTTTGTTGTTGTTGATGTTGTTGTTGTTGTTTTTTATTTGACGTTGTTGTTGTTGCTGTTTATTTGACGTTGTTGTTGTTGTTTATTTGACGTTGTTGTTGTTGTTGTAATTGTTATTGTTGTTATAATTGTTGCTTATTTGACGTTGTTGTTATTATTGTTGTTTATTTAACCTTGTTGTTGTTGTTATTCATTTGACGTTGTTGTTGTTGTTTATTTGACGTTATTGTTGTTGTTGTTGTTGTTGTTCTTTATTTTACGTTGTTGTTGTCGTTGTTTTTGTTGTTTATTTGACGTTGTTGTTGTTATTTATTTGACGTTGTTGTTGTTGTTGTTTATTTGACGTTGTTGTTAACGTTGTTGTTGTTGTTGTTTATTTGACGTTGTTGTTGTTGTTGTTGTTTATTTGACTTTGTTGTTATTGTTGACGTTGTTGTTGTTGTTGTTTATTTGATGTTGTTATTGTTGTTGTTGACATAGTTGTTGTTGTTTATTTGACGTTTTTGTTGTTGTTGATGTTGTTGTTGTTGTTTTTTTTGATTTGACGTTGTTGTTTTTTATTTGACGTTGTTGTTGTTATTGTTGTTGTTTATTTGATGTTGTTTTAGTTGTTGTTGTTTTTTATTTGACGTTGTTGTTGTTGTTGACATTGTTGTTGTTGTTGTTTATTTGACGTTGTTGTTGTTGTTGTTGTGGTTTATTTGACGTAGTTGTTGTTATTGGCGTTGTTGTTGTTGTTGTTTATTTGACGTTTTTGTTGTTATTGGTGTTGTTGTTGTTGTTTTTTATTTGACGTTGTTGTTGTTATTGTTTATTTGACGTTGTTGTTGTTTTTATTGTTGTTGTTGTTGTTGTTAATTTGACATTGTTGTTGTTGTTTATTTGACGTTGTTGTTGTTGTTGTTTATTTGACGTTGTTGTTGTTGTTTATTTGAGGTTGTTGTTGTTGTTATTTATTTGACGTTGTTGTTGTTGTTATTGTTTATTTGACGTTGTTGTTGTTGTTGTTTATTTGACGTTGTTATTGTTGTTTATTTGACATTGTTTTTGTTATTTGACGTTGTTGTTGTTGTATTTGTTGTTGTTGTTGATGTTGTTGTTGTTTTTGCTTATATGACGTTGTTTTTATTGTTGCTATTTTTTTGACGTTGTTGTTGTTTATTTGACGTTGTTGTTGTTGTTGTAGTTATTTATTTGACGTTGTTGTTGTTGTTGTTGTTGTTGTTGTATTTGTTATTGTTGTTATTGTTGTTGCTTATTTGAGGTTGTTGTTATTGTTGTTGTTTATTTGACGTTGTTGTTGTTGTTGTTCATTTGACGTTGTTGTTATTGTTGTTTATTTGACGTTGTTGTTGTTGTTGTTCTTTATTTGACGTTGTTGTTGTCGTTGTTTTTGTTGTTTATTTGACGTTGTTGTTGTTATTTATTTGACGTTGTTGTTGTTGTTGTTTATTTGACGTTGTTGTTGACGTAGTTGTTGTTGTTTATTTGACATTGTTGTTGTTGTTGTTGTTGTTGTTTATTTGATGTTGTTTTAGTTGTTGTTGTTTATTTGACGTTGTTGTTGTTTTTTATTTGACGTTGTTGTTATTGACATTGTTGTTGTTGTTGTTTATTTGACGTTGTTGTTGTTGTTTATTTGACGTAGTTGTTGTTATTGACGTTGTTGTTGTTGTTGCTTATCTGACGTTTTTGTTGTTGTTGATGTTGTTGTTGTTGTTGTTTTTTATTTGACGTTTTTGTTGTTGTTGATGTTGTTGTTGTTGTTGTTTTTTATTCGACGTTGTTGTTGTTTATTTGACATTGTTGTTGTTGTTGTTGTTTATTTGATGTTGTTTTAGTTGTTGTTGTTTATTTGACGTTGTTGTTGTTTTTTATTTGACGTTGTTGTTGTTGCTGTTTATTTGACGTTGTTGTTGTTGTTGTTTATTTGACGTTGTTGTTGTTGTTGTTGTAATTGTTATTGTTGTTATTATTGTTGCTTATTTGACGTTGTTGTTATTATTGTTGTTTATTTAACCTTGTTGTTGTTGTTATTCATTTGACGTTGTTGTTGTTGTTTATTTGACGTTATTGTTGTTGTTGTTGTTCTTTATTTTATGTTGTTTTTGTTGTTTATTTGACGTTGTTGTTCTTATTTATTTGACGTTGTTGTTGTTGTTTATTTGACGTTGTTGTTAACGTTGTTGTTGTTGTTGTTTATTTGACGTTGTTATTGTTGTTTATTTGACTTTGTTGTTATTGTTGACGTTGTTGTTGTTGTTGTTTATTTGATGTTGTTATTGTTGTTGTTGACATAGTTGTTATTGTTTATTTGACGTTTTTGTTGTTTTTGATGTTGTTGTTGTTGTTATTTTTTATTTGACGTTGTTGTTTTTTATTTGACGTTGTTGTTGTTATTGTTGTTGTTTATTTGATGTTGTTTTAGTTGTTGTTGTTTTTTATTTGACGTTGTTGTTGTTGACATTGTTGTTGTTGTTGTTTATTTGACGTTGTTGTTGTCGTTGTTTATTTGACGTAGTTGTTGTTATTGACGTTGTTGTTGTTGTTGTTTATTTGACGTTTTTGTTGTTATTGATGTTGTTGTTGTTGTTTTTTATTTGACGTTGTTGTTGTTGTTGTTTATTTGACGTTGTTGTTGTTTTTATTGTTGTTGTTGTTGTTGTTAATTTGACATTGTTGTTGTTGTTTATTTGACGTTGTTGTTGTTGTTGTTTATTTGATGTTGTTGTTGTTGTTGTTGTTATTTATTTGACGTTGTTGTTGTTGTTATTTATTTGACGTTGTTGTTGTTGTTGTTTATTTGACGTTGTTGTTGTTGTTTATTTGAGGTTGTTGTTGTTGTTATTTATTTGACGTTGTTGTTGTTGTTATTGTTTATTTGACGTTGTTGTTGTTGTTGTTTATTTGACGTTGTTATTGTTGTTTATTTGACATTGTTTTTGTTATTTGACGTTGTTGTTGTTGTATTTGTTGTTGTTGTTGATGTTGTTGTTGTTTTTGCTTATATGACGTTGTTTTTATTGTTGCTATTTTTTTGACGTTGTTGTTGTTTATTTGACGTTGTTGTTGTTGTTGTAGTTATTTATTTGACGTTGTTGTTGTTGTTGTTGTTGTTGTATTTGTTATTGTTGTTATTGTTGTTGCTTATTTGAGGTTGTTGTTATTGTTGTTGTTTATTTGACGTTGTTGTTGTTGTTGTTGTTCATTTGACGTTGTTGTTATTGTTGTTTATTTGACGTTGTTGTTGTTGTTGTTCTTTATTTGACGTTGTTGTTGTCGTTGTTTTTGTTGTTTATTTGACGTTGTTGTTGTTATTTATTTGACGTTGTTGTTGTTGTTGTTTATTTGACGTTGTTGTTGACGTAGTTGTTGTTGTTTATTTGACATTGTTGTTGTTGTTGTTGTTGTTTATTTGATGTTGTTTTAGTTGTTGTTGTTTATTTGACGTTGTTGTTGTTTTTTATTTGACGTTGTTGTTATTGACATTGTTGTTGTTGTTGTTTATTTGACGTTGTTGTTGTTGTTGTTTATTTGACGTAGTTGTTGTTATTGACGTTGTTGTTGTTGTTGCTTATCTGACGTTTTTGTTGTTGTTGATGTTGTTGTTGTTGTTGTTTTTTATTCGACGTTTTTGTTGTTGTTGATGTTGTTGTTGTTGTTGTTTTTTATTCGACGTTGTTGTTGTTTATTTGACATTGTTGTTGTTGTTGTTGTTGTTGTTTATTTGATGTTGTTTTAGTTGTTGTTGTTTATTTGACGTTGTTGTTGTTTTTTATTTGACGTTGTTGTTGTTGCTGTTTATTTGACGTTGTTGTTGTTGTTTATTTGACGTTGTTGTTGTTGTTGTTGTAATTGTTATTGTTGTTATTATTGTTGCTTATTTGACGTTGTTGTTATTATTGTTGTTTATTTAACCTTGTTGTTGTTGTTATTCATTTGACGTTGTTGTTGTTGTTTATTTGACGTTATTGTTGTTGTTGTTGTTCTTTATTTTATGTTGTTTTTGTTGTTTATTTGACGTTGTTGTTCTTATTTATTTGACGTTGTTGTTGTTGTTTATTTGACGTTGTTGTTAACGTTGTTGTTGTTGTTGTTTATTTGACGTTGTTGTTGTTGTTTATTTGACTTTGTTGTTATTGTTGACGTTGTTGTTGTTGTTGTTTATTTGATGTTGTTATTGTTGTTGTTGACATAGTTGTTATTGTTTATTTGACGTTTTTGTTGTTGTTGATGTTGTTGTTGTTGTTGTTTTTTATTTGACGTTGTTGTTTTTTATTTGACGTTGTTGTTGTTATTGTTGTTGTTTATTTGATGTTGTTTTAGTTGTTGTTGTTTTATATTTGACGTTGTTGTTGTTGACATTGTTGTTGTTGTTGTTTATTTGACGTTGTTGTTGTCGTTGTTTATTTGACGTAGTTGTTGTTATTGACGTTGTTGTTGTTGTTGTTTATTTGACGTTTTTGTTGTTATTGATGTTGTTGTTGTTGTTTTTTATTTGACGTTGTTGTTGTTGTTGTTTATTTGACGTTGTTGTTGTTTTTATTGTTGTTGTTGTTGTTGTTAATTTGACATTGTTGTTGTTGTTTATTTGACGTTGTTGTTGTTGTTGTTTATTTGATGTTGTTGTTGTTGTTGTTGTTATTTATTTGACGTTGTTGTTGTTGTTATTTATTTGACGTTGTTGTTGTTGTTATTGTTTATTTGACGTTGTTGTTGTTGTTGTTGTTTATTTAACGTTGTTATTGTTGTTTATTTGACGTTGTTTTTGTTATTTGACGTTGTTGTTGTTGTTGTTGTTGTTGTTGTATTTGTTGTTGTTGTTGTTGTTGTTGTTTTTGCTTATTTGATGTTGTTGTTATTGTTGCTATTTTTTGGACGTTGTTGTTGTTTATTTGACGTTGTTGTTGTTGTTGTTTATTTGACGTTGTTGTTGTTGTTGTATTTGTTATTGTTGTTATTGTTGTTGCTTATTTGACGTTGTTGTTATTGTTGTTGTTTATTTGACATTGTTGTTGTTGTTATTCATTTGACGTTGTTGTTATTGTTGTATATTTGACGTTGTTGTTGTTGTTGTTATTTATTTGACGTTGTTGTTGTCGTTGTTTTTGTTGTTTATTTGACGTTGTTGTTGTGATTTATTTGACATTGTTGTTGTTTATTTGACGTTGTTGTTGACGTTGTTGTTGTTGTTTATTTGACATTGTTGTTGTTGTTGTTGTTTACTTGATGCTGTTTTAGTTGTTGTTGTTTTTTATTTGACGTTGTTGTTATTGACATTGTTGTTGTTGTTGTTTATTTGACGTTGTTGTTGTTGTTGTTTATTTGACGTAGTTGTTGTTGTTGTTTATTTGACGTAGTTGTTGTTATTGACGTTGTTGTTGTTGTGGTTGCTGTTGTTGTTTATTTGACGTTGTTGTTGTTGTTATTGTTTATTTGACGTTGTTGTTGTTGTTGTTGTTTATTTAACGTTGTTATTGTTGTTTATTTGACGTTGTTTTTGTTATTTGACGTTGTTGTTGTTGTTGTTGTTGTATTTGTTGTTGTTGTTGTTGTTGTTTTTACTTATTTGATGTTGTTGTTATTGTTGCTATTTTTTGGACGTTGTTGTTGTTTATTTGACGTTGTTGTTGTTGTTGTTTATTTGACGTTGTTGTTGTTGTTGTATTTGTTATTGTTGTTATTGTTGTTGCTTATTTGACGTTGTTGTTATTGTTGTTGTTTATTTGACGTTGTTGTTGTTGTTATTCATTTGACGTTGTTGTTATTGTTGTATATTTGACGTTGTTGTTGTTGTTGTTATTTATTTGACGTTGTTGTTGTCGTTGTTTTTGTTGTTTATTTGACGTTGTTGTTGTGATTTATTTGACATTGTTGTTGTTTATTTGACGTTGTTGTTGACGTTGTTGTTGTTGTTTATTTGACATTGTTGTTGTTGTTGTTGTTGTTTACTTGATGCTGTTTTAGTTGTTGTTGTTTTTTATTTGACGTTGTTGTTATTGACATTGTTGTTGTTGTTGTTTATTTGACGTTGTTGTTGTTGTTGTTTATTTGACGTAGTTGTTGTTATTGACGTTGTTGTTGTTGTGGTTGCTTATTTGACATTTTTGTTGTTGTTGATGTTGTTGTTGTTGTTGTTTTTTATTTGACGTTGTTGTTGTTCTTTATTTGACGTTGTTGTTGTTGTTGACATTGTTGTTGTTGTTTATTGGACATTGTTGTTGTTTTTTGTTTGACATTGTTGTTGTTGTTGTTATTTATTTGACGTTGTTGTTGTTGTTGTTTATTTGACATTATTGTTGTTGTTGTTGTTGTTTATTTGACGTTGTTGTTGTTGTTGTTTATTTGACGTTGTTGTTGTTATTTGAAGTTGTTATTGTTGTTGTATTTGTTGTTGTTGTTGTTGTTGTTTATTTGACGTTGTTGTTGTTGTTTATTTGACGTTGTTGTTGTTCTTTATTTGACGTTGTTATTGTTGTTGTTGTTGTTGTTTATTTGACGTTGTTGTTGTTGTTGACGTTGTTGTTGTTGTTTATTTGACATTGTTAATGTTGTTGACATTCTTGTTGTTGTTTTTGTTGTTTATTTGATGTTGTTGTTGTTGTTGTTGTTATTGTTGTTTATTTGACGTTGTTATTGTTGTTGACATTGTTGTTGTTGTTGTTGTTGTTTATTTGATGTTGTTGTTGTTGTTGTTGACATAGTTGTTGTTGTTTATTTGACGTTGTTGTTGTTGTTGACGTTGTTGTTTATTTGACGTTGTTGTTGTTGTTTATTTGACTTTGTTGTTGTTGTTTATTTGACATTCTTGTTGTTGTTATTTATTTGACGTTGTTGTTGTTGTTGTTTATTTGACGTTGTTGTTGTTGTTGTTGTTTATTTGACGTTGTTGTTTATTTGACGTTGTTGTTGTTGTTGTTTATTTGACGTTGTTGTTGTTATTTGACGTTGTTGTTGTTGACATTGTTGTTGTTGTTGTTTATTTGACGTTGTTGTTGTTGTTGTTGTTTATTTGACGTAGTTGTTGTTATTGACGTTGTTGTTGTTGTGGTTGCTTATTTGACGTTTTTGTTGTTGTTGATGTTGTTGTTGTTGTTGTTGTTTTCTATTTGACGTTGTTGTTGTTTATTTGACGTTGTTGTTGTTGTTGTTGTTGTTTATTTGATGTTGTTTTAGTTGTTGTTGTTTATTTGACGTTGTTGTTGTTTTTTATTTGACGTTGTTGTTGTTGTTGTTGACATTGTTGTTGTTGTTGTTGTTGTTTATTTGACGTTGTTGTTGTTGTTTATTTGACGTAGTTGTTGTTGTTGTTGTTTATTTGACGTTTTTGTTGTTGTTGATGTTGTTGTTGTTGTTTTTTATTTGACGTTGTTGTTGTTGCTGTTTATTTGACGTTGTTGTTGTTGTTTATTTGACGTTGTTGTTGTTGTTGTAATTGTTATTGTTGTTATTATTGTTGCTTATTTGACGTTGTTGTTATTATTGTTGTTTATTTAACCTTGTTGTTGTTGTTGTTGTTCTTTATTTTACGTTGTTGTTGTCGTTGTTTTTGTTGTTTATTTGACGTTGTTGTTGTTATTTATTTGACGTTGTTGTTGTTGTTTATTTGACGTTGTTGTTAACGTTGTTGTGGTTGTTGTTGTTTATTTGACGTTGTTATTGTTGTTGACATTGTTGTTGTTGTTGTTGTTTATTTGATGTTGTTGTTGTTGTTGACATAGTTGTTGTTGTTTATTTGACGTTGTTGTTGTTGTTGACGTTGTTGTTGTTGTTGACGTTGTTGTTGTTGTTGTTTATTTGACTTTGTTGTTGTTGTTGACTTTGTTGTTGTTGTTTATTTGACATTATTGTTGTTGTTATTTATTTGACGTTGTTGTTGTTGTTATTTATTTGACGTTGTTGTTGTTTATTTGACGTTGTTGTTTATTTGACGTTGTTGTTGTTGTTTATTTGACGTTGTTGTTGTTATTTGACGTTGTTGTTGTTGACATTGTTGTTGTTGTTGTTTATTTGACGTTGTTGTTGTTGTTGTTTATTTGACGTAGTTGTTGTTATTGACGTTGTTGTTGTGGTTGCTTATTTGACGTTTTTGTTGTTGTTGATGTTGTTGTTGTTGTTGTTTTTTATTTGACGTTGTTGTTGTTTATTTGACGTTGTTGTTGTTGTTGTTGTTTATTTGATGTTGTTTTAGTTGTTGTTGTTTATTTGACATTGTTGTTTTTTATTTGACGTTGTGTTTGTTGACATTGTTGTTGTTGTTGTTGTTGTTTATTTGACGTTGTTGTTGTTGTTGTTTATTTGACGTAGTTGTTGTTATTGACGTTGTTGTTGTTGTTTATTTGACGTTTTTGTTGTTGTTGATGTTGTTGTTGTTGTTTTTTATTTGACGTTGTTGTTGTTGCTGGTTATTTATCGTTGTTGTTGTTGTTTATTTGACGTTGTTGTTGTTGTTGTAATTGTTATTGTTGTTATTATTGTTGCTTATTTGACGTTGTTGTTATTATTGTTGTTTATTTAACCTTGTTGTTGTTGTTATTCATTTGACGTTGTTGTTGTTGTTTATTTGACGTTATTGTTGTTGTTGTTGTTGTTGTTCTTTATTTTACGTTGTTGTTGTCGTTGTTTTTGTTGTTTATTTGACGTTGTTGTTATTTATTTGACGTTGTTGTTGTTGTTGTTTATTTGACGTTGTTGTTAACGTTGTTGTTGTGTTGTTTATTTGACGTTGTTGTTGTTGTTGTTGTTGTTGTTTTGTTTATTTGACTTTGTTGTTATTGTTGACGTTGTTGTTTTTGTTGTTTATTTGAAGTTGTTGTTGTTATTTATTTGACGTTGTTGTTGTTGTTGTTTATTTGACGTTGTTGTTAACATTGTTGTTGTTGTTGTTTATTTGACGTTGTTGTTGTTGTTGTTGTTGTTTTGTTTATTTGACTTTGTTGTTATTGTTGACATTGTTGTTGTTGTTGTTTATTTGATGTTGTTATTGTTGTTGTTGACATAGTTGTTGTTGTTTATTTGACGTTGTTGTTGTTGTTGCCGTTGTTGTTTATTTGACATTGTTGTTGTTGTTTATTTGACGTTGTTGTTGTTGTTGTTGTTGACGTTGTTGTTGTTGTTGTTTATTGGACATTGTTGTTGTTGTTTATTTGACATTGTTGTTGTTGTTGTTATTTATTTGACGTTGTTGTTGTTGTTTATTTGACATTATTGTTGTTGTTGTTGTTGTTGTTGTTTATTTGACGTTTATGTTTATTTGACGTTTATGTTTATTTGACGTTGTTGTTGTTGTTTATTTGACGTTGTTGTTATTTGAAGATGTTATTGTTGTTGTATTTGTTGTTGTTTTTGTTGTTATTTATTTGACGTTGTTGTTGTTTATTTGACGTTGTTGTTGTTGTTTATTTGACTTTGTTATTGTTGTTGTTGTTGTTGTTGTTGTTTATTTGACGTTGTTGTTGTTGTTGACGTTGTTGTTGTTGTTGTTTATTTGACATTTTTAATGTTGTTGACATTGTTGTTGTTGTTTTTGTTGTTTATTTGATGTTGTTGTTGTTGTTGTTATTGTTGTTTATTTGACGTTGTTATTGTTGTTGACATTATTGTTGTTGTTGTTGTTGTTTATTTGATGTTGTTGTTGTTGTTGACATAGTTGTTGTTGTTTATTTGACGTTGTTATTGTTGTTGACATTGTTGTTTATTTGACGTTGTTGTTGTTGTTTATTTGACTTTGTTGTTGTTGTTGACGTTGTTGTTGTTGTTGTTGTTTATTGGACTTTGTTGTTGTTGTTGTTATTTGACATTGTTGTTTATTTGACGTTGTTGTTGTTGTTTATTTGACTTTGTTGTTGTTGTTGACGTTGTTGTTGTTGTTGTTTATTGGACTTTGTTGTTGTTGTTGTTATTTGACATTGTTGTCATTGTTAACGGTGTTGTTGTTGTTGTTTATTTGACATTGTTGTTGTTGTTATTTATTTGACATTGTTGTAGTTGTTGTTTATTTGACGTTGTTGTTGTTGTTTATTTGACGTTGTTGTTTATTTGACGTTGTTGTTGTTGTTTATTTGACGTTGTTGTTGTTATTTGACATTGTTGTTGTTGTTGTATTTGTTGTTGTTGTTGTTGTTGTTTATTTAACGTTGTTGTTGTTGTTTATTTGACGTTATTGTTGTTGTTATTGTTGTTGTTGTTGTTTATTTAACGTTGTTGTTGTTGTTGATGTTTTTGTTGTTGTTTATTTGACGTTGTTGTTGTTGTTGTTGTTTATTTGACGTTGTTGTTGTTGTTGACGTTGTTGTTGTTGTTTATTTGACATTGTTAATGTTGTTGACATTCTTGTTGTTGTTTTTGTTGTTTATTTGATTTTGTTGTTGTTGTTGTTGTTATTGTTGTTTATTTGACGTTGTTATTGTTGTTGACATTGTTGTTGTTGTTGTTGTTGTTTATTTGATGTTGTTGTTGTTGTTGTTGACATAGTTGTTGTTGTTTATTTGACGTTGTTGTTGTTGTTGACGTTGTTGTTTATTTGACGTTGTTGTTGTTGTTTATTTGACTTTGTTGTTGTTGTTTATTTGACATTCTTGTTGTTGTTATTTATTTGACGTTGTTGTTGTTGTTGTTTATTTGACGTTGTTGTTGTTGTTGTTGTTTATTTGACGTTGTTGTTTATTTGACGTTGTTGTTGTTGTTGTTTATTTGACGTTGTTGTTGTTATTTGACGTTGTTGTTGTTGACATTGTTGTTGTTGTTGTTTATTTGACGTTGTTGTTGTTGTTGTTGTTTATTTGACGTAGTTGTTGTTATTGACGTTGTTGTTGTTGTGGTTGCTTATTTGACGTTTTTGTTGTTGTTGATGTTGTTGTTGTTGTTGTTGTTTTCTATTTGACGTTGTTGTTGTTTATTTGACGTTGTTGTTGTTGTTGTTGTTGTTTATTTGATGTTGTTTTAGTTGTTGTTGTTTATTTGACGTTGTTGTTGTTTTTTATTTGACGTTGTTGTTGTTGTTGTTGACATTGTTGTTGTTGTTGTTGTTGTTTATTTGACGTTGTTGTTGTTGTTTATTTGACGTAGTTGTTGTTGTTGTTGTTTATTTGACGTTTTTGTTGTTGTTGATGTTGTTGTTGTTGTTTTTTATTTGACGTTGTTGTTGTTACTGTTTATTTGACGTTGTTGTTGTTGTTTATTTGACGTTGTTGTTGTTGTTGTAATTGTTATTGTTGTTATTATTGTTGCTTATTTGACGTTGTTGTTATTATTGTTGTTTATTTAACCTTGTTGTTGTTGTTGTTGTTCTTTATTTTACGTTGTTGTTGTCGTTGTTTTTGTTGTTTATTTGACGTTGTTGTTGTTATTTATTTGACGTTGTTGTTGTTGTTTATTTGACGTTGTTGTTAACGTTGTTGTTGTTGTTGTTGTTTATTTGACGTTGTTATTGTTGTTGACATTGTTGTTGTTGTTGTTGTTTATTTGATGTTGTTGTTGTTGTTGACATAGTTGTTGTTGTTTATTTGACGTTGTTGTTGTTGTTGACGTTGTTGTTGTTGTTGACGTTGTTGTTGTTGTTGTTTATTTGACTTTGTTGTTGTTGTTGACTTTGTTGTTGTTGTTTATTTGACATTATTGTTGTTGTTATTTATTTGACGTTGTTGTTGTTGTTATTTATTTGACGTTGTTGTTGTTTATTTGACGTTGTTGTTTATTTGACGTTGTTGTTGTTGTTTATTTGACGTTGTTGTTGTTATTTGACGTTGTTGTTGTTGACATTGTTGTTGTTGTTGTTTATTTGACGTTGTTGTTGTTGTTGTTGTTTATTTGACGTAGTTGTTGTTATTGACGTTGTTGTTGTGGTTGCTTATTTGACGTTTTTGTTGTTGTTGATGTTGTTGTTGTTGTTGTTTTTTATTTGACGTTGTTGTTGTTTATTTGACGTTGTTGTTGTTGTTGTTGTTTATTTGATGTTGTTTTAGTTGTTGTTGTTTATTTGACGTTGTTGTTTTTTATTTGACGTTGTGTTTGTTGACATTGTTGTTGTTGTTGTTGTTGTTTATTTGACGTTGTTGTTGTTGTTGTTTATTTGACGTAGTTGTTGTTATTGACGTTGTTGTTGTTGTTTATTTGACGTTTTTGTTGTTGTTGATGTTGTTGTTGTTGTTTTTTATTTGACGTTGTTGTTGTTGCTGGTTATTTATCGTTGTTGTTGTTGTTTATTTGACGTTGTTGTTGTTGTTGTAATTGTTATTGTTGTTATTATTGTTGCTTATTTGACGTTGTTGTTATTATTGTTGTTTATTTAACCTTGTTGTTGTTGTTATTCATTTGACGTTGTTGTTGTTGTTTATTTGACGTTATTGTTGTTGTTGTTGTTGTTGTTCTTTATTTTACGTTGTTGTTGTCGTTGTTTTTGTTGTTTATTTGACGTTGTTGTTATTTATTTGACGTTGTTGTTGTTGTTGTTTATTTGACGTTGTTGTTAACGTTGTTGTTGTGTTGTTTATTTGACGTTGTTGTTGTTGTTGTTGTTGTTTTGTTTATTTGACTTTGTTGTTATTGTTGACGTTGTTGTTTTTGTTGTTTATTTGAAGTTGTTGTTGTTATTTATTTGACGTTGTTGTTGTTGTTGTTTATTTGACGTTGTTGTTAACATTGTTGTTGTTGTTGTTTATTTGACGTTGTTGTTGTTGTTGTTGTTGTTTTGTTTATTTGACTTTGTTGTTATTGTTGACATTGTTGTTGTTGTTGTTTATTTGATGTTGTTATTGTTGTTGTTGACATAGTTGTTGTTGTTTATTTGACGTTGTTGTTGTTGTTGCCGTTGTTGTTTATTTGACATTGTTGTTGTTGTTTATTTGACGTTGTTGTTGTTGTTGTTGTTGACGTTGTTGTTGTTGTTGTTTATTGGACATTGTTGTTGTTGTTTATTTGACATTGTTGTTGTTGTTGTTATTTATTTGACGTTGTTGTTGTTGTTTATTTGACATTATTGTTGTTGTTGTTGTTGTTTATTTGACGTTTATGTTTATTTGACGTTTATGTTTATTTGACGTTGTTGTTGTTGTTTATTTGACGTTGTTGTTATTTGAAGATGTTATTGTTGTTGTATTTGTTGTTGTTTTTGTTGTTATTTATTTGACGTTGTTGTTGTTTATTTGACGTTGTTGTTGTTGTTTATTTGACTTTGTTATTGTTGTTGTTGTTGTTGTTGTTTATTTGACGTTGTTGTTGTTGTTGACGTTGTTGTTGTTGTTGTTTATTTGACATTTTTAATGTTGTTGACATTGTTGTTGTTGTTTTTGTTGTTTATTTGATGTTGTTGTTGTTGTTGTTATTGTTGTTTATTTGACGTTGTTATTGTTGTTGACATTATTGTTGTTGTTGTTGTTGTTTATTTGATGTTGTTGTTGTTGTTGACATAGTTGTTGTTGTTTATTTGACGTTGTTATTGTTGTTGACATTGTTGTTTATTTGACGTTGTTGTTGTTGTTTATTTGACTTTGTTGTTGTTGTTGACGTTGTTGTTGTTGTTGTTGTTTATTGGACTTTGTTGTTGTTGTTGTTATTTGACATTGTTGTTTATTTGACGTTGTTGTTGTTGTTTATTTGACTTTGTTGTTGTTGTTGACGTTGTTGTTGTTGTTGTTTATTGGACTTTGTTGTTGTTGTTGTTATTTGACATTGTTGTCATTGTTAACGGTGTTGTTGTTGTTGTTTATTTGACATTGTTGTTGTTGTTATTTATTTGACATTGTTGTAGTTGTTGTTTATTTGACGTTGTTGTTGTTGTTTATTTGACGTTGTTGTTTATTTGACGTTGTTGTTGTTGTTTAATTGACGTTGTTGTTGTTATTTGACATTGTTGTTGTTGTTGTATTTGTTGTTGTTGTTGTTGTTGTTTATTTAACGTTGTTGTTGTTGTTTATTTGACGTTATTGTTGTTGTTATTGTTGTTGTTGTTGTTTATTTAACGTTGTTGTTGTTGTTGATGTTTTTGTTGTTGTTTATTTGACGTTGTTGTTGTTGTTGTTGTTTATTTGACGTTGTTATTGTTGTTGTTGTTGTTATTGTTGGTGTTGTTGTTGTTGTTTATTTGATGTTTTTGTTGTTGTTGATGTTGTTGTTGTTGTTTTTTATTTGACGTTGTTGTTGTTATTGTTTATTTGACATTGTTGTTGTTTTTATTGTTGTTGTTGTTGTTAATTTGACATTGTTGTTGTTGTTAATTTGACATTGTTGTTGTTGTTTATTTGACGTTGTTGTTGTTGTTGTTGTTGTTGTATTTGTTATTGTTGTTATTGTTGTTGCTTATTTGACGTTGTTGTTGTTGTTGTTTATTTGACGTTGTTGTTATTGTTATTCATTTGACGTTGTTGTTATTGTTGTTTATTTGACGTTGTTGTTGTTGTTATTTATTTGATGTTGTTGTTGTCGTTGTTTTTGTTGTTTATTTGACGTAGTTGTCGTTATTGACGTTGTTGTTGTTGTTGCTTATTTGACGTTTTTGTTGTTGTTGATGTTGTTGTTGTTGTTGTTTTTTATTCGACGTTTTTGTTGTTGTTGATGTTGTTGTTGTTGTTGTTTTTTATTCGACGTTGTTGTTGTTTATTTGACGTTGTTGTTGTTTATTTGATGTTGTTTTAGTTGTTGTTGTTTATTTGATGTTGTTGTTGTTTTTTATTTGACGTTGTTGTTGTTGCTGTTTATTTGACGTTGTTGTTGTTGTTTATTTGACGTTGTTGTTGTTGTTGTTGTAATTGTTATTGTTGTTATTATTGTTGCTTATTTGACGTTGTTGTTATTATTGTTGTTTATTTAACCTTGTTGTTGTTGTTATTCATTTGACGTTGTTGTTGTTGTTTATTTGACGTTATTGTTGTTGTTGTTGTTCTTTATTTTACGTTGTTGTTGTCGTTGTTTTTGTTGTTTATTTGACGTTGTTGTTGTTATTTATTTGACGTTGTTGTTGTTGTTGTTTATTTGACGTTGTTGTTAACGTTGTTGTTGTTGTTGTTTATTTGACGTTGTTGTTGTTGTTGTTTATTTGACTTTGTTGTTATTGTTGACGTTGTTGTTGTTGTTGTTTATTTGATGTTGTTATTGTTGTTGTTGACATATTTGTTATTGTTTATTTGACGTTTTTGTTGTTGTTGATGTTGTTGTTGTTGTTGTTTTTTATTTGACGTTGTTGTATTTTATTTGACGTTGTTGTTGTTATTGTTGTTGTTTATTTGATGTTGTTTTAGTTGTTGCTGTTTTTTATTTGACGTTGTTGTTGTTGACATTGTTGTTGTTGTTGTTTATTTGACGTTGTTGTTGTTGTTGTTTATTTGACGTAGTTGTTGTTATTGACGTTATTGTTGTTGTTATTTATTTGACGTTTTTGTTGTTATTGATGTTGTTGTTGTTGTTGTTTATTTGACGTTGTTGTTGTTTTTATTGTTGTTGTTGTTGTTGTTTATTTGACATTGTTGTTGTTGTTTATTTGACGTTGTTGTTGTTGTTGTTTATTTGATGTTGTTGTTGTTGTTGTTTATTTGACGTTGTTGTTGTTGTTATTTATTGTTGTTTATTTGACGTTGTTTTTGTTATTTGACGTTGTTGTTGTTGTTGTTGTATTTGTTGTTGTTGTTGTTGTTGTTGTTTTTGCTTATTTGACGTTGTTGTTATTGTTGCTATTTTTTTTACGTTGTTGTTGTTTATTTGACATTGTTGTTGTTGTTGTTTATTTGACGTTGTTGTTGTTGTTGTATTTGTTATTGTTGTTATTGTTGTTGCTTATTTGACATTGTTGTTATTGTTGTTGTTTATTTGACGTTGTTGTTGTTGTTATTCATTTGACGTTGTTGTTATTGTTGTTTATTTGACGTTGTTGTTGTTGTTGTTATTTATTTGACGTTGTTGTTGTCGTTGTTTTTGTTGTTTATTTGACGTTGTTGTTGTTATTTATTTGACATTGTTGTTGTTTATTTGACGTTGTTGTTGACGTTGTTGTTGTTGTTTATTTGACATTGTTGTTGTTGTTGTTGTTTACTTGATGCTGTTTTAGTTGTTGTTGTTTATTTGACGTTGTTGTTGTTTTTTATTTGACGTTGTTGTTATTGACATTGTTGTTGTTGTTGTTTATTTGACGTTGTTGTTGTTGTTGTTTATTTGACGTAGTTGTTGTTATATACGTTGTTGTTGTTGTGGTTGCTTATTTGACGTTTTTGTTGTTGTTGATGTTGTTGTTGTTGTTGTTTTTTATTTGACGTTGTTGTTGTTGTTGTTTATTTGATGTTGTTTTAGTTGTTGATGTTTATTTGACGTTGTTGTTGTTTTTTATTTGACGTTGTTATTGTTGACATTGTTGTTGTTGTTGTTGTTTATTTGACGTTGTTGTTGTTGTTTATTTGACGTAGTTGTTGTTATTGACGTTGTTGTTGTTGTTGTTTATTTGGCGTTTTTGTTGTTGTTGATGTTGTTGTTGTTGTTTTTTATTTGACGTTGTTGTTGTTGCTGTTCATTTGACGTTGTTGTTGTTGTTTATTTGACGTTGTTATTGTTGTTGTTGTAATTGTTATTGTTGTCATTATTGTTGCTTATTTGACGTTGTTGTTATTATTGTTGTTTATTTAACCTTGTTGTTGTTGTTATTCATTTGACATTGTTGTTGTTGTTTATTTGACGTTATTATTGTTGTTGTTGTTGTTCTTTATTTTACTTTGTTGTTGTCGTTGTTTTTGTTGTTTATTTGACGTTGTTGTTGTTATTTATTTGACGTTGTTGTTGTTGTTGTTTATTTGACGTTGTTGTTAACGTTGTTGTTGTTGTTGTTTATTTGACGTTGTTGTTGTTGTCGTTGTTGTTGTTGTTTATTTGACTTTGTTGTTATTGTTGACGTTGTTGTTGTTGTTTATTTGATGTTGTTATTGTTGTTGTTGACATAGTTGTTGTTATTTATTTGACGTTGTTGTTGTTGTTGCCGTTGTTGTTTATTTGACATTGTTGTTGTTGTTTATTTGACGTTGTTGTTGTTGTTGTTGACGTTGTTGTTGTTGTTGTTTATTGGACATTGTTGTTGTTGTTTATTTGACATTGTTGTTGTTGTTGTTATTTATTTGACGTTGTTGTTGTTGTTGTTTATTTGACATTATTGTTGTTATTGTTGTTGTTTATTTGACGTTGTTGTTGTTGTTTATTTGACGTTGTTGTTGTTATTTGAAGTTGTTATTGTTGTTGTATTTGTTGTTGTTGTTGTTGTTGTTTATTTGACGTTGTTGTTGTTGTTTATTTGACATTGTTTTTGTTGTTTATTTGATGTGGTTGTTATTGTTGTTGTTATTGTTGTTTATTTGACGTTGTTATTGTTGTTGACATTATCGTTGTTGTTGTTGTTGTTTATTTGATGTTGTTGTTGTTGTTGTTGTTGACATAGTTGTTGTTGTTTATTTGACGTTGTTGTTGTTGACGTTGTTGTTTATTTGACGTTGTTGTTGTTGTTGTTTATTTGACTTTGTTGTTGTTGTTGAAGTTGTTGTTGTTGTTGTTTATTGGACTTTGTTGTTGTTGTTGTTATTTGACATTGTTGTCGTTATTGACGGTGTTGTTGTTGTTGTTTATTTGACATTGTTGTTGTTGTTATTTATTTGACGTTGTTGTAGTTGTTGTTTATTTGACGTTGTTGTTGTTGTTGTTGTTGTTGTTTATTTGACGTTGTTGTTTATTTGACGTTGTTGTTGTTGTTTATTTGACGTTGTTATTGTTGTTTATTTGACGTTGTTGTTGTTATTTGACATTGTTGTTGTTGTTGTATTTGTTGTTGTTGTTGTTGTTGTTGTTTATTTAACGTTGTTGTTGTTGTTTATTTGACGTTATTGTTGTTGTTATTGTTGTTGTTGTTGTTTATTTAACGTTGTTGTTGTTGTTGATGTTGTTGTTGTTGTTTATTTGACGTTGTTGTTGTTGTTGTTTATTTGACGTTGTTAATGTTGTTGACATTGTTGTTGTTGTTTTTGTTATTTATTTGACGTTGTTGTTGTTGTTGTTATTGTTGGTGTTGTTGTTGTTGTTGTTTATTTGACGTTGTTGTTGTTGTTTATTTGACGTTGTTGTTGTTGTTGTTGTATTTGTTGTTGTTGTTGTTATTGTTGTTTTTGCTTATTTGACGTTGTTGTTATTGTTGCTATTTTTTTGACGTTGTTGTTGTTGTTGTTTATTTGACGTTGTTGTTGTTGTATTTGTTATTGTTGTTATTGTTGTTGCTTATTTGACGTTGTTGTTATTGTTGTTGTTTATTTGACGTTGTTGTTGTTGTTATTCATTTGACGTTGTTGTTATTGTTCTTTATTTGACGTTTATGTTGTTGTTATTCTTTATTTGACGTTGTTGTTGTCGTTGTTTTTGTTGTTTATTTGACGTTGTTGTTATTATTTATTTGACGTTGTTGTTGTTGTTTATTTGACGTTGTTGTTGTTGTTGTTGTTGTTTACTTGACGTTGTTGTTGTTGTTAATTTGACGTTGTTGTTGTTGTTGTTGTTTATTTGATGTTGTTTTAGTTGTTGTTGTTTATTTGACGTTGTTGTTGTTGTTGTTTATTTGATGTTGTTTTAGTTGTTGTTGTTTATTTGACGTTTTTGTTGTTTTTTATTTGACGTTGTTGTTATTGACATTGTTGTTGTTGTTGTTTATTTGACGTTGTTGTTGTTGTTGTTTATTTGACGTTGTTGTTGTTGTTGTTGTTGTTGTTTATTTGACGTAGTTGTTGTTATTGACGTTGTTGTTGATTTTTATTTGACGTTTTTATTGTTGTTGTTGTTGTTTTTTATTTGACGTTGTTGTTGTTGTTGTTGTTGTTGTTGTTTATTTGATGTTGTTGTTGTTGACATTGTTGTTGTTGTTGTTTATTTGACGTTGTTGTTGTTGTTGTTGTTTATTTGATGTTGTTGTTGTTGACATTGTTGTTGTTGTTGTTTATTTGACGTTGTTGTTGTTGTTGTTGTTGTTTATTTGACGTAGTTGTTGTTATTGACGTTGTTGTTGTTGTTGTTATTTATTTGACGTTTTTGTTGTTGTTGATGTTCTTGTTGTTGTTTTTTATTTGACGTTGTTGTTGTTGTTGTTTATTTGACGTTGTTGTTGTTATTGTTGTTGTTTATTTGATGTTGTTTTAGTTGTTGCTGTTTTTTATTTGACGTTGTTGTTGTTGACATTGTTGTTGTTGTTGTTTATTTGACGTTGTTGTTGTTGTTGTTGTTTATTTGACGTATTTGTTGTTATTGACGTTATTGTTGTTGTTGTTTATTTGACGTTTTTGTTGTTATTGATGTTGTTGTTGTTGTTTTTTATTTGACGTTGTTGTTGTTGTTGTTGTTTATTTGATGTTGTTGTTGTTTTTATTATTGTTGTTGTTGTTGTTGTTAATTTGACATTGTTGTTGTTGTTTATTTGACGTTGTTGTTGTTGTTGTTGTTGTTTATTTGATGTTGTTGTTGTTGTTGTTTATTTGACGTTGTTGTTGTTGTTATTTATTGTTGTTTATTTGACGTTGTTTTTGTTATTTGACGTTGTTGTTGTTGTTGTTGTTGTATTTGTTGTTGTTGTTGTTGTTGTTTTTGCTTATTTGACGTTGTTGTTATTGTTGCTATTTTTTTTACGTTGTTGTTGTTTATTTGACATTGTTGTTGTTGTTGTTTATTTGACGTTGTTGTTGTTGTTGTATTTGTTATTGTTGTTATTGTTGTTGCTTATTTGACGTTGTTGTTATTGTTGTTGATTATTTGACGTTGTTGTTGTTGTTATTCATTTGACGTTGTTGTTATTGTTGTTTATTTGACGTTGTTGTTGTTGTTGTTATTTATTTGACGTTGTTGTTGTCGTTGTTTTTGTTGTTTATTTGACGTTGTTGTTGTTATTTATTTGACATTGTTGTTGTTTATTTGACGTTGTTGTTGACGTTGTTGTTGTTGTTTATTTGACATTATTGTTGTTGTTGTTTACTTGATGCTCTTTTAGTTGTTGTTGTTTATTTGACGTTGTTGTTGTTTTTTATTTGACGTTGTTGTTATTGACATTGTTGTTGTTGTTGTTTATTTGACGTTGTTGTTGTTGTTGTTTATTTGACGTAGTTGTTGTTATATACGTTGTTGTTGTTGTGGTTGCTTATTTGACGTTTTTGTTGTTGTTGATGTTGTTGTTGTTGTTGTTTTTTATTTGACGTTGTTGTTGTTTATTTGACGTTGTTGTTGTTGTTGTTGTTGTTGTTGTTGTTTATTTGATGTTGTTTTAGTTGTTGATGTTTATTTGACGTTGTTGTTGTTTTTTATTTGACGTTGTTATTGTTGACATTGTTGTTGTTGTTGTTGTTTATTTGACGTTGTTGTTGTTGTTGTTTATTTGACGTAGTTGTTGTTATTGACGTTGTTGTTGTTGTTGTTTATTTGGCGTTTTTGTTGTTGTTGATGTTGTTGTTGTTGTTTTTTATTTGACGTTGTTGTTGTTGCTGTTCATTTGACGTTGTTGTTGTTGTTGTTTATTTGACGTTGTTGTTGTTGTTGTAATTGTTATTGTTGTTATTATTGTTGCTTATTTGACGTTGTTGTTATTATTGTTGTTTATTTAACCTTGTTGTTGTTGTTATTCATTTGACGTTGTTGTTGTTGTTTATTTGACGTTATTGTTGTTGTTGTTGTTGTTCTTTATTTTACTTTGTTGTTGTCGTTGTTTTTGTTGTTTATTTGACGTTGTTGTTGTTATTTATTTGACGTTGTTGTTGTTGTTGTTTATTTGACGTTGTTGTTGTTGTTGTTTATTTGACGTTGTTGTTGTTGTTGTTGTTGTTGTTGTTGTTTATTTGACTTTGTTATTATTGTTGACGTTGTTGTTGTTGTTTATTTGATGTTGTTATTGTTGTTGTTGACATAGTTGTTGTTATTTATTTGACGTTGTTGTTGTTGTTGCCGTTGTTGTTTATTTGACATTGTTGTTGTTGTTTATTTGACGTTGTTGTTGTTGTTGTTGACGTTGTTGTTGTTGTTTATTGGACATTGTTGTTGTTGTTTATTTGACATTGTTGTTGTTGTTGTTATTTATTTGACGTTGTTGTTGTTGTTGTTTATTTGACATTATTGTTGTTATTGTTGTTGTTTATTTGACGTTGTTGTTGTTGTTTATTTGACGTTGTTGTTGTTATTTGAAGTTGTTATTATTGTTGTATTTGTTGTTGTTGTTGTTGTTGTTTATTTGACGTTGTTGTTGTTGTTTATTTGACATTGTTGTTGTTGTTTATTTGACGTTGTTGTTGTTGTTTATTTGACATTGTTGTTGTTGTTTATTTGATGTTGTTGTTGTCGACGTTGTTGTTGTTGTTGTTTATTTGACATTGTTAATGTTGTTGACATTGTTGTTGTTGTTTTTGTTGTTTATTTGATGTGGTTGTTATTGTTGTTGTTATTGTTGTTTATTTGACGTTGTTATTGTTGTTGACATTATCGTTGTTGTTGTTGTTGTTTATTTGATGTTGTTGTTGTTGTTGTTGACATAGTTGTTGTTGTTTATTTGACGTTGTTGTTGTTGTTGACGTTGTTGTTTATTTGACGTTGTTGTTGTTGTTTATTTGACTTTGTTGTTGTTGTTGAAGTTGTTGTTGTTGTTGTTTATTGGACTTTGTTGTTGTTGTTGTTATTTGACATTGTTGTCGTTGTTGACGGTGTTGTTGTTGTTGTTTATTTGACATTGTTGTTGTTGTTATTTATTTGACGTTGTTGTCGTTGTTGTTTATTTGACGTTGTTGTTGTTGTTGTTGTTTATTTGACGTTGTTGTTTATTTGACGTTGTTGTTGTTGTTTATTTGACGTTGTTGTTGTTGTTTATTTGACGTTGTTGTTGTTATTTGACATTGTTGTTGTTGTTGTATTTGTTGTTGTTGTTGTTGTTGTTGTTTATTTAACGTTGTTGTTGTTGTTTATTTGACGTTATTGTTGTTGTTATTGTTGTTGTTGTTGTTTATTTAACGTTGTTGTTGTTGTTGATGTTGTTGTTGTTGTTTATTTGACGTTGTTGTTGTTGTTGTTTATTTGACGTTGTTAATGTTGTTGACATTGTTGTTGTTGTTTTTGTTGTTTATTTGACGTTGTTGTTGTTGTTGTTGTTATTGTTGGTGTTGTTGTTGTTGTTGTTTATTTGACGTTGTTGTTGTTGTTTATTTGACGTTGTTGTTGTTATTGTTTATTTGACGTTGTTGTTGTTGTTGTTATTGTTGTTTTTGCTTATTTGACGTTGTTGTTATTGTTGCTATTTTTTTGACGTTGTTGTTGTTGTTGTTTATTTGACGTTGTTGTTGTTGTATTTGTTATTGTTGTTATTGTTGTTGCTTATTTGACGTTGTTGTTATTGTTGTTGTTTATTTGACGTTGTTGTTGTTGTTATTCATTTGACGTTGTTGTTATTGTTCTTTATTTGACGTTGTTGTTGTTGTTATTCTTTATTTGACGTTGTTGTTGTCGTTGTTTTTGTTGTTTATTTGACGTTGTTGTTATTATTTATTTGACGTTGTTGTTGTTGTTGTTTATTTGACGTTGTTGTTGTTGTTGTTGTTTACTTGACGTTGTTGTTGTTGTTAATTTGACGTTGTTGTTGTTGTTGTTTATTTGATGTTGTTTTAGTTGTTGTTGTTTATTTGACGTTGTTGTTGTTGTTGTTTATTTGATGTTGTTTTAGTTGTTGTTGTTTATTTGACGTTTTTGTTGTTTTTTATTTGACGTTGTTGTTATTGACATTGTTGTTGTTGTTGTTTATTTGACGTTGTTGTTGTTGTTGTTTATTTGACGTTGTTGTTGTTGTTGTTGTTGTTTATTTGACGTAGTTGTTGTTATTGACGTTGTTGTTGATTTTTATTTGACGTTTTTGTTGTTGTTGTTGTTGTTTTTTATTTGACGTTGTTGTTGTTGTTGTTGTTGTTTATTTGATGTTGTTGTTGTTGACATTGTTGTTGTTGTTGTTTATTTGACGTTGTTGTTGTTGTTGTTGTTTATTTGATGTTGTTGTTGTTGACATTGTTGTTGTTGTTGTTTATTTGACGTTGTTGTTGTTGTTGTTGTTGTTGTTGTTTATTTGACGTAGTTGTTGTTATTGACGTTGTTGTTGTTGTTGTTATTTATTTGACGTTTTTGTTGTTGTTGATGTTCTTGTTGTTGTTTTTTATTTGACGTTGTTGTTGTTGTTGTTGTTTATTTGACGTTGTTGTTGTTATTGTTGTTGTTTATTTGATGTTGTTTTAGTTGTTGCTGTTTTTTATTTGACGTTGTTGTTGTTGACATTGTTGTTGTTGTTGTTTATTTGACGTTGTTGTTGTTGTTGTTTATTTGACGTAGTTGTTGTTATTGACGTTATTGTTGTTGTTGTTTATTTGACGTTTTTGTTGTTATTGATGTTGTTGTTGTTGTTTTTTATTTGACGTTGTTGTTGTTGTTGTTTATTTGACGTTGTTGTTGTTTTTATTATTGTTGTTGTTGTTGTTGTTGTTAATTTGACATTGTTGTTGTTGTTTATTTGACGTTGTTGTTGTTGTTGTTTATTTGATGTTGTTGTTGTTGTTGTTGTTTATTTGACGTTGTTGTTGTTGTTATTTATTGTTGTTTATTTGACGTTGTTTTTGTTATTTGACGTTGTTGTTGTTGTTGTTGTATTTGTTGTTGTTGTTGTTGTTGTTTTTGCTTATTTGACGTTGTTGTTATTGTTGCTATTTTTTTTACGTTGTTGTTGTTTATTTGACATTGTTATTGTTGTTGTTTATTTGACGTTGTTGTTGTTGTTGTATTTGTTATTGTTGTTATTGTTGTTGCTTATTTGACGTTGTTGTTATTGTTGTTGTTTATTTGACGTTGTTGTTGTTGTTATTCATTTGACGTTGTTGTTATTGTTGTTTATTTGACGTTGTTGTTGTTGTTGTTATTTATTTGACGTTGTTGTTGTCGTTGTTTTTGTTGTTTATTTGACGTTGTTATTGTTATTTATTTGACATTGTTGTTGTTTATTTGACGTTGTTGTTGACGTTGTTGTTGTTTATTTGACATTGTTGTTGTTGTTGTTTACTTGATGCTGTTTTAGTTGTTGTTGTTTATTTGACGTTGTTGTTGTTTTTTATTTGACGTTGTTGTTATTGACATTGTTGTTGTTGTTGTTTATTTGACGTTGTTGTTGTTGTTGTTTATTTGACGTAGTTGTTGTTATATACGTTGTTGTTGTTGTGGTTGCTTATTTGACGTTTTTGTTGTTGTTGATGTTGTTGTTGTTGTTGTTTTTTATTTGACGTTGTTGTTGTTTATTTGACGTTGTTGTTGTTGTTGTTGTTGTTGTTGTTGTTTATTTGATGTTGTTTTAGTTGTTGATGTTTATTTGACGTTGTTGTTGTTTTTTATTTGACGTTGTTATTGTTGACATTGTTGTTGTTGTTGTTGTTTATTTGACGTTGTTGTTGTTGTTGTTTATTTGACGTAGTTGTTGTTATTGACGTTGTTGTTGTTGTTGTTTATTTGGCGTTTTTGTTGTTGTTGATGTTGTTGTTGTTGTTTTTTATTTGACGTTGTTGTTGTTGCTGTTCATTTGACGTTGTTGTTGTTGTTTATTTGACGTTGTTGTTGTTGTTGTTGTAATTGTTATTGTTGTTATTATTGTTGCTTATTTGACGTTGTTGTTATTATTGTTGTTTATTTAACCTTGTTGTTGTTGTTATTCATTTGACGTTGTTGTTGTTGTTTATTTGACGTTATTGTTGTTGTTGTTGTTGTTCTTTATTTTACTTTGTTGTTGTCGTTGTTTTTGTTGTTTATTTGACGTTGTTGTTGTTATTTATTTGACGTTGTTGTTGTTGTTGTTTATTTGACGTTGTTGTTAACGTTGTTGTTGTTGTTGTTTATTTGACGTTGTTGTTGTTGTTGTTGTTGTTGTTGTTTATTTTGCTTTGTTGTTATTGTTGACGTTGTTGTTGTTGTTTATTTGATGTTGTTATTGTTGTTGTTGACATAGTTGTTGTTATTTATTTGACGTTGTTGTTGTTGTTGTCGTTGTTGTTTATTTGACATTGTTGTTGTTGTTTATTTGACGTTTTTGTTGTTGTTGTTGACGTTGTTGTTGTTGTTTATTGGACATGGTTGTTGTTGTTTATTTGACATTGTTGTTGTTGTTGTTATTTATTTGACGTTGTTGTTGTTGTTGTTTATTTGACATTATTGTTGTTATTGTTGTTGTTTATTTGACGTTGTTGTTGTTGTTTATTTGACGTTGTTGTTGTTATTTGAAGTTGTTATTGTTGTTGTATTTGTTGTTGTTGTTGTTGTTGTTTATTTGACGTTGTTGTTGTTGTTTATTTGACATTGTTGTTGTTGTTTATTTGACGTTGTTGTTGTTGTTTATTTGACATTGTTGTTGTTGTTTATTTGACGTTGTTGTTGTTGTCGACGTTGTTGTTGTTGTTGTTTATTTGACATTGTTAATGTTGTTGACATTGTTGTTGTTGTTTTTGTTGTTTATTTGATGTGGTTGTTATTGTTGTTGTTATTGTTGTTTATTTGACGTTGTTATTGTTGTTGACATTGTCGTTGTTGTTGTTGTTGTTTATTTGATGTTGTTGTTGTTGTTGTTGACATAGTTGTTGTTGTTTATTTGACGTTGTTGTTGTTGTTGACGTTGTTGTTTATTTGACGTTGTTGTTGTTGTTGTTTATTTGACTTTGTTGTTGTTGTTGAAGTTGTTGTTGTTGTTGTTGTTTATTGGACTTTGTTGTTGTTGTTGTTATTTGACATTGTTGTCGTTGTTGACGGTGTTGTTGTTGTTGTTTATTTGACATTGTTGTTGTTGTTATTTATTTGACGTTGTTGTAGTTGTTGTTTATTTGACGTTGTTGTTGTTGTTGTTGTTTATTTGACGTTGTTGTTTATTTGACGTTGTTGTTGTTGTTTATTTGACGTTGTTGTTGTTGTTTATTTGACGTTGTTGTTGTTATTTGACATTGTTGTTGTTGTTGTTGTTGTTGTTGTTGTTGTTGTTTATTTAACGTTGTTGTTGTTGTTTATTTGACGTTATTGTTGTTGTTATTGTTGTTGTTGTTGTTTATTTAACGTTGTTGTTGTTGTTGTTGATGTTGTTGTTGTTGTTTATTTGACGTTGTTATTGTTGTTGTTGTTTATTTGACGTTGTTAATGTTGTTGACATTGTTGTTGTTGTTTTTGTTGTTTATTTGACGTTGTTGTTGTTGTTGTTATTGTTGGTGTTGTTGTTGTTGTTGTTTATTTGACGTTGTTGTTGTTGTTTATTTGACGTTGTTGTTGTTATTGTTTATTTGACGTTGTTGTTGTTGTTGTTATTTATTTGACGTTGTTATTGTTGTTTATTTGACGTTGTTGTTGTTGTTGTATTTGTTGTTGTTGTTGTTATTGTTGTTTTTGCTTATTTGACGTTGTTGTTATTGTTGCTATTTTTTTGACGTTGTTGTTGTTGTTGTTGTTTATTTGACGTTGTTGTTGTTGTATTTGTTATTGTTGTTATTGTTGTTGCTTATTTGACGTTGTTGTTATTGTTGTTGTTTATTTGACGTTGTTGTTGTTGTTATTCATTTGACGTTGTTGTTATTGTTCTTTATTTGACGTTGTTGTTGTTGTTATTCTTTATTTGACGTTGTTGTTGTCGTTGTTTTTGTTGTTTATTTGACGTTGTTGTTATTATTTATTTGACGTTGTTGTTGTTTACTTGACGTTGTTGTTGTTGTTAATTTGACGTTGTTGTTGTTGTTGTTTATTTGATGTTGTTTTAGTTGTTGTTGTTTATTTGACGTTGTTGTTGTTGTTGTTTATTTGATGTTGTTTTAGTTGTTGTTGTTTATTTGACGTTTTTGTTGTTTTTTATTTGACGTTATTGTTATTGACATTGTTGTTGTTGTTGTTTATTTGACGTTGTTGTTGTTGTTGTTTATTTGACGTTGTTGTTGTTGTTGTTGTTGTTTATTTGACGTAGTTGTTGTTATTGACGTTGTTGTTGATTTTTATTTGACGTTTTTGTTGTTGTTGTTGTTGTTTTTTATTTGACGTTGTTGTTGTTGTTGTTGTTGTTTATTTGATGTTGTTGTTGTTGTTGTTGTTTATTTGACGTTGTTGTTGTTGTTGTTGTTTATTTGATGTTGTTGTTGTTGACATTGTTGTTGTTGTTGTTTATTTGACGTTGTTGTTGTTGTTGTTGTTGTTGTTTATTTGACGTAGTTGTTGTTATTGACGTTGTTGTTGTTGTTGTTATTTATTTGACGTTTTTGTTGTTGTTGATGTTCTTGTTATTGTATTTTATTTGACGTTGTTGTTGTTGTTGTTTATTTGACGTTGTTGTTGTTGTTGTTGTTGTAATTGTTATTGTTGTTATTGTTGTTGCGTATTTGACGTTGTTGTTGTTGTTGTTGTTTATTTGACGTTGTTATTGTTGTTGTTTATTTGACGTTTTTGTTGTTATTGATGTTGTTGTTGTTGTTTTTTATTTGACGTTGTTGTTGTTGTTGTTGTTTATTTGACGTTGTTGTTGTTTTTATTGTTGTTGTTGTTGTTGTTAATTTGACATTGTTGTTGTTGTTTATTGGACGTTGTTGTTGTTGTTGTTTATTTGACGTTGTTGTTGTTGTTGTTGTTTATTTGACGTTGTTGTTGTTGTTATTTATTTGACGTTGTTGTTGTTGTTATTGTTTATTTGACGTTGTTGTTGTTGTTGTTGTTTATTTGACGTTGTTATTGTTGTTTATTTGACGTTGTTTTTGTTATTTGACGTTGTTGTTGTTGTTGTTGTTGTTGTTTTTGCTTATTTGACGTTGTTGTTATTGTTGCTATTTTTTTGACGTTGTTGTTGTTTATTTGACGTTGTTGTTGTTGTTGTTGTTTATTTGACGTTGTTGTTGTTGTTGTTGTATTTGTTATTGTTGTTATTGTTGTTGCTTATTTGACGTTGTTGTTATTGTTGTTGTTTATTTGACTTTGTTGTTGTTGTTATTCATTTGACGTTGTTGTTATTGTTGTTTATTTGACGTTGTTGTTGTTGTTGTTATTTATTTGACGTTGTTGTTGTCGTTGTTTTTGTTGTTTATTTGACGTTGTTGTTGTTATTTATTTGACATTGTTGTTGTTTATTTGACGTTGTTGTTGACGTTGTTGTTGTTGTTTATTTGACATTGTTGTTGTTGTTGTTTACTTGATGTTGTTTTAGTTGTTGTTGTTTATTTGACATTGTTGTTGTTTTTTATTTGACGTTGTTGTTATTGACATTGTTGTTGTTGTTGTTTATTTGACGTTGTTGTTGTTGTTGTTTATTTGACGTTGTTGTTGTTGTTGTTGTTGTTTATTTGACGTAGTTGTTGTTGTTGTTGTTGTTTATTTGACGTAGTTGTTGTTATATACGTTGTTGTTGTTGTGGTTGCTTATTTGACGTTTTTGTTGTTGTTGATTATGTTGTTGTTGTTGTTTTTTATTTGACGTTGTTGTTGTTTATTTGACGTTGTTGTTGTTGTTGTTGTTGTTTATTTGATGTTGTTTTAGTTGTTGATGTTTATTTGACGTTGTTGTTGTTTTTTATTTGACGTTGTTATTGTTGACATTGTTGTTGTTGTTGTTGTTTATTTGACGTTGTTGTTGTTGTTGTTTATTTGACGTAGTTGTTGTTATTGACGTTGTTGTTGTTGTTGTTGTTGTTGTTGTTTATTTGGCGTTTTTGTTGTTGTTGATGTTGTTGTTGTTGTTTTTTATTTGACGTTGTTGTTGTTGCTGTTCATTTGACGTTGTTGTTGTTGTTTATTTGACGTTGTTGTTGTTGTTGTTGTAATTGTTATTGTTGTTATTATTGTTGCTTATTTGACGTTGTTGTTATTATTGTTGTTTATTTAACCTTGTTGTTGTTGTTATTCATTTGACGTTGTTGTTGTTGTTTATTTGACGTTATTGTTGTTGTTGTTGTTGTTCTTTATTTTACTTTGTTGTTGTCGTTGTTTTTGTTGTTTATTTGACGTTGTTGTTGTTATTTATTTGACGTTGTTGTTGTTGTTGTTTATTTGACGTTGTTGTTAACGTTGTTGTTGTTGTTGTTGTTTATTTGACGTTGTTGTTGTTGTTGTTGTTGTTGTTTATTTGACTTTGTTGTTATTGTTGACGTTGTTGTTGTTGTTTATTTGATGTTGTTATTGTTGTTGTTGACATAGTTGTTGTTATTTATTTGACGTTGTTGTTGTTGTTGCCGTTGTTGTTTATTTGACATTGTTGTTGTTGTTTATTTGACGTTGTTGTTGTTGTTGTTGACGTTGTTGTTGTTGTTGTTTATTGGACATTATTGTTGTTGTTTATTTGACATTGTTGTTGTTGTTGTTATTTATTTGACGTTGTTGTTGTTGTTGTTTATTTGACATTATTGTTGTTATTATTGTTGTTTATTTGACGTTGTTGTTGTTGTTTATTTGACGTTGTTGTTGTTATTTGAAGTTGTTATTGTTGTTGTATTTGTTGTTGTTGTTGTTGTTGTTGTTTATTTGACGTTGTTGTTGTTGTTTATTTGACATTGTTGTTGTTGTTTATTTGACGTTGTTGTTGTTGTCGACGTTGTTGTTGTTGTTGTTTATTTGACATTGTTAATGTTGTTGACATTGTTGTTGTTGTTTTTGTTGTTTATTTGATGTGGTTGTTATTGTTGTTGTTATTGTTGTTTATTTGACGTTGTTATTGTTCTTGACATTATCGTTGTTGTTGTTGTTGTTTATTTGATGTTGTTGTTGTTGTTGTTGACATAGTTGTTGTTGTTTATTTGACGTTGTTGTTGTTGTTGACGTTGTTGTTTATTTGACGTTGTTGTTGTTGTTTATTTGACTTTGTTGTTGTTGTTGAAGTTGTTGTTGTTGTTGTTTATTGGACTTTGTTGTTGTTGTTGTTGTTATTTGACATTGTTGTCGTTGTTGACGGTGTTGTTGTTGTTGTTTATTTGACATTGTTGTTGTTGTTATTTATTTGACGTTGTAGTAGTTGTTGTTTATTTGACGTTGTTGTTGTTGTTGTTGTTGTTTATTTGACGTTGTTGTTTATTTGACGTTGTTGTTGTTGTTTATTTGACGTTGTTGTTGTTGTTTATTTGACGTTGTTGTTGTTATTTGACATTGTTGTTGTTGTTGTATTTGTTGTTGTTGTTGTTGTTGTTGTTGTTTATTTAACGTTGTTGTTGTTGTTTATTTGACGTTATTGTTGTTGTTATTGTTGTTGTTGTTGTTTATTTAACGTTGTTGTTGTTGTTGATGTTGTTGTTGTTGTTTATTTGACGTTGTTGTTGTTGTTGTTGTTGTTGTTTATTTGACGTTGTTAATGTTGTTGACATTGTTGTTGTTGTTTTTGTTGTTTATTTGACGTTGTTGTTGTTGTTGTTATTATTGGTGTTGTTGTTGTTGTTGTTGTTGTTTATTTGACGTTGTTGTTGTTGTTTATTTGACGTTGTTGTTGTTGTTATTGTTTATTTGACGTTGTTGTTGTTGTTGTTATTTATTTGACGTTGTTATTGTTGTTTATTTGACGTTGTTTTTGTTATTTGACGTTGTTGTTGTTGTTGTTGTATTTGTTGTTGTTGTTGTTGTTATTGTTGTTTTTGCTTATTTGACGTTGTTGTTATTGTTGCTATTTTTTTGACGTTGTTGTTGTTGTTGTTTATTTGACGTTGTTGTTGTTGTATTTGTTATTGTTGTTATTGTTGTTGCTTATTTGACGTTGTTGTTATTGTTGTTGTTTATTTGACGTTGTTGTTGTTGTTATTCATTTGACGTTGTTGTTATTGTTCTTTATTTGACGTTGTTGTTGTTGTTGTTGTTCTTTATTTGACGTTGTTGTTGTCGTTGTTTTTGTTGTTTATTTGACGTTGTTGTTATTATTTATTTGACGTTGTTGTTGTTGTTGTTTATTTGACGTTGTTGTTATTATTTATTTGACGTTGTTGTTGTTATTGTTGTTGTTGTTGTTTATTTAACGTTGTTGTTGTTGTTGATGTTGTTGTTGTTGTTTATTTGACGTTGTTATTGTTGTTGTTGTTTATTTGACGTTGTTAATGTTGTTGACATTGTTGTTGTTGTTTTTGTTGTTTATTTGACGTTGTTGTTGTTGTTGTTATTGTTGGTGTTGTTGTTGTTGTTGTTTATTTGACGTTGTTGTTGTTGTTTATTTGACGTTGTTGTTGTTATTGTTTATTTGACGTTGTTGTTGTTGTTGTTATTTATTTGACGTTGTTATTGTTGTTTATTTGACGTTGTTGTTGTTGTTGTATTTGTTGTTGTTGTTGTTATTGTTGTTTTTGCTTATTTGACGTTGTTGTTATTGTTGCTATTTTTTTGACGTTGTTGTTGTTGTTGTTGTTTATTTGACGTTGTTGTTGTTGTATTTGTTATTGTTGTTATTGTTGTTGCTTATTTGACGTTGTTGTTATTGTTGTTGTTTATTTGACGTTGTTGTTGTTGTTATTCATTTGACGTTGTTGTTATTGTTCTTTATTTGACGTTGTTGTTGTTGTTATTCTTTATTTGACGTTGTTGTTGTCGTTGTTTTTGTTGTTTATTTGACGTTGTTGTTATTATTTATTTGACGTTGTTGTTGTTTACTTGACGTTGTTGTTGTTGTTAATTTGACGTTGTTGTTGTTGTTGTTTATTTGATGTTGTTTTAGTTGTTGTTGTTTATTTGACATTGTTGTTGTTGTTGTTTATTTGATGTTGTTTTAGTTGTTGTTGTTTATTTGACGTTTTTGTTGTTTTTTATTTGACGTTATTGTTATTGACATTGTTGTTGTTGTTGTTTATTTGACGTTGTTGTTGTTGTTGTTTATTTGACGTTGTTGTTGTTGTTGTTGTTGTTTATTTGACGTAGTTGTTGTTATTGACGTTGTTGTTGATTTTTATTTGACGTTTTTGTTGTTGTTGTTGTTGTTTTTTATTTGACGTTGTTGTTGTTGTTGTTGTTGTTTATTTGATGTTGTTGTTGTTGTTGTTGTTTATTTGACGTTGTTGTTGTTGTTGTTGTTTATTTGATGTTGTTGTTGTTGACATTGTTGTTGTTGTTGTTGTTTATTTGACGTTGTTGTTGTTGTTGTTGTTGTTGTTTATTTGACGTAGTTGTTGTTATTGACGTTGTTGTTGTTGTTGTTATTTATTTGACGTTTTTGTTGTTGTTGATGTTCTTGTTGTTGTATTTTATTTGACGTTGTTGTTGTTGTTGTTTATTTGACGTTGTTGTTGTTGTTGTTGTTGTAATTGTTATTGTTGTTATTGTTGTTGCTTATTTGACGTTGTTGTTGTTGTTGTTGTTTATTTGACGTTGTTATTGGTGTTGTTTATTTGACGTTTTTGTTGTTATTGATGTTGTTGTTGTTGTTTTTTATTTGACGTTGTTGTTGTTGTTGTTGTTTATTTGACGTTGTTGTTGTTTTTATTGTTGTTGTTGTTGTTGTTAATTTGACATTGTTGTTGTTGTTTATTGGACGTTGTTGTTGTTGTTGTTTATTTGACGTTGTTGTTGTTGTTGTTGTTTATTTGACGTTGTTGTTGTTGTTATTTATTTGACGTTGTTGTTGTTGTTATTGTTTATTTGACGTTGTTGTTGTTGTTGTTGTTTATTTGACGTTGTTATTGTTGTTTATTTGACGTTGTTTTTGTTATTTGACGTTGTTGTTGTTGTTGTTGTTGTTGTTTTTGCTTATTTGACGTTGTTGTTATTGTTGCTATTTTTTTGACGTTGTTGTTGTTTATTTGACGTTGTTGTTGTTGTTGTTGTTGTTTATTTGACGTTGTTGTTGTTGTTGTTGTATTTGTTATTGTTGTTATTGTTGTTGCTTATTTGACGTTGTTGTTATTGTTGTTGTTTATTTGACTTTGTTGTTGTTGTTATTCATTTGACGTTGTTGTTATTGTTGTTTATTTGACGTTGTTGTTGTTGTTGTTATTTATTTGACGTTGTTGTTGTCGTTGTTTTTGTTGTTTATTTGACGTTGTTGTTGTTATTTATTTGACATTGTTGTTGTTTATTTGACGTTGTTGTTGACGTTGTTGTTGTTGTTTATTTGACATTGTTGTTGTTGTTGTTTACTTGATGTTGTTTTAGTTGTTGTTGTTTATTTGACGTTGTTGTTGTTTTTTATTTGACGTTGTTGTTATTGACATTGTTGTTGTTGTTGTTTATTTGACGTTGTTGTTGTTGTTGTTTATTTGACGTTGTTGTTGTTGTTGTTGTTGTTTATTTGACGTAGTTGTTGTTGTTGTTGTTGTTTATTTGACGTAGTTGTTGTTATATACGTTGTTGTTGTTGTGGTTGCTTATTTGACGTTTTTGTTGTTGTTGATTATGTTGTTGTTGTTGTTTTTTATTTGACGTTGTTGTTGTTTATTTGACGTTGTTGTTGTTGTTGTTGTTGTTGTTTATTTGATGTTGTTTTAGTTGTTGATGTTTATTTGACGTTGTTGTTGTTTTTTATTTGACGTTGTTATTGTTGACATTGTTGTTGTTGTTGTTGTTTATTTGACGTTGTTGTTGTTGTTGTTGTTTATTTGACGTAGTTGTTGTTATTGACGTTGTTGTTGTTGTTGTTGTTTATTTGGCGTTTTTGTTGTTGTTGATGTTGTTGTTGTTGTTTTTTATTTGACGTTGTTGTTGTTGCTGTTCATTTGACGTTGTTGTTGTTGTTTATTTGACGTTGTTGTTGTTGTTGTAATTGTTATTGTTGTTATTATTGTTGCTTATTTGACGTTGTTGTTATTATTGTTGTTTATTTAACCTTGTTGTTGTTGTTATTCATTTGACGTTGTTGTTGTTGTTTATTTGACGTTATTGTTGTTGTTGTTGTTGTTCTTTATTTTACTTTGTTGTTGTCGTTGTTTTTGTTGTTTATTTGACGTTGTTGTTGTTATTTATTTGACGTTGTTGTTGTTGTTGTTTATTTGACGTTGTTGTTAACGTTGTTGTTGTTGTTGTTGTTTATTTGACGTTGTTGTTGTTGTTGTTGTTGTTGTTGTTTATTTGACTTTGTTGTTATTGTTGACGTTGTTGTTGTTGTTTATTTGATGTTGTTATTGTTGTTGTTGACATAGTTGTTGTTATTTATTTGACGTTGTTGTTGTTGTTGCCGTTGTTGTTTATTTGACATTGTTGTTGTTTATTTGACGTTGTTGTTGTTGTTGTTGACGTTGTTGTTGTTGTTGTTTATTGGACATTATTGTTGTTGTTTATTTGACATTGTTGTTGTTGTTGTTATTTATTTGACGTTGTTGTTGTTGTTGTTTATTTGACATTATTGTTGTTATTGTTGTTGTTTATTTGACGTTGTTGTTGTTGTTTATTTGACGTTGTTGTTGTTATTTGAAGTTGTTATTGTTGTTGTATTTGTTGTTGTTGTTGTTGTTGTTTATTTGACGTTGTTGTTGTTGTTTATTTGACATTGTTGTTGTTGTTTATTTGACGTTGTTGTTGTTGTCGACGTTGTTGTTGTTGTTGTTTATTTGACATTGTTAATGTTGTTGACATTGTTGTTGTTGTTTTTGTTGTTTATTTGATGTGGTTGTTATTGTTGTTGTTATTGTTGTTTATTTGACGTTGTTATTGTTCTTGACATTATCGTTGTTGTTGTTGTTGTTTATTTGATGTTGTTGTTGTTGTTGTTGTTGACATAGTTGTTGTTGTTTATTTGACGTTGTTGTTGTTGTTGACGTTGTTGTTTATTTGACGTTGTTGTTGTTGTTTATTTGACTTTGTTGTTGTTGTTGAAGTTGTTGTTGTTGTTGTTTATTGGACTTTGTTGTTGTTGTTGTTATTTGACATTGTTGTCGTTGTTGACGGTGTTGTTGTTGTTGTTTATTTGACATTGTTGTTGTTGTTATTTATTTGACGTTGTAGTAGTTGTTGTTTATTTGACGTTGTTGTTGTTGTTGTTGTTTATTTGACGTTGTTGTTTATTTGACGTTGTTGTTGTTGTTTATTTGACGTTGTTGTTGTTGTTTATTTGACGTTGTTGTTGTTATTTGACATTGTTGTTGTTGTTGTATTTGTTGTTGTTGTTGTTGTTGTTGTTGTTTATTTAACGTTGTTGTTGTTGTTTATTTGACGTTATTGTTGTTGTTATTGTTGTTGTTGTTGTTTATTTAACGTTGTTGTTGTTGTTGATGTTGTTGTTGTTGTTTATTTGACGTTGTTGTTGTTGTTGTTGTTTATTTGACGTTGTTAATGTTGTTGACATTGTTGTTGTTGTTTTTGTTGTTTATTTGACGTTGTTGTTGTTGTTGTTATTATTGGTGTTGTTGTTGTTGTTGTTGTTGTTTATTTGACGTTGTTGTTGTTGTTTATTTGACGTTGTTGTTGTTGTTATTGTTTATTTGACGTTGTTGTTGTTGTTGTTATTTATTTGACGTTGTTATTGTTGTTTATTTGACGTTGTTTTTGTTATTTGACGTTGTTGTTGTTGTTGTTGTATTTGTTGTTGTTGTTGTTATTGTTGTTTTTGCTTATTTGACGTTGTTGTTATTGTTGCTATTTTTTTGACGTTGTTGTTGTTGTTGTTGTTTATTTGACGTTGTTGTTGTTGTATTTGTTATTGTTGTTATTGTTGTTGCTTATTTGACGTTGTTGTTATTGTTGTTGTTTAGTTGACGTTGTTGTTGTTATTCATTTGACGTTGTTGTTATTGTTCTTTATTTGACGTTGTTGTTGTTGTTGTTCTTTATTTGACGTTGTTGTTGTCGTTGTTTTTGTTGTTTATTTGACGTTGTTGTTATTATTTATTTGACGTTGTTGTTGTTGTTGTTTATTTGACGTTGTTGTTGTTGTTGTTGTTTACTTGATGTTGTTGTTGTTGTTAATTTGACGTTGTTGTTGTTGTTGTTTATTTGATGTTGTTTTAGTTGTTATTGTTTATTTGACGTTGCTGTTGTTGTTGTTTATTTGATGTTGTTTTAGTTGTTGTTGTTTATTTGACGTTTTTGTTGTTTTTTATTTGACGTTGTTGTTATTGACATTGTTGTTTATTTGACGTTGTTGTTGTTGTTGTTTATTTGACGTTGTTGTTGTTGTTGTTTATTTGACGTAGTTGTTGTTATTGACGTTGTTGTTGATTTTTATTTGACGTTTTTGTTGTTGTTGTTGTTGTTTTTTATTTGACGTTGTTGTTGTTGTTGTTGTTATTTATTTGATGTTGTTGTTGTTGACATTGTTGTTGTTGTTGTTTATTTGACGTTGTTGTTGTTGTTGTTGTTGTTGTTTATTTGATGTTGTTGTTGTTAACATTGTTGTTGTTGTTGTTTATTTGACGTTGTTGTTGTTGTTGTTGTTGTTGTTTATTTGACGTAGTTGTTGTTATTTACGTTGTTGTTGTTGTTGTTATTTATTTGATGTTGTTGTTGTTGTTTGAAGTTGTTATTGTTGTTGTATTTGTTGTTGTTGTTGTTGTTTATTTGACGTTGTTGTTGTTGTTTATTTGACATTGTTGTTGTTGTTTATTTGACGTTGTTGTTGTTGTCGACGTTGTTGTTGTTGTTGTTTATTTGACATTGTTAATGTTGTTGACATTGTTGTTGTTGTTTTTGTTGTTTATTTGATGTGGTTGTTATTGTTGTTGTTATTGTTGTTTATTTGACGTTGTTATTGTTCTTGACATTATCGTTGTTGTTGTTGTTGTTTATTTCATGTTGTTGTTGTTGTTGTTGACATAGTTGTTGTTGTTTATTTGACGTTGTTGTTGTTGTTGACGTTGTTGTTTTTTTGACGTTGTTGTTGTTGTTTATTTGACTTTATTGTTGTTATTTGAAGTTGTTATTGTTGTTGTATTTGTTGTTGTTGTTGTTGTTTATTTGACGTTGTTGTTGTTGTTTATTTGACATTGTTGTTGTTGTTTATTTGACGTTGTTGTTGTTGTCGACGTTGTTGTTGTTGTTGTTTATTTGACATTGTTAATGTTGTTGACATTGTTGTTGTTGTTTTTGTTGTTTATTTGATGTGGTTGTTATTGTTGTTGTTATTGTTGTTTATTTGACGTTGTTATTGTTCTTGACATTATCGTTGTTGTTGTTGTTGTTTATTTGATGTTGTTGTTGTTGTTGTTGTTGACATAGTTGTTGTTGTTTATTTGACGTTGTTGTTGTTGTTGACGTTGTTGTTTATTTGACGTTGTTGTTATTGTTTATTTGACTTTGTTGTTGTTGTTGAAGTTGTTGTTGTTGTTGTTTATTGGACTTTGTTGTTGTTGTTGTTATTTGACATTGTTGTCGTTGTTGACGGTGTTGTTGTTGTTGTTTATTTGACATTGTTGTTGTTGTTATTTATTTGACGTTGTAGTAGTTGTTGTTTATTTGACGTTGTTGTTGTTGTTGTTGTTGTTTATTTGACGTTGTTGTTTATTTGACGTTGTTGTTGTTGTTTATTTGACGTTGTTGTTGTTGTTTATTTGACGTTGTTGTTGTTATTTGACATTGTTGTTGTTGTTGTATTTGTTGTTGTTGTTGTTGTTGTTTATTTAACGTTGTTGTTGTTGTTTATTTGACGTTATTGTTGTTGTTATTGTTGTTGTTGTTGTTGTTTATTTAACGTTGTTGTTGTTGTTGATGTTGTTGTTGTTGTTTATTTGACGTTGTTGTTGTTGTTGTTGTTTATTTGACGTTGTTAATGTTGTTGACATTGTTGTTGTTGTTTTTGTTGTTTATTTGACGTTGTTGTTGTTGTTGTTATTGTTGGTGTTGTTGTTGTTGTTGTTGTTTATTTGACGTTGTTGTTGTTGTTTATTTGACGTTGTTGTTGTTGTTATTGTTTATTTGACGTTGTTGTTGTTGTTGTTATTTATTTGACGTTGTTATTGTTGTTTATTTGACGTTGTTTTTGTTATTTGACGTTGTTGTTGTTGTTGTTGTATTTGTTGTTGTTGTTGTTATTGTTGTTTTTGCTTATTTGACGTTGTTGTTATTGTTGCTATTTTTTTGACGTTGTTGTTGTTGTTTATTTGACGTTGTTGTTGTTGTATTTGTTATTGTTGTTATTGTTGTTGCTTATTTGACGTTGTTGTTATTGTTGTTGTTTATTTGACGTTGTTGTTGTTGTTATTCATTTGACGTTGTTGTTATTGTTCTTTATTTGACGTTGTTGTTGTTGTTGTTCTTTATTTGACGTTGTTGTTGTCGTTGTTTTTGTTGTTTATTTGACGTTGTTGTTATTATTTATTTGACGTTGTTGTTGTTGTTGTTGTTTATTTGACGTTGTTGTTGTTGTTGTTGTTTACTTGACGTTGTTGTTGTTGTTAATTTGACGTTGTTGTTGTTGTTGTTTATTTGATGTTGTTTTAGTTGTTGTTGTTTATTTGACGTTGTTGTTGTTGTTGTTTATTTGATGTTGTTTTAGTTGTTGTTGTTTATTTGACGTTTTTGTTGTTTTTTATTTGACGTTGTTGTTATTGACATTGTTGTTGTTGTTGTTTATTTGACGTTGTTGTTGTTGTTGTTTATTTGACGTTGTTGTTGTTGTTGTTTATTTGACGTAGTTGTTGTTATTGACGTTGTTGTTGATTTTTATTTGACGTTTTTGTTGTTGTTGTTGTTGTTTTTTATTTGACGTTGTTGTTGTTGTTGTTGTTGTTTATTTGATGTTGTTGTTGTTGACATTGTTGTTGTTGTTGTTTATTTGACGTTGTTGTTGTTGTTGTTGTTGTTAACATTGTTGTTGTTGTTGTTTATTTGACGTTGTTGTTGTTGTTGTTGTTGTTGTTGTTGTTTATTTGACGTAGTTGTTGTTATTGACGTTGTTGTTGTTGTTGTTATTTATTTGACGTTTTTGTTGTTGTTGATGTTCTTGTTGTTGTTTTTTCTTTGACGTTGTTGTTGTTGTTGTTTATTTGACATTGTTGTTGTTGTTGTTGTTGTTGTTGTAATTGTTATTGTTGTTATTGTTGTTGCTTATTTGACGTTGTTGTTGTTGTTGTTTATTTGACGTTGTTATTGTTGTTGTTTATTTGACGTTTTTGTTGTTATTGATGTTGTTGTTGTTGTTTTTTATTTGACGTTGTTGTTGTTGTTGTTGTTTATTTGACGTTGTTGTTGTTTTTATTGTTGTTGTTGTTGTTGTTAATTTGACATTGTTGTTGTTGTTTATTGGACGTTGTTGTTGTTGTTGTTGTTTATTTGACGTTGTTGTTGTTGTTGTTTATTTGACGTAGTTGTTGTTATTGACGTTGTTGTTGATTTTTATTTGACGTTTTTGTTGTTGTTGTTGTTGTTTTTTATTTGACGTTGTTGTTGTTGTTGTTGTTGTTTATTTGATGTTGTTGTTGTTGTTTATTTGACGTTGTTGTTGTTGTTGTTGTTTATTTGATGTTGTTGTTGTTGACATTGTTGTTGTTGTTGTTTATTTGACGTTGTTGTTGTTGTTGTTGTTTATTTGACGTAGTTGTTGTTATTGACGTTGTTGTTGTTGTTGTTATTTATTTGACGTTTTTGTTGTTGTTGATGTTCTTGTTGTTGTATTTTATTTGACGTTGTTGTTGTTGTTGTTTATTTGACGTTGTTGTTGTTGTTGTTGTTGTAATTGTTATTGTTGTTATTGTTGTTGCTTATTTGACGTTGTTGTTGTTGTTGTTGTTTATTTGACGTTGTTATTGTTGTTGTTTATTTGACGTTTTTGTTGTTATTGATGTTGTTGTTGTTGTTTTTTATTTGACGTTGTTGTTGTTGTTGTTTATTTGACGTTGTTGTTGTTTTTATTGTTGTTGTTGTTGTTGTTAATTTGACATTGTTGTTGTTGTTTATTGGACGTTGTTGTTGTTGTTGTTTATTTGACGTTGTTGTTGTTGTTGTTTATTTGACGTTGTTGTTGTTGTTATTTATTTGACGTTGTTGTTGTTGTTATTGTTTATTTGACGTTGTTGTTGTTGTTGTTTATTTGACGTTGTTATTGTTGTTTATTTGACGTTGTTTTTGTTATTTGACGTTGTTGTTGTTGTTGTTGTTGTTGTTTTTGCTTATTTGACGTTGTTGTTATTGTTGCTATTTTTTTGACGTTGTTGTTGTTTATTTGACGTTGTTGTTGTTGTTGTTGTTTATTTGACGTTGTTGTTGTTGTTGTATTTGTTATTGTTGTTATTGTTGTTGCTTATTTGACGTTGTTGTTATTGTTGTCGTTTATTTGACTTTGTTGTTGTTGTTATTCATTTGACGTTGTTGTTATTGTTGTTTATTTGACGTTGTTGTTGTTGTTGTTATTTAATTGACGTTGTTGTTGTCGTTGTTTTTGTTGTTTATTTGACGTTGTTGTTGTTATTTATTTGACATTGTTGTTGTTTATTTGACGTTGTTGTTGACGTTGTTGTTGTTGTTTATTTGACATTGTTGTTGTTGTTGTTTACTTGATGTTGTTTTAGTTGTTGTTGTTTATTTGACGTTGTTGTTGTTTTTTATTTGACGTTGTTGTTATTGACATTGTTGTTGTTGTTGTTTATTTGACGTTGTTGTTGTTGTTGTTGTTTATTTGACGTAGTTGTTGTTATATACGTTGTTGTTGTTGTGGTTGCTTATTTGACGTTTTTGTTGTTGTTGATTATGTTGTTGTTGTTGTTTTTTATTTGACGTTGTTGTTGTTTATTTGACGTTGTTGTTGTTGTTGTTGTTTATTTGATGTTGTTTTAGTTGTTGATGTTTATTTGACGTTGTTGTTGTTTTTTATTTGACGTTGTTATTGTTGACATTGTTGTTGTTGTTTATTTGACGTTGTTGTTGTTGTTGTTTATTTGACGTAGTTGTTGTTATTGACGTTGTTGTTGTTGTTGTTGTTTATTTGGCGTTTTTGTTGTTGTTGATGTTGTTGTTGTTGTTTTTTATTTGACGTTGTTGTTGTTGCTGTTCATTTGACGTTGTTGTTGTTGTTTATTTGACGTTGTTGTTGTTGTTGTTGTAATTGTTATTGTTGTTATTATTGTTGCTTATTTGACGTTGTTGTTATTATTGTTGTTTATTTAACCTTGTTGTTGTTGTTATTCATTTGACGTTGTTGTTGTTGTTTATTTGACGTTATTGTTGTTGTTGTTGTTGTTCTTTATTTTACTTTGTTGTTGTCGTTGTTTTTGTTGTTTATTTGACGTTGTTGTTGTTATTTATTTGACGTTGTTGTTGTTGTTGTTTATTTGACGTTGTTGTTAACGTTGTTGTTGTTGTTGTTTATTTGACGTTGTTGTTGTTGTTGTTGTTGTTGTTGTTGTTTATTTGACTTTGTTGTTATTGTTGACGTTGTTGTTGTTGTTTATTTGATGTTGTTATTGTTGTTGTTGACATAGTTGTTGTTATTTATTTGACGTTGTTGTTGTTGTTGCCGTTGTTGTTTATTTGACATTGTTGTTGTTGTTTATTTGACGTTGTTGTTGTTGTTGTTGACGTTGTTGTTGTTGTTGTTTATTGGACATTATTGTTGTTGTTTATTTGACATTGTTGTTGTTGTTGTTATTTATTTGACGTTGTTGTTGTTGTTGTTTATTTGACATTATTGTTGTTATTGTTGTTGTTTATTTGACGTTGTTGTTGTTGTTTATTTGACGTTGTTGTTGTTATTTGAAGTTGTTATTGTTGTTGTATTTGTTGTTGTTGTTGTTGTTGTTTATTTGACGTTGTTGTTGTTGTTTATTTGACATTGTTGTTGTTGTTTATTTGACATTGTTGTTGTTGTCGACGTTGTTGTTGTTGTTGTTTATTTGACATTGTTAATGTTGTTGACATTGTTGTTGTTGTTTTTGTTGTTTATTTGATGTGGTTGTTATTGTTGTTGTTATTGTTGTTTATTTGACGTTGTTATTGTTCTTGACATTATCGTTGTTGTTGTTGTTGTTGTTTATTTGATGTTGTTGTTGTTGTTGTTGACATAGTTGTTGTTGTTTATTTGACGTTGTTGTTGTTGTTGACGTTGTTGTTTATTTGACGTTGTTGTTGTTGTTTATTTGACTTTGTTGTTGTTGTTGAAGTTGTTGTTGTTGTTGTTTATTGGACTTTGTTGTTGTTGTTGTTATTTGACATTGTTGTCGTTGTTGACGGTGTTGTTGTTGTTGTTTATTTGACATTGTTGTTGTTGTTATTTATTTGACGTTGTAGTAGTTGTTGTTTATTTGACGTTGTTGTTGTTGTTGTTGTTGTTTATTTGACGTTGTTGTTTATTTGACGTTGTTGTTGTTGTTTATTTGACGTTGTTGTTGTTGTTTATTTGACGTTGTTGTTGTTATTTGACATTGTTGTTGTTGTTGTATTTGTTGTTGTTGTTGTTGTTGTTGTTTATTTAACGTTGTTGTTGTTGTTTATTTGACGTTATTGTTGTTGTTATTGTTGTTGTTGTTGTTTATTTAACGTTGTTGTTGTTGTTGATGTTGTTGTTGTTGTTTATTTGACGTTGTTGTTGTTGTTGTTGTTGTTTATTTGACGTTGTTAATGTTGTTGACATTGTTGTTGTTGTTTTTGTTGTTTATTTGACGTTGTTGTTGTTGTTGTTATTGTTGGTGTTGTTGTTGTTGTTGTTGTTTATTTGACGTTGTTGTTGTTGTTTATTTGACGTTGTTAATGTTGTTGACATTGTTGTTGTTGTTTTTGTTGTTTATTTGACGTTGTTGTTGTTGTTGTTATTGTTGGTGTTGTTGTTGTTGTTGTTGTTTATTTGACGTTGTTGTTGTTGTTTATTTGACGTTGTTGTTGTTGTTATTGTTTATTTGACGTTGTTGTTGTTGTTGTTATTTATTTGACGTTGTTATTGTTGTTTATTTGACGTTGTTTTTGTTATTTGACGTTGTTGTTGTTGTTGTATTTGTTGTTGTTGTTGTTATTGTTGTTTTTGCTTATTTGACGTTGTTGTTATTGTTGCTATTTTTTTGACGTTGTTGTTGTTGTTGTTTGTTTGACGTTGTTGATGTTGTATTTGTTATTGTTGTTATTGTTGTTGCTTATTTGACGTTGTTGTTATTGTTGTTGTTTATTTGACGTTGTTGTTGTTGTTATTCATTTGACGTTGTTGTTATTGTTCTTTATTTGACGTTGTTGTTGTTGTTGTTCTTTATTTGACGTTGTTGTTGTCGTTGTTTTTGTTGTTTATTTGACGTTGTTGTTATTATTTATTTGACGTTGTTGTTGTTGTTGTTTATTTGACGTTGTTGTTGTTGTTGTTGTTGTTGTTAATTTGACGTTGCTGTTGTTGTTGTTTATTTGATGTTGTTTTAGTTGTTGTTGTTTATTTGACGTTTTTGTTGTTTTTTATTTGACGTTGTTGTTATTGACATTTTTGTTGTTGTTGTTTATTTGACGTTGTTGTTGTTGTTGTTTATTTGACGTTGTTGTTGTTGTTGTTGTTTATTTGACGTAGTTGTTGTTATTGACGTTGTTGTTGATTTTTATTTGACGTTTTTGTTGTTGTTGTTGTTGTTTTTTATTTGACGTTGTTGTTGTTGTTGTTATTTATTTGATGTTGTTGTTGTTGACATTGTTGTTGTTGTTGTTTATTTGACGTTGTTGTTATTGTTGTTGTTGTTTATTTGATGTTGTTGTTGTTAACATTGTTGTTGTTGTTGTTTATTTGACGTTGTTGTTGTTGTTGTTGTTGTTGTTTATTTGACGTAGTTGTTGTTATTGACGTTGTTGTTGTTGTTGTTATTTATTTGACGTTGTTGTTGTTGTTTGAAGTTGTTATTGTTGTTGTATTTGTTGTTGTTGTTGTTGTTGTTGTTTATTTGACGTTGTTGTTGTTGTTTATTTGACATTGTTGTTGTTGTTTATTTGACGTTGTTGTTGTTGTCGACGTTGTTGTTGTTGTTGTTGTTTATTTGACATTGTTAATGTTGTTGACATTGTTGTTGTTGTTTTTGTTGTTTATTTGATGTGGTTGTTATTGTTGTTGTTATTGTTGTTTATTTGACGTTGTTATTGTTCTTGACATTATCGTTGTTGTTGTTGTTGTTTATTTGATGTTGTTGTTGTTGTTGTTGACATAGTTGTTGTTGTTTATTTGACGTTGTTGTTGTTGTTGACGTTGTTGTTTATTTGACGTTGTTGTTGTTGTTTATTTGACTTTGTTGTTGTTATTTGAAGTTGTTATTGTTGTTGTATTTGTTGTTGTTGTTGTTGTTTATTTGACGTTGTTGTTGTTGTTTATTTGACATTGTTGTTGTTGTTTATTTGACGTTGTTGTTGTTGTCGACGTTGTTGTTGTTGTTGTTTATTTGACATTGTTAATGTTGTTGACATTGTTGTTGTTGTTGTTTTTGTTGTTTATTTGATGTGGTTGTTATTGTTGTTGTTATTGTTGTTTATTTGACGTTGTTATTGTTCTTGACATTATCGTTGTTGTTGTTGTTGTTTATTTGATGTTGTTGTTGTTGTTGTTGACATAGTTGTTGTTGTTTATTTGACGTTGTTGTTGTTGTTGACGTTGTTGTTTATTTGACGTTGTTGTTATTGTTTATTTGACTTTGTTGTTGTTGTTGAAGTTGTTGTTGTTGTTGTTTATTGGACTTTGTTGTTGTTGTTGTTGTTGTTATTTGACATTGTTGTCGTTGTTGACGGTGTTGTTGTTGTTGTTTATTTGACATTGTTGTTGTTGTTATTTATTTGACGTTGTAGTAGTTGTTGTTTATTTGACGTTGTTGTTGTTGTTGTTGTTGTTTATTTGACGTTGTTGTTTATTTGACGTTGTTGTTGTTGTTTATTTGACGTTGTTGTTGTTGTTTATTTGACGTTGTTGTTGTTATTTGACATTGTTGTTGTTGTTGTATTTGTTGTTGTTGTTGTTGTTGTTGTTGTTTATTTAACGTTGTTGTTGTTGTTTATTTGACGTTATTGTTGTTTTTATTGTTGTTGTTGTTGTTTATTTAACGTTGTTGTTGTTGTTGATGTTGTTGTTGTTGTTTATTTGACGTTGTTGTTGTTGTTGTTGTTTATTTGACGTTGTTAATGTTGTTGACATTGTTGTTGGTATTTTTGTTGTTTATTTGACGTTGTTGTTGTTGTTGTTATTGTTGGTGTTGTTGTTGTTGTTGTTGTTTATTTGACGTTGTTGTTGTTGTTTATTTGACGTTGTTGTTGTTGTTATTGTTTATTTGACGTTGTTGTTGTTGTTGTTATTTATTTGACGTTGTTATTGTTGTTTATTTGACGTTGTTTTTGTTATTTGACGTTGTTGTTGTTGTTGTTGTATTTGTTGTTGTTGTTGTTATTGTTGTTTTTGCTTATTTGACGTTGTTGTTATTGTTGCTATTTTTTTGACGTTGTTGTTGTTGTTGTTTATTTGACGTTGTTGTTGTTGTATTTGTTATTGTTGTTATTGTTGTTGCTTATTTGACGTTGTTGTTATTGTTGTTGTTTATTTGACGTTGTTGTTGTTGTTATTCATTTGACGTTGTTGTTATTGTTCTTTATTTGACGTTGTTGTTGTTGTTGTTCTTTATTTGACGTTGTTGTTGTCGTTGTTTTTGTTGTTTATTTGACGTTGTTGTTATTATTTATTTGACGTTGTTGTTGTTTATTTGACGTTGTTGTTGTTGTTGTTGTTTACTTGACGTTGTTGTTGTTGTTAATTTGACGTTGTTGTTGTTGTTGTTTATTTGATGTTGTTTTAGTTGTTGTTGTTTATTTGACGTTGCTGTTGTTGTTGTTTATTTGATGTTGTTTTAGTTGTTGTTGTTTATTTGACGTTTTTGTTGTTTTTTATTTGACGTTGTTGTTATTGACATTGTTGTTGTTGTTGTTTATTTGACGTTGTTGTTGTTGTTGTTTATTTGACGTTGTTGTTGTTGTTGTTGTTTATTTGACGTAGTTGTTGTTATTGACGTTGTTGTTGATTTTTATTTGACGTTTTTGTTGTTGTTGTTGTTGTTTTTTATTTGACGTTGTTGTTGTTGTTGTTGTTTATTTGATGTTGTTGTTGTTGACATTGTTGTTGTTGTTGTTTATTTGACGTTGTTGTTGTTGTTGTTGTTTATTTGATGTTGTTGTTGTTAACATTGTTGTTGTTGTTGTTTATTTGACGTTGTTGTTGTTGTTGTTGTTGTTGTTTATTTGACGTAGTTGTTGTTATTGACGTTGTTGTTGTTGTTGTTATTTATTTGACGTTTTTGTTGTTGTTGATGTTCTTGTTGTTGTTTTTTATTTGACGTTGTTGTTGTTGTTGTTTATTTGACATTGTTGTTGTTGTTGTTGTTGTTGTAATTGTTATTGTTGTTATTGTTGTTGCTTATTTGACGTTGTTGTTGTTGTTGTTTATTTGACGTTGTTATTGTTGTTGTTTATTTGACGTTTTTGTTGTTATTGATGTTGTTGTTGTTGTTTTTTATTTGACGTTGTTGTTGTTGTTGTTTATTTGACGTTGTTGTTGTTTTTATTGTTGTTGTTGTTGTTGTTAATTTGACATTGTTGTTGTTGTTTATTGGACGTTGTTGTTGTTGTTGTTGTTTATTTGACGTTGTTGTTGTTGTTGTTTATTTGACGTTGTTGTTGTTGTTATTTATTTGACGTTGTTGTTGTTGTTATTGTTTATTTGACATTGTTGTTGTTGTTGTTTATTTGACGTTGTTATTGTTGTTTATTTGACGTTGTTTTTGTTATTTGACGTTGTTGTTGTTGTTGTTGTTGTTGTTGTTGTTGTTTTTGCTTATTTGACGTTGTTGTTATTGTTGCTATTTTTTTGACGTTGTTGTTGTTTATTTGACGTTGTTGTTGTTGTTGTTTATTTGACGTTGTTGTTGTTGTTGTATTTGTTATTGTTGTTATTGTTGTTGCTTATTTGACGTTGTTGTTATTGTTGTTGTTTATTTGACTTTGTTGTTGTTGTTATTCATTTGACGTTGTTGTTATTGTTTTTTATTTGACGTTGTTGTTGTTGTTGTTGTTCTTTATTTGACGTTGTTGTTGTCAGTGTTTTTGTTATTTATTTGACGTTGTTGTTGTTTTTTATTTGACGTTGTTGTTGTTGACGTTGTTGTTGTTGTTTATTTGACATTGTTGTTGTTGTTGTTTACTTGATGCTGTTTTAGTTGTTGTTGTTTATTTGACGTTGTTGTTGTTTTTTATTTGACGTTGTTGTTATTGACATTGTTGTTGTTGTTGTTTATTTGACGTTGTTGTTGTTGTTGTTGTTTATTTGACGTAGTTGTTGTTATTGACGTTGTTGTTGTTGTGGTTGCTTATTTGACGTTTTTGTTGTTGTTGATGTTGTTGTTGTTGTTGTTTTTTATTTGACGTTGTTGTTGTTTATTTGACATTGTTGTTGTTGTTGTTGTTTATTTGATGTTGTTTTAGTTGTTGTTGTTTATTTGACGTTGTTGTTGTTTTTTATTTGACGTTGTTGTTGTTGACATTGTTGTTGTTGTTGTTGTTGTTTATTTGACGTTGTTGTTGTTGTTGTTGTTTATTTGACGTAGTTGTTGTTATTGACGTTGTTGACGTTGTTGTTGTTTATTTGACGTTTTTGTTGTTGTTGATGTTGTTGTTGTTGTTGTTTTTATTTGACGTTGTTGTTGTTGCTGTTTATTTGACGTTGTTGTTGTTGTTTATTTGACGTTGTTGTTGTTGTTGTAATTGTTATTGTTGTTATTATTGTTGCTTATTTGATGTTGTTGTTATTATTGTTGTTTATTTAACCTTGTTGTTGTTGTTATTCATTTGACGTTGTTGTTGTTGTTTATTTGACGTTATTGTTGTTGTTGTTGTTGTTCTTTATTTTACGTTGTTATTGTCATTGTTTTTGTTGTTTATTTGACGTTGTTGTTGTTATTTATTTGACATTGTTGTTGTTGTTGTTGTTGTTTATTCGACGTTGTTGTTAATGTTGTTGTTGTTGTTGTTTATTTGACGTTGTTGTTGTTGTTGTTGTTTATTTGACTTTGTTGTTATTGTTGACGTTGTTGTTGTTGCTTATTTGTTGTTGTTATTGTTGTTGTTGACATAGTTGTTGTTGTTGTTTATTTGACGTTGTTGTTGTTGTTGCTGTTGTTGTTTATTTAACATTGTTGTTGTTGTTTATTAGACGTTGTTGTTGTTGTTGTTTATTGGACGTTGTTATTGTTGTTTATTTGACGTTGTTTTTGTTATTTTACGTTGTTGTTGTTGTTGTATTTGTTGTTGTTGTTGTTGTTTCTTATTTGACGTTGTTGTTATTGTTGCTATTTATTTGACGTTGTTATTGTTGTTGTTTATTTGACGTTGTTGTTGTTGTTATTTATTTGACGTTATTGTTGTTGTTATTTATTTGACGTTGTTGTTGTTGTTGTTTATTTGACGTAGTTGTTGTTATTGACGTTGTTGTTGTTGTTGTTGTTTATTTGACGTTTTTGTTGTTATTGATGTTGTTGTTGTTGTTTTTTATTTGACGTTGTTGTTGTTGTTGTTTATTTGACGTTGTTGTTATTTTTATTGTTGTTGTTGTTGTTGTTGTTGTTAATTTGACATTGTTATTGTTGTTTATTTGACGTTGTTGTTGTTGTTGTTTATTTGATGTTGTTGTTGTTGTTGTTTATTTGACGTTGTTGTTGTTGTTATTTATTTGACGTTGTTGTTGTTGTTATTTTTTATTTGACGTTGTTGTTGTTGTTGTTGTTGTTTATTTGACGTTGTTATTGTTGTTTATTTGACGTTGTTTTTGTTATTTGACGTTGTTGTTGTTGTTGTTTTTGTATTTGTTGTTGTTGTTGTTGTTTTTGCTTATTTGACGTTGTTGTTATTGTTGCTATTTTTTTGACGTTGTTGTTGTTTATTTGACATTGTTGTTGTTGTTGTTTATTTGACGTTGTTGTTGTTGTTGTTGTATTTGTTATTGTTGTTATTATTGTTGCTTATTTGACGTTGTTGTTATTGTTGTTGTTTATTTGACGTTGTTGTTGTTGTTATTCATTTGACGTTGTTGTTATTGTTGTTTATTTGACGCTGTTGTTGTTGTTGTTATTTATTTGACGTTGTTGTTGTCGTTGTTTTTGTTGTTTATTTGACGTTGTTGTTGTTATTTATTTGACATTGTTGTTGTTTATTTGACGTTGTTGTTGACGTTGTTGTTGTTGTTTATTTGACATTGTTGTTGTTGTTGTTTACTTGATGCTGTTTTAGTTGTTGTTGTTTATTTGACGTTGTTGTTGTTTTTTATTTGACGTTGTTGTTGTTGACATTGTTGTTGTTGTTGTTGTTTATTTGACGTTGTTGTTGTTGTTGTTTATTTGACGTAGTTGTTGTTATTGACGTTGTTGTTGTTTATTTGACGTTTTTGTTGTTGTTGATGTTGTTGTTGTTGTTGTTTTTATTTGACGTTGTTGTTGTTGCTGTTTATTTGACGTTGTTGTTGTTGTTTATTTGACGTTGTTGTTGTTGTTGTTGTAATTGTTATTGTTGTTATTATTGTTGCTTATTTGATGTTGTTGTTATTATTGTTGTTTATTTAACCTTGTTGTTGTTGTTATTCATTTGACGTTGTTGTTGTTGTTTATTTGACGTTATTGTTGTTGTTGTTGTTGTTCTTTATTTTACGTTGTTATTGTCATTGTTTTTGTTGTTTATTTGACGTTGTTGTTGTTATTTATTTGACATTGTTGTTGTTGTTGTTGTTGTTGTTTATTCGACGTTGTTGTTAATGTTGTTGTTGTTGTTGTTTATTTGACGTTGTTGTTGTTGTTGTTGTTTATTTGACTTTGTTGTTATTGTTGACGTTGTTGTTGTTGCTTATTTGTTGTTGTTATTGTTGTTGTTGACATAGTTGTTGTTGTTGTTTATTTGACGTTGTTGTTGTTGTTGCTGTTGTTGTTTATTTAACATTGTTGTTGTTGTTTATTAGACGTTGTTGTTGTTGTTGTTTATTGGACGTTGTTATTGTTGTTTATTTGACGTTGTTTTTGTTATTTTACGTTGTTGTTGTTGTTGTATTTGTTGTTGTTGTTGTTGTTTCTTATTTGACGTTGTTGTTATTGTTGCTATTTATTTGACGTTGTTATTGTTGTTGTTTATTTGACGTTGTTGTTGTTGTTATTTATTTGACGTTATTGTTGTTGTTATTTATTTGACGTTGTTGTTGTTGTTGTTTATTTGACGTAGTTGTTGTTATTGACGTTGTTGTTGTTGTTGTTTATTTGACGTTTTTGTTGTTATTGATGTTGTTGTTGTTGTTTTTTATTTGACGTTGTTGTTGTTGTTGTTTATTTGACGTTGTTGTTATTTTTATTGTTGTTGTTGTTGTTGTTGTTGTTAATTTGACATTGTTATTGTTGTTTATTTGACGTTGTTGTTGTTGTTGTTTATTTGATGTTGTTGTTGTTGTTGTTTATTTGACGTTGTTGTTGTTGTTATTTATTTGACGTTGTTGTTGTTGTTATTGTTTATTTGACGTTGTTGTTGTTGTTGTTGTTGTTTATTTGACGTTGTTATTGTTGTTTATTTGACGTTGTTTTTGTTATTTGACGTTGTTGTTGTTGTTGTTTTTGTATTTGTTGTTGTTGTTGTTGTTTTTGCTTATTTGACGTTGTTGTTATTGTTGCTATTTTTTTGATGTTGTTGTTGTTTATTTGACATTGTTGTTGTTGTTGTTTATTTGACGTTGTTGTTGTTGTTGTTGTATTTGTTATTGTTGTTATTATTGTTGCTTATTTGACGTTGTTGTTATTGTTGTTGTTTATTTGACGTTGTTGTTGTTGTTATTCATTTGACGTTGTTGTTATTGTTGTTTATTTGACGTTGTTGTTGTTGTTGTTATTTATTTGACGTTGTTGTTGTCGTTGTTTTTGTTGTTTATTTGACGTTGTTGTTGTTATTTATTTGACATTGTTGTTGTTTATTTGACATTGTTGTTGTTGTTGTTTACTTGATGCTGTTTTAGTTGTTGTTGTTTATTTGACGTTGTTGTTGTTTTTTATTTGACGTTGTTGTTATTGACATTGTTGTTGTTGTTGTTTATTTGACGTTGTTGTTGTTGTTGTTTATTTGACGTAGTTGTTGTTATTGACGTTGTTGTTGTTGTGGTTGCTTATTTGACGTTTTTGTTGTTGTTGATGTTGATGTTGTTGTTGTTTTTTATTTGACGTTGTTGTTGTTTATTTGACGTTGTTGTTGTTGTTGTTGTTTATTTGATGTTGTTTTAGTTGTTGTTGTTTATTTGACGTTGTTGTTGTTTTTTATTTGACGTTGTTATTGTTGACATTGTTGTTGTTGTTGTTGTTTATTTGACGTTGTTGTTGTTGTTGTTTATTTGACGTAGTTGTTGTTATTGACGTTGTTGTTGTTGTTGTTGTTTATTTGACGTTTTTGTTGTTGTTGATGTTGTTGTTGTTGTTTTTTATTTGACGTTGTTGTTGTTGCTGTTTATTTGACGTTGTTGTTGTTGTTGTTTATTTGACGTTGTTGTTGTTGTTTTTGTTGTAATTGTTATTGTTGTTATTATTGTTGCTTATTTGACGTTGTTGTTATTATTGTTGTTTATTTAACCTTGTTGTTGTTGTTATTCATTTGACGTTGTTGTTGTTTTTTATTTGACGTTATTGTTGTTGTTGTTGTTGTTGTTCTTTATTTTACGTTGTTGTTGTCGTTGTTTTTGTTGTTTATTTGACGTTGTTGTTGTTATTTATTTGACGTTGTTGTTGTTGTTGTTGTTTATTTGTCGTTGTTGTTAACGTTGTTGTTGTTGTTGTTTATTTGACGTTGTTGTTGTTGTTGTTGTTGTTTATTTGACTTTGTTGTTATTGTTGACGTTGTTGTTGTTGTTTATTTGACGTTGTTATTGTTGTTGTTGACATAGTTGTTGTTGTTGTTTATTTGACGTTGTTGTTGTTGTTGCCGTTGTTGTTTATTTGACATTGTTATTGTTGTTTATTTGACGTTGTTGTTGTTGTTGACGTTGTTGTTGTTGTTGTTTATTATACATTGTTGTTGTTGTTTATTTGACATTGTTGTTGTTGTTGTTATTTATTTGACGTTGTTGTTGTTGTTGTTTATTTGACATTATTGTTGTTGTTGTTGTTGTTGTTTATTTGACGTTGTTGTTGTTGTTTATTTGACGTTGTTGTTGTTATTTGAAGTTGTTATTGTTGTTGTATTTGTTGTTGTTGTTGTTGTTGTTGTTGTTTATTTGACGTTGTTGTTGTTGTTTATTTGACGTTGTTGTTGTTCTTTATTTGACCTTGTTATTGTTGTTGTTGTTGTTGTTGTTGTTTATTTGACGTTGTTGTTGTTGATGTTGTTGTTGTTGTTTATTTGACATTGTTAATGTTGTTGACATTGTTGTTGTTGTTTTAGTTGTTTATTTGATGTTGTTGTTGTTGTTGTTATATTTGTTTATTTGACGTTGTTATTGTTGTTGACATTGTTGTTGTTGTTGTTGTTTATTTGATGTTGTTGTTGTTGTTGTTGACATAGTTGTTGTTGTTTATTTGACGTTGTTGTTGTTGTTGACGTTGTTGTTTATTTGACGTTGTTGTTGTTGTTTATTTGACTTTGTTGTTGTTGTTGACTTTGTTGTTGTTGTTTATTTGACATTGTTGTTGTTGTTATTTATTTGACGTTGTTGTTGTTGTTTATTTGACGTTGTTGTTGTTGTTGTTTATTTGACGTTGTTGTTTATTTGACGTTGTTGTTGTTGTTGTTTATTTGACGTTGTTGTTGTTATTTGACGTTGTTGTTGTTGACATTGTTGTTGTTGTTGTTTATTTGACGTTGTTGTTGTTGTTGTTTATTTGACGTAGTTGTTGTTATTGACGTTGTTGTTGTTGTGGTTGCTTATTTGACGTTTTTGTTGTTGTTGATGTTGTTGTTGTTGTTGTTTTTTATTTGACATTGTTGTTGTTTATTTGACATTGTTGTTGTTGTTGTTTATTTGATGTTGTTTTAGTTGTTGTTGTTTATTTGACGTTGTTGTTGATTTTTATTTGACGTTGTTGTTGTTGACATTGTTGTTGTTGTTGTTTATTTGACGTTGTTGTTGTTGTTTTTTATTTGACGTAGTTGTTGTTATTGACGTTGTTGTTGTTGTTGTTTATTTGACGTTTTTGTTGTTGTTGATGTTGTTGTTGTTGTTTTTTATTTGACGTTGTTGTTGTTGCTGTTCATTTGACGTTGTTGTTGTTGTTTATTTGACGTTGTTGTTGTTGTTGTTGTAATTGTTATTGTTGTTATTATTGTTGCTTATTTGACGTTGTTGTTATTATTGTTGTTTATTTAACCTTGTTGTTGTTATTCATTTGACCTTGTTGTTGTTGTTTATTTGACGTTATTGTTGTTGTTGTTGTTGTTGTTCTTTATTTTACTTTGTTGTTGTCGTTGTTTTTGTTGTTTATTTGACGTTGTTGTTTTTATTTATTTGACGTTGTTGTTGTTGTTGTTGTTTATTTGACGTTGTTGTTAACGTTGTTGTTGTTGTTGTTTATTTGACGTTGTTGTTGTTGTTGTTGTTGTTGTTGTTTATTTGACTTTGTTGTTATTGTTGACGTTGTTGTTGTTGTTTATTTGATGTTGTTATTGTTGTTGTTGACATAGTTGTTGTTATTTATTTGACGTTGTTGTTGTTGTTGCCGTTGTTGTTTATTTGACATTGTTGTTGTTGTTTATTTGACGTTGTTGTTGTTGTTGTTGACGTTGTTGTTGTTATTGTTTATTGGACATTGTTGTTGTTGTTTATTTGACATTGTTGTTGTTGTTGTTATTTATTTGACGTTGTTGTTGTTGTTTATTTGACATTATTGTTGTTGTTGTTGTTGTTTATTTGACGTTGTTGTTTATTTGACGTTGTTGTTGTTGTTTATTTAACGTTGTTGTTGTTATTTGAAGTTGTTATTGTTGTTGTATTTGTTGTTGTTGTTGTTGTTTATTTGACGTTGTTGTTGTTGTTGTTTATTTGACGTTGTTGTTGTTGTTTATTTGACGTTGTTATTGTTGTTGTTGTTGTTGTTGTTGTTGTTTATTTGACGTTGTTGTTGTTGTTGTTGACGTTGTTGTTGTTGTTGTTGTTGTTTATTGGACATTGTTGTTGTTGTTTATTTGACATTGTTGTTGTTGTTATTTATTTGACGTTGTTGTTGTTGTTGTTTATTTGACATTATTGTTGTTATTGTTGTTGTTTATTTGACGTTGTTGTTGTTGTTTATTTGACGTTGTTGTTGTTATTTGAAGTTGTTATTGTTGTTGTATTTGTTGTTGTTGTTGTTGTTGTTTATTTGACGTTGTTGTTGTTGTTTATTTGACATTGTTGTTGTTGTTTATTTGACGTTGTTGTTGTTGTCGACGTTGTTGTTGTTGTTGTTGTTTATTTGACATTGCTAATGTTGTTGACATTGTTGTTGTTATTTTTGTTGTTTATT
>OX451735.1:1400679538-1400692038 GCA_948472305.1 Vicia faba
TTGACATTGTTGTTGTTGTTGTTTATTTGACGTTGTTGTTGTTGTTGTTGTTTATTTGACGTAGTTGTTGTTATTGACGTTGTTGTTGTTGTTGTTTATTTGACGTTTTTGTTGTTGTTGATGTTGTTGTTGTTGTTGTTTTTTATTTGACGTTGTTGTTGTTGCTGTTTATTTGACGTTGTTGTTGATGTTTATTTGACGTTGTTGTTGTTGTTGTTGTAATTGTTATTGTTGTTATTATTGTTGCTTATTTGACGTTGTTGTTATTATTGTTGTTTATTTAACCTTGTTGTTGTTGTTATTCATTTGACGTTGTTGTTGTTGTTTATTTGACGTTATTGTTGTTGTTGTTGTTGTTCTTTATTTTACGTTGTTATTGTCATTGTTTTTGTTGTTTATTTGACGTTGTTGTTGTTATTTATTTGACATTGTTGTTGTTGTTGTTGTTGTTTATTTGACGTTGTTGTTAATGTTGTTGTTGTTGTTGTTTATTTGACGTTGTTGTTGTTGTTGTTGTTGTTTATTTGACTTTGTTGTTATTGTTGACGTTGTTGTTGTTGTTTATTTGTTGTTGTTATTGTTGTTGTTGACATAGTTGTTGTTGTTTATTTGAAGTTGTTGTTGTTGTTGTTGTTGTTGTTGTTTATTTCACATTGTTGTTGTTGTTTATTAGACGTTGTTGTTGTTGTTGTTTATTGGACGTTGTTATTGTTGTTTATTTGACGTTGTTTTTGTTATTTTACGTTGTTGTTGTTGTTGTATTTGTTGTTGTTGTTGTTGTTTCTTATTTGACGTTGTTGTTATTGTTGCTATTTATTTGACGTTGTTATTGTTGTTGTTTATTTGACGTTGTTGTTGTTGTTATTTATTTGACGTTATTGTTGTTGTTATTTATTTGACGTTGTTGTTGTTGTTGTTTATTTGACGTAGTTGTTGTTATTGACGTTGTTGTTGTTGTTGTTTATTTGACGTTTTTGTTGTTATTGATGTTGTTGTTGTTGTTTTTTATTTGACGTTGTTGTTGTTTATTTGACGTTGTTGTTGTTTTTATTGTTGTTGTTGTTGTTGTTAATTTGACATTGTTGTTGTTGTTTATTTGACGTTGTTGTTGTTGTTGTTTATTTGATGTTGTTGTTGTTATTGTTTATTTGACGTTGTTGTTGTTGCTATTTATTTGACGTTGTTGTTGTTGTTATTGTTTATTTGACGTTGTTGTTGTTGTTGTTTATTTGACGTTGTTATTGTTGTTTATTTGACGTTGTTTTTGTTATTTGACGTTGTTGTTGTTGTTGTTTTTGTATTTGTTGTTGTTGTTGTTGTTGTTGTTTTTGCTTATTTGACGTTGTTGTTATTGTTGCTATTTTTTTGACGTTGTTGTTGTTTATTTGACATTGTTGTTTTTGTTGTTTATTTGACGTTGTTGTTGTTGTTGTTGTTCTTTATTTGACGTTGTTGTTGTCGTTGTTTTTGTTGTTTATTTGACGTTGTTGTTATTATTTATTTGACGTTGTTGTTATTATTTATTTGATGTTGTTATTGACGTTGTTGTTGTTGTTGTTATTTATTTGACGTTTTTGTTGTTGTTGATGTTCTTGTTGTTGTTTTTTATTTGACGTTGTTGTTGTTGTTTATTTGACGTTGTTGTTGTTGTTGTTGTTGTTGTAATTGTTATTGTTGTTATTGTTGTTGCTTATTTGACGTTGTTGTTGTTGTTGTTTATTTGACGTTGTTATTGTTGTTGTTTATTTGACGTTTTTGTTGTTATTGATGTTGTTGTTGTTGTTTTTTATTTGACGTTGTTGTTGTTGTTGTTGTTTATTTGACGTTGTTGTTGTTTTTATTGTTGTTGTTGTTGTTGTTAATTTGACATTGTTGTTGTTGTTTATTGGACGTTGTTGTTGTTGTTGTTAATTTGACGTTGTTGTTGTTGTTGTTTATTTGACGTTGTTGTTGTTGTTATTTATTTGACGTTGTTGTTGTTGTTATTGTTTATTTGACGTTGTTGTTGTTGTTGTTTATTTGACGTTGTTATTGTTGTTTATTTGACGTTGTTTTTGTTATTTGACGTTGTTGTTGTTGTTGTTGTTGTTGTTGTTGTTTTTGCTTATTTGACGTTGTTGTTATTGTTGCTATTTTTTTGACGTTGTTGTTGTTTATTTGATGTTGTTGTTTTTGTTGTTTATTTGACGTTGTTGTTGTTGTTGTTGTATTTGTTATTGTTGTTATTGTTGTTGCTTATTTGACGTTGTTGTTACTGTTGTTGTTTATTTGACTTTGTTGTTGTTGTTATTCATTTGACGTTGTTGTTATTGTTGTTTATTTGACGTTGTTGTTGTTGTTCTTTATTTGACGTTGTTGTTGTCAGAGTTTTTGTTGTTTATTTGACGTTGTTGTTGTTATTTATTTGACGTTGTTATTGTTGTTGTTTATTTGACGTTGTTGTTGACGTTGTTGTTGTTGTTTATTTGACATTGTTGTTGTTGTTTACTTGATGTTGTTTTAGTTGTTGTTGTTTATTTGACGTTGTTGTTGTTTTTTATTTGACGTTGTTGTTATTGACATTGTTGTTGTTGTTGTTTATTTGACGTTGTTGTTGTTGTTTATTTGACGTAGTTGTTGTTATTGACGTTGTTGTTGTTGTGGTTGCTTATTTGACGTTTTTGTTGTTGTTGATGTTGTTGTTGTTGTTGTTTTTTATTTGACGTTGTTGTTGTTTATTTGACGTTGTTGTTGTTGTTGTTGTTTATTTGATGTTGTTTTAGTTGTTGTTGTTTATTTGACGTTGTTGTTGTTTTTTATTTGACGTTGTTGTTGTTGACATTGTTGTTGTTGTTGTTTATTTGACGTTGTTGTTGTTGTTGTTGTTTATTTGACGTAGTTGTTGTTATTGACGTTGTTGTTGTTGTTGTTTATTTGACGTTTTTGTTGTTGTTGATGTTGTTGTTGTTGTTGTTTTTTATTTGACGTTGTTGTTGTTGCTGTTTATTTGACGTTGTTGTTGATGTTTATTTGACGTTGTTGTTGTTGTTGTTGTAATTGTTATTGTTGTTATTATTGTTGCTTATTTGACGTTGTTGTTATTATTGTTGTTTATTTAACCTTGTTGTTGTTGTTATTCATTTGAGGTTGTTGTTGTTGTTTATTTGACGTTATTGTTGTTGTTGTTGTTGTTCTTTATTTTACGTTGTTATTGTCATTGTTTTTGTTGTTTATTTGACGTTGTTGTTGTTATTTATTTGACATTGTTGTTGTTGTTGTTGTTGTTTATTTGACGTTGTTGTTAATGTTGTTGTTGTTGTTGTTTATTTGACGTTGTTGTTGTTGTTGTTGTTGTTTATTTGACTTTGTTGTTATTGTTGACGTTGTTGTTGTTGTTTATTTGTTGTTGTTATTGTTGTTGTTGACATAGTTGTTGTTGTTTATTTGAAGTTGTTGTTGTTGTTGTTGTTGTTGTTTATTTCACATTGTTGTTGTTGTTTATTAGACGTTGTTGTTGTTGTTGTTTATTGGACGTTGTTATTGTTGTTTATTTGACGTTGTTTTTGTTATTTTACGTTGTTGTTGTTGTTGTATTTGTTGTTGTTGTTGTTGTTTCTTATTTGACGTTGTTGTTATTGTTGCTATTTATTTGACGTTGTTATTGTTGTTGTTTATTTGACGTTGTTGTTGTTGTTATTTATTTGACGTTATTGTTGTTGTTATTTATTTGACGTTGTTGTTGTTGTTGTTTATTTGACGTAGTTGTTGTTATTGACGTTGTTGTTGTTGTTGTTTATTTGACGTTTTTGTTGTTATTGATGTTGTTGTTGTTGTTTTTTATTTGACGTTGTTGTTGTTTATTTGACGTTGTTGTTGTTTTTATTGTTGTTGTTGTTGTTGTTAATTTGACATTGTTGTTGTTGTTTATTTGACGTTGTTGTTGTTGTTGTTTATTTGATGTTGTTGTTGTTATTGTTTATTTGACGTTGTTGTTGTTGCTATTTATTTGACGTTGTTGTTGTTGTTATTGTTTATTTGACGTTGTTGTTGTTGTTGTTTATTTGACGTTGTTATTGTTGTTTATTTGACGTTGTTTTTGTTATTTGACGTTGTTGTTGTTGTTGTTTTTGTATTTGTTGTTGTTGTTGTTGTTGTTGTTTTTGCTTATTTGACGTTGTTGTTATTGTTGCTATTTTTTTGACGTTGTTGTTGTTTATTTGACATTGTTGTTTTTGTTGTTTATTTGACGTTGTTGTTGTTGTTGTTGTATTTGTTATTGTTGTTTTTATTGTTGCTTATTTGACGTTGTTGTTATTGTTGTTGTTTATTTGACGTTGTTGTTGTTGTTATTCATTTGACGTTGTTGTTATTGTTGTTTATTTGACGTTGTTGTTGTTGTTGTTGTTGTTATTTATTTGACGTTGTTGTTGTCGTTGTTTTTGTTGTTTATTTGACGTTGTTGTTGTTATTTATTTGACATTGTTGTTGTTTATTTGACGTTGTTGTTGACGTTGTTGTTGTTGTTTATTTGACATTGTTGTTGTTGTTGTTTACTTGATGCTGTTTTAGTTGTTGTTGTTTATTTGACGTTGTTGTTGTTTTTTATTTGACGTTGTTGTTATTGACATTGTTGTTGTTGTTGTTTATTTGACGTTGTTGTTGTTGTTGTTTATTTGACGTAGTTGTTGTTATTGACGTTGTTGTTGTTGTGGTTACTTATTTGACGTTTTTGTTGTTGTTTATGTTGATGTTGTTGTTGTTTTTTATTTGACGTTGTTGTTGTTTATTTGACGTTGTTGTTGTTGTTGTTTATTTGATGTTGTTTTAGTTTTTGTTGTTTATTTGACGTTGTTGTTGTTTTTTATTTGACGTTGTTATTGTTGACATTGTTGTTGTTGTTGTTGTTTATTTGACGTTGTTGTTGTTGTTGTTTATTTGACGTAGTTGTTGTTATTGACGTTGTTGTTGTTGTTGTTTATTTGACGTTTTTGTTGTTGTTGATGTTGTTGTTGTTGTTTTTTATTTGACGTTGTTGTTGTTGTTGTTTATTTGACGTTGTTGTTGTTGTTTATTTGACGTTGTTGTTGTTGTTGTTGTAATTGTTATTGTTGTTATTATTGTTGCTTATTTGACGTTGTTGTTATTATTGTTGTTTATTTAACCTTGTTGTTGTTGTTATTCATTTGACGTTGTTGTTGTTGTTTATTTGACGTTATTATTGTTGTTGTTGTTGTTGTTGTTCTTTATTTTACGTTGTTGTTGTCGTTGTTTTTGTTGTTTATTTGACGTTGTTGTTGTTATTTATTTGACGTTGTTGTTGTTGTTGTTTATTTGACGTTGTTGTTAACGTTGTTGTTGTTGTTGTTTATTTGACGTTGTTGTTGTTGTTGTTGTTTATTTGACTTTGTTGTTATTGTTGACGTTGTTGTTGTTGTTTATTTGACGTTGTTATTGTTGTTGTTGACATAGTTGTTGTTGTTGTTTATTTGACGTTGTTGTTGTTGTTGCTGTTGTTGTTTATTTGACATTGTTATTGTTGTTTATTTGACGTTGTTGTTGTTGTTGACGTTGTTGTTGTTGTTGTTTATTGGACATTGTTGTTGTTGTTTATTTGACATTGTTGTTGTTGTTGTTATTTATTTGACGTTGTTGTTGTTGTTGTTTATTTGACATTGTTGTTGTTGTTGTTGTTGTTTATTTGACGTTGTTGTTGTTGTTTATTTGACGTTGTTGTTGTTATTTGAAGTTGTTATTGTTGTTGTATTTGTTGTTGTTGTTGTTTTTGTTGTTGTTTATTTGACGTTGTTGTTGTTGTTTATTTGACGTTGTTGTTGTTCTTTATTTGACCTTGTTATTGTTGTTGTTGTTGTTGTTGTTTATTTGACGTTGTTGTTGTTGATGTTGTTGTTGTTGTTTATTTGACATTGTTAATGTTGTTGACATTGTTGTTGTTGTTTTAGTTATTTATTTGATGTTGTTGTTGTTGTTGTTATTGTTGTTGACATTGTTGTTGTTGTTGTTGTTGTTTATTTGATGTTGTTGTTGTTGTTGTTGACATAGTTGTTGTTGTTTATTTGACGTTGTTGTTGTTGTTGACGTTGTTGTTTATTTGACGTTGTTGTTGTTGTTTATTTGACTTTGTTGTTGTTGTTGACTTTGTTGTTGTTGTTTATTTGACATTGTTGTTGTTGTTATTTATTTGACGTTGTTGTTGTTGTTTATTTGACGTTGTTGTTGTTGACATTGTTGTTGTTGTTGTTTATTTGACGTTGTTGTTGTTGTTGTTTATTTGACGTAGTTGTTGTTATTGACGTTATTGTTGTTGTGGTTGCTTATTTGACATTTTTGTTGTTGTTGATGTTGTTGTTGTTGTTTTTTATTTGACGATGTTGTTGTTTATTTGACATTGTTGTTGTTGTTGTTGTTTATTTGATGTTGTTTTAGTTGTTGTTGTTTATTTGACGTTGTTGTTGTTTTTTATTTGACGTTGTTGTTGTTGACATTGTTGTTGTTGTTGTTTATTTGACGTTGTTGTTGTTGTTTTTTATTTGACGTAGTTGTTGTTATTGACGTTGTTGTTGTTGTTGTTTATTTGACATTTTTGTTGTTGTTGATGTTGTTGTTGTTGTTTTTTATTTGACGTTGTTGTTGTTGCTGTTCATTTGACGTTGTTGTTGTTGTTTATTTGACGTTGTTGTTGTTGTTGTAATTGTTATTGTTGTTATTATTGTTGCTTATTTGACGTTGTTGTTATTATTGTTGTTTATTTAACCTTGTTGTTGTTATTCATTTGACCTTGTTGTTGTTGTTTATTTGACGTTATTGTTGTTGTTGTTGTTGTTGTTCTTTATTTTACTTTATTGTTGTCGTTGTTTTTGTTGTTTATTTGACATTGTTGTTGTTATTTATTTGACGTTGTTGTTGTTGTTGTTTATTTGACGTTGTTGTTAACGTTGTTGTTGTTGTTGTTTATTTGACGTTGTTGTTGTTGTTGTTGTTGTTTATTTGACTTTGTTGTTATTGTTGACGTTGTTGTTGTTGTTTATTTGATGTTGTTATTGTTGTTGTTGACATAGTTGTTGTTATTTATTTGACATTGTTGTTGTTGTTGCCGTTGTTGTTTATTTGACATTGTTGTTGTTGTTTATTTGACGTTGTTGTTGTTGTTGTTTACGTTGTTGTTGTTGTTGTTTATTGGACATTGTTGTTGTTGTTTATTTGACATTGTTGTTGTTGTTGTTATTTATTTGACGTTGTTGTTGTTGTTTATTTGACATTATTGTTGTTGTTGTTGTTGTTTATTTGACGTTGTTGTTTATTTGACGTTGTTGTTGTTGTTTATTTGACGTTGTTGTTGTTATTTGAAGTTATTATTGTTGTTGTATTTGTTGTTGTTGTTATTGTTTATTTGACGTTGTTGTTGTTGTTTATTTGACGTTGTTGTTGTTGTTTATTTGACGTTGTTGTTGTTGTTGTTTATTTGACGTTGTTGTTGTTGTTGTTGTTGTTGTTGTTGTTATTTATTTGACTTTGTTGTTATTGTTGACGTTGTTGTTGTTGTTTATTTGATGTTGTTATTGTTGTTGTTGACATAGTTGTTGTTATTTAGTTGACGTTGTTGTTGTTGTTGCCGTTGTTGTTTATTTGACATTGTTGTTGTTGTTTATTTGACGTTGTTGTTGTTGTTGTTGACGTTGTTGTTGTTGTTGTTTATTGGACATTCTTGTTATTGTTTATTTGACATTGTTGTTGTTGTTGTTATTTATTTCACGTTGTTGTTGTTGTTTATTTGACATTATTGTTGTTGTTGTTGTTTATTTGACGTTGTTGTTTATTTGACGTTGTTGTTGTTGTTTATTTGACGTTGTTGTTGTTGTTTATTTGACGTTGTTGTTGTTATTTGAAGTTGTTATTGTTGTTGTATTTGTTGTTGTTGTTGTTATTTATTTGACGTTGTTGTTGTTGTTGTTTATTTGACGTTGTTGTTGTTGTTTATTTGACGTTGTTATTGTTGTTGTTGTTGTTGTTGTTGTTTATTTGACGTTGTTGTTGTTGTCGACGTTGTTGTTGTTGTTGTTTATTTGACATTGTTAATGTTGTTGACATTGTTGTTGTTGTTTTTGTTGTTTATTTGATGTGGTTGTTATTGTTGTTGTTATTGTTGTTTATTTGACGTTGTTATTGTTGTTGACATTATTGTTGTTGTTGTTGTTGTTTATTTGATGTTGTTGTTGTTGTTGACATAGTTGTTGTTGTTGTTTATTTGACGTTGTTGTTGTTGTTGACGTTGTTGTTTATTTGACGTTGTTGTTGTTGTTTATTTGACTTTGTTGTTGTTGCTGAAGTTGTTGTTGTTGTTGTTTATTGGACTTTGTTGTTGTTGTTGTTGTTGTTGTTATTTGACATTGTTGTCGTTGTTGACGGTGTTGTTGTTGTTGTTTATTTGACATTGTTGTTGTTGTTATTTATTTGACGTTGTTGTAGTTGTTTGTTTATTTGACGTTGTTGTTGTTGTTGTTATTGTTTATTTGACATTGTTGTTTATTTGACGTTGTTGTTGTTGTTTATTTGACGTTGTTGTTGTTGTTTATTTGACGTTGTTGTTGTTATTTGACATTGTTGTTGTTGTTGTATTTGTTGTTGTTGTTGTTGTTGTTGTTTATTTAACGTTGTTGTTGTTGTTTATTTGACGTTATTGTTGTTGTTATTGTTGTTGTTGTTGTTTATTTAACGTTGTTGTTGTTGTTGATGTTGTTGTTGTTGTTTATTTGACGTTGTTGTTGTTGTTGTTGTTTATTTGACGTTGTTAATGTTATTGACATTGTTGTTGTTGTTTTTGTTGTTTATTTGACGTTGTTGTTGTTGTTGTTATTGTTGGTGTTGTTGTTGTTGTTTATTTGACGTTGTTGTTGTTGTTTATTTGACGTTGTTGTTGTTGTTATTGTTTATTTGACGTTGTTGTTGTTGTTGTTTATTTGACGTTGTTATTGTTGTTTATTTGACGTTGTTTTTGTTATTTGACGTTGTTGTTGTTGTTGTTGTTGTATTTGTTGTTGTTGTTGTTATTGTTGTTTTTGCTTATTTGACGTTGTTGTTATTGTTGCTATTTTTTTGACGTTGTTGTTGTTGTTGTTGTTGTATTTGTTGTTGTTGTTGTTATTGTTGTTTTTGCTTATTTGACGTTGTTGTTATTGTTGCTATTTTTTTGACGTTGTTGTTGTTGTTGTTTATTTGACGTTGTTTTTGTTGTTGTATTTGTTATTGTTGTTATTGTTGTTGCTTATTTGACGTTGTTGTTATTGTTGTTGTTTATTTGACGTTGTTGTTGTTGTTGTTATTCATTTGACGTTGTTGTTATTGTTGTTTATTTGACGTTGTTGTTGTTGTTGTTCTTTATTTGACGTTGTTGTTGTCGTTGTTTTTGTTGTTTATTTGACGTTGTTGTTATTATTTATTTGACGTTGTTGTTGTTGTTGTTTATTTGACGTTGTTGTTGTTGTTGTTTATTTGACGTTGTTGTTGTTGTTAATTTGACATTGTTGTTGTTGTTGTTTATTTGATGTTGTTTTAGTTGTTGTTGTTTATTTGACGTTGTTGTTGTTGTTGTTGTTTATTTGATGTTGTTTTAGTTGTTGTTGTTTATTTGACGTCTTTGTTGTTTTTTATTTGACGTTGTTGTTATTGACATTGTTGTTGTTGTTGTTTATTTGACGTTGTTGTTGTTGTTGTTGTTTATTTGACGTTGTTGTTGTTGTTGTTGTTTATTTGACGTAGTTGTTGTTATTGACGTTGTTGTTGATTTTTATTTGACGTTTTTGTTGTTGTTGTTGTTGTTTTTTATTTGACGTTGTTGTTTTTTATTTGACGTTGTTGTTGTTGTTGTTGTTTATTTGATGTTGTTGTTGTTGACATTGTTGTTGTTGTTGTTTATTTGACGTTGTTGTTGTTGTTGTTGTTTATTTGATGTTGTTGTTGTTGACATTGTTGTTGTTGTTGTTGTTGTTGTTGTTTATTTGACGTAGTTGTTGTTATTCACGTTGTTGTTGTTGTTGTTATTTATTTGACGTTTTTGTTGTTGTTGATGTTCTTGTTGTTGTTTTTTATTTGACGTTGTTGTTGTTGTTGTTTATTTGACGTTGTTGTTGTTGTTGTAATTGTTATTGTATTTATTCTTGTTGCTTATTTGACGTTGTTGTTGTTGTTGTTTATTTGACGTTGTTATTGTTGTTGTTTATTTGACGTTTTTGTTGTTATTGATGTTGTTGTTGTTGTTTTTTATTCGACGTTGTTGTTGTTGTTGTTTATTTGACGTTGTTGTTGTTTTTATTGTTGTTGTTGTTGTTGTTAATTTGACATTGTTGTTGTTGTTTATTTGACGTTGTTGTTGTTGTTGTTTATTTGACGTTGTTGTTGTTGTTTATTTGACGTTGTTGTTGTTGTTATTTATTTGACGTTGTTGTTGTTGTTATTGTTTATTTGACGTTGTTGTTGTTGTTGTTTATTTGACGTTGTTATTGTTGTTTATTTGACGTTGTTTTTGTTATTTGACGTTGTTGTTGTTGTTGTTGTTGTTGTTGTTGTTGTTGTTTTTGCTTATTTGACGTTGTTGTTATTGTTGCTATTTTTTTGACGTTGTTGTTGTTTATTTGACGTTGTTGTTGTTGTTGTTTATTTGACGTTGTTGTTGTTGTATTTGTTATTGTTGTTGCTTATTTGACGTTGTTGTTATTGTTGTTGTTTATTTGACGTTGTTGTTGTTGTTATTCATTTGACGTTGTTGTTATTGTTGTTTATTTGACGTTGTTGTTGTTGTTGTTCTTTATTTGACGTTGTTGTTGTCAGTGTTTTTGTTGTTTATTTGACGTTGTTGTTGTTATTTATTTGACATTGTTATTGTTGTTGTTTATTTGACGTTGTTGTTGACATTGTTGTTGTTGTTTATTTGACATTGTTGTTGTTGTTGTTTACTTGATGCTGTTTTAGTTGTTGTTGTTTATTTGACGTTGTTGTTGTTTTTTATTTGACAGTGTTGTTATTGACATTGTTGTTGTTGTTGTTTATTTGACGTTGTTGTTGTTGTTGTTTATTTGACGTAGTTGTTGTTATTGACGTTGTTGTTGTTGTGGTTGCTTATTTTGACATTTTTGTTGTTGTTGATGTTGTTGTTGTTGTTGTTTTTTATTTGACGTTGTTGTTGTTGTTGTTGTTGTTTATTTGATGTTGTTTTAGTTGTTGTTGTTTATTTGACGTTGTTGTTGTTTTTTATTTGACGTTGTTGTTGTTGACATTGTTGTTGTTGTTGTTGTTGTTTATTTGACGTTTATTTGACGTTTTTGTTGTTGTTGATGTTGTTGTTGTTGTTGTTTTTTACTTGACGTTGTTGTTGTTGCTGTTTATTTGACGTTGTTGTTGTTGTTTATTTGACGTTGTTGTTGTTGTTGTAATTGTTATTGTTGTTATTATTGTTGCTTATTTGACGTTGTTGTTATTATTGTTGTTTATTTAACCTTGTTGTTGTTGTTATTCATTTGACGTTGTTGTTGTTGTTGTTTATTTGACGTTATTGTTGTTGTTGTTGTTGTTGTTCTTTATTTTACTTTATTGTTGTCGTTGTTTTTGTTGTTTATTTGACATTGTTGTTGTTATTTATTTGACGTTGTTGTTGTTGTTGTTTATTTGACGTTGTTGTTAACGTTGTTGTTGTTGTTGTTTATTTGACGTTGTTGTTGTTGTTGTTGTTTATTTGACTTTGTTGTTATTGTTGACGTTGTTGTTGTTGTTTATTTGATGTTGTTATTGTTGTTGTTGACATAGTTGTTGTTATTTATTTGACATTGTTGTTGTTGTTGCCGTTGTTGTTTATTTGACATTGTTGTTGTTGTTTATTTGACGTTGTTGTTGTTGTTGTTTACGTTGTTGTTGTTGTTGTTTATTGGACATTGTTGTTGTTGTTTATTTGACATTGTTGTTGTTGTTGTTATTTATTTGACGTTGTTGTTGTTGTTTATTTGACATTATTGTTGTTGTTGTTGTTGTTTATTTGACGTTGTTGTTTATTTGACGTTGTTGTTGTTGTTTATTTGACGTTGTTGTTGTTATTTGAAGTTGTTATTGTTGTTGTATTTGTTGTTGTTGTTGTTGTTTATTTGACGTTGTTGTTGTTGTTGTTTATTTGACGTTGTTGTTGTTGTTTATTTGACGTTGTTGTTGTTGTTGTTTATTTGACGTTGTTGTTGTTGTTGTTGTTGTTGTTGTTGTTTATTTGACTTTGTTGTTATTGTTGACGTTGTTGTTGTTGTTTATTTGATGTTGTTATTGTTGTTCTTGACATAGTTGTTGTTATTTAGTTGACGTTGTTGTTGTTGTTGCCGTTGTTGTTTATTTGACATTGTTGTTGTTGTTTATTTGACGTTGTTGTTGTTGTTGTTGACGTTGTTGTTGTTGTTGTTTATTGGACATTCTTGTTATTGTTTATTTGACATTGTTGTTGTTGTTGTTATTTATTTCACGTTGTTGTTGTT
>OX451735.1:1400697038-1400714538 GCA_948472305.1 Vicia faba
TATTTGACATTGTTTTTGCTTATTTGACGTTGTTGTTATTGTTGCTATTTTTTTGACGTTGTTGTTGTTTATTTGACATTGTTGTTGTTGTTATTGTTGTATTTGTTATTGTTGTTATTGTTGTTGCTTATTTGACGTTGTTGTTATTGTTGTTGTTTATTTGACGTTGTTGTTGTTGTTATTCATTTGACGTTGTTGTTATTGTTGTTTATTTGACGTTGTTGTTGTTGTTGTTCTTTATTTGACGTTGTTGTTGTCGTTGTTTTTGTTGTTTATTTGACGTTGTTGTTGTTATTTATTTGACGTTCTTGTTGTTGTTGTTTATTTGACGTTGTTGTTGACGTTGTTGTTGTTGTTTATTTGACATTGTTGTTGTTGTTGTTTACTTGATGCTGTTTTAGTTGTTGTTGTTTATTTGACGATGTTGTTGTTTCTTATTTGACGTTGTTGTTATTGACATTGTTGTTGTTGTTGTTTATTTGACGTTGTTGTTGTTGTTTATTTGACGTAGTTGTTGTTATTGACGTTGTTGTTGTTGTGGTTGCTTATTTGACGTTTTTGGTGTTGTTGATGTTGTTGTTGTTGTTGTTTTTTATTTGACGTTGTTGTTGTTTATTTGACGTTGTTGTTGTTGTTGTTGTTTATTTGATGTTTTTTTAGTTGTTGTTGTTTATTTGACGTTGTTGTTGTTTTTTATTTGACGTTGTTATTGTTGACATTGTTGTTGTTGTTGTTTATTTGACGTTGTTGTTGTTGTTGTTTATTTGACGTAGTTGTTGTTATTGACGTTGTTGTTGTTGTTGTTGTTTATTTGACGTTTTTGTTGTTGTTGATGTTGTTGTTGTTGGTTTTTATTTGACGTTGTTGTTGTTGCTGTTTATTTGACGTTGTTGTTGTTGTTTATTTGACGTTGTTGTTGTTGTTGTTGTTGTAATTGTTATTGTTGTTATTATTGTTGCTTATTTGACGTTGTTGTTATTATTGTTGTTTATTTAACCTTGTTGTTGTTGTTGTTGTTATTCATTTGACGTTGTTGTTGTTGTTGTTTATTTGACGTTATTGTTGTTGTTGTTGTTGTTGTTCTTTATTTTACGTTGTTGTTGTCATTGTTTTTGTTGTTTATTTGACGTTGTTGTTGTTATTTATTTGACGTTGTTGTTGTTGTTGTTTATTTGACGTTGTTGTTAACATTGTTGTTGTTGTTGTTTATTTTACGTTGTTGTTGTTGTTGTTGTTATTATTGTTTATTTGACTTTGTTGTTATTGTTGACGTTGTTGTTGTTGTTGTTTATTTGATGTTGTTATTGTTGTTGTTGACATAGTTGTTGTTGTTTATTTGACGTTGTTGTTGTTGTTGCCGTTGTTGTTTATTTGACATTGTTGTTGTTGTTTATTTGACGTTGTATTTGTTGTTGTTGACGTTGTTGTTGTTGTTGTTTATTGGACATTGTTGTTGTTGTTTATTTGACATTGTTGTTGTTGTTGTTATTTATTTGACGTTGTTGTTGTTGTTGTTTATTTGACATTATTGTTGTTGTTGTTGTTGTTGTTTATTTGACGTTGTTGTTTATTTAACGTTGTTGTTGTTGTTGTTTATTTGACGTTGTTGTTGTTATTTGAAGTTGTTATTGTTGTTGTATTTGTTGTTGTTGTTGTTGTTGTTTAGTTGACGTTGTTGTTGTTGTTGTTTATTTGACGTTGTTGTTGTTCTTTATTTGACGTTGTTATTGTTGTTGTTGTTGTTGTTTATTTGACGTTGTTGTTGTTGTTGTTTATTTGACATTGTTAATGTTGTTGACATTGTTGTTGTTGTTTTTGTTGTTTATTTGATGTTGTTGTTGTTGTTGTTGTTATTGTTGTTTATTTGACGTTGTTATTGTTGTTGACATTGTTGTTGTTGTTGTTGTTGTTTATTTGATGTTGTTGTTGTTGTAGTTGACATAGTTGTTGTTGTTTATTTGATGTTGTTGTTGTTGTTGTTGACGTTGTTGTTTATTTGACGTTGTTGTTGTTGTTTATTTGACATTTTTGTTGTTGTTGACGTTGTTGTTATTGTTGTTTATTGGACGTTGTTGTTGTTGTTGTTATTTGACATTGTTGTCCTTGTTGACGGTGTTGTTGTTGTTGTTTATTTGACATTGTTGTTGTTGTTATTTATTTGATGTTGTTGTTGTTGTTGTTTATTTGACGTTGTTGTTGTTGTTGTTTATTTGACGTTGTTGTTTATTTGACGTTGTTGTTGTTGCTTATTTGACGTTGCTGTTGTTATTTGACGTTGTTGTTGTTGTTGTTGTATTTGTTGTTGTTGTTGTTGTTGTTGTTTATTTAACGTTGTTTTTGTTGTTGTTTATTTGACGTTATTGTTGTTGTTATTGTTGTTGTTATTGTTGTTGTTGTTGTTGTTTATTTAACGTTGTTGTTGTTGTTGATGTTGTTGTTGTTGTTGTTTATTTGACGTTGTTGTTGTTGTTGTTGTTTATTTGACGTTGTTAATGTTGTTGACATTGTTGTTGTTGTTTTTGTTGTTTATTTGACGTTGCTGTTGTTGTTGTTATTGTTGGTGTTGTTGTTGTTGTTTATTTGACGTTGTTGTTGTCGTTTATTTGACGTTGTTGTTGTTGTTGTTTATTTGACGTTGTTGTTGTTGTTGTTATTGTTTATTTGACTTTGTGGTTGTTGTTGTTGTTTATTTGACGTTGTTATTGTTGTTTATTTGACGTTGTTTTTGTTATTTGACGTTTTTGTTGTTGTTGTTGTTGTATTTGTTGTTGTTGTTGTTGTTGTTTTTGCTTATTTGACGTTGTTATTATTGTTGCTATTTTTTTGACGTTGTTGTTGTTTATTTAACGTTGTTGTTGTTGTTGTATTTGTTATTGTTCTTATTGTTGTTGCTTATTTGACGTTGTTGTTATTGTTGTTGTTTATTTGACGTTGTTGTTGTTGTTATTCATTTGACGTTGTTGTTATTGTTGTTTATTTGACGTTGTTGTTGTTGTTGTTCTTTATTTGACGTTGTTGTTGTCGTTGTTTTTGTTGTTTATTTGACGTTCTTGTTGTTATTTATTTGACGTTGTTGTTGTTGTTGTTTATTTGACGTTGTTGTTGACGTTGTGGTTGTTGTTTATTTGACATTGTTGTTGTTGTTGTTTACTTGATGCTGTTTTAGTTGTTGTTGTTTATTTGACGTTGTTGTTGTTTTTTATTTGACGTTGTTGTTATTGACACTGTTTTTGTTGTTGTTTATTTGACGTTGTTGTTGTTGTTGTTTATTTGACGTAGTTGTTGTTATTGACGTTGTTGTTGTTGTGGTTGCTTATTTGACGTTTTTGTTGTTGTTCATTTTGTTGTTGTTGTTGTTTTTTATTTGACATTGTTGTTGTATATTTGACGTTGTTGTTGTTGTTGTTGTTTATTTGATGTTGTTATAGTTGTTGTTGTTTATTTGACGTTGTTGTTGTTTTTTATTTGACGTTGTTGTTGTTGACATTGTTGTTGTTGTTGTTGTTTATATGACGTTGTTGTTGTTTTTTATTTGACGTTGTTGTTGTTGACATTGTTGTTGTTGTTGTTGTTGTTTATTTGACGTTGTTGTTGTTGTTGTTTATTTGACGTAGTTGTTGTTATTGACATTGTTGTTATTGTTGTTGTTTATTTGACGTTTTTGTTGTTGTTGATGTAGTTGTTGTTGTTTTTTATTTGACGTTGTTGTTGTTGTTGTTTATTTGACGTTGTTGTTGTTGTTTATTTGACGTTGTTATTGTTGTTGTAATTGTTATTGTTGTTATTATTGTTGCTTATTTGACGTTGTTGTTATTATTGTTGTTTATTTAACCTTGTTGTTGTTGTTGTTATTCATTTGACGTTGTTGTTGTTGTTTATTTGACGTTATTGTTGTTGTTGTTGTTGTTCTTTATTTTACGTTGTTGTTGTCATTGTTTTTGTTTTTTATTTGACGTTGTTGTTGTTATTTATTTGACGTTGTTGTTGTTGTTGTTTATTTGACGTTGTTGTTAACATTGTTGTTGTTGTTGCTTATTTGACGTTGTTGTTGTTGTTGTTGTTGTTGTTATTGTTTATTTGACTTTGTTGTTATTGTTGATGTTGTTGTTGTTGTTTATTTGATGTTGTTATTGTTGTTGTTGACATAGTTGTTGTTGTTTATTTGACGTTGTTGTTGTTGTTGCCGTTGTTGTTTATTTGACATTGTTGTTGTTGTTTATTTGACGTTGTATTTGTTGTTGTTGACATTGTTGTTGTTGTTGTTTATTGGACATTGTTGTTGTTGCTTATTTGACATTGTTGTTGTTGTTGTTATTTATTTGACGTTGTTGTTGTTGCTGTTTATTTGACATTATTGTTGTTGTTGTTTATTTGACGTTGTTGTTGTTGTTATTTATTTGACGTTGTTGTTGTTTTTATTGTTTATTTGACGTTGTTGTTGTTGTTGTTTATTTGACGTTGTTATTGTTGTTTATTTGACGTTGTTTTTGTTATTTGACGTTGTTGTTGTTGTTGTTGTTGTATTTGTTGTTGTTGTTGTTGTTTTTGCTTATTTGACGTGGTTGTTATTGTTGCTATTTTTTTGACGTTGTTGTTGTTTATTTGACGTTGTTGTTGTTATTGTTGTATTTGTTATTGTTGTTATTGTTGTTGCTTATTTGACGTTGTTGTTATTGTTGTTGTTTATTTGACGTTGTTGTTGTTGTTGTTATTCATTTGACGTTGTTGTTATTGTTGTTTATTTGACGTTGTTGTTGTTGTTGTTCTTTATTTGACGTTGTTGTTGTCGTTGTTTTTGTTGTTTATTTGACGTTGTTGTTGTTATTTATTTGACGTTCTTGTTGTTGTTGTTTATTTGACGTTGTTGTTGACGTTGTTGTTGTTGTTTATTTGACATTGTTGTTGTTGTTGTTTACTTGATGCTGTTTTAGTTGTTGTTGTTTATTTGACGATGTTGTTGTTTCTTATTTGACGTTGTTGTTATTGACATTGTTGTTGTTGTTGTTTATTTGACGTTGTTGTTGTTGTTTATTTGACGTAGTTGTTGTTATTGACGTTGTTGTTGTTGTGGTTGCTTATTTGACGTTTTTGGTGTTGTTGATGTTGTTGTTGTTGTTGTTTTTTATTTGACGTTGTTGTTGTTTATTTGACGTTGTTGTTGTTGTTTATTTGATGTTGTTTTAGTTGTTGTTGTTTATTTGACGTTGTTGTTGTTTTTTATTTGACGTTGTTATTGTTGACATTGTTGTTGTTGTTGTTTATTTGACGTTGTTGTTGTTGTTGTTTATTTGACGTAGTTGTTGTTATTGACGTTGTTGTTGTTGTTGTTGTTGTTTATTTGACGTTTTTGTTGTTGTTGATGTTGTTGTTGTTGGTTTTTATTTGACGTAGTTGTTGTTGCTGTTTATTTGACGTTGTTGTTGTTGTTTATTTGACGTTGTTGTTGTTGTTGTTGTAATTGTTATTGTTGTTATTATTGTTGCTTATTTGACGTTGTTGTTATTATTGTTGTTTATTTAACCTTGTTGTTGTTGTTGTTGTTATTCATTTGACGTTGTTGTTGTTGTTGTTTATTTGACGTTATTGTTGTTGTTGTTGTTGTTGTTCTTTATTTTACGTTGTTGTTGTCATTGTTTTTGTTGTTTATTTGACGTTGTTGTTGTTATTTATTTGACGTTGTTGTTGTTGTTGTTTATTTGACGTTGTTGTTAACATTGTTGTTGTTGTTGTTTATTTTACGTTGTTGTTGTTGTTGTTGTTATTATTGTTTATTTGACTTTGTTGTTATTGTTGACGTTGTTGTTGTTGTTGTTTATTTGATGTTGTTATTGTTGTTGTTGACATAGTTGTTGTTGTTTATTTGACGTTGTTGTTGTTGTTGCCGTTGTTGTTTATTTGACATTGTTGTTGTTGTTTATTTGACGTTGTATTTGTTGTTGTTGACGTTGTTGTTGTTGTTGTTTATTGGACATTGTTGTTGTTGTTTATTTGACATTGTTGTTGTTGTTGTTATTTATTTGACGTTGTTGTTGTTGTTTATTTGACATTATTGTTGTTGTTGTTGTTGTTGTTTATTTGACGTTGTTGTTTATTTAACGTTGTTGTTGTTGTTGTTTATTTGACGTTGTTGTTGTTATTTGAAGTTGTTATTGTTGTTGTATTTGTTGTTGTTGTTGTTGTTGTTTAGTTGACGTTGTTGTTGTTGTTGTTTATTTGACGTTGTTGTTGTTCTTTATTTGACGTTGTTATTGTTGTTGTTGTTGTTGTTTATTTGACGTTGTTGTTGTTGTTGTTTATTTGACATTGGTAATGTTGTTGACATTGTTGTTGTTGTTTTTGTTGTTTATTTGATGTTGTTGTTGTTGTTGTTGTTATTGTTGTTTATTTGACGTTGTTATTGTTGTTGACATTGTTGTTGTTGTTGTTGTTGTTTATTTGATGTTGTTGTTGTTGTAGTGGACATAGTTGTTGTTGTTTATTTGATGTTGTTGTTGTTGTTGTTGTTGACGTTGTTGTTTATTTGACGTTGTTGTTGTTGTTTATTTGACTTTTTTGTTGTTGTTGACGTTGTTGTTGTTGTTGTTTATTGGACGTTGTTGTTGTTGTTGTTATTTGACATTGTTGTCCTTGTTGACGGTGTTGTTGTTGTTGTTTATTTGACATTGTTGTTGTTGTTATTTATTTGATGTTGTTGTTGTTGTTGTTTATTTGACGTTGTTGTTGTTGTTGTTTATTTGACGTTGTTTATTTGACGTTGTTGTTGTTGCTTATTTGACGTTGCTGTTGTTATTTGACGTTGTTGTTGTTGTTGTTGTTGTATTTGTTGTTGTTGTTGTTGTTGTTGTTTATTTAACGTTGTTTTTGTTGTTGTTTATTTGACGTTATTGTTGTTGTTATTGTTGTTGTTATTGTTGTTGTTGTTGTTTATTTAACGTTGTTGTTGTTGTTGATGTTGTTGTTGTTGTTGTTTATTTGACGTTGTTGTTGTTGTTGTTGTTTATTTGACGTTGTTAATGTTGTTGACATTGTTGTTGTTGTTTTTGTTGTTTATTTGACGTTGCTGTTGTTGTTGTTATTGTTGGTGTTGTTGTTGTTGTTTATTTGACGTTGTTGTTGTCGTTTATTTGACGTTGTTGTTGTTGTTGTTTATTTGACGTTGTTGTTATTGTTGTTAATTTGACGTTGTTGTTGTTTATTTGACGTTGTTGTTGTCATTTATTTGACGTTGTTGTTGTTGTTTATTTGACATTGTTGTTATTGTTGTTGTTGTTGACGTTGTTGTTGTTGTTTATTTGACGTTGTTGTTGTTGTTGTTTATTTGATGTTGTTTTAGTTGTTGTTGTTTATTTGACGTTGTTTTTGTTGTTGTTGTTGTTTATTTGATGTTGTTGTTGTTTATTTGACGTTGTTATTGTTGTTGTTGTTGTTGTTTATTTGACGTTGTTGTTGTTGTTGACATTGTTGTTGTTGTTGTTTATTTGACATTGTTAATGTTGTTGACATTGTTGTTTTTGTTTTTGTTGTTTATTTGATGTTGTTGTTATTGTTGTTGTTATTGTTGTTTATTTGACGTTGTTATTGTTGTTGACATTGTTGTTGTTGTTGTTGTTTATTTGATGTTGTTGTTGTTGTTGACATTGTTGTTGTTGTTTATTTGACGTTGTTGTTGTTGTTGTTGACGTTGTTGTTTATTTGACGTTATTGTTGTAGTTTATTTGACTTTGTTGTTGTTGTTGACGTTGTTGTTGTTGTTGTTTATTGGACGTTGTTGTTGTTGTTGTTGTTATTTGACATTGTTGTCGTTGTTGACGGTGTTGTTGTTGTTGTTTATTTGACATTGTTGTTGTTGTTATTTATTTGACGTTGTTGTTGTTGTTGTTGTTTATTTGACGTTGTTGTTGTTGTTGTTGTTTATTTGATGTTGTTGTTTATTTGACGTTGTTGTTGTTGTTTATTTGACGTTGTTGTTGTTATTTGACATTGTTGTTGTTGTTGTATTTGTTGTTGTTGTTGTTGTTGTTGTTTATTTAACGTTGTTGTTGTTGTTGTTGTTTATTTGACGTTATTGTTGTTGTTATTGTTGTTGTTGTTGTTTATTTAACGTTGTTGTTGTTGTTGATGTTGTTGTTGTTGTTGTTTATTTGACGTTGTTGTTGTTGTTGTTGTTTATTTGACGTTGTTAATGTTGTTGACATTGTTGTTGTTGTTTTTGTTGTTTATTTGACGTTGCTGTTGTTGTTGTTATTGTTGGTGTTGTTGTTGTTTATTTGACGTTGTTGTTGTTGTTTATTTGACGTTGTTGTTGTTGTTGTTTATTTGACGTTGTTGTTGTTGTTAATTTGACGTTGTTGTTGTTGTTGTTTATTTGACGTTGTTGTTGTTGTTGTTTATTTGACATTGTTGTTGTTGTTGTTGAGGTTGTTGTTGTTGTTTATTTGACGTTGTTGTTGTTGTTGTTGTTTATTTGATGTTGTTTTAGTTGTTGTTGTTTATTTGACGTTGTTGTTGTTGTTTATTTGATGTTGTTTTAGTTTTTGTTGTTTATTTGACGTTTTTGTTGTTTTTTATTTGACGTTGTTGTTATTGACATTGTTGTTGTTGTTGTTGTTTATTTGACGTTGTTGTTGTTGTTTATTTGACGTTGTTGTTGTTGTTTTTGTTTATTTGACGTAGTTGTTGTTATTGACGTTGTTGTTGATGTTTATTTCACGTTTTTGTTGTTGTTGATGTTGTTGTTGTTGTCTTTTATTTGACGTTGAAGTTTTTTATTTGACGTTGTTGTTGTTGTTGTTGTTTATTTGATGTTGTTGTTGTTGACATTGTTGTTGTTGTTGTTTTTTTGACGTTGTTGTTGTTGTTGTTTATTTGATGTTGTTGTTGTTGTTGACATTGTTGTTGTTGTTGTTTATTTGACGTTGTTGTTTATTTGACGTAGTTGTTGTTATTGACGTTGTTGTTGTTGTTGTTGTTGTTTATTTGACGTTTTTGTTGTTGTTGATGTTGTTGTTGTTGTTTTTTATTTGACGTTATTGTTGTTGTTGTTGTTTATTTGACATTGTTGTTGTTGTTTATTTGACGTTGTTGTTGTTGTTGTTGTTGTAATTGTTATTATTGTTATTGTTGTTGCTTATTTGACGTTGTTGTTATTATTGTTGTTTATTTGACCTTGTTGTTGTTGTTATTCATTTGACGTTGTTGTTGTTGTTTATTTGACGTTATTGTTGTTGTTGTTGTTTTTCTTTATTTGACGTTGTTGTTGTCGTTGTTGTTGTTGTTTATTTCACGTTGTTGTTGTTATTTATTTGACGTTGTTGTTGTTGTTGTTTATTTGACATTGTTGTTAACGTTGTTGTTGTTGTTTATTTGACGTTGTTGTTGTTGTTGTTGTTTATTTGACTTTGTTGTTATTGTTGACGTTGTTGTTGTTGTTGTTGTTTATTTGATGTTTTTGTTGTTGTTGATGTTGTTGTTGTTGTTGTTTTTTATTTGACGTTGTTGTTTTTTATTTGACGTTGTTGTTGTTATTGTTGTTGTTTATTTGATGTTGTTTTAGTTGTTGTTGTTTTTTATTTGACGTTGTTGTTATTGACATTGTTGTTGTTGTTGTTGTTTATCTGACGTTGTTGTTGTTGTTGTTGTTGTTTATTTGACGTAGTTGTTGTTATTGACGTTGTTGGTGTTGTTGTTTATTTGACGTTTTTGTTGTTATTGATTTTGTTGTTGTTGTTTTTTATTTGACGTTGTTGTTGTTGTTGTTTATTTGACGTTGTTGTTGTTTTTATTGTTGTTGTTGTTGTTGTTGTTAATTTGACATTGTTGTTGTTGTTTATTTGACGCTGTTGTTGTTGTTGTTTATTTGACGTTGTTGTTGTTGTTTATTTGACGTTGTTGTTGTTGTTATTTATTTGACGTTGTTGTTGTTGTTATTGTTTATTTGACGTTGTTGTTGTTTATTTGACGTTGTTATTGTTGTTTATTTGACGTTGTTTTTGTTATTTGACGTTGTTGTTGTTGTTGTTGTTGTTGTTGTTCTTTTTGCTTATTTGACGTTGTTGTTAGTGTTGCTATTTTTTTGACGTTGTTGTTGTTTATTTGACGTTGTTGTTGTTGTTGTTTATTTGATGTTGTTGTTGTTGTTGTTGTATTTGTTATTGTTGTTATTGTTGTTGCTTATTTGACGTTGTTGTTATTGTTGTTGTTTATTTGACGTTGTTGTTGTTGTTATTCATTTGACGTTGTTGTTATTGTTGTTTATTTGACGTTGTTGTTGTTGTTGTTCTTTATTTGACGTTGTTGTTGTCGTTGTTTTTGTTTATTTGACGTTGTTGTTGTTATTTATTTGACGTTGTTGTTGTTGTTGTTTATTTGACGTTGTTGTTGTTGTTGTTTATTTGACATTGTTGTTGTTGTTGTTTATTTGATGCTGTTTTAGTTGTTGTTGTTTATTTGACGTTGTTGTTGTTTTTTATTTGACGTTGTTGTTATTGACATTGTTGTTGTTGTTGTTTATTGGACGTTGTTGTTGTTGTTGTTTATTTGACGTAGTTGTTGTTATTGATATTGTTGTTGTTGTTGTTGCTTATTTGACGTTTTTGTTGTTGTTGATGTTGTTGTTGTTGTTGTTTTTTATTCGACGTTGTTGTTGTTTATTTGACGTTGTTGTTGATGTTGTTGTTTATTTGATGTTGTTTTAGTTGTTGTTGTTTATTTGACGTTGTTGTTGTTTTTTATTTGACGTTGTTGGTGTTGCTGTTTATTTGACGTTGTTGTTGTTGTTTATTTGACGTTGTTGTTGTTGTTGTTGTAATTGTTATTGTTGTTATTATTGTTGCTTATTTGACGTTGTTGTTATTATTGTTGTTTATTTAACCTTTTTGTTGTTATTATTCATTTGACGTTGTTGTTGTTGTTTATTTGACATTATTGTTGTTGTTGTTGTTGTTCTTTATTTTACGTTGTTGTTGTTTATTTGACATTATTGTTGTAGTCGTTGTTGTTTATTTGACGTTGTTGTTGTTATTTATTTGACGTTGTTGTTGTTGTTGTTTATTTGACATTGTTGTTAACGTTGTTGTTGTTGTTGTTGTTTATTTGACGTTGTTGTTGTTGTTGTTGTTGTTTATTTGACTTTGTTGTTATTGTTGACGTTGTTGTTGTTGTTGTTTATTTGATGTTGTTATTGTTGTTGTTGACATAGTTGTTGTTGTTTATTTGACGTTTTTGTTGTTGTTGATGTTGTTGTTGTTGTTGTTTTTTATTTGACGTTGTTGTTTTTTATTTGACGTTGTTGTTGTTATTGTTGTTGTTTATTTGATGTTGTTTTAGTTGTTGTTGTTTTTTATTTGACGTTGTTGTTGTTGACATTGTTGTTGTTGTTGTTTATTTGACGTTGTTGTTGTTGTTGTTGTTTATTTGACGTAGTTGTGGTTATTGACGTTGTTGTTGTTGTTGTTTATTTGACGTTTTTGTTGTTATTGATGTTGTTGTTGTTGTTTTTTATTTGACGTTGTTGTTGTTGTTGTTTATTTGACGTTGTTGTTGTTGTTATTTATTTGACGTTGTTGTTGTTGTTATTGTTTATTTGATGTTGTTGTTGTTGTTGTTTATTTGACGTTGTTATTGTTGTTTATTTGACGTTGTTTTTGTTATTTGACGTTGTTGTTGTTGTTGTTGTATTTGTTGTTATTGTTGTTGTTGTTTTTGCTTATTTGACGTTGTTGTTATTGTTGCTATTTTTTTGACGTTGTTGTTGTTTATTTGACGTTGTTGTTGTTGTTGTTGTTTATTTGACGTTGTTGTTGTTGTATTTGTTATTGTTGTTATTGTTGTTGCTTATTTGACGTTGTTGTTATTGTTGTTGTTTATTTGACGTTGTTGTTGTTGTTATTCATTTGACGTTGTTGTTATTGTTGTTTATTCGACGTTGTTATTGTTGTTGTTCTTTATTTGACGTTGATGTTGTCGTTGTTTTTGTTTTTTTTTTGACATTGTTGTTGTTATTTATTTGACGTTGTTGTTGTTGTTGTTTATTTGACGTTGTTGTTGTTGTTTATTTGACATTGTTGTTGTTGTTTATTTGATGCTGTTTTAGTTGTTGTTGTTTATTTGACGTTGTTGTTGTTTTTTATTTGACGTTGTTGTTATTGACATTGTTGTCGTTGTTGTTTATTTGACGTTGTTGTTGTTGTTGTTGTTGTTTATTTGACGTAGTTGTTGTTATTGACGTTGTTGTTGTTGTTGTTGTTGCTTATTTGACGTTTTTGTTGTTGTTGATGTTGTTGTTGTTGTTTTTTAGTTGACGTTGTTGTTGTTTATTTGACGTTGTTGTTGTTGTTGTTTATTCGATGTTGTTTTTGTTATTATTGTTTATTTAACGTTGTTGTTGTTTTTTATTTGACGTTGTTGTTGTAGACATTGTTGTTGTTGTTGTTGTTGTTGTTTATTTGACGTTGTTGTTGTTGTTGTTGTTTATTTGACGTAGTTGTTGTTATTGACGTTGTTGTTGTTGTTGTTGTTGTTTATTTGACGTTTTTGTTATTGTTGATGTTGTTGTTGTTGTTTTTTATTTGACGTTTGTGTTGTTGCTGTTTATTTGACGTTGTTGTTGTTGTTTATTTGACGCTGTTGTTATTGTTGTAATTGTTATTGTTATTATTATTGTTGCTTATTTGACGTTGTTGTTATTATTGTTGTTTATTTAACCTTGTTGTTGTTGTTATTCATTTGACGTTGTTGTTGTTGTTGTTTATTTGACGTTATTGTTGTTGTTGTTGTTCTTTATTTTACGTTGTTGTTGTCGTTGTTTTTGTTGTTTATTTGACGTTGTTGTTGTTATTTATTTGACGTTGTTAATGTTGTTGACATTGTTGTTGTTGTTTTTGTTGTTTATTTGACGTTGTTGTTGTTGTTGTTATTGTTGGTGTTGTTATTGTTGGTGTTGTTGTTGTTTATTTGACGTTGTTGTTGTTGTTTATTTGATGTTGTTGTTGTTGTTTATTTGACGTTGTTGTTGTTGTTAATTTGACGTTGTTGTTGTTGTTGTTGTTTATTTGACGTTGTTGTTGTTGTTGTTGTTGTTTATTTGACATTGTTGTTGTTGTTGTTGTTGTTGACGTTGTTGTTGTTGTTTATTTGACGTTGTTGTTGTTGTTGTTGTTGTTTATTTGATGTTGTTTTAGTTGTTGTTGTTTATTTGATGTTTTTGTTGTTTGTTATTTGACGTTGTTGTTATTGACATTGTTGTTGTTGTTGTTTATTTGGCGTTGTTGTTGTTGTTGTTTATTTGACGTTGTTGTTGTTGTTGTTGTTGTTTATTTGACGTAGTTGTTGTTATTGACGTTGTTGTTGATGTTTATTTGACGTTTTTGTTGTTGTTGATGTTGATGTTGTTGTTGTTGTTGTTTTTTATTTGACATTGTTGTTTTTTATTTGACGTTGTTGTTGTTGTTGTTTATTTGATGTTGTTGTTGTTGACATTGTTGTTGTTGTTTATTTGACATTGTTGTTATTGTTGTTGTTTATTTGATGTTGTTGTTGTTAACATTGTTGTTTTTGTTGTTTATTTGACGTTCTTCTTCTTGTTGTTGTTGTTTATTTGACGTAGTTGTTGTTATTGACGTTGTTGTTGTTGTTGTTTATTTGACGTTTTTGTTGTTGTTGATGTTGTTGTTGTTGTTTTTAATTTGACGTTGTTGTTGTTGTTGTTTATTTGACGTTGTTGTTGTTGTTTATTTGACGTTGTTGTTGTTGTTGTGGTTGTTATTGTTGTTATTGTTGTTGCTTATTTGACGTTGCTGTTATTATTGTTTTTTATTTGACCTTGTTGTTGTTGTTATTCATTTGACGTTTTTGTTGTTGTTTATTTGACGTTATTGTTGTTGTTGTTGTTCTTTATTTGACGTTGTTGTTGTCGTTGTTTTTGTTGTTTATTTGACGTTGTTGTTGTTGTTGTTGTTTATTTGACGTAGTTGTTGTTATTGACGTTGTTGTTGTTGTTGTTTATTTGACGTTTTTGTTGTTGTTGATGTTGTTGTTGTTTTTGTTTTTTATTTGACGTTGTTGTTGTTGTTGTTTATTTGACGTTGTTGTTGTTTTTATTGTTGTTGTTGTTGTTGTTGTTGTTAATTTGACATTGTTGTTGTTTATTTGACGTTGTTGTTGTTGTTGTTTATTTGACGTTGTTGTTGTTGTTGTTTATTTGACGTTGTTGTTGTTGTTATTTATTTGACGATGTTGTTGTTGTTATTGTTTATTTGACGTTGTTGTTGTTTATTTGACGTTGTTATTGTTGTTTATTTGACGTTTTTTTTGTTATTTGACGTTGTTGTTGTTGTTGTTGTTGTATTTGTTGTTGTTGTTGTTGTTGTTGTTGTTTTTGCTTATTTGACGTTGTTGTTATTGTTGCTATTTTTTTGACGTTGTTGTTGTTTATTTGACGTTGTTGTTATTGTTGTTTATTTGACGTTGTTGTTGTTGTTGTTGTTGTTGTTGTTGTTGTTGTATTTGTTATTGTTGTTATTGTTGTTGCTTATTTGACGTTGTTGTTATTGTTGTTGTTTATTTGATGTGGTTGTTGTTGTTATTCATTTGACGTTGTTGTTATTTTTGTTTATTTGACGTTGTTGTTGTTGTTGTTCTTTATTTGACGTTGTTGTTGTCGTTGTTTTTGTTGTTTATTTGACGTTGTTGTTGTTATTTATTTGACGTTGTTGTTGTTGTTGTTTATTTGACGTTGTTGTTGACGATGTTGTTGTTGTTTATTTGACATCGTTGTTGTTGTTGTTTATTTGATGCTGTTTTAGTTGTTGTTGTTTATTTGACGTTGTTGTTGTTTTTTATTTGACGTTGTTGTTATTGACATTGTTGTTGTTGTTCTTGACATTGTTGTTGTTGTTTTTGTTATTTATTTGACGTTGTTGTTGTTGTTATTGTTTTGTTGTTGTTGTTGTTGTTTATTTGACGTTGTTGTGGTTGTTGTTTATTTGACGTTGTTGTGGTTGTTGTTTAGTTGACGTTGTTGTTGTTGTTGTTTATTTGACGTTGTTGTTGTCGTTGTTTTTGTTGTTTATTTGACGTTGTTGTTGTTGACATTGTTGTTGTTGTTGTTGTTGTTTATTTGACGTTGTTGTTGTCGTTGTTTTTGTTGTTTATTTGACGTTGTTGTTGTTGACGTTGTTGTTGTTGTTGTTGTTTATTTGACGTTGTTGTTGTTGTTTATTTGACGTTGTTGTTGTTGTTTATTTAACGGTGTTGTTGTTGTTGTTGACGGTGTTGTTGTTGTTGTTGTTTATTTGCCATTGTTGTTGTTGTTGACGTTGTTGTTTATTTCACGTTGTTGTTGTTGTCGTTTATTTGACGTTGTTGTTGTTGTTTATTTGACGTTGTTGTTGTTTTCGTTGTTGTTGTTGTTGTTATTGATTATTTGACGTTGTTGTTGTTTATTTGACTTAGTTGTTGTTGTTGACGTTGTTGTTGTTGTTGTTATTTATTTGACGTTTTTATTGTTGTTGATGTTGTTGCTGTTTTTGTTGTTGTTTATTTGACGTTGTTGTTGTTGTTTATTTGACGTTGTTGTTGTTTATTTGACGTTGTTGTTGTTATTGTTGTTGTTGTTGATTTAACGTTGTTGTTTATTTGACGTTGTTGTTGTTGTTTATTTGACGTTGTTGTTGTTATTTGAGGTTTTGTTGTTGTTGTATTTGCTGTTGTTGTTGTTGTTGTTGTTTATTTGACATTGTTGTTGTTATTTGACGTTGTTGTTATTGTTGTTGTTGTATTTGTTGTTGTTATTGTTTATTTGACGTTATTGTTGTTGTTTATTTGACGTTGTTATTGTTGTTGTTGTTGTTTATTTGACGTTGTTGTTGTTGACGTTGTTGTTGTTGTAGTTTATTTGACGTTGTTGTTGTTTATTTGACGTTATTAATGTTATTGACATTGTTGTTGTTGTTGTTGTTTATTTGACCTTGTTGTTGTTGTTATTCATTTGACGTTGTTGTTGTTGTTTATTTGACGTTATTGTTGTTGTTGTTGTTCTTTATTTGATGTTGTTGTTGTCGTTGTTTTTGTTGTTTATTTCACGTTGTTGTTGTTATTTACTTGACGTTGTTATTGTTGTTGTTGTTGTTTATTTGACGTTGTTGTTAACGTTGTTGTTGTTGTTGTTTATTTGACGTTGTTGTTGTTGTTGTTTATTTGACTTTGATGTTGTTGTTGACATTGTTGTTGTTGTTGTTTATTTGATGTTGTTATTGTTGTTGTTGACATAGTTGTTGTTATTTATTTGACGTTGTTGTTGTTGTTTCTGTTGTTGTTTATTTGACGTTGTTGTTGTTGTTGTTGACGGTATTATTGTTGTTGTTTATTGGACGTTGTTGTTGTTGTTTATTTGACATTGTTGTTGTTGTTGACGGTATTGTTGTTGTTGTTGTTTATTTGACATTGTTGTTGTTGTTGTTGTTATTTATTTGACGTTGTTGTTGTTGTTGTTCATTTGACGTTGTTGTTGTTGTTATTTATTTGACGTAGTTGTTGTTATTGACGTTGTTGTTGATGTTTATTTGACGTTTTTGTTGTTGTTGATGTTGTTGTTGTTTTGTATTTAACGTTGTTGTTTTTTATTTGACGTTGTTGTTGTTGTTGTTGTTTATTTGATGTTGTTGTTGTTGATGTTGTTGTTGTTTTGTATTTAACGTTGTTGTTTTTTATTTGACGTTGTTGTTGTTGTTGTTGTTTATTTGATGTTGTTGTTGTTGACATTGTTGTTGTTGTTGTTTATTTGACGGTTGTTGTTGTTGTTGTTTATTTGACGTAGTTGTTGTTATTGACGTTGTTGTTGTTGTTGTTTATTTGACGCTTTTTTTGTTGTTGATGTTGTTGTTGTTGTTTTTAATTTGACGTTGTTGTTATTGTTGTTTATTTGACGTTGTTGTTGTTGTTTATTTGACGTTGCTGTTGTTGTTGTAATTGTTATTGTTGTTATTGTTGTTGCTTATTTGACGTTGTTGTTATTATTGTTTTTATTTGACCTTGTTGTTGTTGTTATTCATTTGACGTTTTTGTTGTTGTTTATTTGACGTTATTGTTGTTGTTGTTGTTCTTTATTTGACGTTGTTGTTGTCGTTGTTTTTGGTGTTTATTTGACGTTGTTGTTGTTGTTGTTGTTTATTTGACGTAGTTGTTGTTATTGATGTTGTTGTTGTTGTTGTTTATTTGACGTTTTTGTTGTTGTTGATGTTGTTGTTGTTTTTGTTTTTTATTTGACGTTGTTGTTGTTGTTGTTTATTTGACGTTGTTGTTGTTTTTATTGTTGTTGTTGTTGTTGTTGTTGTTGTTAATTTGACATTGTTGTTGTTTATTTGACGCTGTTGTTGTTGTTGTTTATTTGACGTTGTTGTTGTTGTTGTTTATTTGACGTTGTTGTTGTTGTTATTTATTTGACGTTGTTGTTGTTGTTATTGTTTATTTGACGTTGTTGTTGTTTATTTGACGTTGTTATTGT
>OX451735.1:1400717038-1400719538 GCA_948472305.1 Vicia faba
GTTGTTGTTGTTGTTGTTGTTTTTGCTTATTTGACGTTGTTGTTATTGTTGCTATTTTTTTGACGTTGTTGTTGTTTATTTGACGTTGTTGTTATTGTTGTTTATTTGACGTTGTTGTTGTTGTTGTTGTTGTTGTATTTGTTATTGTTGTTATTGTTGTTGCTTATTTGACGTTGTTGTTATTGTTGTTGTTTATTTGACGTGGTTGTTGTTGTTATTCATTTGACGTTGTTGTTATTGTTGTTTATTTGACGTTGTTGTTGTTGTTGTTCTTTATTTGACGTTGTTGTTGTCGTTGTTTTTGTTGTTTATTTGACGTTGTTGTTGTTATTTATTTGACGTTGTTGTTGTTGTTGTTTATTTGACGTTGTTGTTGACGTTGTTGTTGTTGTTTATTTGACATCGTTGTTGTTGTTGTTTATTTGATGCTGTTTTAGTTGTTGTTGTTTATTTGACGTTGTTGTTGTTTTTTATTTGACGTTGTTGTTATTGACATTGTTGTTGTTGTTCTTGAAATTGTTGTTGTTGTTTTTGTTATTTATTTGACGTTGTTGTTGTTGTTATTGTTGTTGTTGTTGTTGTTGTTTATTTGACGTTGTTGTGGTTGTTGTTTATTTGACGTTGTTGTGGTTGTTGTTTAGTTGACGTTGTTGTTGTTGTTGTTTATTTGACGTTGTTGTTGTCATTGTTTTTTTTGTTTATTTGACGTTGTTGTTGTTGTTGTTGTTTATTTGACGTTGTTGTTGTCGTTGTTTTTGTTGTTTATTTGACGTTGTTGTTGTTGACGTTGTTGTTGTTGTTGTTGTTTATTTGACGTTGTTGTTGTTGTTTATTTGACGTTGTTGTTGTTGTTTATTTAACGGTGTTGTTGTTGTTGTTGACGGTGTTGTTGTTGTTGTTTATTTGCCATTGTTGTTGTTGTTGACGTTGTTGTTTATTTCACGTTGTTGTTGTTGTCGTTTATTTGACGTTGTTGTTGTTGTTTATTTGACGTTGTTGTTGTTGACGTTGTTGTTGTTGTTGTTATTGATTATTTGACGTTGTTGTTGTTTATTTGACGTAGTTGTTGTTGTTGACGTTGTTGTTGTTGTTGTTATTTATTTGACGTTTTTATTGTTGTTGATGTTGTTGCTGTTTTTGTTGTTGTTTATTTGACGTTGTTGTTGTTGTTTATTTGACGTTGTTGTTGTTTATTTGACGTTGTTGTTGTTATTGTTGTTGTTGTTGATTTAACGTTGTTGTTTATTTGACGTTGTTGTTGTTGTTTATTTGACGTTGTTGTTGTTATTTGAGGTTTTGTTGTTGTTGTATTTGCTGTTGTTGTTGTTGTTTTTGTTTATTTGACGTTGTTGTTGTTATTTGACGTTGTTGTTATTGTTGTTGTTGTATTTGTTGTTGTTATTGTTTATTTGACGTTATTGTTGTTGTTTATTTGACGTTGTTATTGTTGTTGTTGTTGTTTATTTGACGTTGTTGTTGTTGACGTTGTTGTTGTTGTAGTTTATTTGACGTTGTTGTTGTTGTTGTTGTTGTTGTTTATTTGACGTTATTAATGTTATTGACATTGTTGTTGTTGTTGTTGTTTATTTGACCTTGTTGTTGTTGTTATTCATTTGACGTTGTTGTTGTTGTTTATTTGACGTTATTGTTGTTGTTGTTGTTCTTTATTTGATGTTGTTGTTGTCGTTGTTTTTGTTGTTTATTTCACGTTGTTGTTGTTATTTACTTGACGTTGTTATTGTTGTTGTTGTTGTTTATTTGACGTTGTTGTTAACGTTGTTGTTGTTGTTGTTGTTTATTTGACGTTGTTGTTGTTGTTGTTTATTTGACTTTGATGTTGTTGTTGACATTGTTGTTGTTGTTGTTTATTTGATGTTGTTATTGTTGTTGTTGACATAGTTGTTGTTATTTATTTGACGTTGTTGTTGTTGTTTCTGTTGTTGTTTATTTGACGTTGTTGTTGTTGTTGTTGACGTTGTTGTTGTTGTTGTTTATTGGACGTTGTTGTTGTTGTTTATTTGACATTGTTGTTGTTGTTGACGGTATTGTTGTTGTTGTTGTTTATTTGACATTGTTGTTGTTGTTGTTGTTATTTATTTGACGTTGTTGTTGTTGTTGTTTATTTGACGTTGTTGTTGTTGTTATTTATTTGACGTAGTTGTTGTTATTGACGTTGTTGTTGATGTTTATTTGACGTTTTTGTTGTTGTTGATGTTGTTGTTGTTTTGTATTTAACGTTGTTGTTTTTTATTTGACGTTGTTGTTGTTGTTGTTGTTTATTTGATGTTGTTGTTGTTGATGTTGTTGTTGTTTTGTATTTAACGTTGTTGTTTTTTATTTGACGTTGTTGTTGTTGTTGTTGTTTATTTGATGTTGTTGTTGTTGACATTGTTGTTGTTGTTGTTTATTTGACGGTTGTTGTTGTTGTTGTTTATTTGACGTAGTTGTTGTTATTGACGTTGTTGTTGTTGTTGTTGTTTATTTGACGCTTTTGTTGTTG
>OX451735.1:1400749538-1400752038 GCA_948472305.1 Vicia faba
GTTTTAATTGTTGTTATTGTTGTTGTTGTTTATTTGACGTTGTTGTTGTTGTTGTTTATTTGACGTAGTTGTTGTTATTGACGTTGTTGTTGTTATTGACGTTGTTGTTGTTATTGACGTAGTTGTTGTTTATTTGACGTAGTTGTTGTTATTGACGTTGTTGTTGTTGTTTATTTGACGTTATTGTTGTTGTTGTTGTTTATTTCACGTTGTTGTTGTTATTTATTTGACGTTGTTGTTGTTGTTGTTTATTTGACGTTGTTGTTAACGTTGTTGTTGTTGTTGTTTATTTGACGTTGTTGTTGTTGTTGTTTATTTGACTTTGTTGTTATTGTTGACGTTGTTGTTGTTGTTTATTTGATGTTTTTGTTGTTGTTGATGTTGTTGTTGTTGTTGTTTTTTATTTGACGTTGTTGTTGTTATTGTTGTTGTTTATTTGATGTTGTTTTAGTTGTTGTTGTTTTTTATTTGACGTTGTTGTTATTGACATTGTTGTTGTTGTTGTTGTTTATCTGACGTTGTTGTTGTTGTTGTTGTTTATTTGACGTAGTTGTTGTTATTGACGTTGTTGGTGTTGTTGTTTATTTGACGTTTTTGTTGTTATTGATTTTGTTGTTGTTGTTTTTTATTTGACGTTGTTGTTGTTGTTGTTTATTTGACGTTGTTGTTGTTTTTATTGTTGTTGTTGTTGCTGTTGTTAATTTGACATTGTTGTTGTTGTTTATTTGACGCTGTTGTTGTTGTTGTTTATTTGACGTTGTTGTTGTTGTTGTTTATTTGACGTTGTTGTTGTTGTTATTTATTTGACGTTGTTGTTGTTGTTATTGTTTATTTGACGTTGTTGTTGTTTATTTGACGTTGTTATTGTTGTTTATTTGACGTTGTTTTTGTTATTTGACGTTGTTGTTGTTGTTGTTGTATTTGTTGTTGTTGTTGTTGTTGTTGTTTTTGCTTATTTGACGTTGTTGTTAGTGTTGCTATTTTTTTGACGTTGTTGTTGTTTATTTGACGTTGTTGTTGTTGTTGTTTATTTGATGTTGTTGTTGTTGTTGTTGTATTTGTTATTGTTGTTATTGTTGTTGCTTATTTGACGTTGTTGTTATTGTTGTTGTTTATTTGACGTTGTTGTTGTTGTTATTCATTTGACGTTGTTGTTATTGTTGTTTATTTGACGTTGTTGTTGTTGTTGTTCTTTATTTGACGTTGTTGTTGTCGTTGTCTTTGTTGTTTATTTGACGTTGTTGTTGTTATTTATTTGACGTTGTTGTTGTTGTTGTTTATTTGACGTTGTTGTTGTTGTTTATTTGTCATTGTTGTTGTTGTTGTTTATTTGATGCTGTTTTAGTTGTTGTTGTTTATTTGACGTTGTTGTTGTTGTTTATTTGATGCTGTTTTAGTTGTTGTTGTTTATTTGACGTTGTTGTTGTTTTTTATTTGACGTTGTTGTTATTGACATTGTTGTTGTTGTTGTTTATTGGACGTTGTTGTTGTTGTTGTTTATTTGACGTAGTTGTTGTTATTGACATTGTTGTTGTTGTTGTTGCTTATTTCACATTTTTGTTGTTGTTGATGTTGTTGTTGTTGTTGTTTTTTATTCGACGTTGTTGTTGTTTATTTGACGTTGTTGTTGATGTTGTTTTTTATTTGATGTTGTTTTAGTTGTTGTTGTTTATTTGACGTTGTTGTTGTTTTTTATTTGACGTTGTTGGTGTTGCTGTTTATTTGACGTTGTTGTTGTTGTTTATTTGACGTTGTTGTTGTTGTTGTAATTGTTATTGTTGTTATTATTGTTGCTTATTTGACGTTGTTGTTATTATTGTTGTTTATTTAACCTTGTTGTTGTTGTTATTCATTTGACGTTGTTGTTGTTGTTTATTTGACGTTATTGTTGTTGTTGTTGTTGTTCTTTATTTTACGTTGTTGTTGTTTATTTGACATTTTTGTTGTTGTCGTTGTTGTTTATTTGACGTTGTTGTTGTTATTTATTTGACGTTGTTGTTGTTGTTTATTTGACGTTGTTGTTAACGTTGTTGTTGTTGTTGTTGTTGTTTATTTGACGTTGTTGTTGTTGTTGTTGTTTATTTGACTTTGTTGTTATTGTTGACGTTGTTGTTGTTGTTTATTTGATGTTGTTATTGTTGTTGTTGACATAGTTGTTGTTGTTTATTTGACGTTTTTGTTGTTGTTGATGTTGTTGTTGTTGTTGTTTTTTATTTGACGTTGTTGTTTTTTATTTGACGTTGTTGTTGTTATTGTTGTTGTTTATTTGATGTTGTTTTAGTTGTTGTTGTTTTTTATTTGACGTTGTTGTTGTTGACATTGTTGTTGTTGTTGTTTATTTGACGTTGTTGTCGTTGTTGTTTATTTGACGTAGTTGTGGTTATTGACGTTGTTGTTGTTGTTGTTTATTTGACGTTTTTGTTGTTATTGATGTTGTTGTTGTTGTTTTTTATTTGACGTTGTTGTTGTTGTTGTTTATTTGACGTTGTTGTTGTTGTTA
>OX451735.1:1400759538-1400762038 GCA_948472305.1 Vicia faba
TTGTTGTTGTTTATTTGACGTTGTTGTTGTTGACGTTGTTGTTGTTGTAGTTTATTTGACGTTGTTGTTGTTGTTGTTTATTTGACGTTATTAATGTTATTGACATTGTTGTTGTTGTTGTTTATTTGACGTTGTTCTTGTTGACGTTGTTCTTGTTGTTATTGTTTATTTGACGTTGTTGTTGTTGTTGTTTATTTGATGTTGTTGTTGTTGTTGTTTATTTGACGTTTTTGTTGTTGTTGATGTTGTTATTGTTTTTGTTGTTGTTTATTTGACGTTGTTGTTGTTGTTTATTTGACGTTGTTGTTGTTGTTTATTTGACATTGTTGTTGTTGTTGTTGTTATTGTTGTTGTTGTTGTTGTTGTTTATTTGACGTTGTTGTTGTTGTTATTGTTTATTTGACGTTATTGTTGTTGTTTATTTGACATTGTTATTGTTGTTGTTGTTGTTGTTGTTGTTTATTTGACGTTGTTGTTGTGGTTGTTGTTTATTTGACGTTGTTGTTGTTGTTGTTTATTTGACGTTGTTGTTGTTGTTGTTTATTTGACGTTGTTGTTGTTGTTGTTGTATTTGTTATTGTTGTTATTGTTGTTGCTTATTTGACGTTGTTGTTATTGTTGTTGTTTATTTGACGTGGTTGTTGTTGTTATTCATTTGACGTTGTTGTTATTGTTGTTTATTTGACGTTGTTGTTGTTGTTGTTCTTTATTTGACGTTGTTGTTGTCGTTGTTTTTGTTGTTTATTTGACGTTGTTGTTGTTATTTATTTGAAGTTGTTGTTGTTGTTGTTTATTTGACGTTGTTGTTGACGTTGTTGTTGTTGTTTATTTGACATTGTTGTTGTTGTTGTTTATTTGATGCTGTTTTAGTTGTTGTTGTTTATTTGACGTTGTTGTTGTTTTTTATTTGACGTTGTTGTTATTGACATTGTTGTTGTTGTTCTTGACATTGTTGTTGTTGTTTTTGTTATTTATTTGACGTTGTTGTTGTTGTTGTTGTTATTGTTGTTGTTGTTGTTGTTTATTGGACGTTGTTGTGGTTGTTGTTTATTTGACGTTGTTGTGGTTGTTGTTTAGTTGACGTTGTTGTTGTTGTTGTTTATTTGACGTTGTTGTTGTCGTTGTTTTTGTTGTTTATTTGACGTTGTTGTTGTTGACGTTGTTGTTGTTGTTGTTGTTTATTTGACGTTGTTGTTGTCGTTGTTTTCGTTGTTTATTTGACGTTGTTGTTGTTATTTATTTGAAGTTGTTGTTGTTGTTGTTTATTTGACGTTGTTGTTGACGTTGTTGTTGTTGTTTATTTGACATTGTTGTTGTTGTTGTTTATTTGATGCTGTTTTAGTTGTTGTTGTTTATTTGACATTGTTGTTGTTTTTTATTTGACGTTGTTGTTGTGGTTTTTGTTATTTATTTGACGTTGTTGTTGTTGTTGTTATTGTTGTTGTTGTTGTTGTTGTTTATTTGACGTTGTTGTTGTTGTTGTTGTTGTTGTATTTGTTATTGTTGTTATTGTTGTTGCTTATTTGACGTTGTTGTTATTGTTTTTGTTTATTTGACGTGGTTGTTGTTGTTATTCATTTGACGTTGTTGTTATTGTTGTTTATTTGACGTTGTTGTTGTTGTTGTTCTTTATTTGACGTTGTTGTTGTCGTTGTTTTCGTTGTTTATTTGACGTTGTTGTTGTTATTTATTTGACGTTGTTGTTGTTGTTGTTTATTTGACGTTGTTGTTGACGTTGTTGTTGTTGTTTATTTGACATTGTTGTTGTTGTTGTTTATTTGATGCTGTTTTAGTTGTTGTTGTTTATTTGACATTGTTGTTGGTTTTTATCTTGACATTGTTGTTGTTGTTTTTGTTATTTATTTGACGTTGTTGTTGTTGTTGTTATTGTTGTTGTTGTTGTTGTTTATTTGACGTTGTTGTGGTTGTTGTTTATTTGACGTTGTTGTGGTTGTTGTTTAGTTGACGTTGTTGTTGTTGTTGTTTATTTGACGTTGTTGTTGTCGTTGTTTTTGTTGTTTATTTGACGTTGTTGTTGTTGACGTTGTTGTTGTTGTTGTTGTTGTTTATTTGATGTTGTTGTTGTCGTTGTTTTTGTTGTTTATTTGATGTTGTTGTTGTTGACGTTGTTGTTGTTGTTGTTGTTTATTTGACGTTGTTGTTGTTGTTTATTTGACGTTGTTGTTGTTGTTTATTTAACGGTGTTGTTGTTGTTGACGGTGTTGTTGTTGTTGTAAACGGTGTTGTTGTTGTTGTTTATTTGCCATTGTTGTTGTTGTTGACGTTGTTGTTTATTTCACGTTGTTGTTGTTGTCGTTTATTTGACGTTGTTGTTGTTGTTTATTTGACGTTGTTGTTGTTGACGTTGTTGTTGTTGTTGTTATTGATTATTTGACGTTGTTGTTGTTTATTTGACGTAGTTGTTGTTGTTGACGTTGTTGTTGTTGTTGTTATTTATTTGACGTTTTTATTGTTGTTGATGTTGTTGCTGTTTTTGTTG
>OX451735.1:1400767038-1400769538 GCA_948472305.1 Vicia faba
CGTTGTTGTTGTTGTTTATTTGACGTTGTTGTTGTTGTTTATTTGACATTGTTGTTGTTGTTGTTGTTATTGTTGTTGTTGTTGTTGTTGTTTATTTGACGTTGTTGTTGTTGTTATTGTTTATTTGACGTTATTGTTGTTGTTTATTTGACATTGTTATTGTTGTTGTTGTTGTTGTTGTTGTTTATTTGACGTTGTTGTTGTGGTTGTTGTTTATTTGACGTTGTTGTTGTTGTTGTTTATTTGACGTTGTTGTTGTTGTTGTTGTATTTGTTATTGTTGTTATTGTTGTTGCTTATTTGATGTTGTTGTTATTGTTGTTGTTTATTTGACGTGGTTGTTGTTGTTATTCATTTGATGTTGTTGTTATTGTTGTTTATTTGACGTTGTTGTTGTTGTTGTTCTTTATTTGACGTTGTTGTTGTCGTTGTTTTTGTTGTTTATTTGACGTTGTTGTTGTTATTTATTTGAAGTTGTTGTTGTTGTTGTTTATTTGACGTTGTTGTTGACGTTGTTGTTGTTTATTTGACATTGTTGTTGTTGTTGTTTATTTGATGCTGTTTTAGTTGTTGTTGTTTTTTTGACGTTGTTGTTGTTTTTTATTTGACGTTGTTGTTATTGACATTGTTGTTGTTGTTCTTGACATTGTTGTTGTTGTTTTTGTTATTTATTTGACGTTGTTGTTGTTGTTGTTGTTATTGTTGTTGTTGTTGTTGTTGTTTATTGGACGTTGTTGTGGTTGTTGTTTATTTGACGTTGTTGTGGTTTTTGTTTAGTTGACGTTGTTGTTGTTGTTGTTTATTTGACGTTGTTGTTGTCGTTGTTTTTGTTGTTTATTTGACGTTGTTGTTGTTGACGTTGTTGTTGTTGTTGTTTATTTGACGTTGTTGTTGTCGTTGTTTTTGTTGTTTATTTGACGTTGTTGTTGTTGACATTGTTGTTGTTGTTGTTGTTTATTTGACGTTGTTGTTGTTGTTTATTTGACGTTGTTGTTGTTTATTTAACGGTGTTGTTGTTGTTGTTGACAATGTTGTTGTTGTTGTTGACGGTGTTGTTGTTGTTGTTTATTTGCCATTGTTGTTAGTGTTGACGTTGTTGTTTATTTCACGTTGTTGTTGTTGTCGTTTATTTGACGTTGTTGTTGTTGTTTATTTGACGTTGTTGTTGTTGACGTTGTTGTTGTTGTTGTTATTGATTATTTGACGTTGTTGTTGTTTATTTGACGTAGTTGTTGACGTTGTTGTTGTTGTTGTTATTTATTTGACGTTTTTATTGTTGTTGATGTTGTTGCTATTTTTGTTGTTGTTTATTTGACGTTGTTGTTGTTTATTTGACGTTGTTGTTGTTGTTATTATTGTTGTTGTTGATTTAACGTTGTTGTTTATTTGACGTTGTTGTTGTTGTTTATTTGACGTTGTTGTTGTTATTTGAGGTTTTGTTGTTGTTGTATTTGCTGTTGTTGTTGTTGTTGTTTATTTGACGTTGTTGTTGTTATTTGACGTTGTTGTTATTGTTGTTGTTGTATTTGTTGTTGTTATTGTTTATTTGACGTTATTGTTGTTGTTTATTTGACGTTGTTATTGTTGTTGTTGTTGTTTATTTGACGTTGTTGTTGTTGACGTTGTTGTTGTTGTAGTTTATTTGACGTTGTTGTTGTTGTTGTTTATTTGACGTTATTAATGTTATTGACATTGTTGTTGTTGTTGTTGTTTATTTGACGTTGTTCTTGTTGACGTTGTTGTTGTTGTTATTGTTTATTTGACGTTGTTGTTGTTGTTGTTTATTTGATGTTGTTGTTGTTGTTGTTGTTTATTTGACGTTTTTGTTGTTGTTGATGTTGTTATTGTTTTTGTTGTTGTTTATTTGACGTTGTTGTTGTTGTTTATTTGACGTTGTTGTTGTTGTTTATTTGACATTGTTGTTGTTGTTGTTGTTATTGTTGTTGTTGTTGTTGTTGTTGTTTATTTGACGTTGTTGTTGTTATTGTTTATTTGACGTTATTGTTGTTGTTTATTTGACATTGTTATTGTTTTTGTTGTTGTTGTTGTTGTTTATTTGACGTTGTTGTTGTGGTTGTTGTTTATTTGACGTTGTTGTTGTTGTTTAGTTGACGTTGTTGTTGTTGTTGTTTATTTGACGTTGTTGTTGTCGTTGTTTTTGTTGTTTATTTGACGTTGTTGTTGTTGACGTTGTTGTTGTTGTTGTTGTTGTTTATTTGACATTGTTGTTTATTTGACGTTGTTGTTGTTGTTTATTTAACGGTGTTGTTGTTGTTGTTGACGGTGTTGTTGTTGTTGTTGACGGTGTTGTTGTTGTTGTTTATTTGCCATTGTTGTTGTTGTTGTTGACGTTGTTGTTTATTTCATGTTGTTGTTGTTGTCGTTTATTTGACGTTGTTGTTGTTGTTTATTTGACGTTGTTGTTGTTGACGTTGTTGTTGTTGTTATTGATTATTTGACGTTGTTGTTGTTTATTTGACGTAGTTGTTGTTGTTGACGTT
>OX451735.1:1400772038-1400774538 GCA_948472305.1 Vicia faba
TGTTGTTGTCGTTGTTTTTGTTGTTTATTTGACGTTGTTGTTGTTGTTGTTGTTGTTTATTTGACGTTGTTGTTGTTGTTGTTTATTTGACGTTGTTGTTGTTGTTTATTTGACGTTGTTGTTGTTGTTTATTTGACGGTATTGTTGTTGTTGTTTATTTGACGTTGTTGTTGTTGTTGTTTATTTGACGTTGTTGTTGTTGTTGTCGTTTATTTGACGTTGTTGTTGTTGTTTATTTGACGTTGTTGTTGTTGACGTTGTTGTTGTTGTTATTGATTATTTGATGTTGTTGTTGTTTATTTGACGTAGTTGTTGTTGTTGACGTTGTTGTTGTTGTTGTTATTTATTTGACGTTTTTATTGTTGTTGATGTTGTTGCTGTTTTTGTTGTTGTTTATTTGACGTTGTTGTTGTTGTTTATTTGACGTTGTTGTTGTTTATTTGTCGTTGTTGTTGTTGTTATTGTTGTTGTTGTTGATTTAACGTTGTTGTTTATTTGACGTTGTTGTTGTTGTTTATTTGACGTTGTTGTTGTTATTTGAGGTTTTGTTGTTGTTGTATTTGTTGTTATTGTTTATTTGATGTTGTTGTTGTTATTTGACGTTGTTGTTATTCTTGTTGTTGTATTTGTTGTTGTTATTGTTTATTTGACGTTATTGTTGTTGTTTATTTGACGTTGTTATTGTTGTTGTTGTTGTTTATTTGACGTTGTTGTTGTTGACGTTGTTGTTGTTGTTGTTGTTGTTTATTTGACGTTGTTGTTGTTGTTGTTGTTGTTTATTTGACGTTATTAATGTTATTGACATTGTTATTGTTGTTGTTGTTGTTTATTTGACGTTGTTCTTGTTGACGTTGTTGTTGTTGTTATTGTTTATTTGACGTTGTTGTTGTTGTTGTTTATTTGACGTTGTTGTTGTTGTTGTTTATTTGACGTTTTTGTTGTTGTTGATGTTGTTATTGTTTTTGTTGTTGTTTATTTGACGTTGTTGTTGTTGTTTATTTGACGTTGTTGTTGTTGTTTATTTGACATTGTTGTTGTTGTTGTTATTGTTGTTGTTGTTGTTGTTGTTGTTGTTTGTTTGACGTTGTTGTTGTTATTGTTTATTTGACGTTATTGTTGTTGTTTATTTGACGTTGTTATTGTTGTTGTTGTTGTTGTTGTTGTTTATTTGACGTTGTTGTTGTTGTTGTTTATTTGACGTTGTTGTTGTTGTTATTGTTGTTGTTGTTGTTGACTTAACGTTGTTGTTTATTTAACGTTGTTGTTGTTGTTTATTTGACGTTGTTGTTGTTATTTGAGGTTTTGTTGTTGTTGTATTTGCTGTTGTTGTTGTTGTTGTTTATTTGACGTTGTTGTTGTTATTTGACGTTGTTGTTATTGTTGTTGTTGTATTTATTGTTGTTATTGTTTATTTGACGTTATTGTTGTTGTTTATTTGACGTTGTTATTGTTGTTGTTGTTGTTTATTTGACGTTGTTGTTGTTGACGTTGTTGTTGTTGTTGTTTATTTGACGTTGTTGTTGTTGTTGTTGTTTATTTGACATTATTGTTGTTGTTGTTTATTTGACGTTATTAATGTTCTTGACATTGTTGTTGTTGTTTTTGTTATTTATTTGACGTTGTTGTTGTTGTTGTTATTGTTGGTGTTGTTGTTGTTGTTTATTTGACGTTGTTGTTGTGGTTGTTGTTTATTTGACGTTGTTGTTGTTGTTGTTGTTGTTTAGTTGACGTTGTTGTTGTTGTTGTTTATTTGACGTTGTTGTTGTCGTTGTTTTTGTTGTTTATTTGACGTTGTTGTTGTTGTTGTTGTTTATTTGACGTTGTTGTTGTTGTTGTTGTTTATTTGACGTTGTTGTTGTTGTTGTTTATTTGACGTTGTTGTTGTTGTTGTTTATTTGACGTTGTTGTTGTTGTTTATTTGACGGTATTGTTGTTGTTGTTTATTTGACGTTGTTGTTGTTGTTGTTGTTGTTTATTTGACATTGTTGTTGTTGTTATTATTATTGTTGTTGTTGATTTGACGTTGTTTTTTATATGACGTTGTTGTTGTTGTTTATTTGGCGTTGTTGTTATTTGACGTTGTTGTTGTTGTTGTATTTGTTGTTGTTGTTGTTGTTGTTGTTTATTTGACGTTGTTGTTGCTATTTGACGTTGTTGTTGTTGTTGTTGTTGTTGTATTTGTTGTTGTTGTTGTTGTTGTTTATTTGACGTTGTTGTTATTGTTTATTTGACGTTATTGTTGTTGTTTATTTGACGTTGTTATTGTTGTTGTTGTTGTTGTTGTTTATTTGACGTTGTTGTTGTTGTTTATTTGACATTGTTGTTGTTGTTGTTGTTTATTTGACGTTATTAATGATCTTGACATTGTTGTTGTTGTTTTTGTTATTTATTTGACGTTGTTGTTGTTGTTGTTATTGTTGTTGTTGTTGTTGTTGTTTATTTGACATTGTTGTGGTTGTTGTTTATTTGACGTTGTTGTTGTTGTTGTTGTTGTTTAGTT
>OX451735.1:1400847038-1400867038 GCA_948472305.1 Vicia faba
GTTGTTGTTGTTATATTTGTTATTGTTGTTATTGTTGTTGCTTATTTGACGTTGTTGTTATTGTTGTTGTTTATTTGACGTTGTTGTTATTCATTTGACGTTGTTGTTGTTGTTGTTTATTTGACGTTATTGTTGTTGTTGTTGTTGTTCTTTATTTGACGTTGTTGTTGTTGTTATTTTTGTTGTTTATTTGACGTTGTTGTTGTTGTTGTTGTTTATTTGACGTTGTTGTTAACGTTGTTGTTGTTGGTGTTTATTTGACGTTGTTGTTGTTGTTGTTGTTTATTTGACGTTGTTGTTATTGACGTTGTTATTGTTGTTGTTTATTTGATGTTGTTATTGTTGTTGTTGACATAGTTGTTGTTGTTTATTTGACGTTGTTGTTGTTGTTGCCGTTGTTGTTTATTTGACGTTGTTGTTGTTGTTTATTTGACGTTGTTGTTGTTGTTGACGTTGTTGTTGTTGTTGTTTATTGGACGTTGTTGTTGTTGTTTATTTGACATTGTTATTGTTGTTGACGGTGTTGTTGTTGTTGTTTATTTGACATTGTTGTTGTTCTTATTTATTTGACGTTGTTGTTGTTGCTAATTTTATTTGACGTTGTTGTTGTTGTTGTTAATTTGACGTTGTTGTTGTTGTTGTTTATTTGACGTTGTTGTTGTTGTTTATTTGACGTTGTATTTGTTGTTGTTTATTTGACGTTGTTGTTGTTGTTATTTATTTGACGTTGTTGTTGTTGTTATTGTTTATTTGACGTTGTTGTTGTTGTTGTTGTTGTTTATTTGACGTTGTTATTGTTGTTTATTTGACGTTGTTTTTGTTATTTGACGTTGTTTTTGTTATTTGACGTTGTTTTTGTTATTTGACGTTGTTGTTGTTGTTGTTGTTGTATTTGTTGTTGTTGTTGTTGTTGTTGCTTATTTGATGTTGTTGTTATTGTTGCTATTTATTTGACGTTGTTGTTGTTGTTGTTGTTTATTTGGCGGTTTTGTTGTTGTTGTTTATTTGACCTTGTTGTTGTTGTTGTTGTTGTATTTGTTATTGTTGTTATTGTTGTTGCTTATTTGACGTTGTTGTTATTGTTGTTGTTTATTTGACGTTGTTGTTGTTGTTATTCATTTGACGTTGTTGTTGTTGTTGTTTATTTGACGTTGTTGTTGTTGTTCTTCATTTGACGTTGTTGTTGTCGTTGTTTTTGTTGTTTATTTGACGTTGTTGTTATTTATTTGACGTTGTTGTTGTTGTTTATTTGACGTTGTTGTTGTTGTTGTTTATTTGACGTTGTCGTTGTTGTTGTTGTTGTTTATTTGACGTTGTTGTTGTTGACGTTGTTGTTGTTATTGTTTATTTGATGTTGTTGTTGTTGTTGTTGACATAGTTGTTGTTATTTATTTGACGTTGTTGTTGTTGTTGTTGTTGTTGACGTTGTTGTTTATTTGACGTTGTTGTTGTTGTTTATTTGACGTTGTTGTTGTTGTTGTTGACGTTGTTGTTGTTGTTGTTTATTGGACGTTGTTGTTGTTGTTGTTTATTTGACATTGTTGTTGTTGTTGACGGTGTTGTTATTGTTGTTGTTTATTTGACATTGTTGTTATTGTTGTTATTTATTTGACGTTGTTGTTGTTGTTGTTTATTTGACGTTGTTGTTGTTGTTTATTTGACGTTGATGTTGTTGTTTATTTGACGTTGTTGTTGTTATTTGAAGTTGTTGTTGTTGTATTTGTTGTTGTTGTTGTTGTTGTTGTTTATTTGACGTTGTTGTTGTTGTTTATTTGACGTTATTGTTGTTGTTTATTTGACATTGTTATTGTTGTTGTTGTTTATTTGACGTTGTTGTTGACGTTGTTGTTGTTGTTGTTTATTTGACGTTGTTAGTGTTGTTGTTGTTGTTCATTTGACGTTGTTAATGCTGTTGACATAGTTGTTGTTGTTTTTGTTGTTTATTTGACGTTGTTATTGTTGTTGTTGTTTTTGTTGTTGTTATTGTTGGTGTTGTTGTTGTTTATTTGACGTTGTTGTTGTTGTTTATTTGACGTTGTTGTTGTTGTTAATTATTTGATGTTGTTGTTGTTATTTATTTGACGTTGTTGTTGTTGTTATTGTTTATTTGACGTTGTTATTGTTGTTGTTGTATTACGTTGTTGTTGTTGTTGTATTTGTTGTTGTTGTTGTTGTTGCTTATTTGACGTTGTTGTTATTGTTGCTATTTATTTGACGTTGTTATTGTTGTTGTTTATTTGACGTTGTTGTTGTTTTTATTTATTTGATGTTATTGTTGTTGTCATTTATTTGACGTTGTTGTTGTTGTTGTTATATTTGTTATTGTTGTTATTGTTGTTGCTTATTTGACGTTGTTGTTATTGTTGTTGTTTATTTGACGTTGTTGTTGTTGTTATTCATTTGACGTTGTTGTTGTTGTTGTTTATTTGACGTTGTTGTTGTTGTTGTTGTTTATTTGACGTTGTTGTTTTTGTTGTTTATTTGACGTTGTTGTTGTTATTTATTTGACGTTGTTGTTGTTGTTTATTTGACGTTGTTGTTAACGTTGTTGTTGTTGGTGTTTATTCGACGTTGTTGTTGTTGTTGTTGTTTATTTCATGTTGTTGTTGTTGACGTTGTTATTGTTGACCTTGTTATTGTTGTTGTTTATTTGATGTTGTTATTGTTGTTGTTGACATAGTTGTTGTTGTTTAGTTGACGTTGTTGTTGTTGTTGCCGTTGTTGTTTATTTGACGTTGTTGTTGTTGTTTATTTGACGTTGTTGTTGTTGTTGTTGACGTTGTTGTTGTTGTTGTTTATTGGACGTTGTTGTTGTTGTTTATTTGACATTGTTATTGTTGTTGACGGTGTTGTTGTTGTTGTTGTTTATTTGACATTGTTGTTGTTGTTTTTTATTTGTCGTTGTTGTTGTTGCTAATTTTATTTGACGTTGTTGTTGTTATTGTTAATTTGACGTTGTTGTTGTTGTTGTTTATTTGACGTTGTTGTTGTTGTTTATTTGACGTTGTTGTTGTTGTTGTTTATTTGACGTTGTTGTTGTGGTTATTTATTTGACGTTGTTGTTGTTGTTATTGTTTATTTGACGTTGTTTTTGTTATTTGACGTTGTTTTTGTTATTTGACGTTGTTTTTGTTATTTGACGTTGTTGTTGTTGTTGTTGTTGTATTTGTTGTTGTTGTTGTTGTTGTTGTTGCTTATTTGATGTTGTTGTTATTGTTGCTATTTATTTGACGTTGTTGTTGTTGTTGTTTATTTGACGTTGTTGTTGTTGTTGTTTATTTGACCTTGTTGTTGTTGTTGTATTTGTTATTGTTGTTATTGTTGTTGCTTATTTGACGTTGTTGTTATTGTTGTTGTTTATTTGACGTTGTTGTTGTTGTTATTCATTTGACGTTGTTGTTGTTGTTATTGTTTATTTGACATTGTTGTTGTTGTTCTTCATTTGACGTTGTTGTTGTCGTTGTTTTTGTTGTTTATTTGACGTTGTTGTTATTTATTTGACGTTGTTGTTGTTGTTTATTTGACGTTGTTGTTGACGTTGTTGTTGTTGTTGTTTATTTGACATTGTCGTTGTTGTTGTTGTTGTTGTTTATTTGATGTTGTTGTTGGTCTTGTTGACATAGTTGTTGATATTTATTTGACGTTGTTGTTGTTGTTGTTGTTTATTTGACGTTGTTGTTGTTGTTGTTGACGTTGTTGTTGTTGTTGTTGTTTATTGGACGTTGTTGTTGTTGTTGTTTATTTGACATTGTTGTTGTTGTTGACGGTGTTGTTATTGTTGTTGTTTATTTGACATTGTTATTGTTGTTGTTATTTATTTGACGTTGTTGTTGTTGTTTATTTGACGTTGTTGTTGTTGTTTATTTGACGTTGTTGTTTATTTGACGTTGTTGTTGTTGTTTATTTGACGTTGTTGTTGTTATTTGAAGTTGTTGTTGTTGTATTTGTTGTTGTTGTTGTTGTTTATTTGACGTTGTTGTTGTTGTTTATTTGACGTTATTGTTGTTGTTTATTTGACATTGTTATTGTTGTTGTTGTTGTTTATTTGACGTTGTTGTTGACGTTGTTGTTGTTGTTATTTATTTGACGTTGTTAGTGGCGTTGTTGTTGTTCATTTGACGTTGTTAATGCTGTTGACATAGTTGTTATTGTTTTTGTTGTTTATTTGACGTTGTTATTGTTATTGTTGTTTTTGTTGTTGTTATTGTTGGTGTTGTTGTTGTTTATTTGACGTTGTTGTTGTTGTTTATTTGACGTTGTTGTTGTTGTTGTTTATTTGATGTTGTTGTTGTTGTTATTTATTTGACGTTGTTGTTGTTGTTATTGTTTATTTGACGTTGTTATTGTTGTTGTTGTATTACATTGTTGTTGTTGTTGTATTTGTTGTTATTGTTGTTGTTGCTTATTTGACGTTGTTGTTATTGTTGCTATTTATTTGACGTTGTTATTGTTGTTGTTTATTTGACGTTGTTGTTGTTGTTATTTATTTGATGTTATTGTCGTTGTCGTTTATTTGACGTTGTTGTTGTTGTTGTTGTTATATTTGTTATTGTTGTTATTGTTGTTGCTTATTTGACGTTGTTGTTATTGTTGTTGTTTATTTGACGTTGTTGTTGTTGTTATTCATTTGACGTTGTTGTTGTTGTTGTTTATTTGACGTTGTTGTTGTGGTTGTTGTTGTTCTTTATTTGACGTTGTTGTTGTTGTTGTTTTTGTTGTTTTTGTTGTTTATTTGACGTTGTTGTTGTTATTTATTTGACGTTGTTGTTGTTGTTTATTTGACGTTGTTGTTAACGTTGTTGTTGTTGGTGTTTATTTGACGTTGTTGTTGTTGTTGTTGTTTATTTCACGTTGTTGTTGTCGACGTTGTTATTGTTGACATTGTTATTGTTGTTGTTTATTTGATGTTGTTATTGTTGTTGTTGACATAGTTGTTGTTGTTTATTTGACGTTGTTGTTGTTGTTGCCGTTGTTGTTTATTTGACGTTGTTGTTGTTGTTGTTTATTTGACGTTGTTGTTGTTGTTGACGTTGTTGTTGTTGTTGTTGTTGTTTATTGGACGATGTTGTTGTTGTTTATTTGACATTGTTATTGTTGTTGACGGTGTTGTTGTTGTTGTTGTTGTTTATTTGACATTGTTGTTATTGTTATTTATTTGACGTTGTTGTTGTTGCTAATTTTATTTGACGTTGTTATTGTTGTTGTTAATTTGACGTTGTTGTTGTTGTTGTTGTTGTTGTTTATTTGACGTTGTTGTTGTTATTTATTTGACGTTGTTGTTGTTGTTTATTTGACGTTGTTGTTGTTGTTATTTATTTGACGTTGTTGTTGTTGTTATTGTTTATTTGACGTTGTTGTTGTTGTTGTTTATTTGACGTTGTTATTGTTTATTTATTTGACGTTGTTTTTGTTATTTGACGTTGTTGTTGTTGTTGTATTTGTTGTTGTTGTTGTTGTTGTTGCTTATTTGATGTTGTTGTTATTGTTGCTATTTATTTGACGTTGTTGTTGTTGTTTATTTGACGTTGTTGTTGTTGTTGTTTATTTGACGTTGTTGTTGTTGTTGTTGTATTTGTTATTGTTGTTATTGTTGTTATTGTTGTTGCTTATTTGACGTTGTTGTTATTGTTGTTGTTTATTTGACGTTGTTGTTGTTGTTATTCATTTGACGTTGTTGTTGTTGTTGTTTATTTAACGTTGTTGTTGTTTTTCTTCATTTGACGTTGTTATTGTCGTTGTTTTTGTTGTTTATTTGACGTTGTTGTTATTTATTTGACGTTGATGTTGTTGTTTATTTGACGTTGTTATTGACGTTGTTGTTGTTGTTGTTTATTTGACGTTGTCGTTGTTGTTGTTGTTGTTGTTTATTTGACGTTGTTGTTGTTGACGTTGTTGTTGTTATTGTTTATTTGATGTTGTTGTTGTTGTTGTTGTTGACATAGTTGTTGTTATTTATTTGACGTTGTTGTTGTTGTTGTTGACGTTGTTGTTTATTTGACGTTGTTGTTGTTGTTTATTTGACGTTGTTGTTGTTGTTGTTGTTGACGTTGTTGTTGTTGTTGTTTATTGGACGTTGTTGTTGTTGTTTATTTGACATTGTTGTTGTTGTTGACGGTGTTGTTATTGTTGTTGTTTATTTGACATTGTTGTTGTTGTTGTTGTTATTTATTTGACGTTGTTGTTGTTGTTGTTTATTTGACGTTGTTGTTGTTGTTTATTTGACGTTGTTGTTTATTTGACGTTGTTATTGTTGTTTATTTGACGTTGTTGTTGTTATTTGAAGTTGTTGTTGTTGTATTTGTTGTTGTTGTTGTTGTTTATTTGACGTTGTTGTTGTTGTTTATTTGACGTTATTGTTGTTGTTTATTTGACATTGTAATAGTTGTTGTTGTTTATTTGACGTTGTTGTTGACGTTGTTGTTGTTGTTGTTGTTTATTTGACATTGTTAGTGTTGTTGTTGTTGTTTATTTGACGTTGTTAATGCTGTTGACATAGTTGTTGTTGTTTTTGTTGTTTATTTGACGTTGTTATTGTTGTTGTTGTTTTTGTTGTTGTTATTGTTGGTGTTGTTGTTGTTTATTTGACGTTGTTGTTGTTGTTGTTGTTTATTTGACGTTGTTGTTGTTGTTGTTTATTTGACGTTGTTGTTGTTGTTATTCATTTGATGTTGTTGTTGTTGTTGTTTATTTGACATTGTTGTTGTTGTTGTTGTTATTGTAGTTGTTTGTTTGACGTTGTTGTTGTTGTTGTTTATTTGACGTTGTTGTTGTTTTTTATTTGACGTTGTTGTTGTTGACATTGTTGTTGTTGTTGTTTATTTGACGTTCTTGTTGTTGTTTTTTATTTGACATTGTTGTTGTTGACATTGTTGTTGTTGTTGTTGTTTATTTGACGTAGTTGTTGTTATTGACGTTGTTTTTATTGTTGTTGTTGTTTATTTGACGTTTTTGTTGTTGTTGATGTTGTTGTTGTTGTTGTTGTTTTTTATTTGACGTTGTTGTTGTTGTTGTTGTTGCTTATTTGACGTTGTTGTTATTGTTTCTATTTATTTGACGTTGTTATTGTTGTTGTTTATTTGACGTTGTTGTTGTTGTTATTTATTTGACGTTATTGTTGTTGTTTATTTGACGTTGTTGTTGTTGTTGTTGTTATATTTGTTATTGTTGTTATTGTTGTTGCTTATTTGACGTTATTGTTATTGTTGTTGTTTATTTGACGTTGTTGTTGTTGTTATTCATTTGACATTGTTGTTGTTGTTGTTTATTTGACGTTGTTGTTGTTGTTATTGTTCTTTATTTGACGTTGTTGTTGTTGTGGTTGTTGTTTTTGTTGTTTATTTGACGTTGTTGTTGTTATTAATTTGACGTTGTTGTTGTGGTTGTTGTTTATTTGACGTTGTTGTTAACGTGGTTGTTGTTGGTGTTTATTTGACGTTGTTGTTGTTGTTGTTGTTGTTTATTTGACGTTGTTATTGTTGTTGACGTTGTTATTGTTGTTGTTTATTTGATGTTGTTATTGTTGTTGTTGACATAGTTGTTGTTGTTTATTTGACGTTGTTGTTGTTGCCGTTGTTGTTTATTTGACGTTGTTGTTGTTGTTTATTTGACGTTGTTGTTGTTGTTGTTGACGTTGTTGTTGTTGTTGTTTATTGGACGTTGTTGTTGTTGTTTATTTGACATTGTTATTGTTGTTGACGGTGTTGTTGTTGTTGTTGTTGTTTATTTGACATTGTTGTTGTTGTTATTTATTTGACGTTGTTGTTGTTGCTAATTTTATTTGACGTTGTTGTTGTTGTTAATTTGACGTTGTTGTTGTTGTTTATTTGACATTGTTGTTGTTGTTTATTTGACGTTGTTGTTGTTGTTGTTGTTGTTGTTGTTGTTGTTTATTTGACGTTGTTGTTGTTGTTATTTATTTGACGTTGTTGTTGTTGTTATTGTTTATTTGACGTTGTTGTTGTTGTTGTTGTTGTTGTTTATTGGACGTTGTTATTGTTGTTTATTTGACGTTGTTTTTGTTATTTTACGTTGTTGTTGTTGTTGTATTTGTTGTTGTTGTTGTTGTTGCTTATTTGACGTTGTTGTTATTGTTGCTATTTATTTGACGTTGTTATTGTTGTTATTTATTTGACGTTGTTGTTGTTATTTATTTGACGTTATTATTGTTAATGTTTATTTGACGTTGTTGTTGTTGTTGTTGTTATATTTGTTATTGTTGTTATTGTTGTTGCTTATTTGACGTTGTTGTTATTGTTGTTGTTTATTTGACGTTGTCGTTGTTGTTATTCATTTGACGTTGTTGTTGTTGTTGTTGTTTATTTGACGTTGTTGTTCTTGTTGTTGTTCTTTATTTGACGTTGTTGTTGTTGTTGTTTTTGTTGTTTATTTGACGTTGTTGTTGTTATTTATTTGACGTTGTTGTTGTTGTTGTTGTTTATTTGACGTTGTTATTAACATTGTTTTTGGTGGTGTTTATTTGACGTTGTTGTTGTTGTTGTTTATTTGACGTTATTGTTGTTGACGTTGTTATTGTTGTTGTTTATATGATGTTGTTATTGTTGTTGTTGACAGAGTTGTTGTTGTTTATTTGACGTTGTTGTTGTTGTTGCCGTTGTTGTTTATTTGACGTTGTTGTTGTTGTTTATTTGACGTTGTTGTTGTTGTTGACGTTGTTGTTGTTGTTGTTTATTGGACGTTGTTGTTGTTGTTTATTTGACATTGTTATTGTTGTTGACGGTGTTGTTGTTGTTGTTGTTTATTTGACATTGTTGTTGTTGTTATTTATTTGATGTTGTTGTTGTTGCTAATTTTATTTGACGTTGTTGTTGTTGTTGTTAATTTGACGTTGTTGTTGTTGTTGTTTATTTGACGTTGTTGTTGTTGTTGTTTATTTGACGTTGTTGTTGTTATTTATTTGACGTTGTTGTTTTTGTTATTGTTTATTTGACGTTGTTCTTGTTGTTGTTGTTTATTTGACGTTGTTATTGTTGTTTATTTGACGTTGTTTTTGTTATTTGACGTTGTTTTTGTTATTTGACGTTGTTTTTGTTATTTGACGTTGTTTTTGTTATTTGACGTTGTTGTTGTTGTTGTTGTTGTATTTGTTGTTGTTGTTGTTGTTGTTGTTGCTTATTTGACGTTGTTGTTATTGTTGCTATTTATTTGACGTTGTTGTTGTTGTTGTTTATTTGACGTTGTTGTTGTTGTTGTTGTTTATTTGACGTTGTTGTTGTTGTATTTGTTATTGTTGTTATTGTTGTTGCTTATCAGACGTTGTTGTTATTGTTGTTGTTTATTTGACATTGTTGTTGTTGTTATTCATTTGACGTTGTTGTTGTTGTTGTTGTTGTTGTTTATTTGACGTTGTTGTTGTTGTTCTTCATTTGACGTTGTTGTTGTCGTTGTTTTTGTTGTTTATTTGACGTTGTTGTTGTTATTTATTTGACGTTGTTGTTGTTGTTGTTTATTTGACGTTGTTGTTGACGTTGTTGTTAATGTTGTTTATTTGATGTTGTCGTTGTTGTTGTTGTTGTTTATTTGACGTTGTTGTTGTTGACGTTGTTGTTGTTATTGTTTATTTGATGTTGTTGTTGTTGTTGTTGACATAGTTGTTGTTATTTATTTGACGTTGTTGTTGTTGTTGTTGACGTTGTTGTTTATTTGACGTTGTTGTTGTTTATTTGACGTTCTTGTTGTTATTGTTGACGTTCTTGTTGTTGTTGTTTATTGGACGTTGTTGTTGTTGTTGTTTATTTGACATTGTTGTTGTTGTTGACGGTGTTGTTATTGTTGTTGTTTATTTGACATTGTTGTTGTTGTTGTTATTTATTTGACGTTGTTGTTGTTGTTGTTGTTTATTTGACGTTGTTGTTAATTTGACATTGTTGTTGTTGTTGTTATTTATTTGACGTTGTTGTTGTTGTTTTTTATTTGACATTATTGTTGTTGTTGTTGTTGTTGTTTATTTGACGTTGTTGTTGTTTATTTGACGTAGTTATTGTTATTGACGTTGTTATTGTTGTTGTTGTTGTTGTTTATTTGACGTTTTTGTTGTTGTTGATGTTGTTGTTGTTGTTGTTTTTTATTTGACGTTGTTGTTGTTGTTGTTTATTTGACAATGTTGTTGTTGTTATTGTTGTTGTTGTTGTTAATTTGACGTTGTTGTTGTTGTTTATTTGACATTGTTGTTGTTGTTGTTTATTGGACGTTATTGTTGTTGTTATTTATTTGACGTTGTTGTTGTTGTTGTTTATTTGACGTTGTTGTTTATTTGACATTGTTGTTTATTTGACGTTGTTGTTGTTGTTGTTTATTTGACGTTGTTGTTGTTATTTGAAGTTGTTGTTGTTGTTGTATTTGTTGTTGTTGTTGTTTATTTGACGTTGTTGTTGTTGTTTATTTGACGTTATTGTTTTTGTTTATTTGACGTTGTTATTGTTGTTGTTGTTGTTGTTTATTTGACGTTGTTGTTGACATTGTTGTTGTTGTTGTTTATTTGACGTTGTTGTTGTTGTTGTTTATTAGAGGTTGTTAATGTTGTTGACATTGTTGTTATTGTTTTTGTTGTTTATTTGACGTTGTTGTTGTTGTTGTTGTTTTTGTTGTTGTCATTGTTGTTGTTGTAGTTGTTTATTTGACGTTGTTATTGTTGTTGTTGTTTATTTGATGTTGTTTTAGTTGTTGTTGTTTATTTGACGTTGTTGTTGTTTTTTATTTGACGTTGTTGTTGTTGACATTGTTGTTGTTGTTGTTTATTTGATGTTGTTGTTGTTGTTTTTTATTTGACATTGTTGTTGTTGACATTGTTGTTGTTGTTGTTTATTTGACGTTGTTGTTGTTGTTGTTTATTTGACGTAGTTGTTGTTATTGACGTTGTTGTTGTTGTTGTTGTTGTTGTTTATTTGACGTTTTTGTTGTTGTTGATGTTGTTGTTGTTGTTTTTTATTTGACTTGTTGTTGTTGTTGTTAATTTGACGTTGTTGTTGTTGTTGTTTATTTGACGTTGTTGTTGTTGTTCTTCATTTGACGTTGTTGTTGTTGTTGTCGTTGTTTTTGTTGTTTATTTGACGTTGTCGTTGTTATTTATTTGACGTTGTTGTTGTTGTTGTTGTTTATTTGACGTTGTTGTTGACGTTGTTGTTATTGTTGTTTATTTGATGTTGTCGTTGTTGTTGTTGTTGTTTATTTGACGTTGTTGTTGTTGACGTTGTTGTTGTTATTGTTTATTGTTGACGTTCTTGTTGTTGTTGTTTATTGGACGTTGTTGTTGTTGTTGTTTATTTGACATTGTTGTTGTTGTTGACGGTGTTGTTATTGTTGTTGTTTATTTGACATTGTTGTTGTTGTTGTTATTTATTTGACGTTGTTGTTGTTGTTTATTTGACGTTGTTGTTTATTTGACGTTGTTGTTAATTTGACATTGTTGTTGTTGTTGTTATTTATTTGACGTTGTTGTTGTTGTTTTTTATTTGACATTATTGTTGTTGTTGTTGTTGTTGTTTATTTGACGTTGTTGTTGTTTATTTGACGTAGTTATTGTTATTGACGTTGTTATTGTTGTTGTTGTTGTTGTTTATTTGACGTTTTTGTTGTTGTTGATGTTGTTGTTGTTGTTGTTTTTTATTTGACGTTGTTGTTGTTGTTGTTTATTTGACGTTGTTGTTGTTGTTATTGTTGTTGTTGTTGTTAATTTGACGTTGTTGTTGTTGTTTATTTGACATTGTTGTTGTTGTTGTTTATTGGACGTTGTTGTTGTTGTTATTTATTTGACGTTGTTGTTGTTGTTGTTTATTTGACGTTGTTGTTTATTTGACATTGTTGTTTATTTGACGTTGTTGTTGTTGTTTATTTGACGTTGTTGTTGTTATTTGAAGTTGTTGTTGTTGTTGTATTTGTTGTTGTTGTTGTTGTTTATTTGACGTTGTTGTTGTTGTTTATTTGACGTTATTGTTTTTGTTTATTTGACGTTGTTATTGTTGTTGTTGTTGTTGTTTATTTGACGTTGTTGTTGACATTGTTGTTGTTGTTGTTTATTTGACGTTGTTGTTGTTGTTTATTAGACGTTGTTAATGTTGTTGACATTGTTGTTATTGTTTTTGTTGTTTATTTGACGTTGTTGTTGTTGTTGTTGTTGTTTTTGTTGTTGTCATTGTTGTTGTTGTAGTTGTTTATTTGACGTTGTTATTGTTGTTGTTGTTTATTTGATGTTGTTTTAGTTGTCGTTGTTTATTTGACGTTGTTGTTGTTTTTTATTTGACGTTGTTGTTGTTGACATTGTTGTTGTTGTTGTTTATTTGATGTTGTTGTTGTTGTTTTTTATTTGACATTGTTGTTGTTGACATTGTTGTTGTTGTTGTTGTTTATTTGACGTTGTTGTTGTTGTTTATTTGACGTAGTTGTTGTTATTGACGTTGTTGTTGTTGTTGTTGTTATTGTTGTTTATTTGACGTTTTTGTTGTTGTTGATGTTGTTGTTGTTGTTTTTTATTTGACTTGTTGTTGTTGTTGTTAATTTGACGTTGTTGTTGTTGTTGTTTATTTGACGTTGTTGTTGTTGTTCTTCATTTGACGTTGTTGTTGTTGTTGTCGTTGTTTTTGTTGTTTATTTGACGTTGTTGTTGTTATTTATTTGACGTTGTTGTTGTTGTTGTTTATTTGACGTTGTTGTTGACGTTGTTGTTATTGTTGTTTATTTGATGTTGTCGTTGTTGTTGTTGTTGTTTATTTGACGTTGTTGTTGTTGACGTTGTTGTTGTTATTGTTTATTTGATGTTGTTGTTGTTGTTGACATAGTTGTTGTTATTTATTTGACGTTGTTGTTGTTGTTGTTGACGTTGTTGTTTATTTGACGTTGTTGTTGTTGTTTATTTGACGTTCTTGTTGTTGTTGTTGACGTTCTTGTTGTTGTTGTTTATTGGACGTTGTTGTTGTTGTTGTTTATTTGACATTGTTATTGTTGTTGACGGTGTTGTTATTGTTGTTGTTTATTTGACATTGTTGTTGTTGTTGTTATTTATTTGACGTTGTTGTTGTTGTTGTTGTTTATTTGACGTTGTTGTTGTTGTTTATTTGACGTTGTTGTTAATTTGACATTGTTGTTGTTGTTGTTATTTATTTGACGTTGTTGTTGTTGTTTTTTATTTGACATTATTGTTTTTGTTGTTGTTGTTGTTTATTTGACGTTGTTGTTGTTGTTTATTTGACGTAGTTGTTGTTATTGACGTTGTTATTGTTGTTGTTGTTGTTGTTTATTTGACGTTTTTGTTGTTGTTGATGTTGTTGTTGTTGTTGTTTTTTATTTGACGTTGTTGTTGTTGTTGTTGTTTATTTGACGTTGTTGTTGTTGTTATTGTTGTGGTTGTTGTTAATTTGACGTTGTTGTTGTTGTTTATTTGACATTGTTGTTGTTGTTGTTTATTGGACGTTGTTGTTGTTATTTATTTGACGTTGTTGTTGTTGTTGTTTATTTGACGTTGTTGTTTATTTGACATTGTTGTTTATTTGACGTTGTTGTTGTTGTTTATTTGACGTTGTTGTTGTTATTTGAAGTTGTTGTTGTTGTATTTGTTGTTGTTGTTGTTTATTTGACGTTGTTGTTGTTGTTTATTTGACGTTATTGTTTTTGTCTATTTGACGTTGTTGTTATTGTTGTTGTTTAATTGACGTTGTTGTTGTTGTTATTCATTTGACATTGTTGTTGTTATTGTTGTTGTTTATTTGACGTTGTTTTTGTTGTTGTTCTTTATTTGACGTTGTTGTTGTCGTTGTTTTTGTTATTTATTTGACGTTGTTGTTGTTGTTGTTTATTTGACGTTGTTGTTAACATTGTTGTTGTTGTTGTTTATTTGACGTTGTTGTTGTTGTTGTTGTTTATTTGACGTTGGTATTGTTGTTGTTTATTTGATGTTGTTGTTAACGTTGTTGTTGTTGTTGTTGTTTATTTGACGTTGGTATTGTTGTTGTTTATTTGACGTTTTTGTTAACGTTGTTGTTGTTGTTGTTTATTTGACGTTGTTGTTGTTGTTGTTTATTTGACGTTATTGTTGTTCTTGACGTTGTTATTGTTGTTTATTTGATGTTGTTATTGTTGTTTATTTGACGTTGTTGTTGTCGTTTATTTGATGTTGTTATTGTTGTTGTTCACATAGTTGTTGTTGTTTATTTGACGTTGTTGTTGTTGTTGCCGTTGTTGTTTATTTTACCTTGTTATTGTTGTTGTTTATTTGACGTTGTTGTTGTTGTTGTTGACGTTGTTGTTGTTGTTGTTTATTCGACGTTGTTGTTGTTGTTTATTTGACATTGTTGTTGTTGTTGACGGTGTTGTTGTTGTTGTTTATTTGACGTTGTTGTTGTTGTTGTTATTTATTTGACGTTGTTGTTGTTGTTTTTTATTTGACATTATTGTTGTTGTTGTTGTTGTTTATTTGACGTTGTTGTTTATTTGACGTTGTTGTTGTTGTTTATTTGACGTTGTTGTTGTCATTTGAAGTTGTTGTTGTTGTATTTGTTGTTGTTGTTGTTGTTCTTGTTTATTTGACGTTGTTGTTGTTGTTGTTGTTTATTTGACGTTGTTGTTATTGTTGTTTATTTGACGTTGTTATTGTTGTTGTTGTTATTGTTTATTTGACGTTGTTGTTGTTGTTGACGTTGTTGTTGTTGTTTATTTGACGTTGTTAATGTTGTTGAAATTGTTGTTGTTGTTTTTGTTGTTTATTTGATGTTGTTGTTGTTGTTATTATTGTTGGTGTTGTTGTTGTTTATTTGACGTTGTTATTGACGTTGTTTTTGTTGTTATTTATTGGACGTTGTTGTTGTTGTTATTGTTGTTTATTTGACGTTGTTGTTGTTGTTGTTTATTTGATGTTGTTGTTGACATAGTTGTTGTTGTTTATTTGACGTTGTTGTTGTTGTTGACGTTGTTGTTTATTTGACGTTGTTGTTGTTGTTTATTTGACTTTGTTGTTGTTGTTGTTGACGTTGTTGTTGTTGTTGTTTATTGGACGTTGTTGTTGTTGTTGTTATTTGACATTGTTGTTGTTGTTGACGGTGTTGTTGTTGTTGTTTATTTGATATTGTTGTTGTTGTTGTTATTTATTTGACATTGTTGTTGTTGTTTATTTGACGTTGTTGTTAACATTATTGGTGTTGGTGTTTATTTGATGTTATTGTTGTTGTTGTTGTTTATTTGACGTTGTTAATGTTGTTGACATAGTTGTTGTTGTTTTTGTTGTTTATTTGACGTTGTTATTGCTGTTGTTGTTTTTGTTGTTGTTATTGTTGGTGTTTGTGTTGTTTATTTGACGTTGTTGTTGTTGATGTTGTTGTTTATTTGACGTTGTTGTTGTTGTTATTTATTTGACGTTGTTGTTGCTGTTGTTGTTTATTTGACGTTATTGTTGTTGTTTATTTCACGTTGTTGTTGTTGATGTTGTTTATTTGACATTGTTGTTGTTGTTGTTGACGTTGTTGTTGTAGTTGTTTATTTGATGTTGTTGTTGTTGTTGTTTATTTGATGTTGTTTTAGTTGTTGTTGTTTATTTGACGTTGTTGTTGTTTTTTATTTGACATTGTTGTTGTTGACATTGTTGTTGTTGTTGTTTATTTGACGTTGTTGTTGTTGTTTTTTATTTGACGTTGTTGTTGTTAACAATTTTGTTGTTGTTGATGTTTATTTGACGTAGTTGTGGTTATTGATGTTGTTGTTGTTGTTGTTGTTGTTTATTTGACGTTTTTGTTGTTGTTGATGTTGTTGTTGTTGTTGTTGTTTTTTATTTGACGTTGTTGTTGTTGTTGTTTATTTGATGTTGTTGTTGTTGTTATTGTTGTTGTTGTTGTTGTTAATTTGACGTTGTTAATGTTGTTGTTGTTTATTTGACGTTTGTGTTGTTATTTATTTGACGTTGTTGTTGTTGTTATTTATTTGACGTTGTTGTTGTTGTTTATTTGACGTTGTTGTTTATTTGACATTGTTGTTTATTTGACGTTGTTGTTGTTGTTTATTTGACGTTGTTGTTGTTATTTGAAATTATTGTTGTTGTTGTATTTGTTGTTGTTGTTGTTTATTTGACGTTGTTGTTTATTTGACGTTATTGTTGTTGTTTATTTGACGTTGTTATTGTTGTTGTTGTTGTTTATTTGACGTTGTTGTTGTTGTTGTTGTTGTTTATTTGACGTTGTTGTTGTTATTTATTAGACGTTGTTAATGTTGTTGACATTGTTGTTGTTGTTTTTGTTGTTTATTTGACGTTGTTGTTGTTGTTGTTATTTTTGTTGTTGTTATTGTTGGTGTTGTTGTTGTTTATTTGACGTTGTTGTTGTTGTTGTTTATTTGACGTTGTTGTTGTTGTTTATTTGACGTTGTTGTTGTTGTTGTTTATTTGACGTTGTTGTTGTTGTTTATTTGACATTGCTGTTGTTGTTGTTGTTGACGTTGTTGTTGTAGTTGTTTATTTGACGTTGTTGTTGTTGTTGTTGTTTATTTGATGTTGTTTTAGTTGTTGTTGTTTATTTGACGATGTTGTTGTTTTTTATTTGACGTTGTTGTTGTTGACATTGTTGTTGTTATTGTTTATTTGACGTTGTTGTTGTTGTTTTGTATTTGACGTTGTTGTTGTTGACATTGTTGTTGTTGTTTATTTGACGTTGTTGTTGACATTGTTGTTGTTGTTGCTTATTTGACGTTGTTGTTGTTGTTGTTTATTAGACGTTGTTAATGTTGTTGACATTGTTGTTGTTGTTTTTGTTGTTTATTTGACGTTGTTGTTGTTGTTGTTGTTGTTGTTGTTTTTGTTGTTGTCATTGTTGTTGTTGTAGTTGTTTATTTGACGTTGTTATTGTTGTTGTTGTTTATTTGATGTTGTTTTAGTTGTTGTTGTTTATTTGACGTTGTTGTTGTTTTTTATTTGACGTTGTTGTTGTTGACATTGTTGTTGTTGTTTATTTGATGTTGTTGTTGTTGTTTTTTATTTGACATTGTTGTTGTTGACATTGTTGTTGTTGTTGTTTATTTGACGTTGTTGTTGTTGTTGTTTATTTGACGTAGTTGTTGTTATTGACGTTGTTGTTGTTGTTGTTGTTGTTGTTGTTGTTTATTTGACGTTTTTGTTGTTTTTGATGTTGTTGTTGTTGTTTTTTATTTGACTTGTTGTTGTTGTTGTTAATTTGACGTTGTTGTTGTTGTTGTTTATTTGACGTTGTTGTTGTTGTTCTTCATTTGACGTTGTTGTTGTCGTTGTTTTTGTTGTTTATTTGACGTTGTTGTTGTTATTTATTTGACGTTGTTGTTGTTGTTGTTTATTTGACGTTGTTGTTGACGTTGTTGTTATTGTTGTTTATTTGATGTTGTCGTTGTTGTTGTTGTTGTTTATTTGACGTTGTTGTTGTTGACGTTGTTGTTGTTGACGTTGTTATTGTTATTGTTTATTTGATGTTGTTGTTGTTGTTGTTGACATAGTTGTTGTTATTTATTTGACGTTGTTGTTGTTGTTGTTGACGTTGTTGTTTATTTGACGTTGTTGTTGTTGTTTATTTGACGTTCTTTTTGTTGTTGTTGACGTTCTTGTTGTTGTTGTTTATTGGACGTTGTTGTTGTTGTTGTTTATTTGACATTGTTGTTGTTGTTGACGGTGTTGTTATTGTTGTTGTTTATTTGACATTGTTGTTGTTGTTGTTATTTATTTGACGTTATTGTTGTTGTTGTTTATTTGACGTTGTTGTTGTTGTTTATTTGACGTTGTTGTTTATTTGACGTTGTTGTTAATTTGACATTGTTGTTGTTGTTGTTATTTATTCGACGTTGTTGTTGTTGTTTTTTATTTGACATTATTGTTGTTGTTGTTGTTGTTTATTTGATGTTGTTGTTGTTTATTTGACGTAGTTGTTGTTATTGACGTTGTTATTGTTGTTGTTGTTGTTGTTTATTTGACGTTTTTGTTGTTATTGATGTTGTTGTTGTTGTTGTTTTTTATTTGACGTTGTTGTTGTTGTTGTTTATTTGACGTTGTTGTTGTTGTTTATTTGACATTGTTGTTGTTGTTGTTGTTTATTGGACGTTGTTGTTGTTATTTATTTGACGTTGTTGTTGTTGTTTATTTGACGTTGTTGTTTATTTGACATTGTTGTTTATTTGACGTTGTTGTTGTTGTTTATTTGACGTTGTTGTTGTTATTTGAAGTTGTTGTTGTTGTTGACGTTGTTGTTGTTGTTGTTTATTGGACGTTGTTGTTGTTGTTGTTATTTGACATTGTTGTTGTTGTTGACGGTGTTGTTGTTGTTGTTTATTTGATATTGTTGTTGTTGTTGTTATTTATTTGACATTGTTGTTGTTGTTTATTTGACGTTGTTGTTAACATTATTGTTGTTGGTGTTTATTTGATGTTGTTGTTGTTGTTGTTGTTTATTTGACGTTGTTAATGTTGTTGACGGTGTTGTTATTGTTGTTGTTTATTTGACATTGTTGTTGTTGTTGTTATTTATTTGACGTTGTTGTTGTTGTTGTTTATTTGACGTTGTTGTTGTTGTTTATTTGACGTGGTTGTTTATTTGACGTTGTTGTTAATTTGACATTGTTGTTGTTGTTGTTATTTATTTGACATTGTTGTTGTTGTTTTTTATTTGACATTATTGTTGTTGTTGTTGTTTATTTGACGTTGTTGTTGTTTATTTGACGTAGTTGTTGTTATTGTTGTTGTTGTTGTTGTTTATTTGATGTTTTTGTTGTTGTTGATGTTGTTGTTGTTGTTTTTTATTTGACGTTGTTGTTGTTGTTGTTTATTTGACGTTGTTGTTGTTGTTATTGTTGTTGTTGTTGTTAATTTGACGTTGTTGTTGTTGTTTATTTGACATTGTTGTTGTTGTTGTTTATTGGACGTTGTTGTTGTTGTTATTTATTTGACGTTGTTGTTGTTGTTGTTTATTTGACGTTGTTGTTTATTTGACATTGTTGTTTATTTGACGTTGTTGTTGTTGTTTATTTGACGTTGTTGTTGTTATTTGAAGTTGTTGTTGTTGTTGTATTTGTTGTTGTTGTTGTTGTTTATTTGACGTTGTTGTTGTTGTTTATTTGACGTTATTGTTTTTGTTTATTTGACGTTGTTATTGTTGTTGTTGTTGTTGTTTATTTGACGTTGTTGTTGACATTGTTGTTGTTGTTGTTTATTTGACGTTGTTGTTGTTGTTGTTGACGTTGTTGTTGTAGTTGTTTATTTGATGTTGTTGTTGTTGTTGTTTATTTGATGTTGTTTTAGTTGTTGTTGTTTATTTGACGTTGTTGTTGTTTTTTATTTGACATTGTTGTTGTTGACATTGTTGTTGTTGTTGTTGTTTATTTGACGTTGTTGTTGTTGTTTTTTATTTGACGTTGTTGTTGTTAACATTGTTGTTGTTGTTGATGTTTATTTGACGTAGTTGTGGTTATTGATGTTGTTGTTGTTGTTGTTGTTTATTTGACGTTTTTGTTGTTGTTGATGTTGTTGTTGTTGTTGTTGTTTTTTATTTGACGTTGTTGTTGTTGTTGTTTATTTGATGTTGTTGTTGTTGTTATTGTTGTTGTTGTTGTTGTTGTTAATTTGACGTTGTTAATGTTGTTGTTGTTTATTTGACGTTTGTGTTGTTATTTATTTGACGTTGTTGTTGTTGTTATTTATTTGACGTTGTTGTTGTTGTTGTTGTTTATTTGACGTTGTTGTTTATTTGACATTGTTGTTTATTTGACGTTGTTGTTGTTGTTTATTTGACGTTGTTGTTGTTATTTGAAATTATTGTTGTTATTGTATTTGTTGTTGTTGTTGTTTATTTGACGTTGTTGTTTATTTGACGTTATTGTTGTTGTTTATTTGACGTTGTTATTGTTGTTGTTGTTGTTTATTTGACGTTGTTGTTGTTGTTGTTGTTTATTTGACGTTGTTGTTGTTGTTGTTTATTAGACGTTGTTAATGTTGTTGACATTGTTGTTGTTGTTTTTGTTGTTTATTTGACGTTGTTGTTGTTGTTGTTATTTTTGTT
>OX451735.1:1400872038-1400879538 GCA_948472305.1 Vicia faba
TTGTTATTTATTTGACGTTGTTGTTGTTGTTTTTTATTTGACATTATTGTTGTTGTTGTTGTTGTTGTTTATTTGACGTTGTTGTTGTTTATTTGACGTAGTTATTGTTATTGACGTTGTTATTGTTGTTGTTGTTGTTGTTTATTTGACGTTTTTGTTGTTGTTGATGTTGTTGTTGTTGTTGTTTTTTATTTGACGTTGTTGTTGTTGTTGTTTATTTGACGTTGTTGTTGTTGTTATTGTTGTTGTTGTTGTTAATTTGACGTTGTTGTTGTTGTTTATTTGACATTGTTGTTGTTGTTGTTTATTGGACGTTGTTGTTGTTGTTATTTATTTGACGTTGTTGTTGTTGTTGTTTATTTGACGTTGTTGTTTATTTGACATTGTTGTTTATTTGACGTTGTTGTTGTTGTTTATTTGACGTTGTTGTTGTTATTTGAAGTTGTTGTTGTTGTTGTATTTGTTGTTGTTGTTGTTGTTTATTTGACGTTGTTGTTGTTGTTTATTTGACGTTATTGTTTTTGTTTATTTGACGTTGTTATTGTTGTTGTTGTTGTTGTTTATTTGACGTTGTTGTTGACATTGTTGTTGTTGTTGTTTATTTGACGTTGTTGTTGTTGTTTATTAGACGTTGTTAATGTTGTTGACATTGTTGTTATTGTTTTTGTTGTTTATTTGACGTTGTTGTTGTTGTTGTTGTTGTTTTTGTTGTTGTCATTGTTGTTGTTGTAGTTGTTTATTTGACGTTGTTATTGTTGTTGTTGTTTATTTGATGTTGTTTTAGTTGTTGTTGTTTATTTGACGTTGTTGTTGTTTTTTATTTGACGTTGTTGTTGTTGACATTGTTGTTGTTGTTGTTTATTTGATGTTGTTGTTGTTGTTTTTTATTTGACATTGTTGTTGTTGACATTGTTGTTGTTGTTGTTGTTTATTTGACGTTGTTGTTGTTGTTTATTTGACGTAGTTGTTGTTATTGACGTTGTTGTTGTTGTTGTTGTTATTGTTGTTTATTTGACGTTTTTGTTGTTGTTGATGTTGTTGTTGTTGTTTTTTATTTGACTTGTTGTTGTTGTTGTTAATTTGACGTTGTTGTTGTTGTTGTTTATTTGACGTTGTTGTTGTTGTTCTTCATTTGACGTTGTTGTTGTTGTTGTCGTTGTTTTTGTTGTTTATTTGACGTTGTTGTTGTTATTTATTTGACGTTGTTGTTGTTGTTGTTTATTTGACGTTGTTGTTGACGTTGTTGTTATTGTTGTTTATTTGATGTTGTCGTTGTTGTTGTTGTTGTTTATTTGACGTTGTTGTTGTTGACGTTGTTGTTGTTATTGTTTATTTGATGTTGTTGTTGTTGTTGACATAGTTGTTGTTATTTATTTGACGTTGTTGTTGTTGTTGTTGACGTTGTTGTTTATTTGACGTTGTTGTTGTTGTTTATTTGACGTTCTTGTTGTTGTTGTTGACGTTCTTGTTGTTGTTGTTTATTGGACGTTGTTGTTGTTGTTGTTTATTTGACATTGTTATTGTTGTTGACGGTGTTGTTATTGTTGTTGTTTATTTGACATTGTTGTTGTTGTTATTTATTTGACGTTGTTGTTGTTGTTGTTGTTTATTTGACGTTGTTGTTGTTGTTTATTTGACGTTGTTGTTAATTTGACATTGTTGTTGTTGTTGTTATTTATTTGACGTTGTTGTTGTTGTTTTTTATTTGACATTATTGTTTTTGTTGTTGTTGTTGTTTATTTGACGTTGTTGTTGTTGTTTATTTGACGTAGTTGTTGTTATTGACGTTGTTATTGTTGTTGTTGTTGTTGTTTATTTGACGTTTTTGTTGTTGTTGATGTTGTTGTTGTTGTTGTTTTTTATTTGACGTTGTTGTTGTTGTTGTTGTTTATTTGACGTTGTTGTTGTTGTTATTGTTGTGGTTGTTGTTAATTTGACGTTGTTGTTGTTGTTTATTTGACATTGTTGTTGTTGTTGTTTATTGGACGTTGTTGTTGTTATTTATTTGACGTTGTTGTTGTTGTTGTTTATTTGACGTTGTTGTTTATTTGACATTGTTGTTTATTTGACGTTGTTGTTGTTGTTTATTTGACGTTGTTGTTGTTATTTGAAGTTGTTGTTGTTGTATTTGTTGTTGTTGTTGTTTATTTGACGTTGTTGTTGTTGTTTATTTGACGTTATTGTTTTTGTCTATTTGACGTTGTTGTTATTGTTGTTGTTTAATTGACGTTGTTGTTGTTGTTATTCATTTGACATTGTTGTTGTTATTGTTGTTGTTTATTTGACGTTGTTTTTGTTGTTGTTCTTTATTTGACGTTGTTGTTGTCGTTGTTTTTGTTATTTATTTGACGTTGTTGTTGTTGTTGTTGTTTATTTGACGTTGTTGTTAACATTGTTGTTGTTGTTGTTTATTTGACGTTGTTGTTGTTGTTGTTGTTTATTTGACGTTGGTATTGTTGTTGTTTATTTGATGTTGTTGTTAACGTTGTTGTTGTTGTTGTTGTTTATTTGACGTTGGTATTGTTGTTGTTTATTTGACGTTTTTGTTAACGTTGTTGTTGTTGTTGTTTATTTGACGTTGTTGTTGTTGTTGTTTATTTGACGTTATTGTTGTTCTTGACGTTGTTATTGTTGTTTATTTGATGTTGTTATTGTTGTTTATTTGACGTTGTTGTTGTCGTTTATTTGATGTTGTTATTGTTGTTGTTCACATAGTTGTTGTTGTTTATTTGACGTTGTTGTTGTTGTTGCCGTTGTTGTTTATTTTACCTTGTTATTGTTGTTGTTTATTTGACGTTGTTGTTGTTGTTGTTGACGTTGTTGTTGTTGTTGTTTATTCGACGTTGTTGTTGTTGTTTATTTGACATTGTTGTTGTTGTTGACGGTGTTGTTGTTGTTGTTTATTTGACGTTGTTGTTGTTGTTATTTATTTGACGTTGTTGTTGTTGTTTTTTATTTGACATTATTGTTGTTGTTGTTGTTGTTTATTTGACGTTGTTGTTTATTTGACGTTGTTGTTGTTGTTTATTTGACGTTGTTGTTGTCATTTGAAGTTGTTGTTGTTGTATTTGTTGTTGTTGTTGTTGTTCTTGTTTATTTGACGTTGTTGTTGTTGTTGTTGTTTATTTGACGTTGTTGTTATTGTTGTTTATTTGACGTTGTTATTGTTGTTGTTGTTATTGTTTATTTGACGTTGTTGTTGTTGTTGACGTTGTTGTTGTTGTTTATTTGACGTTGTTAATGTTGTTGAAATTGTTGTTGTTGTTTTTGTTGTTTATTTGATGTTGTTGTTGTTGTTATTATTGTTGGTGTTGTTGTTGTTTATTTGACGTTGTTATTGACGTTGTTTTTGTTGTTATTTATTGGACGTTGTTGTTGTTGTTATTGTTGTTTATTTGACGTTGTTGTTGTTGTTGTTTATTTGATGTTGTTGTTGACATAGTTGTTGTTGTTTATTTGACGTTGTTGTTGTTGTTGACGTTGTTGTTTATTTGACGTTGTTGTTGTTGTTTATTTGACTTTGTTGTTGTTGTTGTTGACGTTGTTGTTGTTGTTGTTTATTGGACGTTGTTGTTGTTGTTGTTATTTGACATTGTTGTTGTTGTTGACGGTGTTGTTGTTGTTGTTTATTTGATATTGTTGTTGTTGTTGTTATTTATTTGACATTGTTGTTGTTGTTTATTTGACGTTGTTGTTAACATTATTGGTGTTGGTGTTTATTTGATGTTATTGTTGTTGTTGTTGTTTATTTGACGTTGTTAATGTTGTTGACATAGTTGTTGTTGTTTTTGTTGTTTATTTGACGTTGTTATTGCTGTTGTTGTTTTTGTTGTTGTTATTGTTGGTGTTTGTGTTGTTTATTTGACGTTGTTGTTGTTGATGTTGTTGTTTATTTGACGTTGTTGTTGTTGTTATTTATTTGACGTTGTTGTTGCTGTTGTTGTTTATTTGACGTTATTGTTGTTGTTTATTTCACGTTGTTGTTGTTGATGTTGTTTATTTGACATTGTTGTTGTTGTTGTTGACGTTGTTGTTGTAGTTGTTTATTTGATGTTGTTGTTGTTGTTGTTTATTTGATGTTGTTTTAGTTGTTGTTGTTTATTTGACGTTGTTGTTGTTTTTTATTTGACATTGTTGTTGTTGACATTGTTGTTGTTGTTGTTTATTTGACGTTGTTGTTGTTGTTTTTTATTTGACGTTGTTGTTGTTAACAATTTTGTTGTTGTTGATGTTTATTTGACGTAGTTGTGGTTATTGATGTTGTTGTTGTTGTTGTTGTTGTTTATTTGACGTTTTTGTTGTTGTTGATGTTGTTGTTGTTGTTGTTGTTTTTTATTTGACGTTGTTGTTGTTGTTGTTTATTTGATGTTGTTGTTGTTGTTATTGTTGTTGTTGTTGTTGTTAATTTGACGTTGTTAATGTTGTTGTTGTTTATTTGACGTTTGTGTTGTTATTTATTTGACGTTGTTGTTGTTGTTATTTATTTGACGTTGTTGTTGTTGTTTATTTGACGTTGTTGTTTATTTGACATTGTTGTTTATTTGACGTTGTTGTTGTTGTTTATTTGACGTTGTTGTTGTTATTTGAAATTATTGTTGTTGTTGTATTTGTTGTTGTTGTTGTTTATTTGACGTTGTTGTTTATTTGACGTTATTGTTGTTGTTTATTTGACGTTGTTATTGTTGTTGTTGTTGTTTATTTGACGTTGTTGTTGTTGTTGTTGTTGTTTATTTGACGTTGTTGTTGTTATTTATTAGACGTTGTTAATGTTGTTGACATTGTTGTTGTTGTTTTTGTTGTTTATTTGACGTTGTTGTTGTTGTTGTTATTTTTGTTGTTGTTATTGTTGGTGTTGTTGTTGTTTATTTGACGTTGTTGTTGTTGTTGTTTATTTGACGTTGTTGTTGTTGTTTATTTGACGTTGTTGTTGTTGTTGTTTATTTGACGTTGTTGTTGTTGTTTATTTGACATTGCTGTTGTTGTTGTTGTTGACGTTGTTGTTGTAGTTGTTTATTTGACGTTGTTGTTGTTGTTGTTGTTTATTTGATGTTGTTTTAGTTGTTGTTGTTTATTTGACGATGTTGTTGTTTTTTATTTGACGTTGTTGTTGTTGACATTGTTGTTGTTATTGTTTATTTGACGTTGTTGTTGTTGTTTTGTATTTGACGTTGTTGTTGTTGACATTGTTGTTGTTGTTTATTTGACGTTGTTGTTGACATTGTTGTTGTTGTTGCTTATTTGACGTTGTTGTTGTTGTTGTTTATTAGACGTTGTTAATGTTGTTGACATTGTTGTTGTTGTTTTTGTTGTTTATTTGACGTTGTTGTTGTTGTTGTTGTTGTTGTTGTTTTTGTTGTTGTCATTGTTGTTGTTGTAGTTGTTTATTTGACGTTGTTATTGTTGTTGTTGTTTATTTGATGTTGTTTTAGTTGTTGTTGTTTATTTGACGTTGTTGTTGTTTTTTATTTGACGTTGTTGTTGTTGACATTGTTGTTGTTGTTTATTTGATGTTGTTGTTGTTGTTTTTTATTTGACATTGTTGTTGTTGACATTGTTGTTGTTGTTGTTTATTTGACGTTGTTGTTGTTGTTGTTTATTTGACGTAGTTGTTGTTATTGACGTTGTTGTTGTTGTTGTTGTTGTTGTTGTTGTTTATTTGACGTTTTTGTTGTTTTTGATGTTGTTGTTGTTGTTTTTTATTTGACTTGTTGTTGTTGTTGTTAATTTGACGTTGTTGTTGTTGTTGTTTATTTGACGTTGTTGTTGTTGTTCTTCATTTGACGTTGTTGTTGTCGTTGTTTTTGTTGTTTATTTGACGTTGTTGTTGTTATTTATTTGACGTTGTTGTTGTTGTTGTTTATTTGACGTTGTTGTTGACGTTGTTGTTATTGTTGTTTATTTGATGTTGTCGTTGTTGTTGTTGTTGTTTATTTGACGTTGTTGTTGTTGACGTTGTTGTTGTTGACGTTGTTATTGTTATTGTTTATTTGATGTTGTTGTTGTTGTTGTTGACATAGTTGTTGTTATTTATTTGACGTTGTTGTTGTTGTTGTTGACGTTGTTGTTTATTTGACGTTGTTGTTGTTGTTTATTTGACGTTCTTTTTGTTGTTGTTGACGTTCTTGTTGTTGTTGTTTATTGGACGTTGTTGTTGTTGTTGTTTATTTGACATTGTTGTTGTTGTTGACGGTGTTGTTATTGTTGTTGTTTATTTGACATTGTTGTTGTTGTTGTTATTTATTTGACGTTATTGTTGTTGTTGTTTATTTGACGTTGTTGTTGTTGTTTATTTGACGTTGTTGTTTATTTGACGTTGTTGTTAATTTGACATTGTTGTTGTTGTTGTTATTTATTCGACGTTGTTGTTGTTGTTTTTTATTTGACATTATTGTTGTTGTTGTTGTTGTTTATTTGATGTTGTTGTTGTTTATTTGACGTAGTTGTTGTTATTGACGTTGTTATTGTTGTTGTTGTTGTTGTTTATTTGACGTTTTTGTTGTTATTGATGTTGTTGTTGTTGTTGTTTTTTATTTGACGTTGTTGTTGTTGTTGTTTATTTGACGTTGTTGTTGTTGTTTATTTGACATTGTTGTTGTTGTTGTTGTTTATTGGACGTTGTTGTTGTTATTTATTTGACGTTGTTGTTGTTGTTTATTTGACGTTGTTGTTTATTTGACATTGTTGTTTATTTGACGTTGTTGTTGTTGTTTATTTGACGTTGTTGTTGTTATTTGAAGTTGTTGTTGTTGTTGACGTTGTTGTTGTTGTTGTTTATTGGACGTTGTTGTTGTTGTTGTTATTTGACATTGTTGTTGTTGTTGACGGTGTTGTTGTTGTTGTTTATTTGATATTGTTGTTGTTGTTGTTATTTATTTGACATTGTTGTTGTTGTTTATTTGACGTTGTTGTTAACATTATTGTTGTTGGTGTTTATTTGATGTTGTTGTTGTTGTTGTTGTTTATTTGACGTTGTTAATGTTGTTGACGGTGTTGTTATTGTTGTTGTTTATTTGACATTGTTGTTGTTGTTGTTATTTATTTGACGTTGTTGTTGTTGTTGTTTATTTGACGTTGTTGTTGTTGTTTATTTGACGTGGTTGTTTATTTGACGTTGTTGTTAATTTGACATTGTTGTTGTTGTTGTTATTTATTTGACATTGTTGTTGTTGTTTTTTATTTGACATTATTGTTGTTGTTGTTGTTGTTTATTTGACGTTGTTGTTGTTTATTTGACGTAGTTGTTGTTATTGTTGTTGTTGTTGTTGTTTATTTGATGTTTTTGTTGTTGTTGATGTTGTTGTTGTTGTTTTTTATTTGACGTTGTTGTTGTTGTTGTTTATTTGACGTTGTTGTTGTTGTTATTGTTGTTGTTGTTGTTAATTTGACGTTGTTGTTGTTGTTTATTTGACATTGTTGTTGTTGTTGTTTATTGGACGTTGTTGTTGTTGTTATTTATTTGACGTTGTTGTTGTTGTTGTTTATTTGACGTTGTTGTTTATT
>OX451735.1:1400902038-1400912038 GCA_948472305.1 Vicia faba
TGACGTTGTTGTTGTTGTTGTTGTTGACGTTGTTGTTGTTGTTGTTTATTCGACGTTGTTGTTGTTGTTTATTTGACATTGTTGTTGTTGTTGACGGTGTTGTTGTTGTTGTTTATTTGACATTGTTGTTGTTGTTGTTATTTATTTGACGTTGTTGTTGTTGTTTTTTATTTGACATTATTGTTGTTGTTGTTGTTGTTGTTTATTTGACGTTGTTGTTTATTTGACGTTGTTGTTGTTGTTTATTTGACGTTGTTGTTGTTATTTGAAGTTGTTGTTGTTGTTGTTGTTCTTGTTTATTTGACGTTGTTGTTGTTGTTGTTGTTTATTTGACGTTGTTGTTATTGTTGTTTATTTGACGTTGTTATTGTTGTTGTTGTTATTGTTTATTTGACGTTGTTGTTGTTGTTGACGTTGTTGTTGTTGTTTATTTGACGTTGTTAATGTTGTTGACATTGTTGTTGTTGTTTTTGTTGTTTATTTGATGTTGTTGTTGTTGTTATTATTGTTGGTGTTGTTGTTGTTTATTTGACTATGTTATTGACGTTGTTTTTGTTGTTATTTATTGGACGTTGTTGTTGTTGTTATTGTTGTTTATTTGACGTTGTTGTTGTTGTTGTTGTTTATTTGATGTTGTTGTTGACATAGTTGTTGTTGTTTATTTGACGTTGTTGTTGTTGTTGACGTTGTTGTTTAATTGACGTTGTTGTTGTTGTTTATTTGACTTTGTTGTTGTTGTTGTTGACGTTGTTGTTGTTGTTGTTTATTGGACGTTGTTGTTGTTGTTGTTATTTGACATTGTTGTTGTTGTTGACGGTGTTGTTGTTGTTGTTTATTTGATATTGTTGTTGTTGTTATTTATTTGACATTGTTGTTGTTGTTTATTTGACGTTGTTGTTAACATTATTGTTGTTGGTGTTTATTTGATGTTGTTGTTGTTGTTGTTGTTTATTTGACGTTGTTAATGTTGTTGACATAGTTGTTGTTGTTTTTGTTGTTTATTTGACGTTGTTATTGTTGTTGTTGTTTTTGTTGTTGTTATTGTTGGTGTTTGTGTTGTTTATTTGACGTTGTTGTTGTTGATGTTGTTGTTTATTTGACGTTGTTGTTGTTGTTATTTATTTGACGTTGTTGTTGCTGTTGTTGTTTATTTGACGTTGTTGTTGTTGTTTATTTCACGTTGTTGTTGTTGATGTTGTTTATTTGACATTGTTGTTGTTGTTGTTGACGTTGTTGTTGTAGTTGTTTATTTGATGTTGTTGTTGTTGTTGTTTATTTGATGTTGTTTTAGTTGTTGTTGTTTATTTGACGTTGGTGTTGTTTTTTATTTGACATTGTTGTTGTTGACATTGTTGTTGTTGTTGTTTATTTGACGTTGTTGTTGTTTTTTATTTGACGTTGTTGTTGTTAGCATTGTTGTTGTTGTTGATGTTTATTTGACGTAGTTGTTGTTATTGATGTTGTTGTTGTTGTTGTTGTTGTTTATTTGACGTTTTTGTTGTTGTTGATGTTGTTGTTGTTGTTGTTTTTTATTTGACGTTGTTGTTGTTGTTGTTTATTTGACGTTGTTGTTGTTGTTATTGTTGTTGTTGTTGTTGTTAATTTGACGTTGTTGTTGTTGTTGTTTATTTGACGTTTGTGTTGTTATTTATTTGACGTTGTTGTTGTTGTTATTTATTTGACGTTGTTGTTGTTGTTGTTGTTTATTTGACGTTGTTGTTTATTTGACATTGTTGTTTATTTGACGTTGTTGTTGTTGTTTATTTGACGTTGTTGTTGTTATTTGAAATTATTGTTGTTGTTGTATTTGTTGTTGTTGTTGTTTATTTGACGTTGTTGTTGTTGTTTATTTGACGTTATTGTTGTTGTTTATTTGACGTTGTTATTGTTGTTGTTGTTGTTTATTTGACGTTGTTGTTGTTGTTGTTAATTTGACGTTGTTGTTGTTGTTGTTTATTAGACGTTGTTAATGTTGTTGACATTGTTGTTGTTGTTTTTGTTGTTTATTTGACGTTGTTGTTGTTGTTGTTATTTTTGTTGTTGTTATTGTTGGTGTTGTTGTTGTTTATTTGACGTTGTTGTTGTTGTTGTTTATTTGACGTTGTTGTTGTTGTTTATTTGACGTTGTTGTTGTTGTTTATTTGACATTGCTGTTGTTGTTGTTGTTGACGTTGTTGTTGTAGTTGTTTATTTGACGTTGTTGTTGTTGTTGTTGTTTATTTGATGTTGTTTTAGTTGTTGTTGTTTATTTGACGATGTTGTTTTTTTTTATTTGACGTTGTTGTTGTTGACATTGTTGTTGTTATTGTTTATTTGACGTTGTTGTTGTTTTGTATTTGACATTGTTGTTGTTGACATTGTTGTTGTTGTTGTTTATTTGATGTTGTTGTTGTTGTTTATTTGACGTAGTTGTTGTTGTTGTTGTTTATTTGACATTTTTGTTGTTGTTGATGTTGTTGTTGTTGTTGTTTTTTATTTGACGTTGTTGTTGTTGTTGTTGTTGTTTATTTGACGTTGTTGTTGTTGTTGTTGTTGTTAATTTGACATTGTTGTTGTTGTTGTTTATTTGACGTTGTTGTTGTTGTTTATTTGACGTTGTTGTTGTTGTTGTTGTTTATTTGATGTTGTTGTTGTTGTTATTTATTTGACGTTGTTGTTGTTGTTATTGTTTATTTGACGTTGTTGTTGTTGTTGTTAATTTGACGTTGTTGTTGTTGTTGTTTATTTGACGTTGTTGTTGTTGTTTATTTGACGTTGTTGTTGTTGTTTATTTGACGTTGTTGTTGTTGTTGTTGTTGTTTATTTGATGTTGTTGTTGTTGTTATTTATTTGACGTTGTTGTTGTTGTTATTGTTTATTTGACGTTGTTGTTGTTGTTGTTTATTTGACGTTGTTATTGTTGTTTATTTGACGTTGTTATTGTTATTTTACGTTGTTGTTGTTGTTGTTGTATTTGTTGTTGTTATTGTTGCTTATTTGACGTTGTTGTTATTGTTGCTATTTATTTGACGTTGTTATTGTTGTTGTTTATTTGACGTTGTTGTTTTTATTGTTGTTTATTTGATGTTGTTGTTGTTGTTTATTTGACGTTGTTGTTGTTGTTGTATTTGTTATTGTTGTTGTTTATTTGACGTTATTGTTGTTGTTTATTTGACATTGTTATTGTTGTTGTTGTTTATTTGACGTTGTTGTTGACGTTGTTGTTGTTGTTGTTTATTTGACGTTGTTAGTGTTGTTGTTGTTGTTTATTTGACGTTGTTAATGCTGTTGACATAGTTGTTGTTGTTTTTGTTGTTTATTTGACGTTGTTATTGTTGTTGTTGTTTTTGTTGTTGTTATTGTTGGTGTTGTTGTTGTTTATTTGACGTTGTTGTTGTTGTTGTTTATTTGACGTTGTTGTTGTTGTTGTTTATTTGACGTTGTTGTTGTTGTTATTCATTTGATGTTGTTGTTGTTGTTGTTGTTGTTGTTTATTTGACATTGTTTTTGTTGTTGTTGTTGTTGTAGTTGTTTGTTTGACGTTGTTGTTGTTGTTGTTTATTTGACGTTGTTGTTGTTTTTTATTTGACGTTGTTGTTGTTGACATTGTTGTTGTTGTTGTTTATTTGACGTTCTTGTTGTTGTTTTTTATTTGACGTTGTTGTTGTTGACATTGTTGTTGTTGTTGTTTATTTGACGTAGTTATTGTTATTGACGTTGTTGTTGTTGTTGTTGTTTATGTTATTGTTGTTTTTGTTGTTGTTGATGTTGTTGTTGTTGTTGTTTTTAATTTGACGTTGTTGTTGTTGTTGTTGCTTATTTGACGTTGTTGTTGTTGTTATTTATTTGACGTTATTGTTGTTGTTGTTTATTTGACGTTGTTGTTGTTGTTGTTATATTTGTTATTGTTGTTATTGTTATTGCTTATTTGACGTTATTGTTATTGTTGTTGTTTATTTGACGTTGTTGTTGTTGTTATTCATTTGACGTTGTTGTTGTTGTTGTTTATTTAACGTTGTTGTTGTTGTTGTTGTTGTTCTTTATTTGACGTTGTTGTTGTTGTGGTTGTTGTTTTTGTTGTTTATTTGACGTTGTTGTTGTTATTTGTTTGACGTTGTTGTTGTTGTTGTTGTTTATTTGACGTTGTTGTTAACGTGGTTGTTGTTGGTGTTTATTTGACGTTGTTGTTGTTGTTGTTGTTGTTGTTGTTGTTGTTTATTTGACGTTGTTGTTGTTGTTGACGTTGTTATTGTTGTTGTTTATTTGATGTTGTTATTGTTGTTGTTGACATAGTTGTTGTTGTTTATTTGACGTTGTTGTTGTTGTCGTTGTTGTTTATTTGACGTTGTTGTTGTTGTTTATTTGACGTTGTTGTTGTTGTTGTTGACGTTGTTGTTGTTGTTGTTTATTGGACGTTGTTGTTGTTGTTTATTTGACATTGTTATTGTTGTTGACAGTGTTGTTGTTGTTGTTGTTTATTTGACATTGTTGTTGTTGTTATTTATTTGACGTTGTTGTTGTTGCTAATTTTATTTGACGTTGTTGTTGTTGTTGTTAATTTGACGTTGTTGTTGTTGTTGTTTATTTGACGTTGTTGTTGTTGTTTATTTGACGTTGTTGTTGTTGTTGTTGTTGTTGTTTATTTGACGTTGTTGTTGTTGTTATTTATTTGACGTTGTTGTTGTTGTTATTGTTTATTTGACATTGTTGTTGTTGTTGTTGTTGTTGTTGTTGTTTATTGGACGTTGTTATTGTTGTTTATTTGACGTTAATTTTTTTATTTTACGTTGTTGTTGTTGTTGTATTTGTTGTTGTTGTTGTTGCTTATTTGACGTTGTTGCTATTTATTTGACGTTGTTATTGTTGTTGTTTATTTGATGTTGTTGTTGTTGTTATTTATTTGACGTTATTGTTGTTAATGTTTATTTGACGTTGTTGTTGTTGTTATATTTGTTATTGTTGTTATTGTTGTTGCTTATTTGACGTTGTTGTTATTGTTGTTGTTTATTTGACGTTGTCGTTATTGTTATTCATTTGACGTTGTTGTTGTTGTTGTTGTTTATTTGATGTTGTTGTTGTTGTTGTTGTTCTCTATTTGACGTTGTTGTTGTTGTTATTTTTGTTGTTTATTTGACGTTGTTGTTGTTATTTATTTGACGTTGTTGTTATTGTTGTTTATTTGACGTTGTTGTTAACGTTGTTTTTGGTGGTGTCTATTTGACGTTGTTGTTGTTGTTGTTGTTTATTTGACGTTGTTGTTGTTGACGTTGTTATTGTTGTTGTTTATTTGATGTTGTTATTGTTGTTGACATAGTTGTGGTTGTTTATTTGACGTTGTTGTTGTTGTTGTTGCCATTGTTGTTTATTTGACGTTGTTGTTGTTGTTTATTTGACGTTGTTGATGTTGTTGTTGACGTTGTTGTTGTTGTTGTTTATTGGACGTTGTTATTGTTGTTTATTTGACATTGTTATTGTTGTTGACGGTGTTGTTGTTGTTGTCATTTATTTGACATTGTTGTTGTTGTTATTTATTTGATGTTGTTGTTGTTGCTAATTTTATTTGACGTTGTTGTTGTTGTTGTTAATTTGACGTTGTTGTTGTTGTTGTTTATTTGACGTTGTTGTTGTTGTTGTTTATTTGACGTTGTTGTTGTTGTTGTTTATTTGACGTTGTTGTTGTTGTTGTTGTATTTGTTATTGTTGTTATTGTTGTTGCTTATTTGACGTTGTTGTTATTGTTGTTGTTTATTTGACGTTGTTGTTGTTGTTATTTATTTGACGTTATTTATTTGACGTTGTTGTTGTTATTATTTATTTGACGTTGTTGTTGTTGTTGTTTATTTGAAGTTGTTGTTTATTTGACATTGTTGTTTATTTGACGTTGTTGTTGTTGTTTATTTGACGTTGTTGTTGTTATTTGAAATTATTGTTGTTGTTGTATTTGTTGTTGTTGTTGTTTATTTGACGCTGTTGTTGTTGTTTATTTGACGTTATTGTTGTTGTTTATTTGACGTTGTTATTGTTGTTGTTGTTGTTTATTTGACGTTGTTGTTGTTGTTGTTGTTTATTTGACGTTGTTGTTATTGTTGTTTATTAGACGTTGTTAATGTTGTTGACATTGTTGTTGTTGTTTTTGTTGTTTATTTGACGTTGTTGTTGTTGTTGTTGTTGTTATTTTTGTTGTTGTTATTGTTGGTGTTGTTGTTGTTTATTTGACATTGTTGTTGTTGTTGTTTATTTGACGTTGTTGTTGTTGTTTATTTGACGTTGTTGTTGTTGTTGTTGTTGTTTATTTGACGTTGTTGTTGTTGTTTATTTGACATTGCTGTTGTTGTTGTTGTTGTTGTTGACGTTGTTGTTGTAGTTGTTTATTTGACGTTGTTGTTGTTGTTGTTTATTTGATGTTGTTTTAGTTGTTGTTGTTTATTTGACGATGTTGTTGTTTTTTATTTGACGTTGTTGTTGTTGACATTGTTGTTGTTATTGTTTATTTGATGTTGTTGTTGTTATTTTATATTTGACGTTGTTGTTGTTGACATTGTTGTTGTTGTTGTTTATTTGATGTTGTGGTTGTTGTTTATTTGACGTAGTTGTTGTTATTGACGTTGTTGTTGTTGTTGTTGTTTATTTGACATTTTTGTTGTTGTTGATGTTGTTGTTGTTGTTGTTGTTTTTTATTTGACGTTGTTGTTGTTGTTGTTTATTTGACGTTGTTGTTGTTGTTGTTGTTGTTTATTTGACATTGTTGTTGTTGTTGTTTATTTGACGTTGTTGTTGTTGTTGTTGTTGTTGTTGTTGTTGTTTATTTGATGTTGTTGTTGTTGTTATTTATTTGACGTTGTTGTTGTTATTGTTTATTTGACGTTGTTGTTGTTATTGTTAATTTGACGTTGTTGTTGTTGTTGTTTATTTGACGTTGTTGTTGTTGTTTATTTGACGTTGTTGTTGTTGTTGTTGTTTATTTGATGTTGTTGTTGTTGTTATTTATTTGACGTTGTTGTTGTTGTTATTGTTTATTTGACGTTGTTGTTGTTGTTGATTATTTGACGTTGTTATTGTTGTTTATTTGACGTTGTTATTGTTATTTTACGTTGTTGTTGTTGTTGTATTTGTTGTTGTTATTGTTGCTTATTTGACGTTGTTGTTATTGTTGCTATTTATTTGACGTTGTTATTGTTGTTGTTTATTTGACGTTGTTGTTTTTGTTGTTGTTTATTTGATGTTGTTGTTGTTGTTGTTTATTTGACGTTGTTGTTGTTGTTGTATTTGTTATTGTTGTTGTTTATTTGACGTTATTGTTGTTGTTTATTTGACATTGTTATTGTTGTTGTTGTTTATTTGACGTTGTTGTTGACGTTGTTGTTGTTGTTGTTTATTTGACGTTGTTAGTGTTGTTGTTGTTGTTTATTTGACGTTGTTAATGCTGTTGACATAGTTGTTGTTGTTTTTGTTGTTTATTTGACGTTGTTATTGTTGTTGTTGTTTTTGTTGTTGTTATTGTTGGTGTTGTTGTTGTTTATTTGACGTTGTTGTTGTTGTTGTTTATTTGACGTTGTTGTTGTTGTTGTTTATTTGACGTTGTTGTTGTTGTTATTCATTTGATGTTGTTGTTGTTGTTTATTTGACATTGTTGTTGTTGTTGTTGTTGTTGTAGTTGTTTGTTTGACGTTGTTGTTGTTGTTGTTTATTTGACGTTGTTGTTGTTTTTTATTTGACGTTGTTGTTGTTGACATTGTTGTTGTTGTTGTTGTTTATTTGACGTTCTTGTTGTTGTTTTTTATTTGACGTTGTTGTTGTTGACATTGTTGTTGTTGTTGTTGTTGTTTATTTGACGTAGTTATTTTTATTGACGTTGTTGTTGTTGTTGTTGTTGTTGTTGTTGTTGTTTATTTGACGTTTTTGTTGTTGTTGATGTTGTTGTTGTTGTTGTTTTTAATTTGACGTTGTTGTTGTTGTTGTTGTTGCTTATTTGACGTTTTTTTATTGTTGCTATTTATTTGACGTTGTTATTGTTGTTGTTTATTTGACGTTGTTGTTGTTGTTATTTATTTGACGTTATTGTTGTTGTTGTTTATTTGACGTTGTTGTTGTTGTTGTTATATTTGTTATTGTTGTTATTGTTGTTGCTTATTTGACGTTATTGTTATTGTTGTTGTTTATTTGACGTTGTTGTTGTTGTTATTCATTTGACGTTGTTGTTGTTGTTGTTGTTTATTTAACGTTGTTGTTGTTGTTGTTGTTCTTTATTTGACGTTGTTGTTGTTGTGGTTGTTGTTTTTGTTGTTTATTTGACGTTGTTGTTGTTATTTATTTGACGTTGTTGTTGTTGGTGTTGTTGTTTATTTGACGTTGTTGTTAACGTGGTTGTTGTTGGTGTTTATTTGACGTTGTTGTTGTTGTTGTTGTTGTTGTTGTTTATTTGACGTTGTTGTTGTTGTTGACGTTGTTATTGTTGTTGTTTATTTGATGTTGTTATTGTTGTTGTTGACATAGTTGTTGTTGTTTATTTGACGTTGTTGTTGTTGCCGTTGTTGTTTATTTGACGTTGTTGTTGTTGTTTATTTGACGTTGTTGTTGTTGTTGTTGACGTTGTTGTTGTTGTTGTTTATTGGACGTTGTTGTTGTTGTTTATTTGACATTGTTATTGTTGTTGACGGTGTTGTTGTTGTTGTTGTTTATTTGACATTGTTGTTGTTGTTATTTATTTGACGTTGTTGTTGTTGCTAATTTTATTTGACGTTGTTGTTGTTGTTGTTGTTAATTTGACGTTGTTGTTGTTGTTGTTTATTTGACGTTGTTGTTGTTGTTTATTTGACGTTGTTGTTGTTGTTGTTTATTTGACGTTGTTGTTGTTATTTATTTGACGTTGTTGTTGTTGTTATTATTTATTTGACGTTGTTGTTGTTGTTGTTGTTTATTGGACGTTGTTATTGTTGTTTATTTGACGTTGTTTTTGTTATTTTACGTTGTTGTTGTTGTTGTATTTGTTGTTGTTGTTGTTGCTTATTTGACGTTGTTGTTATTGTTGCTATTTATTTGACGTTGTTATTGTTGTTGTTTATTTGACGTTGTTGTTGTTGTTATTTATTTGACGTTATTGTTGTTAATGTTTATTTGACGTTGTTGTTGTTGTTATATTTGTTATTGTTGTTATTGTTGTTGCTTATTTGACGTTGTTGTTATTGTTGTTGTTTATTTGACGTTGTCGTTATTGTTATTCATTTGACGTTGTTGTTGTTGTTGTTGTTGTTGTTGTTTATTTGACGTTGTTGTTGTTGTTGTTCTTTATTTGACGTTGTTGTTGTTGTTGTTTTTGTTGTTTATTTGACGTTGTTGTTGTTATTTATTTGACGTTGTTGTTGTTGTTGTTTATTTGACGTTGTTGTTAACGTTGTTTTTGGTGGTGTTTATTTGACGTTGTTGTTGTTGTTGTTTATTTGATGTTGTTGTTGTTGACGTTGTTATTGTTGTTGTTTATTTGATGTTGTTATTGTTGTTGACATAGTTGTTGTTGTTTATTTGACGTTGTTGTTATTGTTGCCGTTGTTGTTTATTTGACGTTGTTGTTGTTGTTTATTTGACGTTGTTGTTGTTGTTGTTGACGTTGTTGTTGTTGTTGTTTATTGGACGTTGTTGTTGTTGTTTATTTGAAATTGTTATTGTTGTTGACGGTGTTGTTGTTGTTGTTGTTTATTTCACATTGTTGTTGTTGTTATTTATTTGACGTTGTTGTTGTTGCTAATTTTATTTGACGTTGTTGTTGTTGTTGTTAATTTGACGTTGTTGTTGTTGTTGTTGTTTATTTGACGTTGTTGTTGTTGTTGTTTATTTGACGTTGTTGTTGTTGTTGTTTATTTGACGTTGTTGTTGTTGTTGTATTTGTTATTGTTGTTATTGTTGTTGCTTATTTGACGTTGTTGTTATTGTTGTTGTTTATTTGACGTTGTTGTTGTTGTTTATTTGACGTTGTTGTTGTTGTTCTTCATTTGACGTTGTTGTTGTCGTTGTTTTTGTTGTTTAC
>OX451735.1:1400924538-1400942038 GCA_948472305.1 Vicia faba
TTGTTGTTTATTTGACGTTGTTGTTGTTTTTTATTTGACGTTGTTGTTGTTGACATTGTTGTTGTTGTTGTTGTTTATTTGATGTTGTTGTTGTTGTTTTTTATTTGACGTTGTTGTTGTTGACATTGTTGTTGTTGTTTATTTGACGTTGTTGTTGTTGTTGTTTATTTGACGTAGTTGTTGTTATTGACGTTGTTGTTGTTGTTGTTGTTGTTGTTGTTGTTGTTTATTTGACATTTTTGTTGTTGTTGATGTTGTTGTTGTTGTTTTTTATTTGACGTTGTTGTTGTTGTTGTTGTTAATTTGACGTTGTTGTTGTTGTTGTTTATTTGACGTTGTTGTTGTTGTTTATTTGACGTTGTTGTTGTTGTTGTTGTTTATTTGACGTTGTTGTTGTTGTTATTTATTTGACGTTGTTGTTGTTGTTATTGTTTATTTGACGTTGTTGTTGTTGTTGTTGTTTATTGGACGTTGTTATTGTTGTTTATTTGACGTTGTTTTTGTTATTTTACGTTGTTGTTGTTGTTGTATTTGTTGTTGTTGTTGTTGCTTATTTGACGTTGTTGTTATTGTTGCTATTTATTTGACGTTGTTATTGTTGTTGTTTATTTGACGTTGTTGTTGTTGTTATTTATTTGACGTTATTGTTGTTAATGTTTATTTGACGTTGTTGTTGTTGTTGTTATATTTGTTATTGTTGTTATTGTTGTTGCTTATTTGACGTTGTTGTTATTGTTGTTGTTTATTTGACGTTGTCGTTATTGTTATTTATTTGACGTTGTTGTAGTTGTTGTTGTTTATTTGACGTTGTTGTTGTTGTTGTTGTTCTTTATTTGACGTTGTTGTTGTTGTTGTTTTTGTTGTTTATTTGACGTTGTTGTTGTTATTTATTTGACGTTGTTGTTGTTGTTGTTGTTTATTTGACGTTGTTGTTAACGTTGTTTTTGGTGGTGTTTATTTGACGTTGTTGTTGTTGTTGTTGTTTATTTGACGTTGTTGTTGTTGACGTTGTTATTGTTGTTGTTTATTTGATGTTGTTATTGTTGTTGACATAGTTGTTGTTGTTTATTTGACGTTGTTGTTGTTGTTGCCGTTGTTGTTTATTTGACGTTGTTGTTGTTGTTTATTTGACGTTGTTGTTGTTGTTGTTGACGTTTTTTGTTGTTGTTGTTTATTGGACGTTGTTGTTGTTGTTTATTTAACATTGTTATTGTTGTTGACGGTGTTGTTGTTGTTGTTGTTTATTTGACATTGTTGTTGTTGTAACTTATTATACGTTGTTGTTGTTGCTAATTTTATTTGACGTTGTTGTTGTTGTTGTTGTTAATTTGACGTTGTTGTTGTTGTTGTTGTTTATTTGACGTTGTTGTTGTTGTTGTTTATTTGACGTTGTTGTTGTTGTTGTTTATTTGACGTTGTTGTTGTTGTTGTTGTTGTTGTATTTGTTATTGTTGTTATTGTTGTTGCTTATTTGACGTTGTTGTTATTGTTGTTGTTTATTTGACGTTGTTGTTGTTGTTATTCATTTGATGTTGTTGTTGTTGTTATTTATTTGACGTTGTTGTTGTTGTTCTTCATTTGACGTTGTTGTTGTCGTTGTTTTTGTTGTTTACTTGACGTTGTTGTTGTTATTTATTTGACGTTGTTGTTGTTGTTTATTTGACGTTGTTGTTGACGTTGTTGTTGTTGTTGTTTATTTGACGTTGTCGTTGTTGTTGTTGTTGTTTATTTGACGTTGTTGTTGTTGACGTTGTTGTTATTATTGTTTATTTGATGTTGTTGTTGTTGTTGTTGACAAAGTTGTTCTTATTTATTTGACGTTGTTGTTGTTGTTGTTGACGTTGTTGTTTATTTGACGTTGTTGTTGTTGTTTATTTGACGTTCTTGTTGTTGTTGTTGACGTTGTTGTTGTTGTTGTTGTTTATTGGACGTTGTTGTTGTTGTTGTTTATTTGACATTGTTGTTGTTGTTGCTGGTGTTGTTGTTGTTGTTGTTTATTTGACATTGTTGTTGTTGTTGTTATTTATTTGACGTTGTTGTTGTTGTTGTTGTTTATGTGACGTTGTTGTTGTTGTTTATTTGACGTTGTTGTTTATTTGACGTTGTTGTTTATTTGACATTGTTGTTGTTGTTGTTATTTATTTGACGTTGTTGTTGTTGTTTTTTATTTGACATTATTGTTGTTGTTGTTGTTGTTTATTTGACGTTGTTGTTGTTTATTTGACGTAGTTGTTGTTATTGACGTTGTTATTATTGTTGTTGTTGTTGTTTATTTGACGTTTTTGTTGTTGTTGATGTTGTTGTTGTTGTTGTTTTTTATTTGACGTTGTTGTTGTTGTTGTTTATTTGACGTTGTTGTTGTTGTTATTGTTGTTGTTGTTGTTAATTTGACGTTGTTGTTGTTGTTGTTGCTTATTTGACATTGTTGTTGTTGTTGTTTATTGGACGTTGTTGTTGTTGTTATTTATTTGACGTTGTTGTTGTTGTTGTTTATTTGACGTTGTTGTTTATTTGACATTGTTGTTTATTTGACGTTGTTGTTGTTGTTTATTTGACGTTGTTGTTGTTGTTTATTTGACGTTGTTGTTGTTATTTGAAGTTGTTGTTGTTGTATTTGTTGTTGTTGTTGTTGTTTATTTGACGTTGTTGTTGTTGTTTATTTGACGTTATTGTTGTTGTTTATTTGACGTTGTTATTGTTGTTGTTGTTGTTTATTTGACGTTGTTGTTGACATTGTTGTTGTTGTTGTTTATTTGACGTTGTTGTTGTTGTTGTTTATTAGACGTTGTTAATGTTGTTGACATTGTTGTTGTTTTTGTTGTTTATTTGACGTTGTTGTTGTTGTTGTTTTTGTTGTTGTCATTGTTGTTGTTGTAGTTGTTTATTTGACGTTGTTATTGTTGTTGTTGTTTATTTGATGTTGTTTTAGTTGTTGTTGTTTATTTGACGTTGTTTTGGTTTTTTATTTGACGTTGTTGTTGTTGACATTGTTGTTGTTGTTGTTGTTTATTTGATGTTGTTGTTGTTGTTTTTTATTTGACGTTGTTGTTGTTGACATTGTTGTTGTTGTTGTTGTTTATTTGACGTTGTTGTTGTTGTTGTTTATTTGCCGTAGTTGTTGTTATTGACGTTGTTGTTGTTGTTGTTGTTGTTGTTGTTTATTTGACGTTTTTGTTGTTGTTGATGTCGTTGTTGTTGTTTTTTATTTGACGTTGTTGTTGTTGTTGTTAATTTGACGTTGTTGTTGTTGTTGTTTATTTGACGTTGTTGTTGTTGTTGTTTATTTGACATTGTTGTTGTTGTTGACGGTGTTGTTATTGTTGTTGTTTATTTGAGATTGTTGTTGTTGTTGTTATTTATTTGACGTTGTTGTTGTTGTTGTTGTTTATTTGACGGTGTTGTTTATTTGACGTTGTTGTTTATTTGACGTTGTTGTTTATTTGACATTGTTGTTGTTGTTGTTATTTATTTGACGTTGTTGTTGTTGTTTTTTATTTGACATTATTGTTATTGTTGTTGTTGTTGTTTATTTGACGTTGTTGTTGTTTATTTGACGTATTTGTTGTTATTGACGTTGTTATTGTTGTTGTTGTTGTTGTTTATTTGACGTTTTTGTTGTTGTTGATGTTGTTGTTGTTGTTGTTTTTTATTTGACGTTGTTGTTGTTGTTGTTGTTTATCTGACGTTGTTGTTGTTGTTGTTGTTTATTTGACATTGTTGTTTTATTTGACGTTGTTGTTGTTGTTGTTGTTTATTTGACGTTGTTGTTGTTGTTATTGTTGTTGTTGTTGTTAATTTGACGTTGTTGTTGTTGTTTATTTGACATTGTTGTTGTTGTTGTTTATTAGACGTTGTTGTTGTTATTAATTTGACGTTGTTGTTGTTGTTGTTTATTTGACGTTGTTGTTTATTTGACATTGTTGTTTATTTGACGTTGTTGTTGTTTATTTGACGTTGTTGTTGTTATTTGAAGTTGTTGTTGTTGTTGTATTTGTTGTTGTTGTTGTTTATTTGACGTTGTTGTTGTTGTTGTTTATTTGACGTTATTGTTGTTGTTTATTTGACGTTGTTATTGTTGTTGTTGTTGTGGTTTATTTGACGTTGTTGTTGACATTGTTGCTGTTGTTGTTTATTTGACGTTGTTGTTGTTGTTGTTTATTAGACGTTGTTAATGTTGTTGACATTGTTGTTGTTGTTTTTGTTGTTTATTTGACGTTGTTGTTGTTGTTGTTGTTGTTTTTGTTGTTGTCATTGTTGTTGTTGTAGTTGTTTATTTGACGTTGTTATTGTTGTTGTTGTTTATTTGATGTTGTTTCAGTTGTTGTTGTTTATTTGACGTTGTTGTTGTTTTTTATTTGACGTTGTTGTTGTTGACATTGTTGTTGTTGTTGTTGTTTATTTGATGTTGTTATTGTTGTTTTTTATTTGACGTTGTTGTTGTTGACATTGTTGTTGTTGTTTATTTGACGTTGTTGTTGTTGTTGTTTATTTGACGTAGTTGTTGTTATTGACGTTGTTGTTGTTGTTGTTGTTGTTGTTGTTTATTTGACATTTTTGTTGTTGTTGATGTTGTTGTTGTTGTTTTTTATTTGACGTTGTTGTTGTTGTTGTTAATTTGACGTTGTTGTTGTTGTTGTTTATTTGACGTTGTTGTTGTTGTTTATTTGACGTTGTTGTTGTTGTTGTTGTTTATTTGACGTTGTTGTTGTTGTTATTTATTTGACGTTGTTGTTGTTGTTATTGTTTATTTGACGTTGTTGTTGTTGTTGTTGTTTATTGGACGTTGTTATTGTTGTTTATTTGACGTTGTTTTTGTTATTTTATGTTGTTGTTGTTGTTGTATTTGTTGTTGTTGTTGTTGCTTATTTGACGTTGTTGTTATTGTTGCTATTTATTTGACGTTGTTATTGTTGTTGTTTATTTGACGTTGTTGTTGTTGTTATTTATTTGACGTTATTGTTGTTAATGTTTATTTGACGTTGTTGTTGTTGTTGTTATATTTGTTATTGTTGTTATTGTTGTTGCTTATTTGACGTTGTTGTTATTGTTGTTGTTTATTTGACGTTGTCGTTATTGTTATTTATTTGACGTTGTTGTTGTTGTTGTTGTTTATTTGACGTTGTTGTTGTTGTTGTTGTTCTTTATTTGACGTTGTTGTTGTTGTTGTTTTTGTTGTTTATTTGACGTTGTTGTTGTTATTTATTTGACGTTGTTGTTGTTGTTGTTTATTTGACGTTGTTGTTAACGTTGTTTTTGGTGGTGTTTATTTGACATTGTTGTTGTTGTTGTTGTTTATTTGACGTTGTTGTTGTTGACGTTGTTATTGTTGTTGTTTATTTGATGTTGTTATTGTTGTTGACATAGTTGTTGTTGTTTATTTGACGTTGTTGTTGTTGTTGCCGTTGTTGTTTATTTGACGTTGTTGTTGTTGTTTATTTGACGTTGTTGTTGTTGTTGTTGACGTTGTTGTTGTTGTTGTTTATTGGACGTTGTTGTTGTTGTTTATTTAACATTGTTATTGTTGTTGACGGTGTTGTTGTTGTTGTTGTTTATTTGACATTGTTGTTGTTGTTATTTATTATACGTTGTTGTTGTTGCTAATTTTATTTGACGTTGTTGTTGTTGTTGTTAATTTGACGTTGTTGTTGTTGTTGTTGTTTATTTGACGTTGTTGTTGTTCTTGTTTATTTGACGTTGTTGTTGTTGTTGTTTATTTGACGTTGTTGTTGTTGTTGTTGTATTTGTTATTGTTGTTATTGTTGTTGCTTATTTGACGTTGTTGTTATTGTTGTTGTTTATTTGACGTTGTTGTTGTTGTTATTCATTTGATGTTGTTGTTGTTGTTATTTATTTGACGTTGTTGTTGTTGTTCTTCATTTGACGTTGTTGTTGTCGTTGTTTTTGTTGTTTACTTGACGTTGTTGTTGTTATTTATTTGACGTTGTTGTTGTTGTTTATTTGACGTTGTTGTTGACGTTGTTGTTGTTGTTGTTGTTTATTTGACGTTGTCGTTGTTGTTGTTGTTGTTTATTTGACGTTGTTGTTGTTGACGTTGTTGTTGTTATTGTTTATTTGATGTTGTTGTTGTTGTTGTTGACAAAGTTGTTCTTATTAATTTGACGTTGTTGTTGTGGTTGTTGTTGACGTTGTTGTTTATTTGACGTTGTTGTTGTTGTTTATTTGACGTTCTTGTTGTTGTTGTTGACGTTGTTGTTGTTGTTGTTTATTGGACGTTGTTGTTGTTGTTGTTTATTTGACATTGTTGTTGTTGTTGACGGTGTTGTTGTTGTTGTTGTTTATTTGACATTGTTGTTGTTGTTGTTATTTATTTGACGTTGTTGTTGTTGTTGTTTATTTGACGTTGTTGTTGTTGTTTATTTGACGTTGTTGTTTATTTGACGTTGTTGTTTATTTGACATTGTTGTTGTTGTTGTTATTTATTTGACGTTGTTGTTGTTGCTTTTTATTTGACATTATTGTTGTTGTTGTTGTTGTTTATTTGACGTTGTTGTTGTTTATTTGACGTTGTTGTTGTTATTGACGTTGTTATTATTGTTGTTGTTGTTGTTTATTTGACGTTTTTGTTGTTGTTGATGTTGTTGTTGTTGTTGTTTTTTATTTGACGTTGTTGTTGTTGTTGTTTATTTGACGTTGTTGTTGTTGTTATTGTTGTTGTTGTTGTTAATTTGACGTTGTTGTTGTTGTTGTTGCTTATTTGACATTGTTGTTGTTGTTGTTTATTGGACGTTGTTGTTGTTGTTATTTATTTGACGTTGTTGTTGTTGTTGTTGTTTATTTGACGTTGTTGTTTATTTGACATTGTTGTTTATTTGACGTTGTTGTTGTTGTTTATTTGACGTTGTTGTTGTTGTTTATTTGACGTTGTTGTTGTTATTTGAAGTTGTTGTTGTTGTTGTATTTGTTGTTGTTGTTTATTTGACGTTGTTGTTGTCGTTTATTTGACGTTATTGTTGTTGTTTATTTGACGTTGTTATTGTTGTTGTTGTTGTTGTTGTTTATTTGACGTTGTTGTTGACATTGTTGTTGTTGTTGTTTATTTGACGTTGTTGTTGTTGTTGTTTATTAGACGTTGTTAATGTTGTTGACATTGTTGTTGTTTTTGTTGTTTATTTTACGTTGTTGTTGTTGTTTTTGTTGTTGTCATTGTTGTTGTTGTAGTTGTTTATTTGACGTTGTTATTGTTGTTGTTGTTTATTTGATGTTGTTTTAGTTGTTGTTGTTTATTTGACGTTGTTGTTGTTTTTTATTTGACGTTATTGTTGTTGACATTGTTGTTGTTGTTGTTTATTTGATGTTGTTGTTGTTGTTTTTTATTTGACGTTGTTGTTGTTGACATTGTTGTTGTTGTTGATGTTTATTTGACGTTGTTGTTGTTGTTGTTTATTTGACGTTGTTGTTGTTGTTGTTGTTTATTTGACGTTTTTGTTGTTGTTGATGTTGTTGTTGTTGTTTTTTATTTGACGTTGTTGTTGTTGTTGTTAATTTGACGTTGTTGTTGTTGTTGTTTATTTGACGTTGTTGTTGTTGTTGTTTATTTGACATTGTTGTTGTTGTTGACGGTGTTGTTATTGTTGTTGTTTATTTGACATTGTTGTTGTTGTTGTTATTTATTTGATGTTGTTGTTGTTGTTGTTTATTTGACGGTGTTGTTTATTTGACGTTGTTGTTTATTTGACGTTGTTGTTTATTTGACATTGTTGTTGTTGTTGTTATTTATTTGACGTTGTTGTTGTTGTTTTTTATTTGACATTATTGTTATTGTTGTTGTTGTTTATTTGATGTTGTTGTTGTTTATTTGACGTAGTTGTTGTTATTAACGTTGTTATTGTTGTTGTTGTTGTTGTTGTTGTTTATTTGACGTTTTTGTTGTTGTTGATGATGTTGTTGTTGTTGTTTTTTATTTGACGTTGTTGTTGTTGTTGTTGTTTATTTGACGTTGTTGTTGTTGTTGTTGTTGTTTATTTGACATTGTTGTTTTATTTGACGTTGTTGTTGTTGTTGTTGTTTATTTGACGTTGTTGTTGTTGTTATTGTTGTTGTTGTTGTTAATTTGACGTTGTTGTTGTTGTTTATTTGACATTGTTGTTGTTGTTGTTTATTAGACGTTGTTGTTGTTGTTATTAATTTGACGTTGTTGTTGTTGTTGTTTATTTGACGTTGTTGTTTATTTGACGTTGTTGTTATTTATTTAACGTTATTGTTGTTAATGTTTATTTGACGTTGTTGTTGTTGTTGTTATATTTGTTATTGTTGTTATTGTTGTTGCTTATTTGACGTTGTTGTTATTGTTGTTGTTTATTTGACGTTGTCGTTATTGTTATTTATTTGACGTTGTTGTTGTTGTTGTTGTTTATTTGACGGTGTTGTTGTTGTTGTTGTTCTTTATTTGACGTTGTTGTTGTTGTTGTTTTTGTTGTTTATTTGACGTTGTTGTTGTTATTTATTTGACGTTGTTGTTGTTGTTGTTTATTTGACGTTGTTGTTAACGTTGTTTTTGGTGGTGTTTATTTGACATTGTTGTTGTTGTTGTTGTTTATTTGACGTTGTTGTTGTTGACGTTGTTAGTGTTGTTGTTTATTTGATGTTGTTATTGTTGTTGACATAGTTGTTGTTGTTTATTTGACGTTGTTGTTGTTGTTGCCGTTGTTGTTTATTTGACGTTGTTGTTGTTGTTTATTTGACGTTGTTGTTGTTGTTGTTGATGTTGTTGTTGTTGTTGTTTATTGGACGTTGTTGTTGTTGTTTATTTAACATTGTTATTGTTGTTGACGGTGTTGTTGTTGTTATTGTTTATTTGACATTGTTGTTGTTGTTATTTATTATACGTTGTTGTTGTTGCTAATTTTATTTGACGTTGTTGTTGTTGTTGTTGTTAATTTGACGTTGTTGATGTTGTTGTTGTTTATTTGACGTTGTTGTTGTTCTTGTTTATTTGACGTTGTTGTTGTTGTTGTTGTTTATTTGACGTTGTTGTTGTTGTTGTTGTATTTGTTATTGTTGTTATTGTTGTTGCTTATTTGACGTTGTTGTTATTGTTGTTGTTTATTTGACGTTGTTGTTGTTGTTATTCATTTGATGTTGTTGTTGTTGTTATTTATTTGACGTTGTTGTTGTTGTTCTTCATTTGACGTTGTTGTTGTCGTTGTTTTTGTTGTTTACTTGACGTTGTTGTTGTTATTTATTTGACGTTGTTGTTGTTGTTTATTTGACGTTGTTGTTGACGTTGTTGTTGTTGTTGTTTATTTGACGTTGTCGTTGTTGTTGTTGTTGTTTATTTGACGTTGTTGTTGACGTTGTTGTTGTTATTGTTTATTTGATGTTGTTGTTGTTGTTGTTGACAAAGTTGTTCTTATTTATTTGACGTTGTTGTTGTTGTTGTTGTTGACGTTGTTGTTTATTTGACGTTGTTGTTGTTGTTGTTTATTTGACGTTGTTGTTGTTGTTGTTTATTTGACGTTTTTGTTGTTGTTGATGTTGTTGTTGTTGTTTTTTATTTGACGTTGTTGTTGTTGTTGTTAATTTGACGTTGTTGTTGTTGTTTATTTGACGTTGTTGTTGTTGTTGTTTATTTGACATTGTTGTTGTTGTTGACGGTGTTGTTATTGTTGTTGTTTATTTGACATTGTTGTTGTTGTTGTTATTTATTTGACGTTGTTGTTGTTGTTGTTTATTTGACGTTTTTGTTGTTGTTGATGTTGTTGTTGTTGTTTTTTATTTGACGTTGTTGTTGTTGTTGTTAATTTGACGTTGTTGTTGTTGTTGTTTATTTGACGTTGTTGTTGTTGTTGTTTATTTGACAATGTTGTTGTTGTTGACGGTGTTGTTATTGTTGTTGTTTATTTGACATTGTTGTTGTTGTTGTTGTTATTTATTTGACGTTGTTGTTGTTGTTGTTTATTTGACGTTGTTGTTGTTGTTTATTTGACGTTGTTGTTTATTTGACGTTGTTGGTTATTTGACGTTGTTGTTGTTTATTTGACGTTGTTGTTGTTATTTGAAGTTGTTGTTGTTGTTGTATTTGTTGTTGTTGTTGTTTATTTGACGTTGTTGTTGTTGTTTATTTGACGTTATTGTTGTTGTTTATTTGACGTTGTTATTGTTTATTTGACGTTGTTGTTGTTGTTGTTGTTCTTTATTTTACGATGTTGTTGTCGTTGTTTTTGTTGTTTATTTGACGTTGTTGTTGTTATTTATTTGATGTTGTTGGTGTTGTTGTTTATTTGACGTTGTTGTTAACATTGTTGTTGTTGTTGTTTATTTGACGTTGTTGTTGTTGTTTATTTGACTTTGTTGTTGTTGTTGACGTTGTTGTTGTTGTTGTTGTTTATTTGACGTTTTTGTTGTTGTTGATGTTGTTGTTGTTGTTTTTCATTTGACGTTGTTGTTGTTGCTGTTTATTTGACGTAGTTGTTGTTGTTTATTTGACGTTGTTGTTGTTGTTGTTGTAATTGTTATTGTTGTTATTATTGTTGCTTATTTGACGTTGTTGTTATTATTGTTGATTATTTAACCTTGTTGTTGTTATTATTCATTTGACGTTGTTGTTGTTGTTTATTTGACGTTATTGTTGTTGTTGTTGTTGTTGTTGTTGTTCTTTATTTGACGTTGTTGTTGTCGTTGTTTTTGTTGTTTATTTGACGTTGTTGTTGTTATTTATTTGACGTTGTTGTTGTTGTTTATTTGACGTTGTTGTTAACGTTGTTGTTGTTGTTGTTTATTTGACGTTGTTGTTGTTGTTGTTGTTGTTGTTGTTGTTTATTTGACTTTGTTGTTACTGTTGACGTTGTTGACGGTGTTGTTGTTGTTTATTTGACATTCTTGTTGTTGTTGTTATTTATTTGACGTCGTTGTTGTTGTTGTTTATTTGACGTTGTTGTTGTTGTTGTTGTTGTTTATTTGACGTTGTTGTTGTTTATTTGACGTTATTGTTGTTGTTATTGTTGTTGTTGTTATTTATTTAACGTTGTTGTTGTTGTTGATGTTGTGGTTGTTGTTGTTGTTTATTTGACGTTGTTGTTGTCGTTTATTTGACGTTATTGTTGTTGTTTATTTGACGTTGTTATTGTTGTTGTTGTTGTTGTTGTTTATTTGACGTTGTTGTTGACATTGTTGTTGTTGTTGTTTATTTGACGTTGTTGTTGTTGTTGTTTATTAGACGTTGTTAATGTTGTTGACATTGTTGTTGTTTTTGTTGTTTATTTTACGTTGTTGTTGTTGTTTTTGTTGTTGTCATTGTTGTTGTTGTAGTTGTTTATTTGACGTTGTTATTGTTGTTGTTGTTTATTTGATGTTGTTTTAGTTGTTGTTGTTTATTTGACGTTGTTGTTGTTTTTTATTTGACGTTATTGTTGTTGACATTGTTGTTGTTGTTGTTTATTTGATGTTGTTGTTGTTGTTTTTTATTTGACGTTGTTGTTGTTGACATTGTTGTTGTTGTTGATGTTTATTTGACGTTGTTGTTGTTGTTGTTTATTTGACGTTGTTGTTGTTGTTGTTGTTTATTTGACGTTTTTGTTGTTGTTGATGTTGTTGTTGTTGTTTTTTATTTGACGTTGTTGTTGTTGTTGTTAATTTGACGTTGTTGTTGTTGTTGTTTATTTGACGTTGTTGTTGTTGTTGTTTATTTGACATTGTTGTTGTTGTTGACGGTGTTGTTATTGTTGTTGTTTATTTGACATTGTTGTTGTTGTTGTTATTTATTTGATGTTGTTGTTGTTGTTGTTTATTTGACGGTGTTGTTTATTTGACGTTGTTGTTTATTTGACGTTGTTGTTTATTTGACATTGTTGTTGTTGTTGTTATTTATTTGACGTTGTTGTTGTTGTTTTTTATTTGACATTATTGTTATTGTTGTTGTTGTTTATTTGATGTTGTTGTTGTTTATTTGACGTAGTTGTTGTTATTAACGTTGTTATTGTTGTTGTTGTTGTTGTTGTTGTTTATTTGACGTTTTTGTTGTTGTTGATGATGTTGTTGTTGTTGTTTTTTATTTGACGTTGTTGTTGTTGTTGTTGTTTATTTGACGTTGTTGTTGTTGTTGTTGTTGTTTATTTGACATTGTTGTTTTATTTGACGTTGTTGTTGTTGTTGTTGTTTATTTGACGTTGTTGTTGTTGTTATTGTTGTTGTTGTTGTTAATTTGACGTTGTTGTTGTTGTTTATTTGACATTGTTGTTGTTGTTGTTTATTAGACGTTGTTGTTGTTGTTATTAATTTGACGTTGTTGTTGTTGTTGTTTATTTGACGTTGTTGTTTATTTGACGTTGTTGTTATTTATTTAACGTTATTGTTGTTAATGTTTATTTGACGTTGTTGTTGTTGTTGTTGTTATATTTGTTATTGTTGTTATTGTTGTTGCTTATTTGACGTTGTTGTTATTGTTGTTGTTTATTTGACGTTGTCGTTATTGTTATTTATTTGACGTTGTTGTTGTTGTTGTTGTTTATTTGACGGTGTTGTTGTTGTTGTTGTTCTTTATTTGACGTTGTTGTTGTTGTTGTTTTTGTTGTTTATTTGACGTTGTTGTTGTTATTTATTTGACGTTGTTGTTGTTGTTGTTTATTTGACGTTGTTGTTAACGTTGTTTTTGGTGGTGTTTATTTGACATTGTTGTTGTTGTTGTTGTTTATTTGACGTTGTTGTTGTTGACGTTGTTATTGTTGTTGTTTATTTGATGTTGTTATTGTTGTTGACATAGTTGTTGTTGTTTATTTGACGTTGTTGTTGTTGTTGCCGTTGTTGTTTATTTGACGTTGTTGTTGTTGTTTATTTGACGTTGTTGTTGTTGTTGTTGACGTTGTTGTTGTTGTTGTTTATTGGACGTTGTTGTTGTTGTTTATTTAACATTGTTATTGTTGTTGACGGTGTTGTTGTTGTTATTGTTTATTTGACATTGTTGTTGTTGTTATTTATTATACGTTGTTGTTGTTGCTAATTTTATTTGACGTTGTTGTTGTTGTTGTTGTTAATTTGACGTTGTTGATGTTGTTGTTGTTTATTTGACGTTGTTGTTGTTCTTGTTTATTTGACGTTGTTGTTGTTGTTGTTGTTTATTTGACGTTGTTGTTGTTGTTGTTGTATTTGTTATTGTTGTTATTGTTGTTGCTTATTTGACGTTGTTGTTATTGTTGTTGTTTATTTGACGTTGTTGTTGTTGTTATTCATTTGATGTTGTTGTTGTTGTTATTTATTTGACGTTGTTATTGTTGTTCTTCATTTGACGTTGTTGTTGTCGTTGTTTTTGTTGTTTACTTGACGTTGTTGTTGTTATTTATTTGACGTTGTTGTTGTTGTTTATTTGACGTTGTTGTTGACGTTGTTGTTGTTGTTGTTTATTTGACGTTGTCGTTGTTGTTGTTGTTGTTTATTTGACGTTGTTGTTGACGTTGTTGTTGTTATTGTTTATTTGATGTTGTTGTTGTTGTTGTTGACAAAGTTGTTCTTATTTATTTGACGTTGTTGTTGTTGTTGTTGACGTTGTTGTTTATTTGACGTTGTTGTTGTTGTTGTTTATTTGACGTTGTTGTTGTTGTTGTTTATTTGACGTTTTTGTTGTTGTTGATGTTGTTGTTGTTGTTTTTTATTTGACGTTGTTGTTGTTGTTGTTAATTTGACGTTGTTGTTGTTGTTTATTTGACGTTGTTGTTGTTGTTGTTTATTTGACATTGTTGTTGTTGTTGACGGTGTTGTTATTGTTGTTGTTTATTTGACATTGTTGTTGTTGTTGTTATTTATTTGACGTTGTTGTTGTTGTTGTTTATTTGACGTTTTTGTTGTTGTTGATGTTGTTGTTGTTGTTTTTTATTTGACGTTGTTGTTGTTGTTGTTAATTTGACGTTGTTGTTGTTGTTGTTTATTTGACGTTGTTGTTGTTGTTGTTTATTTGACAATGTTGTTGTTGTTGACGGTGTTGTTATTGTTGTTGTTTATTTGACATTGTTGTTGTTGTTGTTGTTATTTATTTGACGTTGTTGTTGTTGTTGTTTATTTGACGTTGTTGTTGTTGTTTATTTGACGTTGTTGTTTATTTGACGTTGTTGGTTATTTGACATTGTTGTTGTTGTTGTTATTTATTTGACGTTGTTGTTGTTGTTTTTTATTTGACTTTATTGTTGTTGTTGTTGTTGTTGTTTATTTGACGTTGTTGTTGTTGTTTATTTGACATTGTTGTTGTTTATTTGACGTTGTTGTTGTTGTTTATTTGACGTTGTTGTTGTTTATTTGACGTTGTTGTTGTTGTTGTTGTTCTTTATTTTACGATGTTGTTGTCGTTGTTTTTGTTGTTTATTTGACGTTGTTGTTGTTATTTATTTGATGTTGTTGGTGTTGTTGTTTATTTGACGTTGTTGTTAACATTGTTGTTGTTGTTGTTTATTTGACGTTGTTGTTGTTGTTTATTTGACTTTGTTGTTGTTGTTGACGTTGTTGTTGTTGTTGTTGTTTATTTGACGTTTTTGTTGTTGTTGATGTTGTTGTTGTTGTTTTTCATTTGACGTTGTTGTTGTTGCTGTTTATTTGACGTAGTTGTTGTTGTTTATTTGACGTTGTTGTTGTTGTTGTTGTAATTGTAATTGTTGTTATTATTGTTGCTTATTTGACGTTGTTGTTATTATTGTTGATTATTTAACCTTGTTGTTGTTATTATTCATTTGACGTTGTTGTTGTTGTTTATTTGACGTTATTGTTGTTGTTGTTGTTGTTGTTGTTGTTCTTTATTTGACGTTGTTGTTGTCGTTGTTTTTGTTGTTTATTTGACGTTGTTGTTGTTATTTATTTGACGTTGTTGTTGTTGTTTATTTGACGTTGTTGTTAACGTTGTTGTTGTTGTTGTTTATTTGACGTTGTTGTTGTTGTTGTTGTTGTTGTTGTTGTTTATTTGACTTTGTTGTTACTGTTGACGTTGTTGACGGTGTTGTTGTTGTTTATTTGACATTCTTGTTGTTGTTGTTATTTATTTGACGTCGTTGTTGTTGTTGTTTATTTGACGTTGTTGTTGTTGTTGTTGTTGTTTATTTGACGTTGTTGTTGTTTATTTGACGTTATTGTTGTTGTTATTGTTGTTGTTGTTATTTATTTAACGTTGTTGTTGTTGTTGATGTTGTGGTTGTTGTTGTTGTTTATTTGACGTTGTTGTTGTTGTTTATTTGACGTTGTTGTTGTTGTTTATTTGACGTTGTTGTTGTTGTTAATTTGACATTGTTGTTGTTGTTGTTGTTTATTTGACGTTGTTGTTGTTGTTGTTTATTTGACATTGTTGTTGTTGTTATTGTTGACGTTGTTGTTGTTGTTTATTTGACGTTGTTGTTGTTGTTGTTGTTTATTTGATGTTGTTTTAGTTGTTGTTGTTTATTTGACGTTGTTGTTGTTGTTGTTTATTTGATGTTGTTTTAGTTGTTGTTGTTTATTTGACGTTTTTGTTGTTTTTTATTTGATGTTGTTGTTATTGACATTGTTGTTGTTGTTTATTTGACGTTGCTGTTGTTGTTGTTTATTTGACGTAGTTGTTGTTATTGACGTTGTTGTTGATGTTTATTTGACGTTTTTGTTGTTGTTGATGTTGTTGTTGTTGTTTTTTATTTGACGTTGTTGTTGTTGTTGTTGTTTATTTGATGTTGTTGTTGTTGCAATTTTTGTTGTTGTTTATTTGACATTGTTGTTGTTGTTGTTGTTGTTTATTTGACATTGTTGTTGTTGTTGTTATTTATTTGACGTTGTTGTTGTTGTTGTTTATTTGACATTATTGTTATTGTTGTTGTTGTTTATTTGACATTATTTATTTGACGTTGTTGTTGTTGTTGTTGTTTATTTGATGTTGTTTTAGTTGTTGTTGTTTATTTGACATTGTTGTTGTTGTTGTTTATTAGATGTTGTTTTAGTTGTTGTTGTTTATTTGACGTTGTTGTTGTTGTTGTTTATTTGACGTAGTTGTTGTTATTGACGTTGTTGTGGTTGTTTATTTGACATTTTTGTTGTTGTTGATGTTGTTGTTGTTGTTGTTTTTTATTTGACGTTGTTGTTGTTATTGTTGTTGTTTATTTGATGTTGTTTTAGTTGTTGTTGTTTTTTATTTGACGTTGTTGTTGTTGACATTGTTGTTGTTGTTGTTGTTTATTTGACGTTGTTGTTGTTGTTTATTTGACGTAGTTGTTGTTATTGACGTTGTTGTTGTTGTTGTTTATTTGACGTTTTTGTTGTTATTGATGTTGTTGTTGTTGTTTTTTATTTGACGTTGTTGTTGTTGTTGTTTATTTGACGTTGTTGTTGTTTTTATTGTTGTTGTTGTTGTTGTTAATTTGACATTGTTGTTGTTATTTATTTGACGTTGTTGTTGTTGTTGTTTATTTGACGTTGTTGTTGTTGTTATTTATTTGACGTTGTTGTTGTTGTTATTGTTTATTTGACGTTGTTGTTGTTGTTGTTGTTTATTTGACATTGTTATTGTTGTTTATTTGACGTTGTTTTTGTTATTTGACGTTGTTGTTGTTGTTGTTGTTGTTGTATTTGTTGTTGTTGTTGTTGTTGTTGTTTTTGCTTATTTGACATTGTTGTTATTGTACCTATTTTTTTGACGTTGTTGTTGTTTATTTGACGTTGTTATTCTTGTTGTTTTTTTGACGTTGTTGTTGTTGTTGTTGTTGTTGTTGTATTTGTTATTGTTGTTATTGTTGTTGCTTATTTGACGTTGATGTTATTGTTGTTGTTTATTTGACGTTGTTGTTGTTGCTATTTTTTTAACGTTGTTGTTATTGTTGTTTATTTGACGTTGTTGTTGTTGTTGTTGTTCTTTATTTGACTTTGTTGTTGTCGTTGTTTTTGATGTTTATTTGACGTTGTTGTTGTTATTTATTTGACGTTGTTGTTGTTGTTGTTTATTTGACGTTGTTGTTGATGTTGTTGTTGTTGTTTATTTGACATTGTTGTTGTTGTTGTTTATTTGATGCTGTTTTAGTTGTTGTTGTTTATTTGACGTTGTTGTTGTTTTTTATTTGACGCTGTTGTTATTGACATTGTTGTTGTTGTTGTTTATTTGACGTTGTTGTTGTTGTTGTTTATTTGACGTAGTTGTTGTTATTGACGTTGTTGTTGTTATTGTTGCTTATTTGACGTTTTTGTTGTTGTTGATGTTGTTGTTGTTGTTGTTTTTTATTTGACGTTGTTGTTGTTTATTTGACATTGTTGTTGTTGTTGTTGTTGTTGTTTATTTGATGTTGTTTTAGTTGTTGTTGTTTATTTGACGTTGTTGTTGTTTTTTATTTGACGTTGTTGTTGTTGACATTGTTGTTGTTGTTGTTGTTGTTTATTTGACGTTGTTGTTGTTGTTGTTGTTTATTTGACGTAGTTGTTGTTATTGACGTTGTTGTTGTTGTTGTTTATTAGACGTTTTTGTTGTTGTTGATGTTGTTGTTGTTGTTTTTTATTTGACGTTGTTGTTGTTGCTATTTATTTGACGTTGTTGTTGTTGTTTATTTGACGTTGTTGT
>OX451735.1:1400947038-1400949538 GCA_948472305.1 Vicia faba
TTGTTTACTTGACGTTGTTGTTGTTATTTATTTGACGTTGTTGTTGTTGTTTATTTGACGTTGTTGTTGACGTTGTTGTTGTTGTTGTTTATTTGACGTTGTCGTTGTTGTTGTTGTTGTTTATTTGACGTTGTTGTTGTTGACGTTGTTGTTGTTATTGTTTATTTGATGTTGTTGTTGTTGTTGTTGACAAAGTTGTTCTTATTTATTTGACGTTGTTGTTGTTGTTGTTGTTGACGTTGTTGTTTATTTGACGTTGTTGTTGTTGTTGTTGTTTATTTGACGTTGTTGTTGTTGTTGTTGTTTATTTGACGTTTTTGTTGTTGTTGATGTTGTTGTTGTTGTTTTTTATTTGACGTTGTTGTTGTTGTTGTTAATTTGACGTTGTTGTTGTTGTTGTTTATTTGACGTTGTTGTTGTTGTTGTTTATTTGACATTGTTGTTGTTGTTGACGGTGTTGTTATTGTTGTTGTTTATTTGACATTGTTGTTGTTGTTGTTATTTATTTGACATTGTTGTTGTTGTTGTTTATTTGACGTTTTTGTTGTTGTTGATGTTGTTGTTGTTGTTTTTTATTTGACGTTGTTGTTGTTGTTGTTAATTTGACGTTGTTGTTGTTGTTATTTATTTGACGTTGTTGTTGTTGTTTATTTGACGTTGTTGTTGTTGTTGTTTATTTGACGTAGTTGTTGTTGTTGTTGTTGTTGTTGTTGTTGTTGTTGTTGTTTATTTGACGTTTTTGTTGTTGTTGATGTTGTTGTTGTTGTTTTTTATTTGACGTTGTTGTTGTTGTTGTTAATTTGACGTTGTTGTTGTTGTTGTTTATTTGACGTTGTTGTTGTTGTTGTTTATTTGACATTGTTGTTGTTGTTGACGGTGTTGTTATTGTTGTTGTTTATTTGACATTGTTGTTGTTGTTGTTGTTGTTATTTATTTGACGTTGTTGTTGTTGTTGTTTATTTGACGTTGTTGTTGTTGTTTATTTGACGTTGTTGTTTATTTGACGTTGTTGGTTATTTGACATTGTTGTTGTTGTTGTTATTTATTTGACGTTGTTGTTGTTGTTTTTTATTTGACGTTATTGTTGTTGTTGTTGTTGTTGTTTATTTGACGTTGTTGTTGTTGTTTATTTGACGTTGTTGTTGTTTATTTGACGTTGTTGTTGTTGTTTATTTGACGTTGTTGTTGTTTATTTGACGTTGTTGTTGTTGTTGTTGTTCTTTATTTTACGATGTTGTTGTCGTTGTTTTTGTTGTTTATTTGACGTTGTTGTTGTTATTTATTTGATGTTGTTGGTGTTGTTGTTTATTTGACGTTGTTGTTAACGTTGTTGTTGTTGTTGTTTATTTGACGTTGTTGTTGTTGTTTATTTGACTTTGTTGTTGTTGTTGACGTTGTTGTTGTTGTTGTTGTTTATTTGACGTTTTTGTTGTTGTTGATGTTGTTGTTGTTGTTTTTCATTTGACGTTGTTGTTGTTGCTGTTTATTTGACGTAGTTGTTGTTGTTTATTTGACGTTGTTGTTGTTGTTGTTGTAATTGTTATTGTTGTTATTATTGTTGCTTATTTGACGTTGTTGTTATTATTGTTGATTATTTAACCTTGTTGTTGTTATTATTCATTTGACGTTGTTGTTGTTGTTTATTTGACGTTATTGTTGTTGTTGTTGTTGTTGTTGTTGTTCTTTATTTGACGTTGTTGTTGTCGTTGTTTTTGTTGTTTATTTGACGTTGTTGTTGTTATTTATTTGACGTTGTTGTTGTTGTTTATTTGACGTTGTTGTTAACGTTGTTGTTGTTGTTGTTTATTTGACGTTGTTGTTGTTGTTGTTGTTGTTTATTTGACTTTGTTGTTACTGTTGACGTTGTTGACGGTGTTGTTGTTGTTTATTTGACATTCTTGTTGTTGTTTTATTTATTTGACGTCGTTGTTGTTGTTGTTTATTTGACGTTGTTGTTGTTGTTGTTGTTGTTTATTTGACGTTGTTGTTGTTTATTTGACGTTATTGTTGTTGTTATTGTTGTTGTTGTTGTTTATTTAACGTTGTTGTTGTTGTTGATGTTGTGGTTGTTGTTGTTGTTTATTTGACGTTGTTGTTGTTGTTTATTTGACGTTGTTGTTGTTGTTTATTTGACGTTGTTGTTGTTGTTAATTTGACATTGTTGTTGTTGTTGTTTATTTGACGTTGTTGTTGTTGTTGTTTATTTGACATTGTTGTTGTTGTTATTGTTGACGTTGTTGTTGTTGTTTATTTGACGTTGTTGTTGTTGTTGTTGTTGTTTATTTGATGTTGTTTTAGTTGTTGTTGTTTATTTGACGTTGTTGTTGTTGTTGTTTATTTGATGTTGTTTTAGTTGTTGTTGTTTATTTGACGTTTTTGTTGTTTTTTATTTGATGTTGTTGTTATTGACATTGTTGTTGTTGTTGTTTATTTGACGTTGCTGTTGTTGTTGTTTATTTGACGTAGTTGTTGTTATTGGCGTTGTTGTTGATGTTTATTT
>OX451735.1:1400954538-1400994538 GCA_948472305.1 Vicia faba
TTTTACGTTGTTGTTGTTGTTGTTTATTTGATGTTGTTTTAGTTGTTGTTGTTTATTTGACGTTGTTGTTGTTGTTGTTGTTGTTGTTGTTTATTTGATGTTGTTTTAGTTGTTGTTGTTTATTTGACATTTTTGTTGTTTTTTATTTGATGTTGTTGTTATTGACATTGTTGTTGTTGTTGTTTATTTGACGTTGTTATTATTGTTGTTTATTTGACGTAGTTGTTGTTATTGACGTTGTTGTTGATGTTTATTAGACGTTTTTGTTGTTGTTGACGTTGTTGTTGTTGTTGTTCTTTATTTGATGTTGGTGTTGTTGACATTGTTGTTGTTGTTGTTTATTTGACGTTGTTGTTGTTGTTGTTTATTTGACGTTGTTGCTGTTGTTGTTTATTTGACGTTGTTAATGTTGTTGACATTGTTGTTGTTGTTTTTGTTGTTTATTTGACGTTGCTGTTGTTGTTGTTTTTGTTGTTGTTATTGTTGGTGTTGTTGTTGTTTATTTGACGTTGTTGTTGTTGTTGTTGTTGTTTTTTTGACGTTGTTGTTTTTTACTTGACGTTATTGTTGTTGTTGTTGTTGTTGTTTATTTGATGTTGTTGTTGTTGACATTGTTGTTGTTGTTGTTATTTATTTGACGTTGTTGTTGTTGTTGTTGTTTATTTGACATTGTTGTTGTTGTTGTTGTTATTTATTTGACGTTGTTGTTGTTGTTGTTGTTGTTGTTGTTTATTTGACATTATTGTTATTGTTGTTGTTGTTTATTTGACGTTGTTGTTGTTGTTGTTTATTTGATGTTGTTTTAGTTGTTGTTGTTTATTTGACGTTGTTGTTGTTGTTGTTTATTAGATGTTGTTTTAGTTGTTGTTGTTTATTTGACGTTGTTGTTGTTGTTGTTTATTTGACGTAGTTGTTGTTATTGTCGTTGTTGTGATTGTTTATTTGACATTTTTGTTGTTGTTGATGTTGTTGTTTTTTCTTTGACGTTGTTGTTGTTATTGTTGTTGTTTATTTGATGTTGTTTTAGTTGTTGTTGTTTTATATTTGACGTTGTTGTTGTTGACATTGTTGTTGTTGTTGTTTATTTGACGTTGTTGTTGTTGTTTATTTGACGTAGTTGTTGTTATTGACGTTGTTGTTGTTGTTTATTTGACGTTTTTGTTTTTATTGATGTTGTTGTTGTTGTTTTTTATTTGACGTTGTTATTGTTGTTGTTTATTTGACGTTGTTGTTGTTTTTATTGTTGTTGTTGTTGTTGTTAATTTGACATTGTTGTTGTTGTTTATTTGTTGTTGTTGTTGTTGTTTATTTGACGTTGTTGTTGTTGTTATTTATTTGACGTTGTTGTTGTTGTTATTGTTTATTTGACGTTGTTGTTGTTGTTGTTTATTTGACGTTGTTATTGTTGTTTATTTGATGTTGTTTTTGTTATTTGACGTTGTTGTTGTTGTTGTTGTTGTATTTGTTGTTGTTGTTGTTGTTGTTGTTGTTTTTGCTTATTTGACGTTGTTGTTATTGTTGCTATTTTTTTGACGTTGTTGTTGTTTATTTGACGTTGTTGTTGTTGTTGTTGTTTATTTGACGTTGTTGTTGTTGTTGTTGTATTTGTTATTGTTGTTATTGTTGTTGCTTATTTGACGTTGTTGTTATTGTTGTTGTTTATTTGACGTTGTTGTTGTTGTTATTCATTTGACGTTGTTGTTATTGTTGTTTATTTGACGTTGTTGTTGTTTATTTGACGTTGTTCTTGTTGTTGTTTATTTGACGTTGTTGTTGTTGTTGTTGTTGTTGTTGTTATTTGACATTGTTGTCGTTGTTGACGGTGTTGTTGTTGTTGTTTATTTGACATTGTTGTTGTTGTTATTTATTTGACGTTGTTGTTGTTGTTGTTTATTTGACGTTGTTGTTGTTGTTGTTGTTTATTTGACGTTGTTGTTGTTGTTGTTGTTGTTTATTTGACGTTGTTGTTGTTGTTGTATTTGTTGTTGTTGTTGTTGTTGTTTATTTAACGTTGTTGTTGTTGTTGTTTATTTGACGTTATTATTGTTGTTATTGTTATTTATTTAACGTTGTTGTTGTTGATGTTGTTGTTGTTGTTGTTTATTTGACGTTGTTGTTGTTGTTGTTTATTTGATGTTGTAAATGTTGTTGACATTGTTGTTGTTGTTTTTGTTGTTTATTTGACGTTGCTGTTGTTGTTGTTTTTGTTGTTGTTATTGTTGGTGATGTTGTTGTTTATTTGACGTTGTTGTTGTTGTTGTTGTTTATTTGACGTTGTTGTTGTTGTTGTTGTTTATTTAACGTTGTTGTTGTTGTTAATTTGACGTTGTTGTTGTTGTTTATTTGACGTTGTTGTTGTTGTTGTTTATTTGACATTGTTGTTGTTGTTGTTGTTGTTGTTGTTGTTGACGTTGTTGTTGTTGTTTATTTTACGTTGTTGTTGTTGTTGTTTATTTGATGTTGTTTTAGTTGTTGTTGTTTATTTGATGTTGTTTTAGTTGTTGTAGTTTATTTGACATTTTTGTTGTTTTTTATTTGATGTTGTTGTTATTGACATTGTTGTTGATGTTGTTGTTTTTTATTTGACGTTGTTGTTGTTATTGTTGTTGTTTATTTGATGTTGTTTTAGTTGTTGTTGTTTTTTATTTGACGTTGTTGTTGTTGACATTGTTGTTGTTGTTGTTTATTTGACGTTGTTGTTGTTGTTGTTGTTTATTTGACGTAGTTGTTGTTATTGACGTTGTTGTTGTTGTTGTTTATTTGACGTTTTTGTTGTTATTGATGTTGTTGTTGTTGTTTTTTATTTGACGTTGTTGTTGTTGTTTATTTGACGTTGTTGTTGTTTTTATTGTTGTTGTTGTTGTTAATTTGACATTGTTGTTGTTGTTTATTTGACGTTGTTGTTGTTGTTGTTTATTTGACGTTGTTGTTGTTGTTATTTATTTGACGTTGTTGTTGTTGTTATTGTTTATTTGACGTTGTTGTTGTTGTTTATTTGACGTTGTTATTGTTGTTTATTTGATGTTGTTTTTGTTATTTGACGTTGTTGTTGTTGTTGTTGTTGTTGTATTTGTTGTTGTTGTTGTTGTTGTTTTTGCTTATTTGACGTTGTTGTTATTGTTGTTATTTTTTTGACGTTGTTGTTGTTTATTTGACGTTGTTGTTGTTGTTGTTTATTTGACGTTGTTGTTGTTGTTGTTGTTGTATTTGTTATTGTTGTTATTGTTGTTGCTTATTTGACGTTGTTGTTATTGTTGTTGTTTATTTGACGTTGTTGTTGTTGTTATTCATTTGACGTTGTTGTTATTGTTGTTTATTTGACGTTGTTGTTGTTTATTTGACGTTGTTGTTGTTGTTGTTTATTTAACGTTGTTGTTGTTGTTGTTGTTGTTGTTATTTGACATTGTTGTCGTTGTTGACGGTGTTGTTGTTGTTGTTTATTTGACATTGTTGTTGTTGTTATTTATTTGACGTCGTTGTTGTTGTTGTTTATTTGACGTTGTTGTTGTTGTTGTTTATTTGACGTTGTTGTTGTTGTTGTTTATTTGACGTTGTTGTTGTTGTTTATTTGACGTTGTTGTTGTTATTTGACGTTGTTGTTGTTGTTGTTGTTGTATTTGTTGTTGTTGTTGTTGTTGTTTATTTAATGTTGTTGTTGTTGTTGTTGTTTATTTGACGTTATTATTGTTGTTATTGTTGTTGTTGTTGTTTATTTAACATTGTTGTTGTTGATGTTGTTGTTGTTGTTGTTTATTTGACATTGTTGTTGTTGTTTATTTGACGTTGTTAATGTTGTTGACATTGTTGTTGTTGTTGTTGTTTATTTGACGTTGTTGTTGTTGTTGTTTATTTGACATTGTTGTTGTTGTTGTTGTTGTTGTTGACGTTGTTGTTGTTGTTTATTTTACGTTGTTGTTGTTGTTGTTTATTTGATGTTGTTTTAGTTGTTGTTATTTATTTGACGTTGTTGTTGTTGTTGTTGTTGTTTATTTGATGTTGTTTTAGTTGTTGTTGTTTATTTGACATTTTTGTTGTTTTTTATTTGATGTTGTTGTTATTGACATTGTTGTTGTTGTTGTTTATTTGACGTTGTTATTATTGTTGTTTATTTGACGTAGTTGTTGTTATTGACGTTGTTCTTGATGTTTATTAGACGTTTTTGTTGTTGTTGACGTTGTTGTTGTTGTTGTTCTTTATTTGATGTTGGTGTTGTTGACATTCTTGTTGTTGTTGTTTATTTGACGTTGTTGTTGTTGTTGTTTATTTGACGTTGTTGCTGTTGTTGTTTATTTGACGTTGTTAATGTTGTTGACATTGTTGTTGTTGTTTTTGTTGTTTATTTGACGTTGCTGTTGTTGTTGTTTTTGTTGTTGTTATTGTTGGTGTTGTTGTTGTTTATTTGACGTTGTTGTTGTTGTTGTTGTTTTGACGTTGTTGTTGTTGTTGTTTTTTTGACGTTGTTGTTTTTTACTTGACGTTATTGTTGTTGTTGTTGTTGTTTATTTGATGTTGTTGTTGTTGACATTGTTGTTGTTGTTGTTATTTATTTGACGTTGTTGTTGTTGTTGTTGTTGTTGTTTATTTGACATTGTTGTTGTTGTTGTTGTTATTTATTTGACGTTGTTGTTGTTGTTGTTGTTGTTTATTTGACATTATTGTTATTGTTGTTGTTGTTTATTTGACGTTGTTGTTGTTGTTGTTTATTTGATGTTGTTTTAGTTGTTGTTGTTTATTTGACGTTGTTGTTGTTGTTGTTTATTAGATGTTGTTTTAGTTGTTGTTGTTTATTTGACGTTGTTGTTGTTGTTGTTTATTTGACGTAGTTGTTGTTATTGACGTTGTTGTGGTTGTTTATTTGACATTTTTGTTGTTGTTGATGTTGTTGTTTTTTCTTTGACGTTGTTGTTGTTATTGTTGTTGTTTATTTGATGTTGTTTTAGTTGTTGTTGTTTTATATTTGACGTTGTTGTTGTTGACATTGTTGTTGTTGTTGTTGTTTATTTGACGTTGTTGTTGTTGTTTATTTGACGTAGTTGTTGTTATTGACGTTGTTGTTGTTGTTTATTTGACGTTTTTGTTGTTATTGATGTTGTTGTTGTTGTTTTTTATTTGACGTTGTTATTGTTGTTGTTTATTTGACGTTGTTGTTGTTTTTATTATTGTTGTTGTTGTTGTTAATTTGACATTGTTGTTGTTGTTTATTTGTTGTTGTTGTTGTTGTTGTTTATTTGACGTTTTTGTTGTTGTTATTTTTTTGACGTTGTTGTTGTTGTTATTGTTTATTTGACATTGTTGTTGTTGTTGTTTATTTGACGTTGTTATTGTTGTTTATTTGATGTTGTTTTTGTTATTTGACGTTGTTGTAGTTGTTGTTGTATTTGTTGTTGTTGTTGTTGTTGTTGTTGTTTTTGCTTATTTGACGTTGTTGTTATTGTTGCTATTTTTTTGACGTTGTTGTTGTTTATTTGACGTTGTTGTTGTTGTTGTTTATTTGACGTTGTTGTTGTTGTTGTTGTATTTGTTATTGTTGTTATTGTTGTTGCTTATTTGACGTTGTTGTTATTGTTGTTGTTTATTTGACGTTGTTGTTGTTGTTATTCATTTGACGTTGTTGTTATTGTTGTTTATTTGACGTTGTTGTTGTTTATTTGACGTTGTTCTTGTTGTTGTTTATTTGACGTTGTTCTTGTTGTTGTTTATTTGACGTTGTTGTTGTTGTTGTTGTTGTTGTTGTTGTTGTTGTTATTTGACATTGTTGTCGTTGTTGACGGTGTTGTTGTTGTTGTTGTTTATTTGACATTGTTGTTGTTGTTATTTATTTGACGTTGTTGTTGTTGTTGTTTATTTGACGTTGTTGTTGTTGTTGTTTATTTGACGCTGTTGTTGTTGTTGTTGTTTATTTGACGTTGTTGTTGTTGTTTATTTGACGTTGTTGTTGTTATTTGACGTTGTTGTTGTTGTTGTATTTGTTGTTGTTGTTGTTGTTGTTTATTTAACGTTGTTGTTGTTGTTTATTTGACGTTATTATTGTTGTTATTGTTGTTGTTGTTGTTTATTTAACGTTGTTGTTGTTGATGTTGTTGTTGTTGTTGTTTATTTGACGTTGTTGTTGTTGTTGTTTATTTGATGTTGTAAATGTTGTTGACATTGTTGTTGTTGTTTTTGTTGTTTATTTGACGTTGCTGTTGTTGTTGTTTTTGTTGTTGTTATTGTTGGTGTTGTTGTTGTTTATTTGACGTTGTTGTTGTTGTTGTTTATTTGACGTTGTTGTTGTTGTTGTTTATTTAACGTTGTTGTTGTTGTTAATTTGACGTTGTTGTTGTTGTTTATTTGACGTTGTTGTTGTTGTTGTTTATTTGACATTGTTGTTGTTGTTGTTGTTGTTGTTGTTGACGTTGTTGTTGTTGTTTATTTTACGTTGTTGTTGTTGTTGTTTATTTGATGTTGTTTTAGTTGTTGTTGTTTATTTGACGTTGTTGTTGTTGTTTATTTGATGTTGTTTTAGTTGTTGTTGTTTATTTGACATTTTTGTTGTTTTTTATTTGATGTTGTTGTTATTGACATTGTTGTTGTTGTTGTTTATTTGACGTTGTTATTGTTGTTGTTTATTTGACGTAGTTGTTGTTATTGACGTTGTTGTTGATGTTTATTAGACATTTTTGTTGTTGTTGACGTTGTTGTTGTTGTTGTTCTTTATTTGATGTTGGTGTTGTTGACATTGTTGTTGTTGTTGTTTATTTGACGTTGTTGTTGTTGTTGTTTATTTGACATTGTTGTTGTTGTTGTTTATTTGATGTTGTTATTGTTGTTTATTTGACGTTGTTGTTGTTGTTGTTGTTTATTTGACGTTGTTAATGTTGTTGACATTGTTGTTGTTGTTTTTGTTGTTTATTTGACGTTGTTGTTGTTGTTGTTTTTGTTGTTGTTATTGTTGGTGTTGTTGTTGTTTATTTGACATTGTTGTTGTTGTTTTTTTGACGTTGTTGTTGTTGTTGTTTATTTGACGTTGTTGTTGTTGTTAATTTGACGTTGTTGTTGTTGTTGTTGTTTATTTGACGTTGTTGTTGTTGTTGTTTATTTGACATTGTTGTTGTTGTTGTTGTTGTTGACGTTGTTGTTGTTGTTGTTTATTTTACGTTGTTGTTGTTGTTTATTTGATGTTGTTTTTGTTGTTGTTGTTTATTTGACGTTGTTGTTGTTGTTGTTGTTGTTTATTTGATGTTGTTTTAGTTGTTGTTGTTTATTTGACATTTTTGTTGTTTTTTATTTGATGTTGTTGTTATTGACATTGTTGTTGTTGTTGTTTATTTGACGTTGTTATTGTTGTTGTTTATTTGACGTAGTTGTTGTTATTGACGTTGTTGTTGATGTTTATTAGATGTTTTTGTTGTTGTTGATATTGTTGTTGTTGTTGTTTTTTATTTGACGTTGTTGTTTTTTATTTGACGTTCTTGTTGTTGTTGTTCTTTATTTGATGTTGTTGTTGTTGACATTGTTGTTGTTGTTGTTTATTTGACATTGTTGTTGTTGTTGTTTATTTGACATTGTTGTTGTTGTTGTTATTTATTTGACGTTGTTGTTGTTGTTGTTTATTTGACATTATTGTTATTGTTGTTGTTGTTTATTTGACGTTGTTGTTGTTGTTGTTTATTTGATGTTGTTTTAGTTGTTGTTAATTATTTGACGTTGTTGTTGTTGTTGTTGTTGTTTATTTGACGTAGTTGTTGTTATTGACGTTGTTGTTGTTGTTGTTTATTTGACGTTTTTGTTGTTATTGATGTTGTTGTTGTTGATTTTTATTTGACGTTGTTGTTGTTGTTGTTTATTTGACGTTGTTGTTGTTTTTATAGGTTTTGTTGTTGTTGTTAATTTGACATTGTTGTTGTTGTTTATTTGACGTTGTTGTTGTTGTTGTTTATTTGACGTTGTTGTTGTTTCGTTTATTTGACGTTGTTGTTGTTGTTATTTATTGGACGTTGTTGTTGTTATTGTTTATTTGACGTTGTTGTTGTTGTTGTTGTTTATTTGACGTTGTTATTGTTGTTTATTTAACGTTGTTTTTGTTATTTGATGTTGTTGTTGTTGTTGTTATTGTTGTATTTGTTGTTGTTGTTATTGTTGTATTTGTTGTTGTTGTTGTTGTTGTTGTTTTTGCTTTTTTGACGTTGTTGTTATTGTTGCTATTTTTTTGACATTGTTGTTGTTGTTGTTTATTTGACGTTGTTGTTGTTTATTTGACATTGTTGTTGTTGTTGTATTTGTTATTGTTGTTATTGTTGTTGCTTATTTGACGTTGTTGTTATTGTTGTTGTTTATTTGACGTTGTTGTTGTTGTTATTCATTTGACGTTGTTGTTGTTGTTGTTGTTTATTTGACGTTGTTGTTGTTGTTGTTCTTTATTTGACGTTGTTGTTGTCGTTGTTTTAGTTGTTTATTTGACGCTATTGTTGTTATTTATTTGACGTTGTTGTTGTTGTTGTTTATTTGACGTTGTTGTTGACGTTGTTGTTGTTGTTTATTTGAAATTGTTGTTGTTGTTGTTTATTTGATGTTGTTTTAGTTGTTGTTGTTTATTTAACGTTGTTGTTGTTTTTTATTTGACGTTGTTGTTATTGACATTGTTGTTGTTGTTGTTTATATGACGTTGTTGTTGTTGTTTATTTGACGTAGTTGTTGTTATTGACGTTGTTGTTGTTGTTTTTGCTTATTTGACGTTTTTGTTGTTGTTGATGTTGTTGTTTTTTATTTGACGTTGTTGTTGTTTATTTGACGTTGTTGTTGTTCTTGTTGTTTATTTGATGTTGTTTTAGTTGTTGTTGTTTATTTGACGTTGTTGTTGTTGACATTGTTATTGTTGTTGTTGTTTATTTGACGTTGTTGTTGTTGTTGTTTATTTGACGTTGTTGTTATTGTTGTTTATTTGACGTAGTTGTTGTTATTGACGTTGTTGTTGTTGTTGATTATTTGATGTTTTTGTTGTTGTTGATGTTGTTGTTGTTGTTTTTTATTTGACGTTGTTGTTGTTGCTGTTTATTTGACGTTGTTAATGTTGTTTATTTGACGTTGTTGTTGTTGTTGTAATTGTTATTGTTGTTATTATTGTTGCTTATTTGACGTTGTTGTTATTATTGTTGTTTATTTGACGTTGTTGTTGTTGTTATTCATTTGACGTTGTTGTTATTGTTGTTTATTTGACGTTGTTGTTGTTTATTTGACGTTGTTCTTGTTGTTGTTTATTTGACGTTGTTCTTGTTGTTGTTTATTTGACGTTGTTGTTGTTGTTGTTGTTGTTGTTGTTGTTGTTGTTATTTGACATTGTTGTCGTTGTTGACGGTGTTGTTGTTGTTGTTTATTTGACATTGTTGTTGTTGTTATTTATTTGACGTTGTTGTTGTTGTTGTTTATTTGACGTTGTTGTTGTTGTTGTTGTTTATTTGACGTTGTTGTTGTTGTTGTTGTTTATTTGACGTTGTTGTTGTTGTTTATTTGACGTTGTTGTTGTTATTTGACGTTGTTGTTGTTGTTGTATTTGTTGTTGTTGTTGTTGTTGTTTATTTAACGTTGTTGTTGTTGTTTATTTGACGTTATTATTGTTGTTATTGTTGTTGTTGTTGTTTATTTAACGTTGTTGTTGTTGATGTTGTTGTTGTTGTTGTTTATTTGACGTTGTTGTTGTTGTTGTTTATTTGATGTTGTAAATGTTGTTGACATTGTTGTTGTTGTTTTTGTTGTTTATTTGACGTTGCTGTTGTTGTTGTTTTTGTTGTTGTTATTGTTGGTGTTGTTGTTGTTTATTTGACGTTGTTGTTGTTGTTGTTTATTTGACGTTGTTGTTGTTGTTGTTGTTTATTTAACGTTGTTGTTGTTGTTAATTTGACGTTGTTGTTGTTGTTTATTTGACGTTGTTGTTGTTGTTGTTTATTTGACATTGTTGTTGTTGTTGTTGTTGTTGTTGTTGTTGTTGTTGACGTTGTTGTTGTTGTTTATTTTACGTTGTTGTTGTTGTTGTTGTTTATTTGATGTTGTTTTAGTTGTTGTTGTTTATTTGACGTTGTTGTTGTTGTTTATTTGATGTTGTTTTAGTTGTTGTTGTTTATTTGACATTTTTGTTGTTTTTTATTTGATGTTGTTGTTATTGACATTGTTGTTGTTGTTGTTTATTTGACGTTGTTATTGTTGTTGTTTATTTGACGTAGTTGTTGTTATTGACGTTGTTGTTGATGTTTATTAGACATTTTTGTTGTTGTTGACGTTGTTGTTGTTGTTGTTCTTTATTTGATGTTGGTGTTGTTGACATTGTTGTTGTTGTTGTTTATTTGACGTTGTTGTTGTTGTTGTTTATTTGACATTGTTGTTGTTGTTGTTTATTTGATGTTGTTATTGTTGTTTATTTGACGTTGTTGTTGTTGTTGTTGTTTATTTGACGTTGTTAATGTTGTTGACATTGTTGTTGTTGTTTTTGTTGTTTATTTGACGTTGTTGTTGTTGTTGTTGTTTTTGTTGTTGTTATTGTTGGTGTTGTTGTTGTTTATTTGACGTTGTTGTTGTTGTTTTTTTGACGTTGTTGTTGTTGTTGTTTATTTGACGTTGTTGTTGTTGTTAATTTGACGTTGTTGTTGTTGTTGTTTATTTGACGTTGTTGTTGTTGTTGTTTATTTGACATTGTTGTTGTTGTTGTTGTTGACGTTGTTGTTGTTGTTGTTTATTTTACGTTGTTGTTGTTGTTTATTTGATGTTGTTTTTGTTGTTGTTGTTTATTTGACGTTGTTGTTGTTGTTGTTGTTGTTTATTTGATGTTGTTTTAGTTGTTGTTGTTTATTTGACATTTTTGTTGTTTTTTATTTGATGTTGTTGTTATTGACATTGTTGTTGTTGTTGTTTATTTGACGTTGTTATTGTTGTTGTTTATTTGACGTAGTTGTTGTTATTGACGTTGTTGTTGATGTTTATTAGATGTTTTTGTTGTTGTTGATATTGTTGTTGTTGTTGTTTTTTATTTGACGTTGTTGTTTTTTATTTGACGTTCTTGTTGTTGTTGTTCTTTATTTGATGTTGTTGTTGTTGACATTGTTGTTGTTGTTGTTTATTTGACATTGTTGTTGTTGTTGTTTATTTGACATTGTTGTTGTTGTTGTTATTTATTTGACGTTGTTGTTGTTGTTGTTTATTTGACATTATTGTTATTGTTGTTGTTGTTTATTTGACGTTGTTGTTGTTGTTGTTTATTTGATGTTGTTTTAGTTGTTGTTAATTATTTGACGTTGTTGTTGTTGTTGTTGTTTATTTGACGTAGTTGTTGTTATTGACGTTGTTGTTGTTGTTGTTTATTTGACGTTTTTGTTGTTATTGATGTTGTTGTTGTTGATTTTTATTTGACGTTGTTGTTGTTGTTGTTTATTTGACGTTGTTGTTGTTTTTATAGGTTTTGTTGTTGTTGTTAATTTGACATTGTTGTTGTTGTTGTTTATTTGACGTTGTTGTTGTTGTTGTTTATTTGACGTTGTTGTTGTTTCGTTTATTTGACGTTGTTGTTGTTGTTATTTATTGGACGTTGTTGTTGTTATTGTTTATTTGACGTTGTTGTTGTTGTTGTTGTTTATTTGACGTTGTTATTGTTGTTTATTTAACGTTGTTTTTGTTATTTGATGTTGTTGTTATTGTTGTATTTGTTGTTGTTGTTATTGTTGTATTTGTGGTTGTTGTTGTTGTTGTTGTTTTAGCTTTTTTGACGTTGATGTTATTGTTGCTATTTTTTTGACATTGTTGTTGTAGTTGTTTATTTGACGTTGTTGTTGTTTATTTGACATTGTTGTTGTTGTTGTATTTGTTATTGTTGTTATTGTTGTTGCTTATTTGACGTTGTTGTTATTGTTGTTGTTTATTTGACGTTGTTGTTGTTGTTATTCATTTGACGTTGTTGTTGTTGTTGTTGTTTATTTGACGTTGTTGTTGTTGTTGTTCTTTATTTGACGTTGTTGTTGTCGTTGTTTTAGTTGTTTATTTGACGCTATTGTTGTTATTTATTTGACGTTGTTGTTGTTGTTGTTTATTTGACGTTGTTGTTGACGTTGTTGTTGTTGTTTATTTGAAATTGTTGTTGTTGTTGTTTATTTGATGTTGTTTTAGTTGTTGTTGTTTATTTAACGTTGTTGTTGTTTTTTATTTGACATTGTTGTTATTGACATTGTTGTTGTTGTTGTTTATATGACGTTGTTGTTGTTGTTTATTTGACGTAGTTGTTGTTATTGACGTTGTTGTTGTTGTTTTTGCTTATTTGACGTTTTTGTTGTTGTTGATGTTGTTGTTTTTTATTTGACGTTGTTGTTGTTTATTTGACGTTGTTGTTGTTCTTGTTGTTTATTTGATGTTGTTTTAGTTGTTGTTGTTTATTTGACGTTGTTGTTGTTGACATTGTTATTGTTGTTGTTGTTTATTTGACGTTGTTGTTGTTGTTGTTTATTTGACGTTGTTGTTATTGTTGTTTATTTGACGTAGTTGTTGTTATTGACGTTGTTGTTGTTGTTGTTTATTTGATGTTTTTGTTGTTGTTGATGTTGTTGTTGTTGTTTTTTATTTGACGTTGTTGTTGTTGCTGTTTATTTGACGTTGTTAATGTTGTTTATTTGACGTTGTTGTTGTTGTTGTAATTGTTATTGTTGTTATTATTGTTGCTTATTTGACGTTGTTGTTATTATTGTTGTTTATTTGACGTTGTTGTTGTTGTTATTCATTTGACGTTGTTGTTATTGTTGTTTATTTGACGTTGTTGTTGTTTATTTGACGTTGTTCTTGTTGTTGTTTATTTGACGTTGTTCTTGTTGTTGTTTATTTGACGTTGTTGTTGTTGTTGTTGTTGTTGTTGTTGTTGTTGTTGTTATTTGACATTGTTGTCGTTGTTGACGGTGTTGTTGTTGTTGTTTATTTGACATTGTTGTTGTTGTTATTTATTTGACGTTGTTGTTGTTGTTGTTTATTTGACGTTGTTGTTGTTGTTGTTGTTTATTTGACGTTGTTGTTGTTGTTGTTGTTTATTTGACGTTGTTGTTGTTGTTTATTTGACGTTGTTGTTGTTATTTGACGTTGTTGTTGTTGTTGTATTTGTTGTTGTTGTTGTTGTTGTTTATTTAACGTTGTTGTTGTTGTTTATTTGACGTTATTATTGTTGTTATTGTTGTTGTTGTTGTTTATTTAACGTTGTTGTTGTTGATGTTGTTGTTGTTGTTGTTTATTTGACGTTGTTGTTGTTGTTGTTTATTTGATGTTGTAAATGTTGTTGACATTGTTGTTGTTGTTTTTGTTGTTTATTTGACGTTGCTGTTGTTGTTGTTTTTGTTGTTGTTATTGTTGGTGTTGTTGTTGTTTATTTGACGTTGTTGTTGTTGTTGTTTATTTGACGTTGTTGTTGTTGTCGTTGTTTATTTAACGTTGTTGTTGTTGTTAATTTGACGTTGTTGTTGTTGTTTATTTGACGTTGTTGTTGTTGTTGTTGTTTATTTGACATTGTTGTTGTTGTTGTTGTTGTTGTTGTTGACGTTGTTGTTGTTGTTTATTTTACGTTGTTGTTGTTGTTGTTTATTTGATGTTGTTTTAGTTGTTGTTGTTTATTTGACGTTGTTGTTGTTGTTTATTTGATGTTGTTTTAGTTGTTGTTGTTTATTTGACATTTTTGTTGTTTTTTATTTGATGTTGTTGTTATTGACATTGTTGTTGTTGTTGTTTATTTGACGTTGTTATTGTTGTTGTTTATTTGACGTAGTTGTTGTTATTGACGTTGTTGTTGATGTTTATTAGACATTTTTGTTGTTGTTGACGTTGTTGTTGTTGTTGTTCTTTATTTGATGTTGGTGTTGTTGACATTGTTGTTGTTGTTGTTTATTTGACGTTGTTGTTGTTGTTGTTTATTTGACATTGTTGTTGTTGTTGTTTATTTGATGTTGTTATTGTTGTTTATTTGACGTTGTTGTTGTTGTTGTTGTTTATTTGACGTTGTTAATGTTGTTGACATTGTTGTTGTTGTTTTTGTTGTTTATTTGACGTTGTTGTTGTTGTTGTTTTTGTTGTTGTTATTGTTGGTGTTGTTGTTGTTTATTTGACGTTGTTGTTGTTGTTTTTTTGACGTTGTTGTTGTTGTTGTTTATTTGACGTTGTTGTTGTTGTTAATTTGACGTTGTTGTTGTTGTTGTTGTTTATTTGACGTTGTTGTTGTTGTTGTTTATTTGACATTGTTGTTGTTGTTGTTGTTGTTGACGTTGTTGTTGTTGTTGTTTATTTTACGTTGTTGTTGTTGTTTATTTGATGTTGTTTTTGTTGTTGTTGTTTATTTGACGTTGTTGTTGTTGTTGTTGTTGTTGTTGTTGTTTATTTGATGTTGTTTTAGTTGTTGTTGTTTATTTGACATTTTTGTTGTTTTTTATTTGATGTTGTTGTTATTGACATTGTTGTTGTTGTTGTTTATTTGACGTTGTTATTGTTGTTGTTTATTTGACGTAGTTGTTGTTATTGACGTTGTTGTTGATGTTTATTAGATGTTTTTGTTGTTGTTGATATTGTTGTTGTTGTTGTTTTTTATTTGACGTTGTTGTTTTTTATTTGACGTTCTTGTTGTTGTTGTTCTTTATTTGATGTTGTTATTGTTGACATTGTTGTTGTTGTTGTTTATTTGACATTGTTGTTGTTGTTGTTTATTTGACATTGTTGTTGTTGTTGTTATTTATTTGACGTTGTTGTTGTTGTTGTTTATTTGACATTATTGTTATTGTTGTTGTTGTTTATTTGACGTTGTTGTTGTTGTTGTTTATTTGATGTTGTTTTAGTTGTTGTTAATTATTTGCCGTTGTTGTTGTTGTTGTTGTTGTTTATTTGACGTAGTTGTTGTTATTGACGTTGTTGTTGTTGTTGTTTATTTGACGTTTTTGTTGTTATTGATGTTGTTGTTGTTGATTTTTATTTGACGTTGTTGTTGTTGTTGTTTATTTGACGTTGTTGTTGTTTTTATAGGTTTTGTTGTTGTTGTTAATTTGACATTGTTGTTGTTGTTTATTTGACGTTGTTGTTGTTGTTGTTTATTTGACGTTGTTGTTGTTATTTATTTGACGTTGTTGTTGTTGTTATTGTTTATTTGACGTTGTTGTTGTTGTTGTTTATTTGACGTTGTTATTGTTGTTTATTTAACGTTGTTTTTGTTATTTGATGTTGTTGTTGTTGTTGTTATTGTTGTATTTGTTGTTGTTGTTATTGTTGTATTTGTTGTTGTTGTTGTTGTTGTTGTTTTTGCTTTTTTGACGTTGTTGTTATTGTTGCTATTTTTTTGACATTGTTGTTGTTGTTGTTTATTTGACGTTGTTGTTGTTTATTTGACATTGTTGTTGTTGTTGTATTTGTTATTGTTGTTATTGTTGTTGCTTATTTGACGTTGTTGTTATTGTTGTTGTTTATTTGACGTTGTTGTTGTTGTTATTCATTTGACGTTGTTGTTGTTGTTGTTGTTGTTTATTTGACGTTGTTGTTGTTGTTGTTCTTTATTTGACGTTGTTGTTGTCGTTGTTTTAGTTGTTTATTTGACGCTATTGTTGTTATTTATTTGACGTTGTTGTTGTTGTTGTTTATTTGACGTTGTTGTTGACGTTGTTGTTGTTGTTTATTTGAAATTGTTGTTGTTGTTGTTTATTTGATGTTGTTTTAGTTGTTGTTGTTTATTTAACGTTGTTGTTGTTTTTTATTTGACGTTGTTGTTATTGACATTGTTGTTGTTGTTGTTTATATGACGTTGTTGTTGTTGTTTATTTGACGTAGTTGTTGTTATTGACGTTGTTGTTGTTGTTTTTGCTTATTTGACGTTTTTGTTGTTGTTGATGTTGTTGTTTTTTATTTGACGTTGTTGTTGTTTATTTGACGTTGTTGTTGTTCTTGTTGTTTATTTGATGTTGTTTTAGTTGTTGTTGTTTATTTGACGTTGTTGTTGTTGACATTGTTATTGTTGTTGTTGTTTATTTGACGTTGTTGTTGTTGTTGTTTATTTGACGTTGTTGTTATTGTTGTTTATTTGACGTAGTTGTTGTTATTGACGTTGTTGTTGTTGTTGTTGTTTATTTGATGTTTTTGTTGTTGTTGATGTTGTTGTTGTTGTTTTTTATTTGACGTTGTTGTTGTTGCTGTTTATTTGACGTTGTTAATGTTGTTTATTTGACGTTGTTGTTGTTGTTGTAATTGTTATTGTTGTTATTATTGTTGCTTATTTGACGTTGTTGTTATTATCGTTGTTTATTTGACCTTGTTGTTGTTGTTATTCATTTGACGTTGTTGTTGTTGTTGTTTATTTGACGTTATTGTTGTTGTTGTTGTTGTTCTTTATTTTACGTTGTTGTTGTCGTTGTTTTTGTTGTTTATTTGACGTTGTTGTTGTTATTTATTTGACGTTGTTGTTGTTGTTTATTTGACATTGTTGTTAACGTTGTTGTTGTTGTTGTTGTTTATTTGATGTTGTTGTTGTTGTTGTTGTTGTTTATTTGACTTTGTTGTTGTTGTTGTCGTTGTTGTTTATTTGACATTGTTGTTGTTGTTTATTTGACGTTGTTGTTGTTGACGTTGTTGTTGTTTATTGGACATTGTTGTTGTTGTTTATTGGACATTGTTGTTGTTGTTGTTATTCATTTGACGTTGTTGTTGTTGTTGTTTATTTGACATTATTGTTGTTGTTGTTGTTGTTATTCATTTGACGTTGTTGTTGTTGTTGTTTATTTGACATTATTGTTGTTGTTGTTGTTGTTTATTTGACGTTGTTGTTTATTTGACGTTGTTGTTGTTGTTTATTTGACGTTGTTGTTGTTATTTGAAGTTGTTATTGTTGTTGTATTTGTTGTTGTTGTTGTTGTTATTTATTTGACGTTGTTGTTGTTGTTGTTTATTTGACGTTGTTGTTGTTGTTTATTTGACGTTGTTATTGTTGTTGTTATTGTTGTTGTTTATTTGACGTTGTGGTTGTTGACGTTGTTATTGTTGTTTATTTGACATTGTTAATGTTGTTGTTTATTGTTGTTGACGTTGTTGTTGTTGTTGTTCTTTATTTGATGTTGGTGTTGTTGACATTGTTGTTGTTGTTGTTTATTTGACGTTGTTGTTGTTGTTTATTTGACATTGTTGTTGTTGTTGTTTATTTGATGTTGTTATTGTTGTTTATTTGACGTTGTTGTTGTTGTTGTTTATTTGACGTTGTTAATGTTGTTGACATTGTTGTTGTTGTTTTTGTTGTTTATTTGACGTTGCTGTTGTTGTTGTTTTTGTTGTTGTTATTGTTGGTGTTGTTGTTGTTTATTTGACGTTGTTGTTGTTGTTGTTGTTTTTTTTACGTTGTTGTTGTTGTTGTTTATTTGACGTTGTTGTTGTTGTTAATTTGACGTTGTTGTTGTTGTTGTTGTTGTTTATTTGACGTTGTTGTTGTTGTTGTTTATTTGACATTGTTGTTGTTGTTGTTGTTGTTGTTGTTGTTGACGTTGTTGTTGTTGTTGTTTATTTGACGTTGTTGTTGTTGACATTGTTATTGTTGTTGTTGTTTATTTGACGTTGTTGTTGTTGTTGTTTATTTGACGTTGTTGTTATTGTTGTTTATTTGACGTAGTTGTTGTTATTGACGTTGTTGTTGTTGTTGATTATTTGATGTTTTTGTTGTTGTTGATGTTGTTGTTGTTGTTTTTTATTTGACGTTGTTGTTGTTGCTGTTTATTTGACGTTGTTAATGTTGTTTATTTGACGTTGTTGTTGTTGTTGTAATTGTTATTGTTGTTATTATTGTTGCTTATTTGACGTTGTTGTTATTATTGTTGTTTATTTGACGTTGTTGTTGTTGTTATTCATTTGACGTTGTTGTTATTGTTGTTTATTTGACGTTGTTGTTGTTTATTTGACGTTGTTCTTGTTGTTGTTTATTTGACGTTGTTCTTGTTGTTGTTTATTTGACGTTGTTGTTGTTGTTGTTGTTGTTGTTGTTGTTGTTGTTATTTGACATTGTTGTCGTTGTTGACGGTGTTGTTGTTGTTGTTTATTTGACATTGTTGTTGTTGTTATTTATTTGACGTTGTTGTTGTTGTTGTTTATTTGACGTTGTTGTTGTTGTTGTTGTTTATTTGACGTTGTTGTTGTTGTTGTTGTTTATTTGACGTTGTTGTTGTTGTTGTTGTTTATTTGACGTTGTTGTTGTTGTTTATTTGACGTTGTTGTTGTTATTTGACGTTGTTGTTGTTGTTGTATTTGTTGTTGTTGTTGTTGTTGTTTATTTAACGTTGTTGTTGTTGTTTATTTGACGTTATTATTGTTGTTATTGTTGTTGTTGTTGTTTATTTAACGTTGTTGTTGTTGATGTTGTTGTTGTTGTTGTTTATTTGACGTTGTTGTTGTTGTTGTTTATTTGATGTTGTAAATGTTGTTGACATTGTTGTTGTTGTTTTTGTTGTTTATTTGACGTTGCTGTTGTTGTTGTTTTTGTTGTTGTTATTGTTGGTGTTGTTGTTGTTTATTTGACGTTGTTGTTGTTGTTGTTTATTTGACGTTGTTGTTGTTGTTGTTGTTTATTTAACGTTGTTGTTGTTGTTAATTTGACGTTGTTGTTGTTGTTTATTTGACGTTGTTGTTGTTGTTGTTTATTTGACATTGTTGTTGTTGTTGTTGTTGTTGTTGTTGTTGTTGTTGACGTTGTTGTTGTTGTTTATTTTACGTTGTTGTTGTTGTTGTTGTTTATTTGATGTTGTTTTAGTTGTTGTTGTTTATTTGACGTTGTTGTTGTTGTTTATTTGATGTTGTTTTAGTTGTTGTTGTTTATTTGACATTTTTGTTGTTTTTTATTTGATGTTGTTGTTATTGACATTGTTGTTGTTGTTGTTTATTTGACGTTGTTATTGTTGTTGTTTATTTGACGTAGTTGTTGTTATTGACGTTGTTGTTGATGTTTATTAGACATTTTTGTTGTTGTTGACGTTGTTGTTGTTGTTGTTCTTTATTTGATGTTGGTGTTGTTGACATTGTTGTTGTTGTTGTTTATTTGACGTTGTTGTTGTTGTTGTTTATTTGACATTGTTGTTGTTGTTGTTTATTTGATGTTGTTATTGTTGTTTATTTGACGTTGTTGTTGTTGTTGTTGTTTATTTGACGTTGTTAATGTTGTTGACATTGTTGTTGTTGTTTTTGTTGTTTATTTGACGTTGTTGTTGTTGTTGTTGTTTTTGTTGTTGTTATTGTTGGTGTTGTTGTTGTTTATTTGACGTTGTTGTTGTTGTTTTTTTGACGTTGTTGTTGTTGTTGTTTATTTGACGTTGTTGTTGTTGTTAATTTGACGTTGTTGTTGTTGTTGTTTATTTGACGTTGTTGTTGTTGTTGTTTATTTGACATTGTTGTTGTTGTTGTTGTTGACGTTGTTGTTGTTGTTGTTTATTTTACGTTGTTGTTGTTGTTTATTTGATGTTGTTTTTGTTGTTGTTGTTTATTTGACGTTGTTGTTGTTGTTGTTGTTGTTTATTTGATGTTGTTTTAGTTGTTGTTGTTTATTTGACATTTTTGTTGTTTTTTATTTGATGTTGTTGTTATTGACATTGTTGTTGTTGTTGTTTATTTGACGTTGTTATTGTTGTTGTTTATTTGACGTAGTTGTTGTTATTGACGTTGTTGTTGATGTTTATTAGATGTTTTTGTTGTTGTTGATATTGTTGTTGTTGTTGTTTTTTATTTGACGTTGTTGTTTTTTATTTGACGTTCTTGTTGTTGTTGTTCTTTATTTGATGTTGTTGTTGTTGACATTGTTGTTGTTGTTGTTTATTTGACATTGTTGTTGTTGTTGTTTATTTGACATTGTTGTTGTTGTTGTTATTTATTTGACGTTGTTGTTGTTGTTGTTTATTTGACATTATTGTTATTGTTGTTGTTGTTTATTTGACGTTGTTGTTGTTGTTGTTTATTTGATGTTGTTTTAGTTGTTGTTAATTATTTGACGTTGTTGTTGTTGTTGTTGTTTATTTGACGTAGTTGTTGTTATTGACGTTGTTGTTGTTGTTGTTTATTTGACGTTTTTGTTGTTATTGATGTTGTTGTTGTTGATTTTTATTTGACGTTGTTGTTGTTGTTGTTTATTTGACGTTGTTGTTGTTTTTATAGGTTTTGTTGTTGTTGTTAATTTGACATTGTTGTTGTTGTTGTTTATTTGACGTTGTTGTTGTTGTTGTTTATTTGACGTTGTTGTTGTTTCGTTTATTTGACGTTGTTGTTGTTGTTATTTATTGGACGTTGTTGTTGTTATTGTTTATTTGACGTTGTTGTTGTTGTTGTTGTTTATTTGACGTTGTTATTGTTGTTTATTTAACGTTGTTTTTGTTATTTGATGTTGTTGTTATTGTTGTATTTGTTGTTGTTGTTATTGTTGTATTTGTGGTTGTTGTTGTTGTTGTTGTTTTAGCTTTTTTGACGTTGATGTTATTGTTGCTATTTTTTTGACATTGTTGTTGTAGTTGTTTATTTGACGTTGTTGTTGTTTATTTGACATTGTTGTTGTTGTTGTATTTGTTATTGTTGTTATTGTTGTTGCTTATTTGACGTTGTTGTTATTGTTGTTGTTTATTTGACGTTGTTGTTGTTGTTATTCATTTGACGTTGTTGTTGTTGTTGTTGTTTATTTGACGTTGTTGTTGTTGTTGTTCTTTATTTGACGTTGTTGTTGTCGTTGTTTTAGTTGTTTATTTGACGCTATTGTTGTTATTTATTTGACGTTGTTGTTGTTGTTGTTTATTTGACGTTGTTGTTGACGTTGTTGTTGTTGTTTATTTGAAATTGTTGTTGTTGTTGTTTATTTGATGTTGTTTTAGTTGTTGTTGTTTATTTAACGTTGTTGTTGTTTTTTATTTGACATTGTTGTTATTGACATTGTTGTTGTTGTTGTTTATATGACGTTGTTGTTGTTGTTTATTTGACGTAGTTGTTGTTATTGACGTTGTTGTTGTTGTTTTTGCTTATTTGACGTTTTTGTTGTTGTTGATGTTGTTGTTTTTTATTTGACGTTGTTGTTGTTTATTTGACGTTGTTGTTGTTCTTGTTGTTTATTTGATGTTGTTTTAGTTGTTGTTGTTTATTTGACGTTGTTGTTGTTGACATTGTTATTGTTGTTGTTGTTTATTTGACGTTGTTGTTGTTGTTGTTTATTTGACGTTGTTGTTATTGTTGTTTATTTGACGTAGTTGTTGTTATTGACGTTGTTGTTGTTGTTGTTTATTTGATGTTTTTGTTGTTGTTGATGTTGTTGTTGTTGTTTTTTATTTGACGTTGTTGTTGTTGCTGTTTATTTGACGTTGTTAATGTTGTTTATTTGACGTTGTTGTTGTTGTTGTAATTGTTATTGTTGTTATTATTGTTGCTTATTTGACGTTGTTGTTATTATTGTTGTTTATTTGACGTTGTTGTTGTTGTTATTCATTTGACGTTGTTGTTATTGTTGTTTATTTGACGTTGTTGTTGTTTATTTGACGTTGTTCTTGTTGTTGTTTATTTGACGTTGTTCTTGTTGTTGTTTATTTGACGTTGTTGTTGTTGTTGTTGTTGTTGTTGTTGTTGTTGTTGTTATTTGACATTGTTGTCGTTGTTGACGGTGTTGTTGTTGTTGTTTATTTGACATTGTTGTTGTTGTTATTTATTTGACGTTGTTGTTGTTGTTGTTTATTTGACGTTGTTGTTGTTGTTGTTGTTTATTTGACGTTGTTGTTGTTGTTGTTGTTTATTTGACGTTGTTGTTGTTGTTTATTTGACGTTGTTGTTGTTATTTGACGTTGTTGTTGTTGTTGTATTTGTTGTTGTTGTTGTTGTTGTTTATTTAACGTTGTTGTTGTTGTTTATTTGACGTTATTATTGTTGTTATTGTTGTTGTTGTTGTTTATTTAACGTTGTTGTTGTTGATGTTGTTGTTGTTGTTGTTTATTTGACGTTGTTGTTGTTGTTGTTTATTTGATGTTGTAAATGTTGTTGACATTGTTGTTGTTGTTTTTGTTGTTTATTTGACGTTGCTGTTGTTGTTGTTTTTGTTGTTGTTATTGTTGGTGTTGTTGTTGTTTATTTGACGTTGTTGTTGTTGTTGTTTATTTGACGTTGTTGTTGTTGTCGTTGTTTATTTAACGTTGTTGTTGTTGTTAATTTGACGTTGTTGTTGTTGTTTATTTGACGTTGTTGTTGTTGTTGTTGTTTATTTGACATTGTTGTTGTTGTTGTTGTTGTTGTTGTTGACGTTGTTGTTGTTGTTTATTTTACGTTGTTGTTGTTGTTGTTTATTTGATGTTGTTTTAGTTGTTGTTGTTTATTTGACGTTGTTGTTGTTGTTTATTTGATGTTGTTTTAGTTGTTGTTGTTTATTTGACATTTTTGTTGTTTTTTATTTGATGTTGTTGTTATTGACATTGTTGTTGTTGTTGTTTATTTGACGTTGTTATTGTTGTTGTTTATTTGACGTAGTTGTTGTTATTGACGTTGTTGTTGATGTTTATTAGACATTTTTGTTGTTGTTGACGTTGTTGTTGTTGTTGTTCTTTATTTGATGTTGGTGTTGTTGACATTGTTGTTGTTGTTGTTTATTTGACGTTGTTGTTGTTGTTGTTTATTTGACATTGTTGTTGTTGTTGTTTATTTGATGTTGTTATTGTTGTTTATTTGACGTTGTTGTTGTTGTTGTTGTTTATTTGACGTTGTTAATGTTGTTGACATTGTTGTTGTTGTTTTTGTTGTTTATTTGACGTTGTTGTTGTTGTTGTTTTTGTTGTTGTTATTGTTGGTGTTGTTGTTGTTTATTTGACGTTGTTGTTGTTGTTTTTTTGACGTTGTTGTTGTTGTTGTTTATTTGACGTTGTTGTTGTTGTTAATTTGACGTTGTTGTTGTTGTTGTTGTTTATTTGACGTTGTTGTTGTTGTTGTTTATTTGACATTGTTGTTGTTGTTGTTGTTGTTGACGTTGTTGTTGTTGTTGTTTATTTTACGTTGTTGTTGTTGTTTATTTGATGTTGTTTTTGTTGTTGTTGTTTATTTGACGTTGTTGTTGTTGTTGTTGTTGTTGTTGTTGTTTATTTGATGTTGTTTTAGTTGTTGTTGTTTATTTGACATTTTTGTTGTTTTTTATTTGATGTTGTTGTTATTGACATTGTTGTTGTTGTTGTTTATTTGACGTTGTTATTGTTGTTGTTTATTTGACGTAGTTGTTGTTATTGACGTTGTTGTTGATGTTTATTAGATGTTTTTGTTGTTGTTGATATTGTTGTTGTTGTTGTTTTTTATTTGACGTTGTTGTTTTTTATTTGACGTTCTTGTTGTTGTTGTTCTTTATTTGATGTTGTTATTGTTGACATTGTTGTTGTTGTTGTTTATTTGACATTGTTGTTGTTGTTGTTTATTTGACATTGTTGTTGTTGTTGTTATTTATTTGACGTTGTTGTTGTTGTTGTTTATTTGACATTATTGTTATTGTTGTTGTTGTTTATTTGACGTTGTTGTTGTTGTTGTTTATTTGATGTTGTTTTAGTTGTTGTTAATTATTTGCCGTTGTTGTTGTTGTTGTTGTTGTTTATTTGACGTAGTTGTTGTTATTGACGTTGTTGTTGTTGTTGTTTATTTGACGTTTTTGTTGTTATTGATGTTGTTGTTGTTGATTTTTATTTGACGTTGTTGTTGTTGTTGTTTATTTGACGTTGTTGTTGTTTTTATAGGTTTTGTTGTTGTTGTTAATTTGACATTGTTGTTGTTGTTTATTTGACGTTGTTGTTGTTGTTGTTTATTTGACGTTGTTGTTGTTATTTATTTGACGTTGTTGTTGTTGTTATTGTTTATTTGACGTTGTTGTTGTTGTTGTTTATTTGACGTTGTTATTGTTGTTTATTTAACGTTGTTTTTGTTATTTGATGTTGTTGTTGTTGTTGTTATTGTTGTATTTGTTGTTGTTGTTATTGTTGTATTTGTTGTTGTTGTTGTTGTTGTTGTTTTTGCTTTTTTGACGTTGTTGTTATTGTTGCTATTTTTTTGACATTGTTGTTGTTGTTGTTTATTTGACGTTGTTGTTGTTTATTTGACATTGTTGTTGTTGTTGTATTTGTTATTGTTGTTATTGTTGTTGCTTATTTGACGTTGTTGTTATTGTTGTTGTTTATTTGACGTTGTTGTTGTTGTTATTCATTTGACGTTGTTGTTGTTGTTGTTGTTGTTTATTTGACGTTGTTGTTGTTGTTGTTCTTTATTTGACGTTGTTGTTGTCGTTGTTTTAGTTGTTTATTTGACGCTATTGTTGTTATTTATTTGACGTTGTTGTTGTTGTTGTTTATTTGACGTTGTTGTTGACGTTGTTGTTGTTGTTTATTTGAAATTGTTGTTGTTGTTGTTTATTTGATGTTGTTTTAGTTGTTGTTGTTTATTTAACGTTGTTGTTGTTTTTTATTTGACGTTGTTGTTATTGACATTGTTGTTGTTGTTGTTTATATGACGTTGTTGTTGTTGTTTATTTGACGTAGTTGTTGTTATTGACGTTGTTGTTGTTGTTTTTGCTTATTTGACGTTTTTGTTGTTGTTGATGTTGTTGTTTTTTATTTGACGTTGTTGTTGTTTATTTGACGTTGTTGTTGTTCTTGTTGTTTATTTGATGTTGTTTTAGTTGTTGTTGTTTATTTGACGTTGTTGTTGTTGACATTGTTATTGTTGTTGTTGTTTATTTGACGTTGTTGTTGTTGTTGTTTATTTGACGTTGTTGTTATTGTTGTTTATTTGACGTAGTTGTTGTTATTGACGTTGTTGTTGTTGTTGTTGTTTATTTGATGTTTTTGTTGTTGTTGATGTTGTTGTTGTTGTTTTTTATTTGACGTTGTTGTTGTTGCTGTTTATTTGACGTTGTTAATGTTGTTTATTTGACGTTGTTGTTGTTGTTGTAATTGTTATTGTTGTTATTATTGTTGCTTATTTGACGTTGTTGTTATTATTGTTGTTTATTTGACCTTGTTGTTGTTGTTATTCATTTGACGTTGTTGTTGTTGTTGTTTATTTGACGTTATTGTTGTTGTTGTTGTTGTTCTTTATTTTACGTTGTTGTTGTCGTTGTTTTTGTTGTTTATTTGACGTTGTTGTTGTTATTTATTTGACGTTGTTGTTGTTGTTTATTTGACATTGTTGTTAACGTTGTTGTTGTTGTTGTTGTTTATTTGATGTTGTTGTTGTTGTTGTTGTTGTTTATTTGACTTTGTTGTTGTTGTTGTCGTTGTTGTTTATTTGACATTGTTGTTGTTGTTTATTTGACGTTGTTGTTGTTGACGTTGTTGTTGTTTATTGGACATTGTTGTTGTTGTTTATTGGACATTGTTGTTGTTGTTGTTATTCATTTGACGTTGTTGTTGTTGTTGTTTATTTGACATTATTGTTGTTGTTGTTGTTGTTATTCATTTGACGTTGTTGTTGTTGTTGTTTATTTGACATTATTGTTGTTGTTGTTGTTGTTTATTTGACGTTGTTGTTTATTTGACGTTGTTGTTGTTGTTTATTTGACGTTGTTGTTGTTATTTGAAGTTGTTATTGTTGTTGTATTTGTTGTTGTTGTTGTTGTTATTTATTTGACGTTGTTGTTGTTGTTGTTTATTTGACGTTGTTGTTGTTGTTTATTTGACGTTGTTATTGTTGTTGTTATTGTTGTTGTTTATTTGACGTTGTGGTTGTTGACGTTGTTATTGTTGTTTATTTGACATTGTTAATGTTGTTGTTTATTGTTGTTGACGTTGTTGTTGTTGTTGTTCTTTATTTGATGTTGGTGTTGTTGACATTGTTGTTGTTGTTGTTTATTTGACGTTGTTGTTGTTGTTTATTTGACATTGTTGTTGTTGTTGTTTATTTGATGTTGTTATTGTTGTTTATTTGACGTTGTTGTTGTTGTTGTTTATTTGACGTTGTTAATGTTGTTGACATTGTTGTTGTTGTTTTTGTTGTTTATTTGACGTTGCTGTTGTTGTTGTTTTTGTTGTTGTTATTGTTGGTGTTGTTGTTGTTTATTTGACGTTGTTGTTGTTGTTGTTGTTTTTTTTACGTTGTTGTTGTTGTTGTTTATTTGACGTTGTTGTTGTTGTTAATTTGACGTTGTTGTTGTTGTTGTTGTTGTTTATTTGACGTTGTTGTTGTTGTTGTTTATTTGACATTGTTGTTGTTGTTGTTGTTGTTGTTGTTGTTGACGTTGTTGTTGTTGTTGTTTATTTTACGTTGTTGTTGTTGTTTATTTGATGTTGTTTTTGTTGTTGTTGTTTATTTGACGTTGTTGTTGTTGTTGTTGTTGTTTATTTGATGTTGTTTTAGTTGTTGTTGTTTATTTGACATTTTTGTTGTTTTTTATTTGATGTTGTTGTTATTGACATTGTTGTTGTTGTTGTTGTTTATTTGACGTTGTTATTGTTGTTGTTTATTTGACGTAGTTGTTGTTATTGACGTTGTTGTTGATGTTTATTAGATGTTTTTGTTGTTGTTGATGTTGTTGTTGTTGTTGTTTTTTATTTGACGTTGTTGTTTTTTATTTGACGTTGTTGTTGTTGTTGTTGTTTATTTGACATTGTTGTTGTTGTTGTTGTTATTTATTTGACGTTGTTGTTGTTGTTGTTGTTGTTTATTTGACATTATTGTTATTGTTGTTGTTGTTTATTTGACGTTGTTGTTGTTGTTGTTTATTTGATGTTGTTTTAGTTGTTGTTGTTTATTTGACGTTGTTGTTGTTGTTGTTTATTAGATGTTGTTTTAGTTGTTGTTGTTTATTTGACGTTGTTGTTGTTGTTGTTTATTTGACGTAGTTGTTGTTATTGACGTTGTTGTGGTTGTTTATTTGACATTTTTGTTGTTGTTGATGTTGTTGTTTTTTATTTGACGTTGATGTTGTTGTTGTTTATTTGATGTTGTTTTAGTTGTTATTGTTTTATATTTGACGTTGTTGTTGTTGACATTGTTGTTGTTGTTGTTTATTTGACGTTGTTGTTGTTGTTGTTTATTTGACGTAGTTGTTGTTATTGACGTTGTTGTTGTTGTTGTTTATTTGACGTTTTTGTTGTTATTGATGTTGTTGTTGTTGTTTTTTATTTGACGTTGTTGTTGTTGTTGTTTATTTGACGTTGTTGTTGTTTTTATTATTGTTGTTGTTGTTGTTAATTTGACATTGTTGTTGTTGTTTATTTGACGTTGTTGTTGTTGTTGTTTATTTGACGTTGTTGTTGTTGTTATTTATTTGACGTTGTTGTTGTTGTTATTGTTTATTTGACGTTGTTGTTGTTGTTGTTTATTTGACGTTGTTATTGTTGTTTATTTGATGTTGTTTTTGTTATTTGACGTTGTTGTTGTTGTTGTTGTATTTGTTGTTGTTGTTGTTGTTGTTGTTTTTGCTTATTTGACGTTGTTGTTATTGTTGCTATTTTTTTGACGTTGTTGTTGTTTATTTGACGTTGTTGTTGTTGTTTATTTGACGTTGTTGTTGTTGTTGTTGTTGTATTTGTTATTGTTGTTATTGTTGTTGCTTATTTGACGTTGTTGTTATTGTTGTTGTTTATTTGACGTTGTTGTTGTTGTTATTCATTTGACGTTGTTGTTATTGTTGTTTATTTGACGTTGTTGTTGTTTATTTGACGTTGTTGTTGTTGTTGTTTATTTGACGTTGTTGTTGTTGTTGTTATTTGACATTGTTGTCGTTGTTGACGGTGTTGTTGTTGTTGTTGTTTATTTGACATTGTTGTTGTTGTTATTTATTTGACGTCGTTGTTGTTGTTGTTTATTTGACGTTGTTGTTGTTGTTGTTTATTTGACGTTGTTGTTGTTGTTGTTTATTTGACGTTGTTGTTGTTGTTTATTTGACGTTGTTGTTGTTGTTGTTGTACTTGTTGTTGTTGTTGTTGTTTATTTAACGTTGTTGTTGTTGTTGTTGTTTATTTGACGTTATTATTGTTGTTATTGTTGTTGTTGTTGTTGTTGTTGTTTATTTAACGTTGTTGTTGTTGATGTTGTTGTTATTGTTGTTTATTTGACGTTGTTGTTGTTGTTGTTTATTTGATGTTGTTAATGTTGTTGACATTGTTGTTGTTGTTTTTGTTGTTTATTTGACGTTGTTGTTGTTGTTGTTTTTGTTGTTGTTATTGTTGATGTTGTTGGTGTTTATTTGACGTTGTTGTTGTTGTTGTTTATTTGACGTTGTTGTTGTTATTGTTGTTTATTTGACGTTGTTGTTGTTGTTAATTTGACGTTGTTGTTGTTGTTGTTTATTTGACATTGTTGTTGTTGTTGTTTATTTGACATTGTTGATGTTGTTGTTGTTGTTGTTGACGTTGTTGTTGTTGTTTATTTTACGTTGTTGTTGTTGTTGTTTATTTGATGTTGTTTTAGTTGTTGTTGTTTATTTGACGTTGTTGTTGTTGTTGTTGTTTATTTGATGTTGTTTTAGTTGTTGTTGTTTATTTGACATTTTTGTTGTTTTTTATTTGATGTTGTTGTTATTGACATTGTTATTGTTGTTGTTTATTTGACGTTGTTATTGTTGTTGTTTATTTGACGTAGTTGTTGTTATTGACGTTGTTGTTGATGTTTATTAGACGTTTTTGTTGTTGTTGACGTTGTTGTTGTTGTTGTTCTTTATTTGATGTTGGTGTTGTTGACATTGTTGTTGTTGTTGTTTATTTGACGTTGTTGTTGTTGTTGTTGTTGTTTATTTGACATTGTTGTTGTTGTTGTTTATTTGATGTTGTTATTGTTGTTTATTTGACGTTGTTGTTGTTGTTGTTTATTTGACGTTGTTAATGTTGTTGACATTGTTGTTGTTGTTTTTGTTGTTTATTTGACGTTGCTGTTGTTGTTGTTTTTGTTGTTGTTATTGTTGGTGTTGTTGTTGTTTATTTGACGTTGTTGTTGTTGTTGTTTTTTTGACGTTGTTGTTGTTGTTGTTTATTTGACGTTGTTGTTGTTGTTAATTTGACGTTGTTGTTGTTGTTGTTGTTTATTTGACGTTGTTGTTGTTGTTGTTTATTTGACATTGTTGTTGTTGTTGTTGTTGTTGACGTTGTTGTTGTTGTTGTTGTTTATTTTACGTTGTTGTTGTTGTTTATTTGATGTTGTTTTTGTTGTTGTTGTTTATTTTGACGTTGTTGTTGTTGTTGTTGTTGTTGTTGTTGTTTATTTGATGTTGTTTTAGTTGTTGTTGTTTATTTGACATTTTTGTTGTTTTTTATTTGATGTTGTTGTTATTGACATTGTTGTTGTTGTTTTTTATTTGATGTTGTTGTTATTGGGATTGTTGTTGTTGTTGTTTATTTGACGTTGTTATTGTTGTTGTTTATTTGACGTAGTTGTTGTTATTGACATTGTTGTTGATGTTTATTAGATGTTTTTGTTGTTGTTGATGTTGTTGTTGTTGTTTTTTATTTGACGTTGTTGTTTTTTATTTGACGTTGTTGTTGTTGTTGTTCTTTATTTGATGTTGTTGTTGTTGACATTGTTGTTGTTGTTGTTGTTTATTTGACGTTGTTGTTGTTGTTTATTTGACATTGTTGTTGTTGTTGTTATTTATTTGACGTTGTTATTGTTGTTGTTTATTTGACATTATTGTTATTGTTGTTGTTGTTTATTTGACGTTGTTGTTGTTGTTGTTTATTTGATGTTGTTTTAGTTGTTGTTAATTATTTGACGTTGTTGTGGTTGTTGTTGTTGTTTATTTGACGTAGTTGTTGTTATTGACGTTGTTGTTGTTGTTTATTTGACGTTTTTGTTGTTATTGATGTTGTTGTTGTTTTTTATTTGACGTTGTTGTTGTTGTTGTTTATTTGACGTTGTTGTTGTTTTTATAGGTTTTGTTGTTGTTGTTAATTTGACATTGTTGTTGTTGTTTATTTGACGTTGTTGTTGTTGTTGTTGTTTATTTGACGTTATTGTTGTTGTTGTTTATTTGACGTTGTTGTTGTTGTTATTTATTTGACGTTGTTGTTGTTATTGTTTATTTGACGTTGTTGTTGTTGTTGTTTATTTGACGTTGTTATTGTTGTTTATTTGACGTTGTTTTTGTTATTTGATGTTGTTGTTATTGTTGTTATTGTTGTATTTGTTGTTGTTGTTATTGTTGTATTTATTGTTGTTGTTGTTGTTGTTGTTTTTGCTTATTTGACGTTGTTGTTATTGTTGCTATTTTTTTGACATTGTTATTGTTGTTGTTTATTTGACGTTGTTGTTGTTGTTTATTTGACATTGTTGTTGTTGTTGTATTTGTTATTGTTGTTATTGTTGTTGCTTATTTGACGTTGTTGTTATTGTTGTTGTTTATTTGACGTTGTTGTTGTTGTTATTCATTTGACGTTGTTGTTGTTGTTGTTGTTTATTTGACGTTGTTGTTGTTGTTGTTCTTTATTTGACGTTGTTGTTGTCGTTGTTTTAGTTGTTTATTTGACGTTATTGTTGTTATTTATTTGACGTTGTTGTTGTTGTTGTTTATTTGACGTTGTTGTTGACGTTGTTGTTGTTGTTTATTTGAAATTGTTGTTGTTGTTGTTTATTTGATGTTGTTTTAGTTGTTGTTGTTTATTTAACGTTGTTGTTGTTTTTTATTTGACGTTGTTGTTATTGACATTGTTGTTGTTGTTGTTTATATGACGTTGTTGTTGTTGTTTATTTGACGTAGTTGTTGTTATTGACGTTGTTGTTGTTGTTGTTGCTTATTTGACGTTTTTGTTGTTGTTGATGTTGTTGTTGTTGTTGTTTTTTATTTGACGTTGTTGTTGTTTATTTGACGTTGTTGTTGTTCTTGTTGTTTATTTGATGTTGTTTTAGTTGTTGTTGTTTATTTGACGTTGTTGTTGTTGATATTGTTGTTGTTGTTGTTGTTTATTTGACGTTGTTGTTATTGTTGTTTATTTGACGTAGTTGTTGTTATTGACGTTGTTGTTGTTGTTGTTGTTTATTTGATGTTTTTGTTGTTGTTGATGTTGTTGTTTTTGTTTTTTATTTGACGTTGTTGTTGTTGCTGTTTATTTGACATTGTTAATGTTGTTTATTTGACGTTGTTGTTGTTGTTGTTGTAATTGTTATTGTTGTTATTATTGTTGCTTATTTGACGTTGTTGTTATTATTGTTGTTTATTTGACCTTGTTGTTGTTGTTATTCATTTGACGTTGTTGTTGTTGTTTATTTGACGTTATTGTTGTTGTTGTTGTTGTTCTTTATTTTACGTTGTTGTTGTCGTTGTTTTTGTTGTTTATTTGACGTTGTTGTTGTTATAAATTTTTGACGTTGTTGTTGTTGTTGCTTATTTGACATTGTTGTTAACGTTGTTGTTGTTGTTGTTTATTTGACGTTGTTGTTGTTGTTGTTTATTTGACTTTGTTGTTATTGTTGACGTTGTTGTTGTTGTTGTTGTTTATTAGATGTTGTTATTGTTGTTGTTGACATAGTTATTGTTGTTTATTTGACGTTGTTGTTGTTGTTGCCGTTGTTGTTTATTTGACATTGTTGTTGTTGTTTATTTGACGTTGTTGTTGACGTTGTTGTTGTTGTTATTTATTGGACATTGTTGTTGTTGTTTATTTGACATTGTTGTTGTTGTTGTTGTTATTTATTTGACGTTGTTGTTGTTGTTGTTTATTTGACATTATTGTTGTTGTTGTTGTTGTTTATTTGACGTTGTTGTTTATTTGACGTTGTTGTTGTTGTTTATTTGACGTTGTTGTTGTTATTTGAAGTTGTTATTGTTGTTGTATTTGTTGTTGTTGTTGTTGTTATTTATTTGACGTTGTTGTTGTTGTTTATTTGACGTTGTTGTTGTTGTTTATTTGACGTTGTTATTGTTGTTGTTTATTTGACGTTGTTGTTGTTGACGTTGTTGTTGTTATTTATTTGACATTGTTAATGTTGTTGTTTATTGTTGTTGACGTTGTTGTTGTTGTTGTTCTTTATTTGATGTTGGTGTTGTTGACATTGTTGTTGTTGTTGTTTATTTGACGTTGTTGTTGTTGTTGTTGTTTATTTGACATTGTTGTTGTTGTTGTTTATTTGATGTTGTTATTGTTGTTTATTTGACGTTGTTGTTGTTGTTGTTGTTTATTTGACGTTGTTAATGTTGTTGACATTGTTGTTGTTGTTTTTGTTGTTTATTTGACGTTGTTGTTGTTGTTGTTTTTGTTGTTGTTATTGTTGGTGTTGTTGTATATTTAACGTTGTTGTTGTTGTTGTTTATTTGACGTTATTATTGTTGTTATTGTTGTTGTTATTATTTATTTAACGTTGTTGTTGTTGTTGATGTTGTTGTTGTTGTTGTTTATTTGACGTTGTTGTTGTTGTTGTTTATTTGACGTTGTTGTTGTTGTTGTTGTTTATTTGACGTTGTTGTTGTTAATTTGACGTTGTTGTTGTTGTTGTTTATTTGACGTTGTTGTTGTTGTTGTTTATTTGACATTGTTGTTGTTGTTATTGTTGACGTTGTTGTTGTTGTTGTATATTTGACGTTGTTCTTGTTGTAATTTATTTGATGTTGTTTTAGTTGTTGTTGTTTATTTGACGTTGTTGTTGTTGTTTATTTGATGTTGTTTTAGTTGTTGTTGTTTATTTGACGTTTTTGTTGTTTTTTATTTGATGGTGTTGTTATTGACATTGTTGTTGTTGTTGTTTATTTGATGTTGCTGTTGTTGTTGTTTATTTGACGTAGTTGTTGTTATTGACGTTGTTGTTGATGTTTATTTGACGTTTTTGTTGTTGTTAATGTTGTTGTTGTTGTTGTTTTTTATTTGACGTTGTTGTTTTTTATTTGACGTTATTGTTGTTGTTGTTGTTTATTTGATGTTGTTGTTGTTGACATTGTTGTTGTTGTTGTTATTTATTTGACATTGTTGTTGTTGTTGTTGTTTATTTGACATTGTTGTTGTTGTTGTTATTTATTTGACGTTGTTGTTGTTGTTGTTGTTGTTGTTGTTTATTTGACATTATTGTTATTGTTGTTGTTGTTTATTTGACGTTGTTGTTGTTGTTGTTTAATTGATGTTGTTTTAGTTGTTGTTGTTTATTTGATGTTGTTGTTGTTGTTGTTTATTAGATGTTGTTTTAGTTGTTGTTGTTTATTTGACGTTGTTGTTGTTGTTGTTTATTTGACGTAGTTGTTGTTATTGACGTTGGTGTGGTTGTTTATTTGACATTTTTGTTGTTGTTGATGTTGTTGTTTTTTATTTGACGTTGTTGTTGTTATTGTTGTTGTTTATTTGATGTTGTTTTAGTTGTTGTTGTTTTTTATTTGACGTTGTTGTTGTTGAAATTGTTGTTGTTGTTGTTTATCTGACGTTGTTGTTGTTGTTGTTTATTTGACGTAGTTGTTGTTATTGACGTTGTTGTTGTTGTTGTTTATTTGACGTTTTTGTTGTTATTGATGTTGTTGTTGTTGTTTTTTATTTGACGTTGTTGTTGTTGTTGTTGTTTATTTGACGTTATTGTTGTTTTTATTGTTGTTGTTGTTGTTAATTTGACATTGTTGTTGTTGTTTATTTGACGTTGTTGTTGTTGTTGTTTATTTGACGTTGTTGTTGTTGTTATTTATTTGACGTTGTTGTTGTTGTTATTGTTTATTTGACGTTGTTGTTGTTGTTGTTTATTTGACGTTGTTATTGTTGTTTATTTGATGTTGTTTTTGTTATTTGACGTTGTTGTTGTTGTTGTTGTTGTATTTGTTGTTGTTGTTGTTGTTGTTTTTGCTTATTTGACGTTGTTGTTATTGTTGCTATTTTTTTGACGTTGTTGTTGTTTATTTGACGTTGTTGTTGTTGTTGTTTATTTGACGTTGTTGTTGTTGTTGTTGTTGTTGTATTTGTTATTGTTGTTATTATTGTTGCTTATTTGACGTTGTTGTTATTGTTGTTGTTTATTTGACGTTGTTGTTGTTGTTATTCATTTGACGTTGTTGTTATTGTTGTTTATTTGACGTTGTTGTTGTTTATTTGACGTTGTTGTTGTTGTTTATTTAACGTTGTTGTTGTTGTTGTTGTTGTTGTTGTTGTTATTTGACATTGTTGTCGTTGTTGACGGTGTTGTTGTTGTTGTTTATTTGACATTGTTGTTGTTGTTATTTATTTGACGTTGTTGTTGTTGTTGTTTATTTGACGTTGTTGTTTTTGTTGTTGTTTATTTGACGTTGTTGTTGTTGTTGTTGTTTATTTGACGTTGTTGTTGTTGTTTATTTGACGTTGTTGTTGTTATTTGACGTTGTTGTTGTTGTTGTTGTTGTATTTGTTGTTGTTGTTGTTGTTGTTGTTTATTTAACGTTGTTGTTGTTGTTGTTGTTTATTTGACGTTATTATTGTTGTTATTGTTGTTGTTATTGTTTATTTAACATTGTTGTTGTTGATGTTGTTGTTGTTGTTTATTTGATGTTGTTGTTGTTGTTTATTTGACGTTGTTAATGTTGTTGACATTGTTGTTGTTGTTGTTTATTTGACGTTGTTGTTGTTGTTGTTGTTTATTTGACATTGTTGTTGTTGTTGTTGTTGTTGTTGACGTTGTTGTTGTTGTTTATTTTACGTTGTTGTTGTTGTTGTTTATTTGATGTTGTTTTAGTTGTTGTTGTTTATTTGACGTTGTTGTTGTTGTTGTTGTTTATTTGATGTTGTTTTAGTTGTTGTTGTTTATTTGACATTTTTGTTGTTTTTTATTTGATGTTGTTGTTATTGACATTGTTGTTGTTGTTGTTTATTTGACGTTGTTATTATTGTTGTTTATTTGACGTAGTTGTTGTTATTGACGTTGTTGTTGATGTTTATTAGACATTTTTGTTGTTGTTGACGTTGTTGTTGTTGTTGTTCTTTATTTGATGTTGGTGTTGTTGACATTGTTGTTGTTGTTGTTTATTTGACGTTGTTGTTGTTGTTGTTTATTTGACATTGTTGTTGTTTTTGTTGTTTATTTGATGTTGTTATTGTTGTTTATTTGACGTTGTTGCTGTTGTTGTTTATTTGACGTTGTTAATGTTGTTGACATTGTTGTTGTTGTTTTTGTTGTTTATTTGACGTTGCTGTTGTTGTTGTTTTTGTTGTTGTTATTGTTGGTGTTGTTGTTGTTTATTTGACGTTGTTGTTGTTGTTGTTTTGACGTTGTTGTTGTTGTTGTTTTTTTGACGTTGTTGTTTTTTACTTGACGTTATTGTTGTTGTTGTTGTTGTTGTTTATTTGATGTTGTTGTTGTTGACATTGTTGTTGTTGTTGTTATTTATTTGACGTTGTTGTTGTTGTTGTTTATTTGACATTGTTGTTGTTGTTGTTATTTATTTGACGTTGTTGTTGTTGTTGTTGTTGTTGTTGTTTATTTGACATTATTGTTATTGTTGTTGTTGTTTATTTGACGTTGTTGTTGTTGTTGTTTATTTGACGTTGTTGTTGTTGTTGTTGTTGTTGTATTTGTTATTGTTGTTATTATTGTTGCTTATTTGACGTTGTTGTTATTGTTGTTGTTTATTTGACGTTGTTGTTGTTGTTATTCATTTGACGTTGTTGTTATTGTTGTTTATTTGACGTTGTTGTTGTTTATTTGACGTTGTTGTTGTTGTTTATTTAACGTTGTTGTTGTTGTTGTTGTTGTTGTTGTTATTTGACATTGTTGTCGTTGTTGACGGTGTTGTTGTTGTTGTTTATTTGACATTGTTGTTGTTGTTATTTATTTGACGTTGTTGTTGTTGTTGTTTATTTGACGTTGTTGTTTTTGTTGTTGTTTATTTGACGTTGTTGTTGTTGTTGTTGTTTATTTGACGTTGTTGTTGTTGTTTATTTGACGTTGTTGTTGTTATTTGACGTTGTTGTTGTTGTTGTTGTTGTATTTGTTGTTGTTGTTGTTGTTGTTTATTTAACGTTGTTGTTGTTGTTGTTGTTTATTTGACGTTATTATTGTTGTTATTGTTGTTGTTGTTGTTTATTTAACATTGTTGTTGTTGATGTTGTTGTTGTTGTTGTTTATTTGACGTTGTTGTTGTTGTTTATTTGACGTTGTTAATGTTGTTGACATTGTTGTTGTTGTTGTTTATTTGACGTTGTTGTTGTTGTTGTTGTTTATTTGACATTGTTGTTGTTGTTGTTGTTGTTGACGTTGTTGTTGTTGTTTATTTTACGTTGTTGTTGTTGTTGTTTATTTGATGTTGTTTTAGTTGTTGTTGTTTATTTGACGTTGTTGTTGTTGTTGTTGTTGTTTATTTGATGTTGTTTTAGTTGTTGTTGTTTATTTGACATTTTTGTTGTTTTTTATTTGATGTTGTTGTTATTGACATTGTTGTTGTTGTTGTTTATTTGACGTTGTTATTATTGTTGTTTATTTGACGTAGTTGTTGTTATTGACGTTGTTGTTGATGTTTATTAGACATTTTTGTTGTTGTTGACGTTGTTGTTGTTGTTGTTCTTTATTTGATGTTGGTGTTGTTGACATTGTTGTTGTTGTTGTTTATTTGACGTTGTTGTTGTTGTTGTTTATTTGACATTGTTGTTGTTGTTGTTGTTTATTTGATGTTGTTATTGTTGTTTATTTGACGTTGTTGCTGTTGTTGTTTATTTGACGTTGTTAATGTTGTTGACATTGTTGTTGTTGTTTTTGTTGTTTATTTGACGTTGCTGTTGTTGTTGTTTTTGTTGTTGTTATTGTTGGTGTTGTTGTTGTTTATTTGACGTTGTTGTTGTTGTTGTTTTGACGTTGTTGTTGTTGTTGTTTTTTTGACGTTGTTGTTTTTTACTTGACGTTATTGTTGTTGTTGTTGTTGTTGTTTATTTGATGTTGTTGTTGTTGACATTGTTGTTGTTGTTGTTATTTATTTGACGTTGTTGTTGTTGTTGTTTATTTGACATTGTTGTTGTTGTTGTTGTTATTTATTTGACGTTGTTGTTGTTGTTGTTGTTGTTGTTGTTTATTTGACATTATTGTTATTGTTGTTGTTGTTTATTTGACGTTGTTGTTGTTGTTGTTTATTTGATGTTGTTTTAGTTGTTGTTGTTTATTTGACGTTGTTGTTGTTGTTGTTTATTAGATGTTGTTTTAGTTGTTGTTGTTTATTTGACGTTGTTGTTGTTGTTGTTTATTTGACATAGTTGTTGTTATTGACGTTGTTGTGGTTGTTTATTTGACATTTTTGTTGTTGTTGATGTTGTTGGTTTTTCTTTGACGTTGTTGTTGTTATCGTTGTTGTTTATTTGATGTTGTTTTAGTTGTTGTTGTTTTATATTTGACGTTGTTGTTGTTGACATTGTTGTTGTTGTTGTTTATTTGACGTTGTTGTTGTTGACATTGTTGTTGTTGTTGTTGTTTATTTGACGTTGTTGTTGTTGTTTATTTGACATAGTTGTTGTTATTGACGTTGTTGTTGTTGTTTATTTGACGTTTTTGTTGTTATTGATGTTGTTGTTGTTGTTTTTTATTTGACGTTGTTATTGTTGTTGTTTATTTGACGTTGTTGTTGTTTTTATTGTTGTTGTTGTTGTTGTTAATTTGACATTGTTGTTGTTGTTTATTTGATGTTGTTGTTGTTGTTGTTGTTTATTTGACGTTGTTGTTGTTGTTATTTATTTGACGTTGTTGTTGTTGTTATTGTTTATTTGACGTTGTTGTTGTTGTTGTTTATTTGACGTTGTTATTGTTGTTTATTTGATGTTGTTTTTGTTATTTGACGTTGTTGTTGTTGTTGTTGTTGTATTTGTTGTTGTTGTTGTTGTTGTTGTTTTTGCTTATTTGACGTTGTTGTTATTGTTGCTATTTTTTTGACGTTGTTGTTGTTTATTTGACGTTGTTGTTGTTGTTGTTTATTTGACGTTGTTGTTGTTGTTGTTGTTGTATTTGTTATTGTTGTTATTGTTGTTGCTTATTTGACGTTGTTGTTATTGTTGTTGTTAATTTGACGTTGTTGTTGTTGTTATTCATTTGACGTTTTTGTTAATGTTGTTTATTTGACGTTGTTGTTGTTTATTTGACGTTGTTCTTGTTGTTGTTTATTTGACGTTGTTGTTGTTGTTGTTGTTGTTGTTGTTGTTATTTGACATTGTTGTCGTTGTTGACGGTGTTGTTGTTGTTGTTTATTTGACATTGTTGTTGTTGTTATTTATTTGACGTCGTTGTTGTTGTTGTTTATTTGACGTTGTTGTTGTTGTTGTTTATTTGACGTTGTTGTTGTTGTTGTTGTTTATTTGACGTTGTTGTTGTTGTTTATTTGACGTTGTTGTTGTTATTTGACATTGTTGTTGTTGTTGTATTTGTTGTTGTTGTTGTTGTTGTTTATTTAACGTTGTTGTTGTTGTTGTTTATTTGACGTTATTATTGTTGTTATTGTTGTTGTTGTTGTTTATTTAACGTTGTTGTTGTTGATGTTGTTGTTGTTGTTTATTTGACGTTGTTGTTGTTGTTGTTGTTTATTTGATGTTGTTAATGTTGTTGACATTGTTGTTGTTGTTTTTGATGTTTATTTGACGTTGTTGTTGTTGTTGTTTTTGTTGTTGTTATTGTTGGTGTTGTTGTTGTTTATTTGACGTTGTTGTTGTTGTTGTTTATTTGACGTTGTTGTTGTTGTTGTTGTTGTTTATTTAACGTTGTTGTTGTTGTTAATTTGACGTTGTTGTTGTTGTTTATTTGACGTTGTTGTTGTTGTTGTTTATTTGACATTGTTGTTGTTGTTGTTGTTGTTGTTGACGTTGTTGTTGTTGTTTATTTTACGTTGTTGTTGTTGTTGTTTATTTGATGTTGTTTTAGTTGTTGTTGTTTATTTGACGTTGTTGTTGTTGTTTATTTGATGTTGTTTTAGTTGTTGTTGTTTATTTGACATTTTTGTTGTTTTTTATTTGATGTTGTTGTTATTGACATTGTTGTGGTTGTTGTTTATTTGACGTTGTTATTGTTGTTGTTTATTTGACGTAGTTATTGTTATTGACGTTGTTGTTGATGTTTATTAGATGTTTTTGTTGTTGTTGATGTTGTTGTTGTTGTTGTTTTTTATTTGACGTTGTTGTTTTTTATTTGACGTTCTTGTTGTTGTTGTTCTTTATTTGATGTTGTTGTTGTTGACATTGTTGTTGTTGTTGTTGTTTATTTGACGTTGTTGTTGTTGTTGTTGTTTATTTGACATTGTTGTTGTTGTTGTTATTTATTTGACGTTGTTGTTGTTGTTTATTTGACATTATTGTTATTGTTGTTGTTGTTTATTTGACGTTGTTGTTGTTGTTGTTTATTTGATGTTGTTTTAGTTGTTGTTAATTATTTGACGTTGTTGTTGTTGTTGTTTATTTGACGTAGTTGTTGTTATTGACGTTGTTGTTGTTGTTGTTTATTTGACGTTTTTGTTGTTATTGATGTTGTTGTTGTTGTTTTTTATTTGACGTTGTTGTTGTTGTTGTTTATTTGACGTTGTTGTTGTTTTTATAGGTTTTGTTGTTGTTGTTAATTTGACATTGTTGTTGTTGTTTATTTGACGTTGTTGTTGTTGTTGTTTATTTGACGTTGTTGTTGTTGTTGTTTATTTGACGTTGTTGTTGTTGTTATTTATTTGGCGTTGTTGTTGTTATTGTTTATTTGACGTTGTTGTTGTTGTTGTTTATTTGACGTTGTTATTGTTGTTTATTTAACGTTGTTTTTGTTATTTGATGTTGTTGTTGTTGTTGTTATTGTTGTATTTGTTGTTGTTGTTATTGTTGTATTTGTTGTTGTTGTTGTTGTTGTTGTTTTTGCTTATTTGACGTTGTTGTTATTGTTGCTATTTTTTTGACATTGTTGTTGTTGTTGTTTATTTGACGTTGTTGTTGTTGTTGTTTATTTGACATTGTTGTTGTTGTTGTATTTGTTATTGTTGTTATTGTTGTTGCTTATTTGACGTTGTTGTTATTGTTGTTGTTTATTTGACGTTGTTGTTGTTGTTATTCATTTGACGTTGTTGTTGTTGTTGTTGTTTATTTGACGTTGTTGTTGTTGTTGTTCTTTATTTGACGTTGTTGTTGTCGTTGTTTTAGTTGTTTATTTGACGCTATTGTTGTTATTT
>OX451735.1:1400999538-1401064538 GCA_948472305.1 Vicia faba
TTATTTGATGTTGTTTTAGTTGCTGTTGTTTATTTGACGTTGTTGTTGTTGACATTGTTGTTGTTGTTGTTGTTTATTTGACGTTGTTGTTATTGTTGTTTATTTGACGTAGTTGTTGTTATTGACGTTGTTGTTGTTGTTGTTTATTTGATGTTTTTGTTGTTGTTGATGTTGTTGTTGTTGTTTTTTATTTGACGTTGTTGTTGTTGCTGTTTATTTGACGTTGTTAATGTTGTTTATTTGATGTTGTTGTTGTTGTTGTAATTGTTATTGTTGTTATTATTGTTGCTTATTTGACGTTGTTGTTATTATTGTTGTTTATTTGACCTTGTTGTTGTTGTTATTCATTTGACGTTGTTGTTGTTGTTTATTTGACGTTATTGTTGTTGTTGTTGTTGTTGTTGTTCTTTATTTTACGTTGTTGTTGTCGTTGTTTTTGTTGTTTATTTGACGTTGTTGTTGTTATAAATTTTTGACGTTGTTGTTGTTGTTGCTTATTTGACATTGTTGTTAACGTTGTTGTTGTTGTTGTTGTTTATTTGACGTTGTTGTTGTTGTTGTTGTTGTTGTTATTGTTGACGTTGTTGTTGTTGTTGTTGTTGTTGTTTATTAGATGTTGTTATTGTTGTTGTTGACATAGTTATTGTTGTTTATTTGACGTTGTTGTTGTTGTTGCCGTTGTTGTTTATTTGACATTGTTGTTGTTGTTTATTTGACGTTGTTGTTGTTGACGTTGTTGTTGTTGTTATTTATTGGACATTGTTGTTGTTGTTTATTTGACATTGTTGTTGTTGTTGTTATTTATTTGACGTTGTTGTTGTTGTTGTTTATTTGACATTATTGTTGTTGTTGTTGTTGTTTATTTGACGTTGTTGTTTATTTGACGTTGTTGTTGTTGTTTATTTGACGTTGTTGTTGTTATTTGAAGTTGTTATTGTTGTTGTATTTGTTGTTGTTGTTGTTGTTATTTATTTGACGTTGTTGTTGTTGTTTATTTGACGTTGTTGTTGTTGTTTATTTGACGTTGTTATTGTTGTTGTTTATTTGACGTTGTTGTTGTTGACGTTATTGTTGTTGTTGTTTATTTGACATTGTTAATGTTGTTGTTTATTGTTGTTGACGTTGTTGTTGTTGTTGTTCTTTATTTGATGTTGGTGTTGTTGACATTGTTGTTGTTGTTGTTTATTTGACGTTGTTGTTGTTGTTGTTGTTTATTTGACATTGTTGTTGTTGTTGTTTATTTGATGTTGTTATTGTTGTTTATTTGACGTTGTTGTTGTTGTTGTTTATTTGACGTTGTTAATGTTGTTGACATTGTTGTTGTTGTTTTTGTTGTTTATTTGACGTTGTTGTTGTTGTTGTTTTTGTTGTTGTTATTGTTGGTGTTGTTGTTGTTTATTTGACGTTGTTGTTGTTGTTGTTTTTTTGACGTTGTTGTTGTTGTTGTTTATTTGACGTTGTTGTTGTTGTTAATTTGACGTTGTTGTTGTTGTTTTTTATTTGACGTTGTTGTTGTTGTTTATTTGACATTGTTGTTGTTGTTGTTGTTGTTGTTGACGTTGTTGTTGTTGTTGTTTATTTTACGTTGTTATTGTTGTTTATTTGATGTTGTTTTTGTTGTTGTTGTTTATTTGACGTTGTTGTTGTTGTTGTTGTTTATTTGATGTTGTTTTAGTTGTTGTGGTTTATTTGACATTTTTGTTGTTTTTTATTTGATGTTGTTGTTATTGACATTGTTGTTGTTGTTGTTTATTTGACGTTGTTATTGTTGTTGTTTATTTGACGTAGTTGTTGTTATTGACGTTGTTGTTGATGTTTATTAGATGTTTTTGTTGTTGTTGATGTTGTTGTTGTTGTTGTTTTTTATTTGACGTTGTTGTTTTTTATTTGACGTTGTTGTTGTTGTTGTTCTTTATTTGATGTTGTTGTTGTTGACATTGTTGTTGTTGTTTATTTGACGTTTTTGTTGTTATTGTTTATTTGACATTGTTGTTGTTGTTGTTATTTATTTGACGTTGTTGTTGTTGTTGTTTATTTGACATTATTGTTACTGTTGTTGTTGTTTATTTGACGTTGTTGTTGTTGTTGTTGTTTATTTGATGTTGTTTTAGTTGTTGTTAATTATTTGACGATGTTGTTGTTGTTGCTGTTGTTTATTTGACGTAGTTGTTGTTATTGACGTTGTTGTTGTTGTTTATTTGACGTTTTTGTTGTTATTGATGTTGTTGTTGTTTTTTATTTGACGTTGTTGTTGTTGTTTATTTGACGTTGTTGTTGTTTTTATAGGTTTTGTTGTTGTTGTTAATTTGACATTGTTGTTGTTGTTTATTTGACGTTGTTGTTGTTGTTGTTGTTTATTTGACGTTGTTGTTGTTGTTATTTATTTGACGTTGTTGTTGTTATTGTTTATTTGACGTTGTTGTTGTTGTTGTTGTTTATTTGACGTTGTTATTGTTGTTTATTTGACGTTGTTTTTGTTATTTGATGTTGTTGTTGTTGTTGTTATTGTTGTATTTGTTGTTGTTGTTATTGTTGTATTTGTTGTTGTTGTTATTGTTGTATTTGTTGTTGTTGTTATTGTTGTATTTGTTGTTGTTGTTGTTGTTGTTGTTGTTTTTGCTTATTTGACGTTGTTGTTATTGTTGCTATTTTTTTGACATTATTGTTGTTGTTGTTTATTTGACGTTGTTGTTGTTGTTGTTTATTTGACATTGTTGTTGTTGTTGTATTTGTTATTGTTGTTATTGTTGTTGCTTATTTGACGTTGTTGTTATTGTTGTTGTTTATTTGACGTTGTTGTTGTTGTTATTCATTTGACGTTGTTGTTGTTGTTGTTGTTTATTTGACGTTGTTGTTGTTGTTGTTCTTTAGTTGACGTTGTTGTTGTCGTTAATTTAGTTGTTTATTTGACGCTATTGTTGTTATTTATTTGACGTTGTTGTTGTTGTTGTTTATTTGACGTTGTTGTTGACGTTGTTGTTGTTGTTTATTTGAAATTGTTGTTGTTGTTGTTTATTTGATGTTGTTTTAGTTGTTGTTGTTTATTTAACGTTGTTATTGTTTTATATTTGACGTTGTTGTTATTGACATTGTTTTTGTTGTTGTTTATACGACGTTGTTGTTGTTGTTTATTTGACGTAGTTGTTGTTATTGACGTTGTTGTTGTTGTTGTTGCTTATTTGACGTTTTTGTTGTTGTTGATGTTGTTGTTGTTGTTGTTTTTTATTTGACGTTGTTGTTGTTTATTTGACGTTGTTGTTGTTCTTGTTGTTTATTTGATGTTGTTTTAGTTGTTGTTGTTTATTTGACGTTGTTGTTGTTGACATTGTTGTTGTTGTTGTTTATTTGACGTTGTTGTTATTGTTGTTTATTTGACGTAGTTGTTGTTATTGACGTTGTTGTTGTTGTTGTTGTTTATTTGATGTTTTTGTTGTTGTTGATGTTGTTGTTGTTGTTTTTTATTTGACGTTGTTGTTGTTGTTGTTTATTTGACGTTGTTAATGTTGTTTATTTGACGTTGTTGTTGTTGTTGTAATTGTTATTGTTGTTATTATTGTTGCTTATTTGACGTTGTTGTTATTATTGTTGTTTATTTGACCTTGTTGTTGTTGTTATTCATTTGACGTTGTTGTTGTTGTTTATTTGACGTTATTGTTGTTGTTGTTGTTGTTCTTTATTTTACGTTGTTGTTGTCGTTGTTTTTGTTATTTATTTGACGTTGTTGTTGTTATTTATTTGACGTTGTTGTTGTTGTTGTTTATTTGACATTGTTGTTAACGTTGTTGTTGTTGTTGTTTATTTGATGTTGTTGTTTATTTGACTTTGTTGTTATTGTTGACGTTGTTGTTGTTGTTGTTTATTAGATGTTGTTATTGTTGTTGTTGACATAGTTATTGTTGTTTATTTGACGTTGTTGTTGTTGTTGCCGTTGTTGTTTATTTGACATTGTTGTTGTTGTTTATTTGACGTTGTTGTTGTTGACGTTGTTGTTGTTGTTGTTTATTGGACATTGTTGTTGTTGTTTATTTGACATTGTTGTTGTTGTTGTTATTTATTTGACGTTGTTGTTGTTGTTGTTTATTTGACATTATTGTTGTTGTTGTTGTTGTTTATTTGACGTTGTTGTTTATTTGACGTTGTTGTTGTTTATTTGACGTTGTTGTTATTTGAAGTTGTTATTGTTGTTGTATTTGTTGTTGTTGTTGTTGTTATTTATTTGACGTTGTTGTTGTTGTTTATTTGATGTTGTTGTTGTTGTTTATTTGACGTTGTTATTGTTGTTATTGTTGTTGTTATTGTTGTTGTTTATTTGACGTTGTTGTTGTTGACGTTGTTGTTGTTGACGTTGTTGTTGTTGTTTATTTGACATTGTTAATGTTGTTGACATTGTTGTTGTTTTTGTTGTTGTTGTTGTTGTTGTTTTTTATTTGACGTTGTTGTTGTTTATTTGACGTTATTGTTATTGTTGTTGTTTATTTGATGTTGTTTTAGTTATTGTTGTATATTTGACGTTGTTGTTGTTTTTTATTTGACGTTGTTGTTGTTGACATTTTTGTTGTTGTTGTTGTTTATTTGACGTTGTTGTTGTTGTTGTTTATTTGACGTTGTTGTTGTTATTGACGTTGTTGTTGTTGTTGTTGTTTATTTGACGTTTTTGTTGTTGTTGATGCTGTTGTTGTTGTTTTTTATTTGACGTTGTTGTTGTTGCTGTTTATTTGACGTTGTTGTTGTTGTTTATTTGACGTTGTTGTTGTTGTTGTTGTTGTAATTGTTATTGTTGTTATTGTTGTTGCTTATTTGACGTTGTTGTTATTATTGTTGTTTATTTGACCTTGTTGTTGTTGTTATTCATTTGACGTTGTTGTTGTTGTTTATTTGACGTTGTTGTTGTTGTTGTTCTTTATTTGACGATGTTGTTGTCGTTGTTTTTGTTGTTTATTTGACGTTGTTGTTGTTATTTATTTGATGTTGTTGGTGTTCTTGTTTATTTGACGTTGTTGTTAACGTTGTTGTTGTTGTTGTTTATTTGACGTTGTTGTTGTTGTTTATTTGACTTTGTTGTTGTTGTTGACGTTGTTGTTGTTGTTGTTATTTATTTGATGTTGTTATTGTTGTTGTTGACATAGTTGTTGTTGTTTATTTGACATTGTTGTTGTTGTTGCCGTTGTTGTTTATTTGACATTGTTGTTGTTGTTTATTTGACGTTGTTGTTGTTGACGTTGTTGTTGTTGTTGTTGTTTATTTGACGTTGTTGTTTATTTGACGTTGTTGTTGTTGTTGTTTATTTGACGTTGTTGTTGTTATTTGAAGTTGTTATTGTTGTTGTATTTGTTGTTGTTGTTGTTATTTATTTGACGTTGTTGTTGTTGTTTATTTGACGTTGTTGTTGTTGTTTATTTGACGTTGTTATTGTTGTTGTTTATTTGACGTTGTTGTTGTTGACGTTGTTGTTGTTGTTTATTTGACATTGTTAATGTTGTTGTTTATTGTTGTTGACGTTGTTGTTGTTGTTGTTCTTTATTTGATGTTGGTGTTGTTGACATTGTTGTTGTTGTTGTTTATTTGACGTTGTTGTTGTTGTTGTTGTTTATTTGACATTGTTGTTGTTGTTGTTTATTTGATGTTGTTATTGTTGTTTATTTGACGTTGTTGTTGTTGTTGTTTATTTGACGTTGTTAATGTTGTTGACATTGTTGTTGTTGTTTTTGTTGTTTATTTGACGTTGTTGTTGTTGTTGTTTTTGTTGTTGTTATTGTTGGTGTTGTTGTTGTTTATTTGACATTGTTGTTGTTGTTGTTTTTTTGACGTTGTTGTTGTTGTTGTTTATTTGACGTTGTTGTTGTTGTTAATTTGACGTTGTTGTTGTTGTTGTTTATTTGACGTTGTTGTTGTTGTTGTTTATTTGACATTGTTGTTGTTGTTGTTGTTGTTGTTGTTGACGTTGTTGTTGTTGTTGTTTATTTTACGTTGTTGTTGTTGTTTATTTGATGTTGTTTTTGTTGTTGTTGTTTATTTGACGTTGTTGTTGTTGTTGTTGTTTATTTGATGTTGTTTTAGTTGTTGTTGTTTATTTGACATTTTTGTTGTTTTTTATTTGATGTTGTTGTTATTGACATTGTTGTTGTTGTTGTTTATTTGACGTTGTTATTGTTGTTGTTTATTTGACGTAGTTGTTGTTATTGACGTTGTTGTTGATGTTTATTAGATGTTTTTGTTGTTGTTGATGTTGTTGTTGTTGTTGTTTTTTATTTGACGTTGTTGTTGTTGTTGTTCTTTATTTGATGTTGTTGTTGTTGACATTGTTGTTGTTGTTTATTTGACGTTTTTGTTGTTGTTGTTTATTTGACATTGTTGTTGTTGTTGTTATTTATTTGACGTTGTTGTTGTTGTTGTTTATTTGACATTATTGTTATTGTTGTTGTTGTTTAATTGACGTTGTTGTTGTTGTTTATTTGATGTTGTTTTAGTTGTTGTTAATTATTTGACGTTGTTGTTGTTGTTGCTGTTGTTTATTTGACGTAGTTGTTGTTATTGACGTTGTTGTTGTTGTTTATTTGACGTTTTTGTTGTTATTGATGTTGTTGTTGTTGTTTTTTATTTGACGTTGTTGTTGTTGTTGTTTATTTGACGTTGTTGTTGTTGTTGTTTATTTGACGTTGTTGTTGTTATTGTTTATTTGACGTTGTTGTTGTTGTTGTTGTTTATTTGACGTTGTTTTTGTTATTTGATGTTGTTGTTGTTGTTATTGTTGTATTTGTTGTTGTTGTTATTGTTGTATTTGTTGTTGTTGTTATTGTTGTATTTGTTGTTGTTGTTGTTGTTGTTGTTTTTGCTTATTTGACGTTGTTGTTATTGTTGCTATTTTTTTGACATTATTGTTGTTGTTGTTTATTTGACGTTGTTGTTGTTGTTGTTGTTTATTTGACATTGTTGTTGTTGTTGTATTTGTTATTGTTGTTATTGTTGTTGCTTATTTGACGTTGTTGTTATTGTTGTTGTTTATTTGACGTTGTTGTTGTTGTTATTCATTTGACGTTGTTGTTGTTGTTGTTTATTTGACGTTGTTGTTGTTGTTGTTCTTTATTTGACGTTGTTGTTGTCGTTGTTTTAGTTGTTTATTTGACGCTATTGTTGTTATTTATTTGACGTTGTTGTTGTTGTTGTTGTTTATTTGACGTTGTTGTTGACGTTGTTGTTGTTGTTTATTTGAAATTGTTGTTGTTGTTGTTTATTTGATGTTGTTTTAGTTGTTGTTGTTTATTTAACGTTGTTATTGTTTTATATTTGACGTTGTTGTTATTGACATTGTTTTTGTTGTTGTTTATATGACGTTGTTGTTGTTGTTGTTTATTTGACGTAGTTGTTGTTATTGACGTTGTTGTTGTTGTTGTTGCTTATTTGACGTTTTTGTTGTTGTTGATGTTGTTGTTGTTGTTGTTTTTATTTGACGTTGTTGTTGTTTATTTGACGTTGTTGTTGTTCTTGTTGTTTATTTGATGTTGTTTTAGTTGTTGTTGTTTATTTGACGTTGTTGTTGTTGACATTGTTGTTGTTGTTGTTTATTTGACGTTGTTGTTATTGTTGTTTATTTGACGTAGTTGTTGTTATTGACGTTGTTGTTGTTTATTTGATGTTTTTGTTGTTGTTGATGTTGTTGTTGTTGTTTTTTATTTGACGTTGTTGTTGTTGTTGTTTATTTGACGTTGTTAATGTTGTTTATTTGACGTTGTTGTTGTTGTTGTTGTAATTGTTATTGTTGTTATTATTGTTGCTTATTTGACGTTGTTGTTATTATTGTTGTTTATTTGACCTTGTTGTTGTTGTTATTCATTTGACGTTGTTGTTGTTGTTTATTTGACGTTATTGTTGTTGTTGTTGTTGTTCTTTATTTTACGTTGTTGTTGAGTCGTTGTTTTTGTTGTTTATTTGACGTTGTTGTTGTTATTTATTTGACGTTGTTGTTGTTGTTGTTTATTTGACATTGTTGTTAACGTTGTTGTTGTTGTTGTTTATTTGACGTTGTTGTTGTTGTTGTTGTTGTTTATTTGACTTTGTTGTTATTGTTGACGTTGTTGTTGTTGTTGTTGTTTATTAGATGTTGTTATTGTTGTTGTTGACATAGTTATTGTTGTTTATTTGACGTTGTTGTTGTTGTTGCCGTTGTTGTTTATTTGACATTGTTGTTGTTGTTTATTTGACGTTGTTGTTGTTGACGTTGTTGTTGTTGTTGTTTATTGGACATTGTTGTTGTTGTTGTTTATTTGACATTGTTGTTGTTGTTGTTATTTATTTGACGTTGTTGTTGTTGTTGTTTATTTGACATTATTGTTGTTGTTGTTGTTGTTTATTTGACGTTGTTGTTTATTTGACGTTGTTGTTGTTTATTTGACGTTGTTGTTGTTATTTGAAGTTGTTATTGTTGTTGTATTTGTTGTTGTTGTTGTTGTTATTTATTTGACGTTGTTGTTGTTGTTTATTTGATGTTGTTGTTGTTGTTTATTTGACGTTGTTATTGTTGTTGTTATTGTTGTTGTTTATTTGACGTTGTTGTTGTTGACGTTGTTGTTGTTGTTTATTTGACATTGTTAATGTTGTTGACATTGTTGTTGTTTTTGTTGTTGTTGTTGTTTATTTGACGTTATTGTTGTTGTTGTTGTTTATTTGATGTTGTTTTAGTTATTGTTGTATATTTGACGTTGTTGTTGTTTTTTATTTGACGTTGTTGTTGTTGACATTTTTGTTGTTGTTGTTGTTTATTTGAGTTGTTGTTGTTGTTTATTTGACGTAGTTGTTGTTATTGACGTTGTTGTTGTTGTTGTTGTTGTTGTTGTTTATTTGACGTTTTTGTTGTTGTTGATGCTGTTGTTGTTGTTTTTTATTTGACGTTGTTGTTGTTGCTGTTTATTTGACGTTGTTGTTGTTGTTTATTTGACGTTGTTGTTGTTGTTGTTGTTGTAATTTTTATTGTTGTTATTGTTGTTGCTTATTTGACGTTGTTATTATTGTTGTTTATTTGACCTTGTTGTTGTTGTTATTCATTTGACGTTGTTGTTGTTGTTGTTTATTTGACGTTGTTGTTGTTGTTGTTCTTTATTTGACGATGTTGTTGTCGTTGTTTTTGTTGTTTATTTGACGTTGTTGTTGTTATTTATTTGATGTTGTTGGTGTTGTTGTTTATTTGACGTTGTTGTTAACGTTGTTGTTGTTGTTTATTTGACGTTGTTGTTGTTGTTGTTTATTTGACTTTGTTGTTGTTCTTGACGTTGTTGTTGTTGTTGTTATTTATTTGATGTTGTTATTGTTGTTGTTGACATAGTTGTTGTTGTTTATTTGACGTTGTTGTTGTTGTTGCCGTTGTTGTTTATTTGACATTGTTGTTGTTATTTATTTGACGTTGTTGTTGTTGACGTTGTTGTTGTTGTTTTTGTTGATGTTGTTGTTTTTTATTTAACGTTGTTGTTGTTTATTTGACGTTGTTGTTGTTGTTGTTGTTGTTGTTTATTTGATGTTGTTTTAGTTATTGTTGTTTATTTGACGTTGTTATTGTTGTTTATTTGACGTTTTTGTTGTTGTTGATGTTGTTGTTGTTGTTGTTTTTTATTTGACGTTGTTGTTGTTTATTTGACGTTGTTGTTGTTCTTGTTGTTTATTTGATGTTGTTTTAGTTGTTGTTGTTTATTTGACGTTGTTGTTGTTGACATTGTTGTTGTTGTTGTTGTTGTTTATTTGACGTTGTTGTTATTGTTGTTTATTTGACGTAGTTGTTGTTATTGACGTTGTTGTTGTTGTTGTTTATTTGATGTTTCTGTTGTTGTTGATGTTGTTGTTGTTGTTTTTTATTTGACGTTGTTGTTGTTGCTGTTTATTTGACGTTGTTAATGTTGTTTATTTGACGTTGTTGTTGTTGTTGTTGTTGTAATTGTTATTGTTGTTATTATTGTTGCTTATTTGACGTTGTTGTTATTATTGTTGTTTATTTGACCTTGTTGTTGTTGTTATTCATTTGACGTTGTTGTTGTTGTTTATTTGACGTTATTGTTGTTGTTGTTGTTGTTCTTTATTTTACGTTGTTGTTGTCGTTGTTTTTGTTGTTTATTTGACGTTGCTGTTGTTATTTATTTGACGTTGTTGTTGTTGTTGTTTATTTGACATTGTTGTTAACGTTGTTGTTGTTGTTGTTGTTTATTTGACGTTGTTGTTGTTGTTGTTGTTGTTGTTTATTTGACTTTGTTGTTAACGTTGTTGTTGTTGTTGTTGTTTATTTGACGTTGTTGTTGTTGTTGTTGTTTATTTGACTTTGTTGTTATTGTTGACGTTGTTGTTGTTGTTGTTTATTAGATGTTGTTATTGTTGTTGTTGACATAGTTGTTGTTGTTTATTTGACGTTGTTGTTGTTGTTGTTGTTTATTTGACATAGTTGTTGTTATTGACGTTGTTGTTGTTGTTTATTTGACGTTTTTGTTGTTATTGATGTTGTTGTTGTTGTTTTTTATTTGACGTTGTTGTTGTTGTTGTTTATTTGACGTTGTTGTTGTTTTTATAGGTTTTGTTGTTGTTGTTAATTTGACATTGTTGTTGTTGTTTATTTGACGTTGTTGTTGTTGTTGTTTATTTGACGTTGTTGTTGTTGTTGTTTATTTGACGTTGTTGTTGTTGTTATTTATTTGACGTTGTTGTTGTTATTGTTTATTTGACGTTGTTGTTGTTGTTGTTTATTTGACGTTGTTATTGTTGTTTATTTGACGTTGTTTTTGTTATTTGATGTTGTTGTTGTTGTTGTTATTGTTATATTTGTTGTTGTTGTTGTTATTGTTGTATTTGTTGTTGTTGTTGTTGTTGTTTTTGCTTGTTTGACGTTGTTGTTATTGTTGCTATTTTTTTGACATTGTTGTTGTTGTTGTTTATTTGACGTTGTTGTTGTTGTTTATTTAACATTGTTGTTTTTGTTGTATTTGTTATTGTTGTTATTGTTGTTGCTTATTTGACGTTGTTGTTATTGTTGTTGTTTATTTGACGTTGTTGTTGTTGTTATTCATTTGACGTTGTTGTTGTTGTTGTTTATTTGACGTTGTTGTTGTTGTTCTTTATTTGACGTTGTTGTTGTCGTTGTTTTAGTTGTTTATTTGACGCTATTGTTGTTATTTATTTGACGTTGTTGTTGTTGTTATTTATTTGACGTTGTTGTTGACGTTGTTGTTGTTGTTTATTTGAAATTGTTGTTGTTGTTGTTTATCTGATGTTGTTTTAGTTGTTGTTGTTTATTTAACGTTGTTGTTGTTTTTAATTGACGTTGTTGTTATTGACATTGTTGTTGTTGTTGTTTATATGACGTTGTTGTTGTTGTTTATTTGACGTAGTTGTTGTTATTGACGTTGTTGTTGTTGTTGCTTATTTGACGTTTTTGTTGTTGTTGATGTTGTTGTTGTTGTTGTTTTTTATTTGACGTTGTTGTTGTTTATTTGACGTTGTTGTTGTTCTTGTTGTTTATTTGATGTTGTTTTAGTTGTTGTTGTTTATTTGACGTTGTTGTTGTTGACATTGTTGTTGTTGTTGTTGTTTATTTGACGTTGTTGTTATTGTTGTTTATTTGACGTAGTTGTTGTTATTGACGTTGTTGTTGTTGTTGTTTATTTGACGTTTTTGTTGTTGTTGATGTTGTTGTTGTTGTTTTTTATTTGACGTTGTTGTTGTTGCTGTTTATTTGACGTTGTTAATGTTGTTTATTTGACGTTGTTGTTGTTGTTGTTGTAATTGTTATTGTTGTTATTATTGTTGCTTATTTGACGTTGTTGTTATTATTGTTGTTTATTTGACCTTGTTGTTGTTGTTATTCATTTGACGTTGTTGTTGTTGTTTATTTGACGTTATTGTTGTTGTTGTTGTTGTTGTTCTTTATTTTACGTTGTTGTTATCGTTGTTTTTGTTGTTTATTTGACGTTGTTGTTGTTATTTATTTGACGTTGTTGTTGTTGTTGTTTATTTGACATTGTTGTTAACGTTGTTGTTGTTGTTGTTGTTTATTTGACGTTGTTGTTGTTGTTGTTGTTGTTGTTTATTTGACTTTGTTGTTATTGTTGACGTTGTTGTTGTTGTTGTTGTTTATTAGATGTTGTTATTGTTGTTGTTGACATAGTTATTGTTGTTTATTTGACGTTGTTGTTGTTGTTGCCGTTGTTGTTTATTTGACATTGTTGTTGTTGTTTATTTGACGTTGTTGTTGTTGACGTTGTTGTTGTTGTTGTTTATTGGACATTGTTGTTTTTGTTTATTTGACATTGTTGTTGTTGTTGTTATTTATTTGACGTTGTTGTTGTTGTTGTTTATTTGACATTATTGTTGTTGTTGTTGTTGTTTATTTGACGTTGTTGTTTATTTGACGTTGTTGTTGTTTATTTAACGTTGTTGTTGTTATTTGAAGTTGTTATTGTTGTTGTATTTGTTGTTGTTGTTGTTATTTATTTGACGTTGTTGTTGTTGTTTATTTGACGTTGTTGTTGTTGTTTATTTGACGTTGTTATTGTTGTTGTTATTGTTGTTGTTTATTTGACGTTGTTGTTGTTGACGTTGTTGTTGTTGTTTATTTGACATTGTTAATGTTGTTGACATTGTTGTTGTTTTTGTTGTTGTTGTTGTTGTTGTTGTTTTTTATTTGACGTTGTTGTTGTTTATTTGACGTTATTGTTGTTGTTGTTGTTTATTTGATGTTGTTTTAGTTATTGTTATTTATTTGACGTTGTTGTTGTTTTTTATTTAACGTTGTTGTTGTTGACATTTTTGTTGTTGTTGTTGTTGTTTATTTGACGTTGTTGTTGTTGTTTATTTGACGTAGTTGTTGTTATTGACGTTGTTGTTGTTGTTGTTGTTTATTTGACGTTTTTGTTGTTGTTGATGTTGTTGTTGTTGTTTTTTATTTGACGTTGTTGTTGTTGCTGTTTATTTGACGTTGTTGTTGTTTATTTGACGTTGTTGTTGTTGTTGTTGTAATTGTTATTGTTGTTGCTTATTTGACGTTGTTGTTATTATTGTTGTTTATTTGACCTTGTTGTTGTTGTTATTCATTTGACGTTGTTGTTGTTGTTTATTTGACGTTGTTGTTGTCGTTGTTCTTTATTTGACGATGTTGTTGTCGTTGTTTTTGTTGTTTATTTGACGTTGTTGTTGTTATTTATTTGATGTTGTTGGTGTTGTTGTTTATTTGACGTTGTTGTTAACGTTGTTGTTGTTGTTGTTTATTTGACATTGTTGTTGTTGTTTATTTGACTTTGTTGTTGTTGTTGACGTTGTTGTTGTTGTTGTTATTTATTTGATGTTGTTAATGTTGTTGTTAACATAGTTATTGTTGTTTATTTGACGTTGTTGTTGTTGTTGCCGTTGTTGTTTATTTGACATTGTTGTTGTTGTTTATTTGACGTTGTTGTTGTTGACGTTGTTGTTGTTGTTGTTGTTGTTTTTTATTTGATGTTGTTGTTGTTTATTTGACGTTGTTGTTGTTGTTGTTGTTGTTTATTTGATGTTGTTTTAGTTATTGTTGTTTATTTGACGTTGTTATTGTTGTTTATTTGACGTTGTTTTTGTTATTTGATGTTGTTGTTGTTGTTGTTATTGTGGTATTTGTTGTTGTTGTTGTTATTGTTGTATTTGTTGTGGTTGTTGTTGTTTTTGCTTATTTGACGTTGTTGTTATTGTTGCTATTTTTTTGACATTGTTGTTGTTGTTGTTTATTTGATGTTGTTGTTGTTGTTGTTTATTTGACATTGTTGTTGTTGTTGTTGTATTTGTTATTGTTGTTGCTTATTTGACGTTGTTGTTATTGTTGTTGTTTATTTGACGTTGTTGTTGTTGTTATTCATTTGACGTTGTTGTTGTTGTTGTTTATTTGACGTTGTTGTTGTTGTTGTTGTTGTTCTTTATTTGACGTTGTTGTTGTCGTTGTTTTAGTTGTTTATTTGACGTTGTTGTTGTTATTTATTTGACGTTGTTGTTGTTGTTGTTTATTTGACGTTGTTGTTGACGTTGTTGTTGTTGTTTATTTGACATTGTTGTTGTTGTTGTTGTTGTTTATTTGATGTTGTTTTAGTTTTTGTTGTTTATTTGACGTTGTTGTTGTTTTTTATTTGACGTTGTTGTTATTGACATTGTTGTTGTTGTTGTTGTTTATATGACGTTGTTGTTGTTGTTGTTTATTTGACGTAGTTGTTGTTATTGACGTTGTTGTTGTTGTTGCTTATTTGACGTTTTTGTTGTTGTTGATGTTGTTGTTGTTGTTGTTTTTTATTTGACGTTGTTGTTGTTTATTTGACGTTGTTGTTGTTCTTGTTGTTTATTTGATGTTGTTTTAGTTGTTGTTGTTTATTTGACGTTGTTGTTGTTGACATTATTGTTGTTGTTGTTTATTTGACGTTGTTGTTGTTGTTGTTTATTTGACGTAGTTGTTGTTATTGACGTTGTTGTTGTTGTTGTTGTTTATTTGATGTTTTTGTTGTTGTTGATGTTGTTGTTTTTTATTTGACGTTGTTGTTGTTGCTGTTTATTTGACGTTGTTAATGTTGTTTATTTGACGTTGTTGTTGTTGTTGTAATTGTTATTATTGTTATTATTGTAGCTTATTTGACGTTGTTGTTATTATTGTTGTTTATTTGACCTTGTTGTTGTTGTTATTCATTTGACGTTGTTGTTGTTGTTTATTTGACATTATTGTTATTGTTGTTGTTGTTCTTTATTTTACGTTGTTGTTGTCGTTGTTTTTGTTGTTTATTTGACGTTGTTGTTGTTATTTATTTGACGTTGTTGTTGTTGTTGTTTATTTGACATTGTTGTTAACGTTGTTGTTGTTGTTGTTGTTTATTTGACGTTGTTGTTGTTTATTTGACTTTGTTGTTATTGTTGACGTTGTTGTTGTTGTTGTTGTTGTTTATTAGATGTTGTTATTGTTGTTGTTGACATAGTTGTTGTTGTTTATTTGACGTTGTTGTTGTTGTTGTTGTTGCCGTTGTTGTTTATTTGACATTGTTGTTGTTGTTTATTTGACGTTGTTGTTGTTGACGTTGTTGTTGTTGTTGTTGTTTATTGGACATTGTTGTTGTTGTTTATTTGACATTGTTGTTGTTGTTGTTATTTATTTGACGTTGTTGTTGTTGTTGTTTATTTGACATTATTGTTGTTGTTGTTGTTGTTTATTTGACGTTGTTGTTTATTTGACGTTGTTGTTGTTTATTTGACGTTGTTGTTATTTGAAGTTGTTATTGTTGTTGTATTTGTTGTTGTTGTTGTTGTTATTTATTTGACGTTGTTGTTGTTGTTTATTTGATGTTGCTGTTGTTGTTTATTTGACGTTGTTATTGTTGTTATTGTTGTTGTTATTGTTGTTGTTTATTTGACGTTGTTGTTGTTGACGTTGTTGTTGTTGTTTATTTGACATTGTTAATGTTGTTGACATTGTTGTTGTTTTTGTTGTTGTTGTTGTTGTTGTTGTTTTTTATTTGACGTTGTTGTTGTTTATTTGACGTTATTGTTATTGTTGTTGTTTATTTGATGTTGTTTTAGTTATTGTTGTATATTTGACGTTGTTGTTGTTTTTTATTTGACGTTGTTGTTGTTGACATTTTTGTTGTTGTTGTTGTTTATTTGACGTTGTTGTTGTTGTTTATTTGACGTAGTTGTTGTTATTGACGTTGTTGTTGTTGTTGTTGTTGTTTATTTGACGTTTTTGTTGTTGTTGATGCTGTTGTTGTTGTTTTTTATTTGACGTTGTTGTTGTTGCTGTTTATTTGACGTTGTTGTTGTTTATTTGACGTTGTTGTTGTTGTTGTTGTAATTGTTATTGTTGTTATTGTTGTTGCTTATTTGACGTTGTTGTTATTATTGTTGTTTATTTGACCTTGTTGTTGTTGTTATTCATTTGACGTTGTTGTTGTTATTTATTTGACGTTGTTGTTGTTGTTGTTCTTTATTTGACGATGTTGTTGTCGTTGTTTTTGTTGTTTATTTGACGTTGTTGTTGTTATTTATTTGATGTTGTTGGTGTTGTTGTTTATTTGACGTTGTTGTTAACGTTGTTGTTGTTGTTGTTTATTTGACGTTGTTGTTGTTGTTGTTTATTTGACTTTGTTGTTGTTGTTGACGTTGTTGTTGTTGTTGTTATTTATTTGATGTTGTTATTGTTGTTGTTGACATAGTTGTTGTTGTTTATTTGACGTTGTTGTTGTTGTTGCCGTTGTTGTTTATTTGACATTGTTGTTGTTGTTTATTTGACGTTGTTGTTGTTGACATTGTTGTTGTTGTTGTTGTTTATTTGACGTTGTTGTTTATTTGACGTTGTTGTTGTTGTTTATTTGACGTTGTTGTTGTTATTTGAAGTTGTTATTGTTGTTGTATTTGTTGTTGTTGTTGTTGTTATTTATTTGACGTTGTTGTTGTTGTTTATTTGACGTTGTTGTTGTTGTTTATTTGACGTTGTTATTGTTGTTGTTTATTTGACATTGTTGTTGTTGACGTTGTTGTTGTTGTTTATTTGACATTGTTAATGTTGTTGTTTATTGTTGTTGACGTTGTTGTTGTTGTTGTTCTTTATTTGATGTTGGTGTTGTTGACATTGTTGTTGTTGTTGTTTATTTGACGTTGTTGTTGTTGTTGTTTATTTGACATTGTTGTTGTTGTTGTTTATTTGATGTTGTTATTGTTGTTTATTTGACGTTGTTGTTGTTGTTGTTTATTTGACGTTGTTAATGTTGTTGACATTGTTGTTGTTGTTTTTGTTGTTTATTTGACGTTGTTGTTGTTGTTGTTTTTGTTGTTGTTATTGTTGGTGTTGTTGTTGTTTATTTGACGTTGTTGTTGTTGTTGTTTTTTTGACGTTGTTGTTGTTGTTGTTTATTTGACGTTGTTGTTGTTGTTAATTTGACGTTGTTGTTGTTGTTGTTTATTTGACGTTGTTGTTGTTGTTGTTTATTTGACATTGTTGTTGTTGTTGTTGTTGTTGACGTTGTTGTTGTTGTTGTTGTTTATTTTACGTTGTTGTTGTTGTTTATTTGATGTTGTTTTTGTTGTTGTTGTTTATTTGACGTTGTTGTTGTTGTTGTTTATTTGATGTTGTTTTAGTTGTTGTTGTTTATTTGACATTTTTGTTGTTTTTTATTTGATGTTGTTGTTATTGACATTGTTGTTGTTGTTGTTTATTTGACGTTGTTATTGTTGTTGTTTATTTGACGTAGTTGTTGTTATTGACGTTGTTGTTGATGTTTATTAGATGTTTTTGTTGTTGTTGATGTTGTTGTTGTTGTTGTTTTTTATTTGACGTTGTTGTTGTTGTTGTTCTTTATTTGATGTTGTTGTTGTTGACATTGTTGTTGTTGTTTATTTGACGTTTTTGTTGTTGTTGTTTATTTGACATTGTTGTTGTTGTTGTTATTTATTTGACGTTGTTGTTGTTGTTGTTTATTTGACATTATTGTTATTGTTGTTGTTGTTTATTTGACGTTGTTGTTGTTGTTGTTTATTTGATGTTGTTTTAGTTGTTGTTAATTATTTGACGTTGTTGTTGTTGTTGCTGTTGTTTATTTGACGTAGTTGTTGTTATTGACGTTGTTGTTGTTGTTTATTTGACGTTTTTGTTGTTATTGATGTTGTTGTTGTTGTTTTTTATTTGACGTTGTTGTTGTTGTTGTTTATTTGACGTTGTTGTTGTTTTTATAGGTTTTGTTGTTGTTGTTAATTTGACATTGTTGTTGTTGTTTATTTGACGTTGTTGTTGTTGTTGTTGTTTATTTGACGTTGTTGTTGTTGTTATTTATTTGACGTTGTTGTTGTTATTGTTTATTTGACGTTGTTGTTGTTGTTGTTTATTTGACGTTGTTATTGTTGTTTATTTGACGTTGTTTTTGTTATTTGATGTTGTTGTTGTTGTTGTTATTGTTGTATTTGTTGTTGTTGTTATTGTTGTATTTGTTGTTGTTGTTATTGTTGTATTTGTTGTTGTTGTTGTTGTTGTTGTTTTTGCTTATTTGACGTTGTTGTTATTGTTGCTATTTTTTTGACATTATTGTTGTTGTTGTTTATTTGACGTTGTTGTTGTTGTTGTTTATTTGACATTGTTGTTGTTGTTGTATTTGTTATTGTTGTTATTGTTGTTGCTTATTTGACGTTGTTGTTATTGTTGTTGTTTATTTGACGTTGTTGTTGTTGTTATTCATTTGACGTTGTTGTTGTTGTTGTTGTTTATTTGACGTTGTTGTTGTTGTTGTTCTTTATTTGATGTTGTTGTTGTCGTTGTTTTAGTTGTTTATTTGACGCTATTGTTGTTATTTATTTGACGTTGTTGTTGTTGTTGTTGTTTATTTGACGTTGTTGTTGACGTTGTTGTTGTTGTTTATTTGAAATTGTTGTTGTTGTTGTTGACGTTGTTGTTGTTGTTTATTTGAAATTGTTGTTGTTGTTGTTTATTTGATGTTGTTTTAGTTGTTGTTGTTTATTTAACGTTGTTATTGTTTTATATTTGACGTTGTTGTTATTGACATTGTTTTTGTTGTTGTTTATATGACGTTGTTGTTGTTGTTTATTTGACGTAGTTGTTGTTATTGAAGTTGTTGTTGTTGTTGTTGCTTATTTGACGTTTTTGTTGTTGTTGATGTTGTTGTTGTTGTTTTTATTTGACGTTGTTGTTGTTTATTTGACGTTGTTGTTGTTCTTGTTGTTTATTTGATGTTGTTTTAGTTGTTGTTGTTTATTTGACGTTGTTGTTGTTGACATTGTTGTTGTTGTTGTTTATTTGACGTTGTGGTTATTGTTGATTATTTGACGTAGTTGTTGTTATTGACGTTGTTGTTGTTGTTGTTGTTTATTTGATGTTTTTGTTGTTGTTGATGTTGTTGTTGTTGTTTTTTATTTGACGTTGTTGTTGTTGTTGTTTATTTGACGTTGTTAATGTTGTTTATTTGACGTTGTTGTTGTTGTTGTTGTAATTGTTATTGTTGTTATTATTGTTGCTTATTTGACGTTGTTGTTATTATTGTTGTTTATTTGACCTTGTTGTTGTTGTTATTCATTTGACGTTGTTGTTGTTGTTTATTTGACGTTATTGTTGTTGTTGTTGTTGTTCTTTATTTTACGTTGTTGTTGAGTCGTTGTTTTTGTTGTTTATTTGACGTTGTTGTTGTTATTTATTTGACGTTGTTGTTGTTGTTGTTTATTTGACATTGTTGTTAACGTTGTTGTTGTTGTTGTTGTTTATTTGTAGTTGTTGTTGTTGTGGTTGTTGTTGTTGTTGTTTATTTGACTTTGTTGTTATTGTTGACGTTGTTGTTGTTGTTGTTGTTTATTAGATGTTGTTATTGTTGTTGTTGACATAGTTATTGTTGTTTATTTGACGTTGTTGTTGTTGTTGCCGTTGTTGTTTATTTGACATTGTTGTTGTTGTTTATTTGACGTTGTTGTTGTTGACGTTGTTGTTGTTGTTGTTTATTGGACATTGTTGTTGTTGTTTATTTGACATTGTTGTTGTTGTTGTTATTTATTTGACGTTGTTGTTGTTGTTGTTTATTTGACATTATTGTTGTTGTTGTTGTTGTTTATTTGACGTTGTTGTTTATTTGACGTTGTTGTTGTTTATTTGACGTTGTTGTTGTTATTTGAAGTTGTTATTGTTGTTGTATTTGTTGTTGTTGTTGTTGTTATTTATTTGACGTTGTTGTTGTTGTTTATTTGATGTTGTTGTTGTTGTTTATTTGACGTTGTTATTGTTGTTATTGTTGTTGTTATTGTTGTTGTTTATTTGACGTTGTTGTTGTTGACGTTGTTGTTGTTGTTTATTTGACATTGTTAATGTTGTTTACATTGTTGTTGTTTTTGTTGTTGTTGTTGTTGTTGTTTTTTATTTGACGTTGTTGTTGTTTATTTGACGTTATTGTTGTTGTTGTTGTTTATTTGATGTTGTTTTAGTTATTGTTGTATATTTGACGTTGTTGTTGTTTTTTATTTGACGTTGTTGTTGTTGACATTTTTGTTGTTGTTGTTGTTTATTTGACGTTGTTGTTGTTTATTTGACGTAGTTGTTGTTATTGACGTTGTTGTTGTTGTTGTTGTTGTTTATTTGACGTTTTTGTTGTTGTTGATGCTGTTGTTGTTGTTTTTTATTTGACGTTGTTGTTGTTGCTGTTTATTTGACGTTGTTGTTGTTGTTTATTTGACGTTGTTGTTGTTGTTGTTGTAATTGTTATTGTTGTTATGGTTGTTGCTTATTTGACGTTGTTGTTATTATTGTTGTTTATTTGACCTTGTTGTTGTTGTTATTCATTTGACGTTGTTGTTGTTGTTGTTTATTTGACGTTGTTGTTGTTGTTGTTGTTCTTTATTTGACGATGTTGTTGTCGTTGTTTTTGTTGTTTATTTGACGTTGTTGTTGTTATTTATTTGATGTTGTTGGTGTTGTTGTTTATTTGACGTTGTTGTTAACGTTGTTGTTGTTGTTTATTTGACGTTGTTGTTGTTGTTGTTTATTTGACTTTTTTGTTGTTGTTGACGTTGTTGTTGTTGTTGTTATTTATTTGATGTTGTTATTGTTGTTGTTGACATAGTTGTTGTTGTTTATTTGACGTTGTTGTTGTTGTTGCCGTTGTTGTTTATTTGACATTGTTGTTGTTGTTTATTTGACGTTGTTGTTGTTGACGTTGTTGTTGTTGTTTTTGTTGATGTTGTTGTTTTTTATTTAACGTTGTTGTTGTTTATTTGACGTTGTTGTTGTTGTTGTTGTTGTTTATTTGATGTTGTTTTAGTTATTGTTGTTTATTTGACGTTGTTATTGTTGTTTATTTGACGTTTTTGTTGTTGTTGATGTTGTTGTTGTTGTTTTTTATTTGACGTTGTTGTTGTTTATTTGACGTTGTTGTTGTTCTTGTTGTTTATTTGATGTTGTTTTAGTTATTGTTGTTTATTTGACGTTGTTGTTGTTTTTTATTTGACGTTGTTGTTGTTGTTTATTTGACGTTGTTGTTGTTGTTTATTTGACGTTGTTATTGTTGTTGTTATTGTTGTTGTTTATTTGACGTTGTTGTTGTTGACGTTGTTGTTGTTGTTATTGTTGTTGTTTACTTGACGTTGTTGTTGTTGTTGTTTATTTGACGTTGTTGTTGTTGTTGTTTATTTGACGTTGTTGTTGTTGTTATTTATTTGACGTTGTTGTTGTTATTGTTTATTTGACGTTGTTGTTGTTGTTGTTGTTTATTTGACGTTGTTATTGTTGTTTATTTGACGTTGTTTTTGTTATTTGATGTTGTTGTTGTTGTTGTTATTGTTATATTTGTTGTTGTTGTTGTTATTGTTGTATTTGTTGTTGTTGTTGTTGTTGTTTTTGCTTATTTGACGTTGTTGTTATTGTTGCTATTTTTTTGACATTTTTGTTGTTGTTGTTTATTTGACGTTGTTGTTGTTGTTTATTTGACATTGTTGTTTTTGTTGTATTTGTTATTGTTGTTATTGTTGTTGCTTATTTGACGCTGTTGTTATTGTTGTTGTTTATTTGACGTTGTTGTTGTTGTTATTCATTTGACGTTGTTGTTGTTGTTGTTGTTGTTTATTTGACGTTGTTGTTGTTGTTCTTTATTTGACGTTGTTGTTGTCGTTGTTTTAGTTGTTTATTTGACGCTATTGTTGTTATTTATTTGACGTTGTTGTTGTTGTTATTTATTTGACGTTGTTGTTGACGTTGTTGTTGTTGTTTATTTGAAATTGTTGTTGTTGTTGTTTATCTGATGTTGTTTTAGTTGTTGTTGTTTATTTAACGTTGTTGTTGTTTTTATTTGACGTTGTTGTTATTGACATTGTTGTTGTTGTTGTTGTTTATATGACGTTGTTGTTGTTGTTTATTTGACGTAGTTGTTGTTATTGACGTTGTTGTTGTTGTTGTTGCTTATTTGACGTTTTTGTTGTTGTTGATGTTGTTGTTGTTGTTGTTTTTTATTTGACGTTGTTGTTGTTTATTTGACGTTGTTGTTGTTCTTGTTGTTTATTTGATGTTGTTTTAGTTGTTGTTGTTTATTTGACGTTGTTATTGTTGACATTGTTGTTGTTGTTGTTGTTTATTTGACGTTGTTGTTATTGTTGTTTATTTGACGTAGTTGTTGTTATTGACGTTGTTGTTGTTGTTGTTTATTTGATGTTTTTGTTGTTGTTGATGTTGTTGTTGTTGTTTTTTATTTGACGTTGTTGTTGTTGCTGTTTATTTGACGTTGTTAATGTTGTTTATTTGACGTTGTTGTTGTTGTTGTTGTTGTAATTGTTATTGTTGTTATTATTGTTGCTTATTTGACGTTGTTGTTATTATTGTTGTTTATTTGACCTTTTTGTTGTTGTTATTCATTTGACGTTAGTGTTGTTGTTTATTTGACGTTATTGTTGTTGTTGTTGTTGTTGTTCTTTATTTTACGTTGTTGTTGTCGTTGTTTTTGTTGTTTATTTGACGTTGTTGTTGTTATTTATTTGACGTTGTTGTTGTTGTTGTTTATTTGACATTGTTGTTAACGTTGTTGTTGTTGTTGTTGTTTATTTGACGTTGTTGTTGTTGTTGTTGTTGTTTATTTGACTTTGTTGTTATTGTTGACGTTGTTGTTGTTGTTGTTTATTAGATGTTGTTATTGTTGTTGTTGACATAGTTATTGTTGTTTATTTGACGTTGTTGTTGTTGTTGTTGCCGTTGTTGTTTATTTGACATTGTTGTTGTTGTTTATTTGACGTTGTTGTTGTTGACGTTGTTGTTGTTGTTGTTTATTGGACATTGTTGTTGTTGTTTATTTGACATTGTTGTTGTTGTTGTAATCTCAAGCCTCAACTCAACTTTAGTTTTGATGAAAGACAAACAAGCTAGTTTGATGAAAGACAAACAAGCATTATGGAAAGAAGGAAAAGAAGTGGAAATCATCTTAAAGCATCATTCACTCAAAGCTTCAAGGAACTTGGCAAGCAATCAAGTATATCAATTCTCAATTAAACTACACTGATTAGAAATGCTCAAAAATGATATACACACTTGCCACATCACTTCAATTATATTTCAAAACATTTTTTAAGTTTTTCTCTGCTGTAAATCGATTAACATCTTGTGTAAATCGATTTACACATGCTTTTTCAAAAAACTGTTTGCTCCTGCCAGCAATCGATTTACAGGTTGTGTAAATCGATTGATCACAGAACAAACTGATTTTTTAACACTTGTAAATCGATTGACACAACATGCTAATCGATTTACACTTCAAACTTTTTGAAATTCTGAACGTTACAAACACGTGCAATCGATTTGCATGTTATGTTAATCGATTTGCACATTGAAAACTTTGAAAAATCTGAACTGGTTTCAAGATATCCTTCATACCTTTTCTCCAATAGTTGCATGATCAAACATTGCATCTTGTCAAGTTTTACAAACAGAAAAGTGTCCTTTTGGAAAGGTATCTTGATTACTATATATTACAAAATATTTCAAATCATAAAACAACTCTTCTCTTGCAATAAAATCTGAACTTTGTAAAATATTCAAACTTCATATTTCTTAACTTTTAAGAACAAAGATTTTCTGCACTTTCACACATATAAAGAACAGAAATCTTTGAGCATTATCTAACCATTGTGTTACAGTTTGAATTGCTTACAAGAGAAGAAAGAAGAAACTTCAAAGAAGTCACTCTAAGTGATCAACATCTTTCAAGAAATCATACTTCATAAAAACATACAAAGTGTAACTTATTTCCAGGATTGTTGGAATTAAGTATTAGATTACTTTTGTTCCTTGTTGTCCATTATTGGAAACAAGAGGTATCTTTTGAGAGGATTGTTCTCATTAGACTTATTGGAAATCCAAGAGGGTGTTCTTGGTTATTTGTTAGGTTCTTTAGTGGATAAGACTAGGAAGAGTCTTGTAAAAGTTCTAACAATATAGTAAAATCTCTTGCGTGTTTGCAAGGGGACTGGACGTACTTCCGGGTTGTGGAAGGAACCAGGATAATTCTTCGTGTCTCTTTACTTTCTGCACTTTACAGTTTTTCAAAGCACTAAATCAAAACCAGAAAGTATAAAATAAGTCAAAAATCGACCATCACCTAATTCACCCCCCTCTTAGGCGCAATCTTAATCTTACAATTGGTATCAGAGCAGGTTATAGGTAACCTGCTCCTAGAGATCCAGAATGGCTTCCGCAAATCATCAACCAGTTTTCAGAGATGGTGGTAGTAACAACAAGCCTCCTCTATTTTGTGGTGAATATTTTGACTTTTGGAAAATACGCATGAAGGCGCATTTAGAAGCACAAGGAGAGGAAGTATGGGATGCTGTTGAAAATGGTCCATTTATCCCAATAACGGTAATCAATGGCGTTGGGTCTGCAAAGCCCAAAACTGTATGGGACGACGATGATAAAAAGAAAGTTCTCTATGACAAAAAGGCAATAAACCTTCTTCAAGGTGCTCTCAGTATGGACGAATTTTTTCGTGTCTCAAACTGCAAAACAGCAAAGGAAATTTGGGATACCTTGGTTCAAACTCATGAAGGAACGGCTGAAGTAAAAAGATCAAGGCTAAATACCTTGAGTCAAGAATATGAACTATTTCGAATGCAGCCCGGAGAATCCATTCTTGACTTACAAAAGAGATTTGTGCATTTGACAAATCACTTAATTGCTCTTGGTAAAACCCTGTCAAATGATGAACTCAACTTAAAAATCCTTAGATCATTGACTAGGGAATGGCAACCAAAGGTAACGGCAATCTCGGAAAAGAAGAGTCTCTCCGCAATGACTTCCGCTACATTATTCGGCAAACTTCAAGAATACGAAACAGAACTCGGTAGACTTGAAAAACATGAGAATCTAGAAAAGAAGTCCAAAAACATTGCCTTAAAAATTGATTCAAAAGAAGTGGTAAAAGAAGACAATCCGGAAGAAGATGAAAATTTCATGCTTCTAGTGAAAAGACTTGGGAAGTTTTTTGGCAGAAATGACAAAGGCGGATCTCATGCACATAAGAGAAAGCACTTCAAGAAAAGAGAAGCCTCCACATCAACTCAAGATGTCTCATGTTATGAATGTGGAAAGCAAGGACACATCAAGCCAAACTGTCCAAATCTCCCAAAGAAAAATGGATTCAAAGGAAAGGACTCAAAACAAAAGAAAGCCTACATAGCATGGGAAGATAATGATATGAGCAGTTCATCGGAATCGGAAAGCGACGAATGTGCAAACTTAGCCTTAATGGCATCGCATCACTCCGACAATGAAGAAGAGGTTAGTAATGAATTTAATCTTTTTGATGATGATGTTCAAGGTGCAATTGATGAACTCTTGAAAGAATGCAAAAGTTTATACAAAAAGGTGTCAAAACAAGAAAAAGAACTTCTAAGTTGTCTAGAAAAAATTGACACCATGACTAAAGATTTTGATCTTCAAAAACAGAATTTTATACAAGAAAAGGAAAACTTTGCATGCTCCAAGTGTGAATCAAATGTCTTTCAAATTGTTCAATTAAAAAGAGTCATTGAACGATATGAAAAAGGACAAATAGGATTGGAAGGATTACTAAGCCAACAACGTTATCCTAATGATAAAAGAGGTCTTGGTTATGTGAATACTAAGAAACCAAGTAACAATCCCACTGTTTTTGTAAAGGCTAGTAATAGTTCCAATCCCAAGAAAGTAGAAAAGAAGCAAGTTGTTCATAATCATCAAAAGAAAAAGGCTAATGTATCTAAAAGAAAACAAATTCCTAGATACAAGAGCAAATTTGTTCCAAACTGTTTTTACTGTGGTATTATTGGACACACACCAAATGCATGCTATATTAGAAATTTCAGTATGGCTAGTGGACATTATGCATGGGTGAAAAAGGGAACTAACTATGAAGGACCCAAGGCAACTTGGGTACCTAACAAGAAATAATCTGTTTTTGTAGGTATGCTTGAAATCCACTTCAAATGTTTGGTATCTTGACAGTGGATGTTCAAAGCATATGACAGGAGATGTACATCAATTTTCATATCTAGTACATAAAGCCAAAGGGTATGTCACCTATGGAGACAACACCAAAGGAAAGATTCTTGGCGTTGGAATAGTTGGCACACCTCCATCCATTCAAATTGAGGATGTTCTCTATGTTGAAGGATTAAAGCACAACCTTCTTAGCATAAGTCAACTTTGCGATAGAGGGTTCAAGATCAAATTCAACAAAGAAGAATGCCTTATTATGGATGAGGCAACCAATGAGGTAAAACTCAAAGTTATAAGATCTAACAATATTTTTGTGATTACTCTAGATGATTTGTCTATGAAGGTACAATGTCTTATGGTAAACAACAATGACGCTTGGTTATGGCATAAGAGGATTGCTCACATTCACATGGAGCACTTGAACAAATTGGTTAAGCATGACTTAGTTATTGGTCTACCAAAGATGAAGTTCATCAAAGACAAATTATGTAGTGCATGCCAAAAGGGCAAACAGACCAAATCAACTTTCAAACCAAAGAATGTGGTTTCAACAACAAGACCACTTCAATTGTTGCACATGGATCTTTTTGGTCCAACTAGAACAAGAAGCTTCGGAGGTAACATTTATGCACTAGTTATTGTAGATGATTTTTCCCGTTTCACTTGGACTTTGTTTTTAGTACACAAGAATGAAGCATTCAAGGCATTCAAGAGATATGCAAAACTAGTTCAAAATGAGAAGTCATCAAAGATAACATCAATCCGAAGTGATCACGGTGGAGAGTTCCAAAACAGTCTATTTGAAGAATTTTGTGAAGAAAATGGGATCTTCCACAATTTTTCAGCACCAAGAACTCCACAACAAAATGGAGTAGTTGAAATGAAAAATAGGTCTTTGGTGGAACTTGCTAGAACCATGCTAAGTGACTCAAGTTTGCCTAAATATTTTTGGGCGGATGCGGTAAGCACGGCATGTTATGTAAGCAATCGCGTGATCATAAGACCTATACTAAAGAAAACTCCATATGAGATCTACAAAGGAAGAAAACCAAATATCTCTCACTTTCATATTTTCGGGTGCAAATGTTTTGTCCTTAACAACGACAAAGACAATCTCGATTTATCTCATGAGATTTCCTGCGGAGATGGCAAAATTGTCAATCCGGAACAAACACATGAACTTTCACATCAAAATGAAAATGATGATGATCTTCCTCAAGAATGGAGAACTCATCGTGATCATCCAATTGACAATATAATTGGAGATATTAGCAAAGGAGTATCTACTCGACTAAATATTAAGGATGCATGCTTAAATATGGCGTTTGTATCTCAAGTTGAACCTACTAAAGTGGCTCAAGCACTAGAAGATGATCAATGGATCCTTGCCATGCAAGAAGAGTTAAACCAATTCGAGCGGAATGAAGTTTGGGAACTTGTTCCTAATCCAGGAAATAAACGTATCATTGGAACCAAATGGGTTTTCAAAAACAAGATGGATGAAAATGGAATAATCACTCGAAACAAGGCAAGACTAGTTGCTCAAGGATACAACCAAGAGGAAGGAATTGATTTTGAAGAAACTTTTGCTCCGGTAGCACGTTTGGAAGCAATAAGACTATTACTTGCATATGCATGCTCATTGGACTTTGAACTTTTTCAAATGGATGTAAAAAGCGCATTTCTCAACGGATTCATAAATGAAGAAGTCTATGTAAAGCAACCTCCCGGATTTGAAGACTTCAAACATCCTAATCATGTCTTCAAACTGAAGAAAGCTCTCTATGGGCTGAAGCAAGCACCAAGGGCTTGGTATGATAGACTAAGCGCATTCCTATGTGAAAAAGGGTTTGTAAAGGGTAAAGTTGATACCACTCTCTTCATAAAAAATGTTAATCATCATACCTTACTTGTACAAATCTATGTAGATGATATTGTTTTCGGTTCAACTAACCAAAATATGTGCAAGGAATTTTCGTCTATGATGCAAGGAGAGTTTGAGATGTCTATGATGGGAAGATTGAATTTCTTTCTTGGTCTTCAAATTAAGCAACTCAAACATGGTATCTTCGTAAACCAATCAAAATATTGCAAAGACCTTATAAAGAAGTTTGAGATGGAAAGTAGCAAAGAAAGTGCAATTCCTATGGGATCCGGCACCTATCTTGACCCAGATGAATCAGGAAACTCTATTGACATAACTAAGTATCGTGGAATGATTGGCTCACTCCTTTATTTAACAGCAAGTAGACCTGACATTATGTTCAGCGTTTGCCTATGTGCAAGATATCAAGCCAATCCTAAAGAGTCTCACCTTGCAGCAGTCAAGCGCATAATAAAATATCTCAAAGGAACAACCAACGTCGGATTATGGTATCCAAAAGGTAGTATGTGAAATCTAGTTGGTTATTCTGATGCTGACTATGCAGGTTGCAAAACTGATCGCAAAAGTACAAGTGGAACATGTCACATTCTTGGAAATGCCTTGGTTTCATGGTCATGCAAAAAGCAAGCAAGCGTAGCTCTCAGCACTGCCGAAGCAGAATACATTGCGGCTGGAAGTGGATGCGCTCAAATTCTTTGGCTAAAACAACAATTACTTGACTATGGAGTAAACCTTGGATGCATTCCTCTTCGATGTGATAACACAAGCGCGATCAATATTACGAAAAATCCAGTTATGCATTCCCGGACGAAACACATTGACATCAGACATCATTTCATCCGAGACCATGTACTCAAAGGAGATGTCGAGATCACATTTGTGGACACTCAAAATCAACTCGCGGACATCTTCACAAAACCACTTGCAAAGGATGCATTTTTCAAAATTCGTCGTGAACTTGGAATCCTCGATGAACAAGATATTTAAGGTGCACTCAATCCTTGACTATACCTTAATGTACATATATATGTGGTTAGACATTGTTTCAAATGTTAAAAATAATGATGTTTTAAATTTTCTCTTTAAGTAAATCGATTTACACCATATGTCAATCGATTTACTACTGAAGCAAATCATTTCTTTTAATAAAATCTTCTGTGTAAATCGATTTACACAATATGTCAATCGATTTACTACTGAAGCAAATCATTTTTTTAATAAAATCTTGTGTGTAAATCGATTTACACAATATGTAAATCGATTTACCACTGAACGAAAATTACTTTTTATGAAAATGTTCTGTGTAAATCGATTTAACCAAGAGGTAAATCGATTTACCACAGAATCTGAAGCATTTTTTATGTATTTTCTCTATGCAATTTATTTTGTTTTAACATGTGATACTTGTAATGAGCTTTTAATATATTGGTCAAACATTCATTGTCTCTCAACCTCCCACCTTACTATTGCCCAATCAATGAAACCTTGACCAAAATTATCAAATTAAAACCTCATAAAGACCTCACTTACTCTCTATATTATTTAAACTCACCAAACCTATCTCATAACACCAACACACTCTCTCACATAACAACACAAAAGAACTCTATATCTCTCTTTTCAAAACCCTAACAAGATCCATGGCTCCCAAGAGAAAAGCCTCTGCCTCAGAGAAAGGAAAGAAGCCAGCTTCGTCATCATCTGAAAACTCTGTGCTCGAGTACCTCACGGATCCACAGCGGGACAGATTTCTCAAGCATTTTCAAAAGAAAATCATCTCTACTCCAAAGTTTGGTATGTTATCTACTTTTCCAGATGAATGCTTCTCATTTCAAAGAGATTTCATTGCTTATGGGTTAGAACCATTAATATCTTCACATGGTTTCTATTACCCGGATCTGGTTAAAATTTTCTACAGCAACATGTGCTATGACAACAACAAATGTTATACATATGTCCTTGGAAAAAGAATCCCTCTGTATTCCAAAACTCTTGGCAGAATCTTGAACATTCCATATTCTGGAAGTACCCTCTATGATCCAGAAGATGCTGCTTGGGAAAACTATCAGAAGCGAGAATTTTTCTATAGCATTGGAAGGTTATCAGAATCTGAATACCGTGCCAAGCGGATTCGCAGTCTTGGCGGGGTTACTCCAGCTAGGGACACATGGAGTGCTGGAAATTTCCATATTGATGATAGGTTGTTTCACTATTTTCTGGTGTATATTTTGTTTCCTAGAGCAGGGAATCATTGTACAGTGACCGACCTAGAATTGCAAATCATCTATGCAAGGAAAAATGGAATCCCGGTTAATTGGGCAAAATTGATTGTGATGCATATGCTAAAAGTTGCCGCAAGGGCCACCTTTCTACCATATGCATATTTCATTACAAGGATTATGGCAGCTTTTGATATAGATTTCACTGGATTTGAGCGGATTGAAATGGATCCAATCACCACTAGGATCTCCATCAAAAATGTTGATTCAAGAATGGGTGTTCATTTCAATGCTGAAGCAAAAACCATAACTTACATTGGAGAAGATGTGGTCGGCGATGAAGGTCATAATGCAGATGAAGAAGACCATGAAGTTCCTCCTGCTGCTGCTTCTGGTCCCACAAATCAAGATGTTATGGATTTCATGACGCAACAGTTTGCTTCTCTCAATTCTAACATCAATGCTCGATGGACGGCGATAAATGACTCTACCTCATCTCGAATAGATGCTTCTCAGAATGATGTGAACCAACAATTTTCATATCTTTATTCACATCTTCATATCCCTCCATACGACCCAACCAATCCTGCACCTCCGCCTCCTCAATACACCGAACCACCTCTTCAACAACAATTTCCTTATCAAGGACCTTTCTAAAATGTTCTTGATCAATGTTATTAAATTCTTAGTATAAGTATCATTATGGATTTTGTCTTGTTTTATTTTGTTCATTTTATGTATTGTGTTCTTAAAACTTTGTTCGATAATTTTGAAAGTTTTGTGTTTTTCATTCATGTTCCTATACATTTCTTTCTGGTATACTTTCTTGTTGCATCTTTCCCTTCTTTTTGATAATGTCAAAGGGGGAGAAGGATGTAATAGCACTTTATGGTTGTTTGTTTTCATTGTCTTTACAGAGCATCTTTCAAATCTTTTTCTCCATAGGGGTAGAAATCTTCTCAGGGGGAGAAAACACCTTTTGCTCAAATTCTGATCAACACATAAAGGAAAATGGTTTGTCATCATCAAAAAGGGGGAGAATGTAATCTCAAGCCTCAACTCAACTTTAGTTTTGATGAAAGACAAACAAGCTAGTTTGATGAAAGACAAACAAGCATTATGGAAAGAAGGAAAAGAAGTGGAAATCATCTTAAAGCATCATTCACTCAAAGCTTCAAGGAACTTGGCAAGCAATCAAGTATATCAATTCTCAATTAAACTACACTGATTAGAAATGCTCAAAAATGATATACACACTTGCCACATCACTTCAATTATATTTCAAAACATTTTTTAAGTTTTTCTCTGCTGTAAATCGATTAACATCTTGTGTAAATCGATTTACACATGCTTTTTCAAAAAACTGTTTGCTCCTGCCAGCAATCGATTTACAGGTTGTGTAAATCGATTGATCACAGAACAAACTGATTTTTTAACACTTGTAAATCGATTGACACAACATGCTAATCGATTTACACTTCAAACTTTTTGAAATTCTGAACGTTACAAACACGTGCAATCGATTTGCATGTTATGTTAATCGATTTGCACATTGAAAACTTTGAAAAATCTGAACTGGTTTCAAGATATCCTTCATACCTTTTCTCCAATAGTTGCATGATCAAACATTGCATCTTGTCAAGTTTTACAAACAGAAAAGTGTCCTTTTGGAAAGGTATCTTGATTACTATATATTACAAAATATTTCAAATCATAAAACAACTCTTCTCTTGCAATAAAATCTGAACTTTGTAAAATATTCAAACTTCATATTTCTTAACTTTTAAGAACAAAGATTTTCTGCACTTTCACACATATAAAGAACAGAAATCTTTGAGCATTATCTAACCATTGTGTTACAGTTTGAATTGCTTACAAGAGAAGATAGAAGAAACTTCAAAGAAGTCACTCTAAGTGATCAACATCTTTCAAGAAATCATACTTCATAAAAACATACAAAGTGTAACTTATTTCCAGGATTGTTGGAATTAAGTATTAGATTACTTTTGTTCCTTGTTGTCCATTATTGGAAACAAGAGGTATCTTTTGAGAGGATTGTTCTCATTAGACTTATTGGAAATCCAAGAGGGTGTTCTTGGTTATTTGTTAGGTTCTTTAGTGGATAAGACTAGGAAGAGTCTTGTAAAAGTTCTAACAATATAGTAAAATCTCTTGCGTGTTTGCAAGGGGACTGGACGTACTTCCGGAATGTGGAAGGAACCAGGATAATTCTTCGTGTCTCTTTACTTTCTGCACTTTACAGTTTTTCAAAGCACTAAATCAAAACCAGAAAGTATAAAATAAGTCAAAAATCGACCATCACCTAATTCACCCCCCTCTTAGGCGCAATCTTAATCTTACAGTTGTTGTTATTTATTTGACATTGTTGTTGTTGTTGTTTATTTGACATTATTGTTGTTGTTGTTGTTGTTGTTTATTTGACGTTGTTGTTTAGTTGACGTTGTTGTTGTTGTTTATTTGACGTTGTTGTTGTTATTTGAAGTTGTTATTGTTGTTGTATTTGTTGTTGTTGTTGTTATTTATTTGACGTTGTTGTTGTTGTTTATTTGACGTTGTTGTTGTTGTTTATTTGACGTTGTTATTGTTGTTGTTATTGTTGTTGTTTATTTGACGTTGTTGTTGTTGACGTTGTTGTTGTTGTTTATTTGACATTGTTAATGTTGTTGACATTGTTGTTGTTTTTGTTGTTGTTGTTGTTGTTGTTGTTTTTTATTTGACGTTGTTGTTGTTTATTTGACGTTATTGTTGTTGTTGTTGTTTATTTGATGTTGTTTTAGTTATTGTTATTTATTTGACGTTGTTGTTGTTTTTTATTTGACGTTGTTGTTGTTGACATTTTTGTTGTTGTTGTTGTTGTTTATTTGACGTTGTTGTTGTTGTTTATTTGACGTAGTTGTTGTTATTGACGTTGTTGTTGTTGTTGTTGTTTATTTGACGTTTTTGTTGTTGTTGATGTTGTTGTTGTTGTTTTTTATTTGACGTTGTTGTTGTTGCTGTTTATTTGACGTTGTTGTTGTTGTTTATTTGACGTTGTTGTTGTTGTTGTTGTAATTGTTATTGTTGTTATTGTTGTTGCTTATTTGACGTTGTTGTTATTATTGTTGTTTATTTGACCTTGTTGTTGTTGTTATTCATTTGACGTTGTTGTTGTTGTTTATTTGACGTTGTTGTTGTTGTTGTTGTTCTTTATTTGATGATGTTGTTGTTGTTGTTTTTGTTGTTTATTTGACGTTGTTATTGTTATTTATTTGATGTTGTTGGTGTTGTTGTTTATTTGACGTTGTTGTTAACGTTGTTGTTGTTGTTGTTTATTTGACGTTGTTGTTGTTGTTTATTTGACTTTGTTGTTGTTGTTGACGTTGTTGTTGTTGTTGTTATTTATTTGATGTTGTTAATGTTGTTGTTAACATAGTTATTGTTGTTTATTTGACGTTGTTGTTGTTGTTGTCGTTGTTGTTTATTTGACATTGTTGTTGTTGTTTATTTGACGTTGTTGTTGTTGACGTTGTTGTTGTTTTTTATTTGACGTTGTTGTTGTTTATTTGACGTTGTTGTTGTTGTTGTTGTTTATTTGATGTTGTTTTAGTTATTGTTGTTTATTTGACGTTGTTATTGTTGTTTATTTGACGTTGTTTTTGTTATTTGATGTTGTTGTTGTTGTTGTTATTGTTGTATTTGTTGTTGTTGTTGTTATTGTTGTATTTGTTGTGGTTGTTGTTGTTTTTGCTTATTTGACGTTGTTGTTATTGTTGCTATTTTTTTGACATTGTTGTTGTTGTTGTTTATTTGATGTTGTTGTTGTTGTTGTTTATTTGACATTGTTGTTGTTGTTGTTGTATTTGTTATTGTTGTTGCTTATTTGACGTTGTTGTTATTGTTGTTGTTTATTTGACGTTGTTGTTGTTGTTATTCATTTGACGTTGTTGTTGTTGTTGTTTATTTGACGTTGTTGTTGTTGTTGTTGTTGTTCTTTATTTGACATTGTTGTTGTCGTTGTTTTAGTTGTTTATTTGACGTTGTTGTTGTTATTTATTTGACGTTGTTGTTGTTGTTGTTTATTTGACGTTGTTGTTGACGTTGTTGTTGTTGTTTATTTGACATTGTTGTTGTTGTTGTTTATTTGATGTTGTTTTAGTTGTTGTTGTTTATTTGACGTTGTTGTTGTTTTTTATTTGACGTTGTTGTTATTGACATTGTTGTTGTTGTTGTTGTTTATATGACGTTGTTGTTGTTGTTGTTTATTTGACGTAGTTGTTGTTATTGACATTGTTGTTGTTGTTGCTTATTTGACGTTTTTGTTGTTGTTGATGTTGTTGTTGTTGTTTTTTATTTGACGTTGTTGTTGTTTATTTGACGTTGTTGTTGTTCTTGTTGTTTATTTGATGTTGTTTTAGTTGTTGTTGTTTATTTGACGTTGTTGTTGTTGACATTATTGTTGTTGTTGTTTATTTGACGTTGTTGTTGTTGTTGTTTATTTGACGTAGTTGTTGTTATTGACGTTGTTGTTGTTGTTGTTGTTTATTTGATGTTTTTGTTGTTGTTGATGTTGTTGTTGTTGTTTTTTATTTGACGTTGTTGTTGCTGTTTATTTGACGTTGTTAATGATGTTTATTTGACGTTGTTGTTGTTGTTGTAATTGTTATTATTGTTATTATTGTTGCTTATTTGACGTTGTTGTTATTATTGTTGTTTATTTGACCTTGTTGTTGTTGTTATTCATTTGACGTTGTTGTTGTTGTTTATTTGACATTATTGTTGTTGTTGTTGTTGTTGTTCTTTATTTTACGTTGTTGTTGTCGTTGTTTTTGTTGTTTATTTGACGTTGTTGTTGTTATTTATTTGACGTTGTTGTTGTTGTTGTTTATTTGACATTGTTGTTAACGTTGTTGTTGTTGTTGTTGTTGTTTATTTGACGTTGTTGTTGTTTATTTGACTTTGTTGTTATTGTTGACGTTGTTGTTGTTGTTGTTGTTGTTGTTTATTAGATGTTGTTATTGTTGTTGTTGACATAGTTGTTGTTGTTTATTTGACGTTGTTGTTGTTGTTGTTGTTGCCGTTGTTGTTTATTTGACATTGTTGTTGTTGTTTATTTGACGTTGTTGTTGTTGACGTTGTTGTTGTTGTTGTTGTTTATTGGACATTGTTGTTGTTGTTTATTCGACATTGTTGTTATTTATTTGACGTTGTTGTTGTTGTTTATTTGACATTATTGTTGTTGTTGTTGTTGTTTATTTGACGTTGTTGTTGTTATTTGAAGTTGTTATTGTTGTTGTATTTGTTGTTGTTGTTGTTATTTATTTGACGTTGTTGTTGTTGTTTATTTGACGTTGTTGTTGTTGTTTATTTGACGTTGTTATTGTTGTTGTTATTGTTGGTGTTTATTTGACGTTGTTGTTGTTGACGTTGTTGTTGTTGTTTATTTGACATTGTTAATGTTGTTGACATTGTTGTTGTTTTTGTTGTTGTTGTTGTTGTTGTTTTTTATTTGACGTTGTTGTTGTTTATTTGACGTTATTGTTGTTGTTGTTGTTTATTTGATGTTGTTTTAGTTATTGTTATTTATTTGACGTTGTTGTTGTTTTTTATTTGACGTTGTTGTTGTTGACATTTTTGTTGTTGTTGTTGTTGTTTATTTGACGTAGTTGTTGTTGTTTATTTGACGTAGTTGTTGTTATTGACGTTGTTGTTGTTGTTGTTGTTTATTTGACGTTTTTGTTGTTGTTGATGTTGTTGTTGTTGTTTTTTATTTGACATTGTTGTTGTTGCTGTTTATTTGACGTTGTTGTTGTTGTTGTTGTTTATTTGACGTTGTTGTTGTTGTTGTTGTAACTGTTATTGTTGTTATTGTTGTTGCTTATTTGACGTTGTTGTTATTATTGTTGTTTATTTGACCTTGTTGTTGTTGTTATTCATTTGACGTTGTTGTTGTTGTTTATTTGACGTTGTTGTTGTTGTTGTTCTTTATTTGACGATGTTGTTGTCGTTGTTTTTGTTGTTTATTTGACGTTGTTGTTGTTATTTATTTGATGTTGTTGGTGTTGTTGTTTATTTGACGTTGTTGTTAACGTTGTTGTTGTTGTTGTTTATTTGACGTTGTTGTTGTTGTTTATTTGACTTTGTTGTTGTTGTTGACGTTGTTGTTGTTGTTGTTATTTATTTGATGTTGTTAATGTTGTTGTTAACATAGTTATTGTTGTTTATTTGACGTTGTTGTTGTTGTTGCCGTTGTTGTTTATTTGACATTGTTGTTGTTGTTTATTTGACGTTGTTGTTGTTGACGTTGTTGTTGTTGTTGTTTTTGTTGTTGTTGTTGTTGTTGTTGTTGTTGTTTTTTATTTGACGTTGTTGTTGTTTATTTGACGTTGTTGTTGTTGTTGTTTATTTGATGTTGTTTTAGTTATTGTTGTTTATTTGACGTTGTTATTGTTGTTTATTTGACGTTGTTTTTGTTATTTGATGTTGTTGTTGTTGTTGTTATTGTTGTATTTGTTGTTGTTGTTGTTATTGTTGTATTTGTTGTTGTTGTTGTTGTTTTTGCTTATTTGACGTTGTTGTTATTGTTGCTATTTTTCTGACATTGTTGTTGTTGTTGTTTATTTGACGTTGTTGTTGTTGTTTATTTGACATTGTTGTTGTTGTTGTTGTATTTGTTATTGTTGTTGCTTATTTGACGTTGTTGTTATTGTTGTTGTTTATTTGACGTTGTTGTTGTTGTTATTCATTTGACGTTGTTGTTGTTGTTGTTTATTTGACGTTGTTGTTGTTGTTGTTGTTCTTTATTTGACGTTGTTGTTGTCGTTGTTTTAGTTGTTTATTTGACGTTGTTGTTGTTATTTATTTGACGTTGTTGTTGTTGTTGTTGTTTATTTGACGTTGTTGTTGACGTTGTTGTTGTTGTTTATTTGACATTGTTGTTGTTGTTGTTGTTTATTTGATGTTGTTTTAGTTGTTGTTGTTTATTTGACGTTGTTGTTGTTTTTTATTTGACGTTGTTGTTGTTGTTTATTTGACGTTGTTGTTGTTGTTTATTTGGCGTTGTTATTGTTGGTGTTATTGTTGTTGTTTATTTGACGTTGTTGTTGTTGACGTTGTTGTTGTTGTTTATTTGACATTGTTAATGTTGTTGACATTGTTGTTGTTTTTGTTGTTGTTGTTGTTGTTGTTGTTTTTTATTTGACGTTGTTGTTGTTTATTTGACGTTATTGTTGTTGTTGTTTTTTATTTGATGTTGTTTTAGTTATTGTTATTTATTTGACGTTGTTGTTGTTTTTTATTTGACGTTGTTGTTGTTGACATTTTTGTTGTTGTTGTTGTTGTTTATTTGACGTTGTTGTTGTTGTTTATTTGACGTAGTTGTTGTTATTGACGTTGTTGTTGTTGTTGTTGTTTATTTGACGTTTTTGTTGTTGTTGATGTTGTTGTTGTTGTTTTTTATTTGACGTTGTTGTTGTTGCTGTTTATTTGACGTTGTTGTTGTTGTTTATTTGACGTTGTTGTTGTTGTTGTAATTGTTATTGTTGTTATTGTTGTTGCTTATTTGACGTTGTTGTTATTATTGTTGTTTATTTGACCTTGTTGTTGTTGTTATTCATTTGACGTTGTTGTAGTTGTTTATTTGACGTTGTTGTTGTTGTTGTTCTTTATTTGACGATGTTGTTGTCGTTGTTTTTGTTGTTTATTTGACGTTGTTGTTGTTATTTATTTGATGTTGTTGGTGTTGTTGTTTATTTGACGTTGTTGTTAACGTTGTTGTTGTTGTTGTTTATTTGACGTTGTTGTTGTTGTTTATTTGACTTTGTTGTTGTTGTTGACGTTGTTGTTGTTGTTGTTATTTATTTGATGTTGTTAATGTTGTTGTTAACATAGTTATTGTTGTTTATTTGACGTTGTTGTTGTTGTTGTCGTTGTTGTTTATTTGACATTGTTGTTGTTGTTTATTTGACATTGTTGTTGTTGTTTATTTGATGTTGTTGTTGTTGTTGTTTATTTGACATTGTTGTTGTTGTTGTTGTATTTGTTATTGTTGTTGCTTATTTGACGTTGTTGTTATTGTTGTTGTTTATTTGACGTTGTTGTTGTTGTTATTCATTTGACGTTGTTGTTGTTGTTGTTTATTTGACGTTGTTGTTGTTGTTGTTGTTGTTCTTTATTTGATGTTGTTGTTGTCGTTGTTTTAGTTGTTTATTTGACGTTGTTGTTGTTATTTATTTGACGTTGTTGTTGTTGTTGTTTATTTGACGTTGTTGTTGACGTTGTTGTTGTTGTTGTTTATTTGACATTGTTGTTGTTGTTGTTGTTGTTTATTTGATGTTGTTTTAGTTGTTGTTGTTTATTTGACGTTGTTGTTGTTTTTTATTTGACGTTGTTGTTATTGACATTGTTGTTGTTGTTGTTGTTTATATGACGTTGTTGTTGTTGTTGTTTATTTGACGTAGTTGTTGTTATTGACGTTGTTGTTGTTGTTGCTTATTTGACGTTTTTGTTGTTGTTGATGTTGTTGTTGTTGTTGTTTTTTATTTGACGTTGTTGTTGTTTATTTGACGTTGTTGTTGTTCTTGTTGTTTATTTGATGTTGTTTTAGTTGTTGTTGTTTATTTCACGTTGTTGTTGTTGACATTATTGTTGTTGTTGTTTATTTGACGTTGTTGTTGTTGTTGTTGTTTATTTGACGTAGTTGTTGTTATTGACGTTGTTGTTGTTGTTGTTGTTTATTTGATGTTTTTGTGGTTGTTGATGTTGTTGTTGTTGTTTTTTATTTGACGTTGTTGTTGTTGCTGTTTATTTGACGTTGTTAATGTTGTTTATTTGACGTTGTTGTTGTTGTTGTTGTAATTGTTATTATTGTTATTATTGTTGCTTATTTGACGTTGTTGTTATTATTGTTGTTTATTTGACCTTGTTGTTGTTGTTATTCATTTGACGTTGTTGTTGTTGTTTATTTGACATTATTGTTGTTGTTGTTGTTGTTGTTCTTTATTTTACGTTGTTGTTGTCGTTGTTTTTGTTGTTTATTTGACGTTGTTGTTGTTATTTATTTGACGTTGTTGTTGTTGTTGTTTATTTGACATTGTTGTTAATGTTGTTGTTGTTGTTGTTGTTGTTTATTTGACGTTGTTGTTGTTTATTTGACTTTGTTGTTATTGTTGACGTTGTTGTTGTTGTTGTTGTTGTTTATTAGATGTTGTTATTGTTGTTGTTGACATAGTTGTTGTTGTTTATTTGACGTTGTTGTTGTTGTTGTTGTTGTCGTTGTTGTTTATTTGACATTGTTGTTGTTGTTTATTTGACGTCGTTGTTGTTGACGTTGTTGTTGTTGTTGTTTATTGGACATTGTTGTTGTTGTTTATTCGACATTGTTGTTGTTGTTGTTATTTATTTGACGTTGTTGTTGTTGTTGTTTATTTGACATTATTGTTGTTGTTGTTGTTGTTTATTTGACGTTGTTGTTTATTTGACGTTGTTGTTGTTGTTTATTTGACGTTGTTGTTGTTATTTGAAGTTGTTATTGTTGTTGTATTTGTTGTTGTTGTTGTTATTTATTTGACGTTGTTGTTGTTGTTTATTTGACGTTGTTGTTGTTGTTTATTTGACGTTGTTATTGTTGTTGTTATTGTTGTTGTTTATTTGACGTTGTTGTTGTTGACGTTGTTGTTGTTGTTTATTTGACATTGTTAATGTTGTTGACATTGTTGTTGTTTTTGTTGTTGTTGTTGTTGTTGTTGTTTTTTATTTGACGTTGTTGTTGTTTATTTGACGTTATTGTTGTTGTTGTTGTTTATTTGATGTTGTTTTAGTTATTGTTATTTATTTGACGTTGTTGTTGTTTTTTATTTGACGTTGTTGTTGTTGACATTTTTGTTGTTGTTGTTGTTGTTTATTTGACGTAGTTGTTGTTGTTTATTTGACGTAGTTGTTGTTATTGACGTTGTTGTTGTTGTTGTTGTTGTTTATTTGACGTTTTTGTTGTTGTTGATGTTGTTGTTGTTGTTTTTTATTTGACGTTGTTGTTGTTGCTGTTTATTTGACGTTGTTGTTGTTGTTGTTTATTTGACGTTATTGTTGTTGTTGTTGTAACTGTTATTGTTGTTATTGTTGTTGCTTATTTGACGTTGTTGTTATTATTGTTGTTTATTTGACCTTGTTGTTGTTGTTATTCATTTGACGTTGTTGTTGTTGTTTATTTGACGTTGTTGTTGTTGTTCTTTATTTGACGATGTTGTTGTCGTTGTTTTTGTTGTTTATTTGACGTTGTTGTTGTTATTTATTTGATGTTGTTGGTGTTGTTGTTTATTTGACGTTGTTGTTGTTGTTGTTGTTGTTTATTTGACGTTGTTGTTGTTGTTTATTTGACTTTGTTGTTGTTGTTGACGTTGTTGTTGTTGTTGTTATTTATTTGATGTTGTTAATGTTGTTGTTAACATAGTTATTGTTGTTTATTTGACGTTGTTGTTGTTGTTGCCGTTGTTGTTTATTTGACATTGTTGTTGTTATTTATTTGATGTTGTTAATGTTGTTGTTAACATAGTTATTGTTGTTTATTTGACGTTGTTGTTGTTGTTGCCGTTGTTGTTTATTTGACATTGTTGTTGTTGTTTATTTGACGTTGTTGTTGTTGACGTTGTTGTTGTTGTTGTTTTTGTTGTTGTTGTTATTGTTGTTGTTGTTTTTTATTTGACGTTGTTGTTGTTTATTTGACGTTGTTGTTGTTGTTGTTTATTTAATGTTGTTTTAGTTATTGTTGTTTATTTGACGTTGTTATTGTTGTTTATTTGACGTTGTTTTTGTTATTTGATGTTGTTGTTGTTGTTGTTATTGTTGTATTTGTTGTTGTTGTTGTTATTGTTGTATTTGTTGTTGTTGTTGTTGTTTTTGCTTATTTGACGTTGTTGTTATTGTTGCTATTTTTCTGACATTGTTGTTGTTGTTGTTTATTTGACGTTGTTGTTGTTGTTGTTTATTTGACATTGTTGTTGTTGTTGTTGTATTTGTTATTGTTGTTGCTTATTTGACGTTGTTGTTATTGTTGTTGTTTATTTGACGTTGTTGTTGTTGTTATTCATTTGACGTTGTTGTTGTTGTTGTTTATTTGACGTTGTTGTTGTTGTTGTTGTTGTTCTTTATTTGACGTTGTTGTTGTCGTTGTTTTAGTTGTTTATTTGACGTTGTTGTTGTTATTTATTTGACGTTGTTGTTGTTGTTGTTTATTTGACGTTGTTGTTGACGTTGTTGTTGTTGTTTATTTGACATTGTTGTTGTTGTTGTTGTTTATTTGATGTTGTTTTAGTTGTTGTTGTTTATTTGACGTTGTTGTTGTTTTTTATTTGACGTTGTTGTTATTGACATTGTTGTTGTTGTTGTTGTTTATATGACGTTGTTGTTGTTGTTGTTTATTTGACGTAGTTGTTGTTATTGACGTTGTTGTTGTTGTTGCTTATTTGACGTTTTTGTTGTTGTTGATGTTGTTGTTGTTGTTGTTTTTTATTTGACGTTGTTGTTGTTTATTTGACGTTGTTGTTGTTCTTGTTGTTTATTTGATGTTGTTTTAGTTGTTGTTGTTTATTTGACGTTGTTGTTGTTGACATTGTTGTTGTTGTTGTTTATTTGACGTTGTTGTTGTTGTTGTTTATTTGACGTAGTTGTTGTTATTGACGTTGTTGTTGTTGTTGTTTATTTGATGTTTTTGTTGTTGTTGATGTTGTTGTTGTTGTTTTTTATTTGACGTTGTTGTTGTTGCTGTTTATTTGACGTTGTTAATGTTGTTTATTTGACGTTGTTGTTGTTGTTGTAATTGTTATTATTGTTATTACTGTTGCTTATTTGACGTTGTTGTTATTATTGTTGTTTATTTGACCTTGTTGTTGTTGTTATTCATTTGACGTTGTTGTTGTTGTTTATTTGACATTATTGTTGTTGTTGTTGTTGTTGTTCTTTATTTTACGTTGTTGTTGTCGTTGTTTTTGTTGTTTATTTGACGTTGTTGTTGTTATTTATTTGACGTTGTTGTTGTTGTTGTTTATTTGACATTGTTGTTAACGTTGTTGTTGTTGTTGTTGTTGTTGTTTATTTGACGTTGTTGTTGTTTATTTGACTTTGTTGTTATTGTTGACGTTGTTGTTGTTGTTGTTGTTGTTGTTTATTAGATGTTGTTATTGTTGTTGTTGACATAGTTGTTGTTGTTTATTTGACGTTGTTGTTGTTGTTGTTGCCGTTGTTGTTTATTCGACATTGTTGTTGTTGTTTATTTGACGTTGTTGTTGTTGACGTTGTTGTTGTTGTTGTTAATCGGACATTGTTGTTGTTGTTTATTCGACATTGTTGTTGTTGTTGTTATTTATTTGACGTTGTTGTTGTTGTTGTTTATTTGACATTATTGTTGTTGTTGTTGTTGTTTATTTGACGTTGTTGTTTATTTGACGTTGTTGTTGTTGTTTATTTGACGTTGTTGTTGTTATTTGAAGTTGTTATTGTTGTTGTATTTGTTGTTGTTGTTGTTGTTGTTGTTATTTATTTGTTGTTGTTGTTGTTGTTTATTTGACGTTGTTGTTGTTGTTGTTGTTTATTTGACGTTGTTATTGTTGTTGTTATTGTTGTTGTTTATTTGACGTTGTTGTTGTTGACGTTGTTGTTGTTGTTTATTTTACATTGTTAATGTTGTTGACATTGTTGTTGTTTTTGTTGTTGTTGTTGTTGTTGTTTTTTATTTGACGTTGTTGTTGTTTATTTGACGTTATTGTTGTTGTTGTTGTTTATTTGATGTTGTTTTAGTTATTGTTGTATATTTGACGTTGTTGTTGTTTTTTATTTGACGTTGTTGTTGTTGACATTTTTGTTGTTGTTGTTGTTTATTTGACGTTGTTGTTGTTGTTTATTTGACGTAGTTGTTGTTATTGAAGTTGTTGTTGTTGTTGTTGTTGTTTATTTGACGTTTTTGTTGTTGTTGATGCTGTTGTTGTTGTTTTTTATTTGACGTTGTTGTTGTTGCTGTTTATTTGACGTTGTTGTTGTTGTTTATTTGACGTTGTTGTTGTTGTTGTTGTAATTGTTATTGTTGTTATTGTTGTTGCTTATTTGACGTTGTTGTTATTATTGTTGTTTATTTGACCTTGTTGTTGTTGTTATTCATTTGACGTTGTTGTTGTTGTTTATTTGACATTGTTGTTGTTGTTGTTCTTTATTTGACGATGTTGTTGTCGTTGTTTTTGTTGTTTATTTGACGTTGTTGTTGTTATTTATTTGATGTTGTTGGTGTTGTTGTTTATTTGACGTTGTTGTTAACGTTGTTGTTGTTGTTGTTTATTTGACGTTGTTGTTGTTGTTTATTTGAATTTGTTGTTGTTGTTGACGTTGTTGTTGTTGTTGTTATTTATTTGATGTTGTTATTGTTGTTGTTGACATAGTTGTTGTTGTTTATTTGACGTTGTTGTTGTTGCCGTTGTTGTTTATTTGACATTGTTGTTGTTGTTTATTTGACGTTGTTGTTGTTGACGTTGTTGTTGTTGACAGTGTTGTTGTTGTTTTTGTTGTTGTTGTTGTTGTTGTTGTTTTTTATTTAACGTTGTTGTTGTTTATTTGACGTTGTTGTTGTTGTTGTTGTTGTTGTTTATTTGATGTTGTTTTAGTTATTGTTGTTTATTTGACGTTGTTATTGTTGTTTATTTGACGTTGTTTTTTTTATTTGATGTTGTTGTTGTTGTTATTGTTGTATTTGTTATTGTTGTTGTTATTGTTGTATTTGTTGTTGTTGTTGTTGTTGTTGTTGTTTTTGCTTATTTGACGTTGTTGTTATTGTTGCTATTTTTTTGACATTGTTGTTGTTGTTGTTTATTTGACGTTGTTGTTGTTGTTGTTTATTTGACATTGTTGTTGTTGTTGTATTTGTTATTGTTGTTATTATTGTTGCTTATTTGACGTTGTTGTTATTGTTGTTGTTTATTTGATGTTGTTGTTGTTGTTATTCATTTGACGTTGTTGTTGTTGTTGTTTATTTGACGTTGTTGTTGTTGTTCTTTATTTGACGTTGTTGTTGTCGTTGTTTTAGTTGTTTATTTGACGCTGTTGTTGTTATTTATTTGACGTTGTTGTTGTTGTTGTTTATTTGACGTTGTTGTTGACGTTGTTGTTGTTGTTTATTTGACATTGTTGTTGTTGTTGTTTATTTGACGTTGTTGTTATTGTTGTTTATTTGACGTAGTTGTTGTTATTGACGTTGTTGTTGTTGTTGTTTATTTGATGTTTTTGTTGTTGTTGATGTTGTTGTTGTTGTTTTTTATTTGACGTTGTTGTTGTTGCTGTTTATTTGACGTTGTTAATGTTGTTGTTGTTCTTGTTGTAATTGTTATTGTTGTTATTATTGTTGTTTATTTGACGTTGTTGTTATTATTGTTGTTTATTTGACCTTGTTGTTGTTGTTATTCATTTGACGTTGTTGTTGTTGTTTATTTGACGTTATTGTTGTTGTTGTTGTTGTTCTTTATTTTACGTTGTTGTTGTCGTTGTTATTGTTGTTTATTTGACGTTGTTGTTGTTATTTATTTGACGTTGTTGTTGTTGTTGTTTATTTGACATTGTTGTTAATGTTGTTGTTGTTGTTGTTGTTTATTTGACGTTGTTGTTGTTGTTGTTGTTGTTTATTTGACTTTGTTGTTATTGTTGACGTTGTTGTTGTTGTTGTTGTTGTTTATTAGATGTTGTTATTGTTGTTGTTGACATAGTTATTGTTGTTTATTTGACGTTGTTGTTGTTGTTGCCGTTGTTGTTTATTTGACATTGTTGTTGTTGTTTATTTGACGTTGTTGTTGTTGACGTTGTTGTTGTTGTTGTTTATTGGACATTGTTGTTGTTGTTTATTTGACATTGTTGTTGTTGTTGTTATTTATTTGACGTTGTTGTTGTTGTTGTTTATTTGACATTATTGTTGTTGTTGTTGTTTATTTGACGTTGTTGTTGTTGTTTATTTGACGTTGTTGTTGTTATTTGAAGTTGTTATTGTTGTTGTATTTGTTGTTGTTGTTGTTGTTGTTGTTATTTATTTGACGTTGTTGTTGTTGTTTATTTGACGTTGTTGTTGTTGTTTATTTGACGTTGTTATTGTTGTTGTTATTGTTGTTGTTTATTTGACGTTGTTGTTGTTGACGTTGTTGTTGTTGTTTATTTGACATTGTTAATGTTGTTGACATTGTTGTTGTTTTTGTTGTTGTTGTTGTTGTTGTTTTTTATTTGACGTTGTTGTTGTTTATTTGACGTTATTGTTGTTGTTGTTGTTTATTTGATGTTGTTTTAGTTATTGTTATTTATTTGACGTTGTTGTTGTTTTTTATTTTGACGTTGTTGTTGTTGACATTTTTGTTGTTGTTGTTGTTTATTTGACGTTGTTATTGTTGTTTATTTGACGTAGTTGTTGTTATTGACGTTGTTGTTGTTGTTGTTTATTTGACGTTTTTGTTGTTGTTGATGTTGTTGTTGTTGTTTTTTATTTGACATTGTTGTTGTTGCTGTTTATTTGACGTTGTTGTTGTTGTTTATTTGACGTTGTTGTTGTTGTTGTTGTTGTTATTGTTGTTATTGTTGTTGCTTATTTGACGTTGTTGTTATTATTGTTGTTTATTTGACCTTGTTGTTGTTGTTATTCATTTGACGTTGTTGTTGTTGTTTATTTGACGTTGTTGTTGTTGTTCTTTATTTGACGATGTTGTTGTCGTTGTTTTTGTTGTTTATTTGACGTTGTTGTTGTTATTTATTTGATGTTGTTGGTGTTGTTGTTTATTTGACGTTGTTGTTAACGTTGTTGTTGTTGTTGTTTATTTGACATTGTTGTTGTTGTTTATTTGACTTTGTTGTTGTTGTTGACGTTGTTGTTATTGTTGTTATTTATTTGATATTGTTATTGTTGTTGTTGACATAGTTGTTGTTGTTTATTTGACGTTGTTGTTGTTGTTGCCGTTGTTGTTTATTTGACATTGTTGTTGTTGTTTATTTGACGTTGTTGTTGTTGACGTTGTTGTTGTTGTTGTTTTTGTTGTTGTTGTTGTTGTTGTTGTTTTTTATTTGACGTTGTTGTTGTTTATTTGACGTTGTTGTTGTTCTTGTTGTTTATTTGATGTTGTTTTAGTTGTTGTTGTTTATTTGACGTTGTTGTTGTTGACATTGTTGTTGTTGTTGTTGTTGTTTATTTGACGTTGTTGTTATTGTTGTTTATTTGACGTAGTTGTTGTTATTGACGTTGTTGTTGTTGTTGTTTATTTGATGTTTTTGTTGTTGTTGATGTTGTTGTTGTTGTTTTTTATTTGACGTTGTTGTTGTTGCTGTTTATTTGACGTTGTTAATGTTGTTTATTTGACGTTGTTGTTGTTGTTGTTGTAATTGTTATTGTTGTTATTATTGTTGCTTATTTGACGTTGTTGTTATTATTGTTGTTTATTTGACCTTGTTGTTGTTGTTATTCATTTGACGTTGTTGTTGTTGTTTATTTGACGTTATTGTTGTTGTTGTTGTTGTTCTTTATTTTACGTTGTTGTTGTCGTTGTTTTTGTTGTTTATTTGACGTTGTTGTTGTTATTTATTTGACGTTGTTGTTGTTGTTGTTGTTTATTTGACATTGTTGTTAACGTTGTTGTTGTTGTTGTTGTTTATTTGACGTTGTTGTTGTTGTTGTTGTTGTTCTTGTTTATTTGACTTTGTTGTTATTGTTGACGTTGTTGTTGTTGTTGTTGTTGTTTATTAGATGTTGTTATTGTTGTTGTTGACATAGTTATTGTTGTTTATTTGACGTTGTTGTTGTTGTTGCCGTTGTTGTTTATTTGACATTGTTGTTGTTGTTTATTTGACGTTGTTGTTGTTGACGTTGTTGTTGTTGTTGTTTATTGGACATTGTTGTTGTTGTTTATTTGACATTGTTGTTGTTATTGTTATTTATTTGACGTTGTTGTTGTTGTTGTTTATTTGACATTATTGTTGTTGTTGTTGTTGTTTATTTGACGTTGTTGTTTATATGACGTTGTTGTTGTTGTTTATTTGACGTTGTTGTTGTTATTTGAAGTTGTTATTGTTGTTGTATTTGTTGTTGTTGTTGTTGTTATTTATTTGACGTTGTTGTTGTTGTTTATTTGACGTTGTTGTTGTTGTCTATTTGACGTTGTTATTGTTGTTGTTATTGTTGTTGTTTATTTGACGTTGTTGTTGTTGACGTTGTTGTTTATTTGACATTGTTAATGTTGTTGACATTGTTGTTGTTTTTGTTGTTGTTGTTGTTGGTGTTGTTTTTTATTTGACGTTGTTGTTGTTTATTTGACGTTATTGTTGTTGTTGTTGTTTATTTGATGTTGTTTTAGTTATTGTTATTTATTTGACGTTGTTGTTGTTTTTTATTTGACGTTGTTGTTGTTGACATTTTTGTTGTTGTTGTTGTTTATTTGACGTTGTTGTTGTTATTTATTTGACGTAGTTGTTGTTATTGACGTTGTTGTTGTTGTTGTTTATTTGACGTTTTTGTTGTTGTTGATGCTGTTGTTGTTGTTTTTTATTTGACGTTGTTGTTGTTGCTGTTTATTTGACGTTGTTGTTGTTGTTTATTTGACGTTGTTGTTGTTGTTGTTGTTGTAATTGCTATTGTTGTTATTGTTGTTGCTTATTTGACATTGTTGTTATTATTGTTGTTTATTTGACCTTGTTGTTGTTGTTATTCATTTGACGTTGTTGTTGTTGTTTATTTGACGTTGTTGTTGTTGTTGTTCTTTATTTGACGATGTTGTTGTCGTTGTTTTTGTTGTTTATTTGACGTTGTTGTTGTTATTTATTTGATGTTGTTCGTGTTGTTGTTTGTTTGACGTTGTTGTTAACGTTGTTGTTGTTGTTGTTTATTTGACGTTGTTGTTGTTATTATTGACTTGTTGTTGTTGTTGTTATTTATTTGATGTTGTTATTGTTGTTGTTGACATAGTTGTTGTTGTTTATTTGACGTTGTTGTTGTTGCCGTTGTTGTTTATTTGACATTGTTGTTGTTGTTTATTTGACGTTGTTGTTGTTGATGTTGTTGTTGTTGTTGTTGTTTTTGTTGTTGTTGTTGTTGTTGTTGTTGTTTTTTATTTGACGTTGTTGTTGTTTATTTGACGTTGTTGTTGTTGTTGTTTATTTGATGTTGTTTTAGTTATTGTTGATTATTTGACGTTGTTATTGTTGTTTATTTGACGTTGTTTTTGTTATTTGATGTTGTTGTTGTTGTTATTGTTGTATTTGTTGTTGTTGTTGTTATTGTTGTATTTGTTGTTGTTGTTGTTGTTTTTGCTTATTTGACGTTGTTGTTATTGTTGCTATTTTTTTGACATTGTTGTTGTTGTTGTTTATTTGACGTTGTTGTTGTTGTTGTTGTTTATTTGACATTGTTGTTGTTGTTGTTGTATTTGTTATTCTTGTTGCTTATTTGACGTTGTTGTTATTGTTGTTGTTTATTTGACGTTGTTGTTGTTGTTATTCATTTGACGTTGTTGTTGTTGTTGTTTATTTGACGTTGTTGTTGTTGTTGTTCTTTATTTGACGTTGTTGTTGTCGTTGTTGTTGTCGTTGTTTTAGTTGTTTATTTGACGTTGTTGTTGTTATTTATTTGACGTTGTTCTTGTTGTTGTTTATTTGACGTTGTTGTTGACATTGTTGTTGTTGTTGTTTATTTGACATTGTTGTTATTGTTGTTTATTTGATGTTGTTTTAGTTGTTGTTGTTTATTTGACGTTGTTGTTGTTTTTTATTTGACGTTGTTGTTATTGACATTGTTGTTGTTGTTGTTTATATGACGTTGTTGTTGTTGTTTATTTGACGTAGTTGTTGTTATTGACGTTGTTGTTGTTGTTGTTGCTTATTTGACGTTTTTGTTGTTGTTGATGTTGTTGTTGTTGTTATTTTTTATTTGACGTTGTTGTTGTTTATTTGACGTTGTTGTTGTTCTTGTTGTTTATTTGATGTTGTTTTAGTTGTTGTTGTTTATTTGACGTTGTTGTTGTTGACATTGTTGTTGTTGTTGTTTATTTGACGTTGTTGTTGTTGTTGTTTATTTGACGTAGTTGTTGTTATTTACGTTGTTGTTGTTGTTGTTTATTTGATGTTTTTGTTGTTGTTGATGTTGTTGTTGTTGTTTTTTATTTGACGTTGTTGTTGTTGCTGTTTATTTGACGTTGTTAATGTTGTTTATTTGACGTTGTTGTTGTTGTTGTAATTGTTATTGTTGTTATTATTGTTGCTTATTTGACGTTGTTGTTATTATTGTTGTTTATTTGACCTTGTTGTTGTTGTTATTCATTTGACGTTGTTGTTGTTGTTTATTTGACGTTATTGTTGTTGTTGTTCTTTATTTTACATTGTTGTTGTCGTTGTTTTTGTTGTTTATTTGACGTTGTTGTTGTTATTTATTTGACGTTGTTGTTGTTGTTGTTTATTTGACATTGTTGTTAACGTTGTTGTTGTTGTTGTTTATCTGACGTTGTTGTTGTTGTTGTTGTTGTTGTTGTTTATTTGACTTTGTTGTTATTGTTGACGTTGTTGTTGTTGTTGTTTATTAGATGTTGTTATTGTTGTTGTTGACAAAGTTGTTGTTGTTTATTTGACGTTGTTGTTGTTGTTGCCGTTGTTGTTTATTTGACATTGTTGTTGTTGTTTATTAGACGTTGTTGTTGTTGACGTTGTTGTTGTTGTTGTTTATTGGACATTGTTGTTGTTGTTTATTTGAAGTTGTTGTTGTTGTTGTTATTTATTTGACGTTGTTGTTGTTGTTGTTGTTGTTTATTTGACATTATTGTTGTTGTTGTTGTTGTTTATTTGACGTTTTTGTTTATTTGACGTTGTTGTTGTTGTTTATTTGACGTTGTTGTTGTTGTTTGAAGTTGTTATTGTTGTTGTATTTGTTGTTGTTGTTGTTATTGTTGTTGTATTTGTTGTTGTTGTTGTTATTGTTGTTGTATTTGTTGTTGTTGTTGTTGTTATTTATTTGACGTTGTTGTTGTTGTTGTTTATTTGACGTTGTTGTTGTTGTTTATTTGACGTTGTTATTGTTGTTGTTATTGTTGTTGTTTATTTGACGTGGTTGTTGTTGACGTTGTTGTTGTTGTTTATTTGACATTGTTAATGTTGTTGACATTGTTGTTGTTTTTGTTGTTGTTGTTGTTGTTGTTGTTTTTTATTTGACGTTGTTGTTGTTTATTTGACGTTATTGTTGTTGTTGTTGTTTATTTGATGTTGTTTTAGTTATTGTTGTATATTTGACGTTGTTGTTGTTTTTTATTTGACGTTGTTGTTGTTGACATTTTTGTTGTTGTTGTTGTTTATTTGACGTAGTTGTTGTTGTTTATTTGACGTAGTTGTTGTTATTGACGTTGTTGTTGTTGTTGTTGTTTATTTGACGTTTTTGTTGTTGTTGATGCTGTTGTTGTTGTTTTTTATTTGACGTTGTTGTTGTTGCTGTTTATTTGACGTTGTTGTTGTTGTTTATTTGACGTTGTTGTTGTTGTTGTTGTAATTGTTATTGTTGTTATTGTTGTTGCTTATTTGACGTTGTTGTTATTATTGTTGTTTATTTGACCTTGTTGTTGTTGTTATTCATTTGACGTTGTTGTTGTTGTTTATTTGACGTTGTTGTTGTTGTTCTTTATTTGACGATGTTGTTGTCGTTGTTTTTGTTGTTTATTTGACGTTGTTGTTGTTATTTATTTGATGTTGTTGGTGTTGTTGTTTATTTGACGTTGTTGTTAACGTTGTTGTTGTTGTTGTTGTTTATCTGACGTTGTTGTTGTTGTTGTTGTTGTTGTTGTTGTTGTTTATTTGACTTTGTTGTTATTGTTGACATTGTTGTTGTTGTTGTTGTTTATTAGATGTTGTTATTGTTGTTGTTGACGTTGTTGTTGTTGTTTATTTGACGTTGTTGTTGTTGTTGCCGTTGTTGTTTATTTGACATTGTTGTTGTTGTTTATTTGACGTTGTTGTTGTTGACGTTGTTGTTGTTGTTGTTTATTGGACATTGTTGTTGTTGTTTATTTGACATTGTTGTTGTTGTTGTTATTTATTTGACGTTGTTGTTGTTGTTGTTTATTTGACATTATTGTTGTTGTTGTTGTTGTTTATTTAACGTTGTTGTTTATTTGACGTTGTTGTTGTTATTTGAAGTTGTTATTGTTGTTGTATTTGTTGTTGTTGTTGTTGTTGTTGTTATTTATTTGACGTTGTTGTTGTTGTTTATTTGACGTTGTTGTTGTTGTTTATTTGACGTTGTTATTGTTGTTGTTATTGTTGTTGTTTATTTGACGTTGTTGTTGTTAACGTTGTTGTTGTTGTTTATTTGACATTGTTAATGTTGTTGACATTGTTGTTGTTTTTGTTGTTGTTGTTGTTGTTGTTGTTGTTTTTTATTTGACGTTGTTGTTGTTTATTTGACGTTATTGTTGTTGTTGTTGTTTATTTGATGTTGTTTTAGTTATTGTTGTATATTTGACGTTGTTGTTATTTTTTATTTGACGTTGTTGTTGTTGACATTTTTGTTGTTGTTGTTGTTTATTTGACGTAGTTGTTGTTGTTTATTTGACGTAGTTGTTGTTATTGACGTTGTTGTTGTTGTTGTTGTTGTTGTTTATTTGACGTTGTTGTTGTTGACGTTGTTGTTGTTGACGTTGTTGTTGTTGTTTTTGTTGTTGTTGTTGTTGTTGTTGTTTTTTTTTATTTAACGTTGTTGTTGTTTATTTGACGTTGTTGTTGTTGTTGTTGTTGTTTATTTGATGTTGTTTTAGTTATTGTTGTTTATTTGACGTTGTTATTGTTGTTTATTTGACGTTGTTTTTGTTATTTGATGTTGTTGTTGTTGTTATTGTTGTATTTGTTGTTGTTGTTATTATTGTTGTATTTGTTGTTGTTGTTGTTGTTGTTGTTGTTTTTGCTTATTTGACGTTGTTGTTATTGTTGCTTTTTTTTTGACATTGTTGTTGTTGTTGTTTATTTGACGTTGTTGTTGTTGTTGTTGTTGTTTATTTGACATTGTTGTTGTTGTATTTGTTATTGTTGTTATTGTTGTTGCTTATTTGACGTTGTTGTTATTGTTGTTGTTTATTTGACGTTGTTGTTGTTGTTATTCATTTGACGTTGTTGTTGTTGTTGTTTATTTGACGTTGTTGTTGTTGTTGTTCTTTATTTGACGTTGTTGTTGTCGTTGTTTTAGTTGTTTATTTGACGTTGTTGTTGTTATTTATTTGACGTTGTTCTTGTTGTTGTTTATTTGACGTTGTTGTTGACGTTGTTGTGGTTGTTGTTTATTTGACATTGTTGTTGTTGTTGTTTATTTGATGTTGTTTTAGTTGTTGTTGTTTATTTGACGTTGTTGTTGTTTTTTATTTGACGTTGTTGTTATTGACATTGTTGTTGTTGTTGTTTATATGACGTTGTTGTTGTTGTTTATTTGACGTAGTTGTTGTTATTGACGTTGTTGTTGTTGTTGTTGCTTATTTGACCTTTTTGTTGTTGTTGATGTTGTTGTTGTTGTTGTTTTTTATTTGACGTTGTTGTTGTTTATTTGACGTTGTTGTTGTTCTTGTTGTTTATTTGATGTTGTTTTACTTGTTGTTGTTTATTTGAAGTTGTTGTTGTTGACATTGTTGTTGTTGTTGTTTATTTGACGTTGTTGTTGTTGTTGTTTATTTGACGTAGTTGTTGTTATTTACGTTGTTGTTGTTGTTGTTTATTTGATGTTTTTGTTGTTGTTGATGTTGTTGTTGTTGTTTTTTATTTGACGTTGTTGTTGTTGCTGTTTATTTGACGTTGTTAATGTTGTTTATTTGACGTTGTTGTTGTTGTTGTAATTGTTATTGTTGTTATTATTGTTGCTTATTTGACGTTGTTGTTATTATTGTTGTTTATTTGACCTTGTTGTTGTTGTTATTCATTTGACGTTGTTGTTGTTGTTTATTTGACGTTATTGTTGTTGTTGTTGTTGTTGTTCTTTATTTTATGTTGTTGTTGTCGTTGTTTTTGTTGTTTATTTGACGTTGTTGTTATTATTTATTTGACGTTGTTGTTGTTGTTGTTTATTTGACATTGTTGTTAACGTTGTTGTTGTTGTTGTTGTTGTTTATCTGACGTTGTTGTTGTTGTTGTTGTTTATTTGATTTTGTTGTTATTGTTGACGTTGTTGTTGTTGTTGTTGTTTATTAGATGTTGTTATTGTTGTTGTTGACATAGTTGTTGTTGTTTATTTGACGTTGTTGTTGTTGTTGCCGTTGTTGTTTATTTGACGTTGTTGTTGTTGTTTATGAGACGTTGTTGTTGTTGACGTTGTTGTTGTTGTTGTTGTTTATTGGACATTGTTGTTGTTGTTTATTTGACATTGTTGTTGTTGTTGTTATTTATTTGACGTTGTTGTTGTTGTTGTTTATTTGACATTATTGTTGTTGTTGTTGTTGTTTATTTGACGTTGTTGTTTATTTGACGTTGTTGTTGTTGTTTATTTGACGTTGTTGTTGTTATTTGAAGTTGTTATTGTTGTTGTATTTGTTGTTGTTGTTGTTGTTATTTATTTAACGTTGTTGTTGTTGTTTATTTGACGTTGTTGTTGTTGTTTATTTGACGTTGTTATTGTTGTTGTTATTGTTGTTGTTTATTTGACGTTGTTGTTGTTGACGTTGTTGTTGTTGTTTATTTGACATTGTTAATGTTGTTGACATTGTTGTTGTTTTTGTTGTTGTTGTTGTTGTTGTTGTTGTTTTTTATTTGACGTTGTTGTTGTTTATTTGACGTTATTGTTGTTGTTGTTGTTTATTTGATGTTGTTGTAGTTATTGTTGTATATTTGACGTTGTTGTTGTTTTTTATTTGACGTTGTTGTTGTGGACATTTTTGTTGTTGTTGTTGTTTATTTGACGTTGTTGTTGTTGTTTATTTGACGTAGTTGTTGTTATTGACGTTGTTGTTGTTGTTGTTGTTGTTGTAAATTTGACGTTTTTGTTGTTGTTGATGCTGTTGTTGTTGTTTTTTATTTGACGTTGTTGTTGTTGCTGTTTATTTGACGTTGTTGTTGTTGTTTATTTGACGTTGTTGTTGTTGTTGTTGTAATTGTTATTGTTGTTATTGTTGTTGCTTATTTGACGTTGTTGTTATTATTGTTGTTTATTTGACCTTGTTGTTGTTGTTATTCATTTGACGTTGTTGTTGTTGTTTATTTGACGTTGTTGTTGTTGTTGTTCTTTATTTGACGATGTTGTTGTCGTTGTTTTTGTTGTTTATTTGACGTTGTTGTTGTTATTTATTTGATGTTGTTGGTGTTGTTGTTTATTTGACGTTGTTGTTAACGTTGTTGTTGTTGTTGTTTATTTGACGTTGTTGTTGTTGTTTATTTGACTTTGTTGTTGTTGTTGTTGACGTTGTTGTTGTTGTTGTTATTTATTTGATGTTGTTATTGTTGTTGTTGACATAGTTGTTGTTGTTTATTTGACGTTGTTGTTGTTGTTGCCGTTGTTGTTTATTTGACATTGTTGTTGTTGTTTATTTGACGTTGTTGTTGTTGACGTTGTTGTTGTTGACGTTGTTGTTGTTGTTTTTGTTGTTGTTGTTGTTGTTGTTGTTGTTGTTTTTTATTTAACGTTGTTGTTGTTTATTTGACGTTGTTGTTGTTGTTGTTGTTTATTTGATGTTGTTTTAGTTATTGTTGTTTATTTGACGTTGTTATTGTTGTTTATTTGACGTTGTTTTTGTTATTTGATGTTGTTGTTGTTGTTATTGTTGTATTTGTTGTTGTTGTTATTATTGTTGTATTTGTTGTTGTTGTTGTTGTTGTTTTTGCTTATTTGACGTTGTTGTTATTGTTGCTATTTTTTTGACATTGTTGTTGTTGTTGTTTATTTGACGTTGTTGTTGTTGTTGTTGTTTATTTGACATTGTTGTTGTTGTTGTTGTATTTGTTATTGTTGTTATTGTTGTTGCTTATTTGACGTTGTTGTTATTGTTGTTGTTTATTTGATGTTGTTGTTGTTGTTATTCATTTGACGTTGTTGTTGTTGTTGTTGTTCTTTATTTGACGTTGTTGTTGTCGTTGTTTTAGTTGTTTATTTGACGCTGTTGTTGTTATTTATTTGACGTTGTTGTTGTTGTTGTTTATTTGACGTTGTTGTTGACGTTGTTGTTGTTGTTTATTTGACATTGTTGTTGTTGTTGTTTATTTGACGTTGTTGTTATTGTTGTTTATTTGACGTTGTTGTTGTTATTGACGTTGTTGTTGTTGTTGTTTATTTGATGTTTTTGTTGTTGTTGATGTTGTTGTTGTTGTTTTTTATTTGACGTTGTTGTTGTTGCTGTTTATTTGACGTTGTTAATGTTGTTTATTTGACGTTGTTGTTGTTGTTGTTGTAATTGTTATTGTTGTTATTATTGTTGCTTATTTGACGTTGTTGTTATTATTGTTGTTTATTTGACCTTGTTGTTGTTGTTATTCATTTGACGTTGTTGTTGTTGTTGTTTATTTGATATTATTGTTGTTGTTGTTGTTGTTCTTTATTTTACGTTGTTGTTGTCATTGTTTTTGTTGTTTATTTGACGTTGTTGTTGTTATTTATTTGACGTTGTTGTTGTTGTTGTTTATTTGACATTGTTGTTAACGTTGTTGTTGTTGTTGTTGTTGTTTATTTGACGTTGTTGTTGTTGTTGTTGTTTATTTGACTTTGTTGTTATTGTTGACGTTGTTGTTGTTGTTGTTGTTGTTTATTAGATGTTGTTATTGTTGTTGTTGACATAGTTGTTGTTGTTTATTTGACGTTGTTGTTGTTGTTGTTGTTTATTTGATGTAGTTGTTGTTATTGACGTTGTTGTTGTTGTTTATTTGACGTTTTTGTTGTTATTGATGTTGTTGTTGTTGTTTTTTATTTGACGTTGTTGTTGTTGTTGTTGTTTATTTGACGTTGTTGTTGTTTTTATAGGTTTTGTTGTTGTTGTTAATTTGACATTGTTGTTGTTGTTTATTTGACGTTGTTGTTGTTGTTGTTTATTTGACGTTGTTTTGTTTATTTGACGTTGTTGTTGTTGTTATTTATTTGACGTTGTTGTTGTTATTGTTTATTTGACGTTGTTGTTGTTGTTGTTTATTTGACGTTGTTATTGTTGTTTATTTGACGTTGTTTTTGTTATTTGATGTTTATGTTGTTGTTGTTGTTTATTTGACGTTGTTGTTGTTGTTGTTTATTTGACATTGTTGTTGTTGTTGTATTTGTTATTGTTGTTATTATTGTTGCTTATTTGACGTTTTTGTTATTGTTGTTGTTTATTTGACGTTGTTGTTGTTGTTGTTATTCATTTGACGTTGTTGTTGTTGTTGTTGTTTATTTGACGTTGTTGTTGTTGTTGTTCTTTATTTGACGTTGTTGTTGTCGTTGTTTTAGTTGTTTATTTGACGCTATTGTTGTTATTTATTTGACGTTGTTGTTGTTGTTTATTTGACGTTGTTGTTGACGTTGTTGTTGTTGTTTATTTGAAATTGTTGTTGTTGTTGTTTATTTGATGTTGTTTTAGTTGTTGTTGTTTATTTAACGTTGTTGTTGTTTTTTATTTGACGTTGTTGTTATTGACATTGTTGTTGTTGTTGTTTATATGACGTTGTTGTTGTTGTTTATTTGACGTAGTTGTTGTTATTGACGTTGTTGTTGTTGTTGTTGCTTATTTGACGTTTTTGTTGTTGTTGATGTTGTTGTTGTTGTTGTTTTTTATTTGAGGTTGTTGTTGTTTATTTGACGTTGTTGTTGTTCTTGTTGTTTATTTGATGTTGTTTTAGTTGTTGTTGTTTATTTGACGTTGTTGTTAATGACATTGTTGTTGTTGTTGTTGTTTATTTGACGTTGTTGTTATTGTTGTTTATTTGACGTAGTTGTTGTTATTGACGTTATTGTTGTTGTTGTTGTTTATTTGATGTTTTTGTTGTTGTTGATGTTGTTGTTGTTGTTTTTTATTTGACGTTGTTGTTGTTGCTGTTTATTTGACGTTGTTAATGTTGTTTATTTGACGTTGTTGTTGTTGTTGTTGTAATTGTTATTGTTGTTATTATTGTTGCTTATTTGACGTTGTTGTTATTATTGTTGTTTATTTGACCTTGTTGTTGTTGTTATTCATTTGACGTTGTTGTTGTTGTTTATTTGACGTTATTGTTGTTGTTGTTGTTGTTCTTTATTTTACGTTGTTGTTGTCGTTGTTTTTGTTGTTTATTTGACGTTGTTGTTGTTATTTATTTGACGTTGTTGTTGTTGTTGTTTATTTGACATTGTTGTTAACGTTGTTGTTGTTGTTGTTGTTTATTTGACGTTGTTAATGTTGTTGTTGTTTATTTGACTTTGTTGTTATTGTTGACGTTGTTGTTGTTGTTGATGTTGTTTATTAGATGTTGTTATTGTTGTTGTTGACATAGTTATTGTTGTTTATTTGACGTTGTTGTTGTTGCCGTTGTTGTTTATTTGACATTGTTGTTGTTGTTTATTTGACGTTGTTGTTGTTGACGTTGTTGTTGTTGTTGTTTATTGGACATTGTTGTTGTTGTTTATTTGACATTGTTGTTGTTGTTGTTATTTATTTGACGTTGTTGTTGTTGTTGTTTATTTGACATTATTGTTGTTGTTGTTGTTGTTTATTTGACGTTGTTGTTTATTTGACGTTGTTGTTGTTGTTTATTTGACGTTGTTGTTGTTATTTGAAGTTGTTATTGTTGTTGTATTTGTTGTTGTTGTTGTTGTTGTTATTTATTTGACGTTGTTGTTGTTGTTTATTTGACGTTGTTGTTGTTGTTTATTTGACGTTGTTATTGTTGTTGTTATTGTTGTTGTTTATTTGACGTTGTTATTGTTGTTTATTTGACATTGTTAATGTTGTTGACATTGTTGTTGTTTTTGTTGTTGTTGTTGTTGTTGTTGTTTTTTATTTGACGTTGTTGTTGTTTATTTGACGTTATTGTTGTTGTTGTTGTTTATTTGATGTTGTTTTAGTTATTGTTGTTTATTTGACGTTGTTGTTGTTTTTTATTTGACGTTGTTGTTGTTGACATTTTTGTTGTTGTTGTTTATTTGACGTTGTTGTTGTTGTTTATTTGACGTAGTTGTTGTTATTGACGTTGTTATTGTTGTTGTTGGTTATTTGACGTTTTTGTTGTTGTTGATGCTGTTGTTGTTGTTTTTTATTTGACGTTGTTGTTGTTGCTGTTTATTTGACGTTGTTGTTGTTGTTTATTTGACGTTGTTGTTGTTGCTGTTTATTTGACGTTGTTGTTATTATTGTTGTTTATTTGACCTTGTTGTTGTTGTTATTCATTTGACGTTGTTGTTGTTGTTGTTTATTTGACGTTGTTGTTGTTGTTGTTGTTTTTGTTGTTTATTTGACGTTGTTGTTGTTATTTATTTGATGTTGTTGGTGTTGTTGTTTATTTGACGTTGTTGTTAACGTTGTTGTTTTTTATTTGACGTTGTTGTTGTTTATTTGACTTTGTTGTTGTTGTTGACGTTGTTGTTGTTGTTGTTGTTATTTATTTGATTTTGTTATTGTTGTTGTTGACATAGTTGTTGTTGTTTATTTGACGTTGTTGTTGTTGTTGCCGTTGTTGTTTATTTGACATTATTGTTGTTGTTTATTTGACGTTGTTGTTGTTGACGTTGTTGTTGTTGTTGTTGTTTTTGTTGTTGTTGTTGTTGTTGTTGTTTTTTATTTGACGTTGTTGTTGTTGTTTATTTGACGTTGTTGTTGTTGTTGTTTATTTGATGTTGTTTTAGTTATTGTTGTTTATTTGACGTTGTTATTGTTGTTTATTTGACGTTGTTTTTGTTATTTGATGTTGTTGTTGTTGTTATTGTTGTATTTGTTGTTGTTGTTGTTGTTGTTTTTGCTTATTTGACGTTGTTGTTATTGTTGCTATTTTTTTGACATTGTTGTTGTTGTTGTTTATTTGACGTTGTTGTTGTTGTTGTTGTTTATTTGACATTGTTGTTGTTGTTGTTGTATTTGTTATTGTTGTTGCTTATTTGACGTTGTTGTTATTGTTGTTGTTTATTTGACGTTGTTGTTGTTGTTATTCATTTGACGTTGTTGTTGTTGTTGTTTATTTGACGTTGTTGTTGTTGTTGTTGTTCTTTATTTGACGTTGTTGTTGTCGTTGTTTTAGTTGTTTACTTGACGTTGTTGTTTTTATTTATTTGACGTTGTTGTTGTTGTTGTTTATTTGACGTTGTTGTTGACGTTGTTGTTGTTGTTTATTTGAAATTGTTGTTGTTGTTGTTTATTTGATGTTGTTTTAGTTGTTGCTGTTTATTTAACGTTGTTGTTGTTTTTTATTTGACGTTGTTGTTATTGACATTGTTGTTGTTGTTGTTTATATGACGTTGTTGTTGTTGTTTATTTGACGTAGTTGTTGTTATTGACGTTGTTGTTGTTGTTGTTGCTTATTTGACGTTTTTGTTGTTGTTGTTGTTTTTTATTTGACGTTGTTGTTGTTTATTTGACGTTGTTGTTGTTCTTGTTGTTTATTTGATGTTGTTTTAGTTGTTGTTGTTTATTTGACGTTGTTGTTGTTGACATTGTTGTTGTTGTTGTTGTTTATTTGACGGTGTTGTTATTGTTGTTTATTTGACGTAGTTGTTGTTATTGACGTTGTTGTTGTTGTTTATTTGACGTTGTTGTTGTTGTTGACGTTGTTGTTGTTGTTTTTTATTTGACGTTGTTGTTGTTGCTGTTTATTTGACGTTGTTGTTGTTGTTTATTTGACGTTGTTGTTGTTGTTGTTGTTGTTGTAATTGTTATTGTTGTTATTGTTGTTGCTTATTTGACGTTGTTGTTATTATTGTTGTTTATTTGACCTTGTTGTTGTTGTTATTCATTTGACGTTGTTGTTGTTGTTTATTTGACGTTGTTGTTGTTGTTGTTCTTTATTTGACGATGTTGTTGTCGTTGTTTTTGTTGTTTATTTGACGTTGTTGTTGTTATTTATTTGATGTTGTTGGTGTTGTTGTTTATTTGACGTTGTTGTTAACGTTGTTGTTGTTGTTGTTGTTTATTTGACGTTGTTGTTGTTGTTTATTTGACTTTGTTGTTGTTGTTGACGTTGTTGTTGTTGTTGTTGTTATTTATTTAATGTTGTTATTGTTGTTGTTGACATAGTTGTTGTTGTTTATTTGACGTTGTTGTTGTTGTTGCCGTTGTTGTTTATTTGACATTGTTGTTGTTGTTTATTTGACGTTGTTGTTGTTGACGTTGTTGTTGTTGTTGTTTTTGTTGTTGTTGTTGTTGTTGTTTTTTATTTGACATTGTTGTTGTTTATTTGACGTTGTTGTTGTTGTTGTTGTTTATTTGATGTTGTTTTAGTTATTGTTGTTTATTTGACGTTGTTATTGTTGTTTATTTGACGTTGTTTTTGTTATTTGATGTTGTTGTTGTTGTTGTTATTGTTGTATTTGTTGTTGTTGTTGTTATTGTTGTATTTGTTGTTGTTGTTGTTGTTGTTTTTGCTTATTTGACGTTGTTGTTATTGTTGCTATTTTTTTGACATTGTTGTTGTTGTTGTTTATTTGACGTTGTTGTTGTTGTTGTTTATTTGACATTGTTGTTGTTGTTGTTGTATTTGTTATTGTTGTTGCTTATTTGACGTTGTTGTTATTGTTGTTGTTTATTTGACGTTGTTGTTGTTGTTATTCATTTGACGTTGTTGTTGTTGTTGTTTATTTGCCGTTGTTGTTGTTGTTGTTGTTCTTTATTTGACGTTGTTGTTGTCGTTGTTTTAGTTGTTTACTTGACGTTGTTGTTTTTATTTATTTGACGTTGTTGTTGTTGTTGTTTATTTGACGTTGTTGTTGACGTTGTTGTTGTTTTTTTATTTGACATTGTTGTTGTTGTTGTTTATTTGATGTTGTTTTAGTTGTTGTTGTTTATTTGACGTTGTTGTTGTTTTTTATTTGACGTTGTTGTTATTGACATTGTTGTTGTTGTTGTTTATATGACGTTGTTGTTGTTGTTTATTTGACGTAGTTGTTGTTATTGACGTTGTTGTTGTTGTTGTTGTTGCTTATTTGACGTTTTTGTTGTTGTTGATGTTGTTGTTGTTGTTGTTTTTTATTTGACGTTGTTGTTGTTTATTTGACGTTGCTGTTGTTCTTGTTGTTTATTTGATGTTGTTTTAGTTGTTGTTGTTTATTTGACGTTGTTGTTGTTGACATTGTTGTTGTTGTTGTTTATTTGACGTTGTTGTTGTTGTTTATTTGACGTTGTTGTTGTTGTTTATTTGACGTAGTTGTTGTTATTGACGTTGTTGTTGTTGTTGTTGTTTATTTGATGTTTTTGTTGTTGTTGACGTTGTTGTTGTTGATGTTGACGTTGTTGTTGTTGCTGTTTATTTGACGTTGTTAATGTTGTTTATTTGACGTTGTTGTTGTTGTTGTTGTAATTGTTATTGTTGTTATTATTGTTGCTTATTTGACGTTGTTGTTATTATTGTTGTTTATTTGACCTTGTTGTTGTTGTTATTCATTTGACGTTGTTGTTGTTGTTTATTTGACGTTATTGTTGTTGTTGTTGTTGTTCTTTATTTTACGTTGTTGTTGTCGTTGTTTTTGTTGTTTATTTGACGTTGTTGTTGTTATTTATTTGACGTTGTTGTTGTTGTTTATTTGACATTGTTGTTAACGTTGTTGTTGTTGTTGTTTATTTGACGTTGTTGTTGTTGTTGTTGATGTTTATTTGACTTTGTTGTTATTGTTGACGTTGTTGTTGTTGTTGTTTATTAGATGTTGTTATTGTTGTTGTTGACATAGTTGTTGTTGTTTATTTGACGTTGTTGTTGTTGCCGTTGTTGTTTATTTGACATTGTTGTTGTTGTTTATTTGACGTTGTTGTTGTTCACGTTGTTGTTGTTGTTGTTTATTGGACATTGTTGTTGTTGTTTATTCGACATTGTTGTTGTTGTTGTTTATTTGACGTTGTTGTTGTTGTTGTTTATTTGACATTGTTGTTGTTGTTGTTGTATTTGTTATTGTTGTTGCTTATTTGACGTTGTTGTTATTGTTGTTGTTTATTTGACGTTGTTGTTGTTGTTATTCATTTGACGTTGTTGTTGTTGTTGTTTATTTGACGTTGTTGTTGTTGTTCTTTATTTGACGTTGTTGTTGTCGTTGTTTTAGTTGTTTATTTGACGTTGTTGTTTTTATTTATTTGACGTTGTTGTTGTTGTTGTTTATTTGACGTTGTTGTTGACATTGTTGTTGTTGTTTATTTGACATTGTTGTTGTTGTTGTTTATTTGATGTTGTTTTAGTTGTTGTTGTTTATTTGACGTCGTTGTTGTTTTTTATTTGATGTTGTTGTTATTGACATTGTTGTTGTTGTTGTTTATATGACGTTGTTGTTGTTGTTTATTTGACGTAGTTGTTGTTATTGACGTTGTTGTTGTTGTTGTTGCTTATTTGACGTTTTTGTTGTTGTTGATGTTGTTGTTGTTGTTTTTTATTTGACGTTGTTGTTGTTTATTTGACGTTGCTGTTGTTCTTGTTGTTTATTTGATGTTGTTTTAGTTGTTGTTGTTTATTTGACGTTGTTGTTGTTGACATTGTTGTTGTTGTTGTTTATTTGACGTTGTTGTTGTTGTTGTTTATTTGACGTAGTTGTTGTTATTGACGTTGTTGTTGTTGTTGTTGTTTATTTGATGTTTTTGTTGTTGTTGTTGATGTTGTTGTTGTTGTTTTTTATTTGACGTTGTTGTTGTTGCTGTTTATTTGACGTTGTTAATGTTGTTTATTTGACGTCGTTGTTGTTGTTGTTGTAATTGTTATTGTTGTTATTATTGTTGCTTATTTGACGTTGTTGTTATTATTGTTGTTTATTTGACCTTGTTGTTGTTGTTATTCATTTGACGTTGTTGTTGTTGTTTATTTGACGTTATTGTTGTTGTTGTTGTTGTTCTTTATTTTACGTTGTTGTTGTCGTTGTTTTTGTTGTTTATTTGACGTTGTTGTTGTTGTTGTTTATTTGAGATTGTTGTTAACGTTGTTGTTGTTGTTGTTTATTTGACGTTGTTGTTGTTGTTGCTGTTGATGTTTAATTGACTTTGTTGTTATTGTTGACGTTGTTGTTGTTGTTGTTGTTGTTTATTAGATGTTGTTATTGTTGTTGTTGACATAGTTGTTGTTGTTTATTTGACGTTGTTGTTGTTGTTGCCGTTGTTGTTTATTTGACATTGTTGTTGTTGTTTATTTGACGTTGTTGTTGTTGACGTTGTTGTTGTTGTTGTTTATTGGACATTGTTGTTGTTGTTGTTGTTGTTATTTATTTGACGTTGTTGTTGTTGTTGTTGTTTATTTGACATTATTGTTGTTGTTGTTGTTGTTTATTTGACGTTGTTGTTTATTTGACGTTGTTGTTGTTGTTTATTTGACGTTGTTGTTGTTATTTGAAGTTGTTATTGTTGTTGTATTTGTTGTTGTTGTTGTTGTTGTTATTTATTTGACGTTGTTGTTGTTGTTTATTTGACGTTGTTGTTGTTGTTTATTTGACGTTGTTATTGTTGTTGTTATTGTTGTTGTTTATTTGACGTTGTTGTTGTTGACATTGTTGTTGTTGTTTATTTGACATTGTTAATGTTGTTGACATTGTTGTTGTTTTTGTTGTTGTTGTTGTTGTTGTTTTTTATTTGACGTTGTTGTTGTTTATTTGACGTTATTGTTGTTGTTGTTGTTTATTTGATGTTGTTTTAGTTATTGTTGTATATTTGACGTTGTTGTTGTTGACATTTTTGTTGTTGTTGTTGTTTATTTGACGTTGTTGTTGTTGTTTATTTGACGTAGTTGTTGTTATTGACGTTGTTGTTGTTGTTGTTGTTATTTATTTGACATTTTTGTTGTTGTTGATGCTGTTGTTGTTGTTTTTTATTTGACGTTGTTGTTGTTGCTGTTTATTTGACATTGTTGTTGTTGTTGTTTATTTGACGTTGTTGTTGTTGTTGTTGTAATTGTTATTGTTGTTATTGTTGTTGCTTATTTGACGTTGTTGTTATTATTGTTGTTTATTTGACCTTGTTGTTGTTGTTATTCATTTGACGTTGTTGTTGTTGTTGTTGTTTATTTGACGTTGTTGTTGTTGTTGTTCTTTATTTGACGATGTTGTTGTCGTTGTTTTTGTTGTTTATTTGACGTTGTTGTTGTTATTTATTTGATGTTGTTGGTGTTGTTGTTTATTTGACGTTGTTGTTAACATTGTTGTTGTTGTTGTTTATTTGACGTTGTTGTTGTTGTTTATTTGACTTTGGTATTGTTATTGACGTTGTTGTTGTTGTTGTTATTTATTTGATGTTCTTATTGTTGTTGTTGACATAGTTGTTGTTGTTTATTTGACGTTGTTGTTGTTGTTGCAGTTGTTGTTTATTTGACATTGTTGTGGTTGTTTATTTGACGTTGTTGTTGTTGACGTTGTTGTTGTTGATGTTGTTGTTGTTGTTTTTGTTGTTGTTGTTGTTGTTGTTGTTTTTTATTTAACGTTGTTGTTGTTTATTTGACGTTGTTGTTGTTGTTGTTGTTGTTGTTTATTTGATGTTGTTTTAGTTATTGTTGTTTATTTGACGTTGTTATTGTTGTTTATTTGACGTTGTTTTTGTTATTTGATGTTGTTGTTGTTGTTGTTATTGTTGTATTTGTTGTTGTTGTTATTATTGTTGTATTTGTTTATGTTGTTGTTGTTGTTTTTGCTTATTTGACGTTGTTGTTATTGTTGCTATTTTTTTGACATTGTTGTTGTTGTTGTTTATTTGACGTTGTTGTTGTTGTTGTTTATTTGACATTGTTGTTGTTGTTGTATTTGTTATTGTTGTTATTGATGTTGCTTATTTGACGTTGTTGTTGTTGTTTATTTGACGTTGTTGTTGTTGACGTTGTTGTTGTTGTTGTTTTTGTTGTTGTTGTTGTTGTTGTT
>OX451735.1:1401069538-1401089538 GCA_948472305.1 Vicia faba
ATTGTTGTTTATTTGACGTTGTTGTTGTTGACGTTGTTGTTGTTGTTGTTTATTTTATGTTGTTGTTGTTGTTGACATAGTTGTTGTTGTTTATTTGACGTTGTTGTTGTTGTTGAAGTTGTTGTTTATTTGACATTGTTGTTGTTGTTTATTTGACTTTGTTGTTGTTGTTGACGTTGTTGTTGTACTTGTTTATTTGAACGTTGTTGTTGTTGTTTATTTGACGTTGAAGTTGTTGTTGTTTATTTGACGTTGTTGTTGTTGTTTATTTGACGTTGAAGTTGTTGTTGTTTATTTGACGTTGTTGTTGTTTATTTGACGTTGTTATTGTTGTTGTTGTTGTTTATTTGACGTTGTTGTTGTTGTCGTTGTTGTTTATTTGACGTTTTTGTTGTTGTTGTTTATTTGACGTTTTTGTTGTTGTTGCTTATTTGACATTGTTGTTGTTGTTGACGTTGTTGTTGTTGTTTATTGGACGTTGTTGTTGTTGTTTATTTGACATTGTTGTTGTTGTTGACGGTGTTGTTGTTGTTGTTGTTTATTTGACGTTGCTGCTGTTGTTGTTTATTTGACGTTGTTGTTGTTGTTGTTTATTTGACGTTGTTGTTGTTGTATTTGTTATTGTTGTTATTGTTGTTGCTTATTTGACGTTGTTGTTATTGTTGTTGTTTATTTGAGGTTGTTGTTGTTGTTATTCATTTGACGTTGTTGTTGTTGTTGTTGTTTATTTGACGTCGTTGTTGTTGTTAATGTTCTTTATTTGACGTTGTTGTTGTCATTGTTTTTGTTGTTTATTTGACGTTGTTGTTGTTATTTATTTGACGTTGTTGTTGTTGTTTATTTGACGTTGTTGTTGTTGTTGTTTATTTGACGTTGGTATTGTTGTTGTTTATTTGACGTTGTTGTTAACGTTGTTGTTGTTGTTGTTGTTGTTGTTTATTTGACGTTGTTGTTGTTGTTGTTTATTTGACGTTATTGTTGTTGTTGACGTTGTTGTTGTTGTTTATTTGATGTTGTTATTGTTGTTGTTGACATAGTTGTTGTTGTTTATTTGACGTTGTTGTTGTTGTTGCCGTTGTTGTTTATTTGACGTTGTTGTTGTTGTTTATTTGACGTTGTTGTTGTTGTTGTTGACGTTGTTGTTGTTGTTGTTTACTGGACGTTGTTGTTGTTGTTGTTTATTTGACATTGTTGTTGTTGTTGTTGACGGTGTTGTTGTTGTTGTTGTTTATTTGACATTGTTGTTGTTGTTGTTATTTATTTGACGTTGTTGTTGTTGTTTTTTAATTGACATTATTGTTGTTGTTGTTGTTTATTTGACGTTGTTGTTTATTTGACGTTGTTGTTGTTGTTGGTTATTTTACGTTGTTGTTGTTTTTGTTGTTGTTTATTTGACGTTGTTGTTTATTTGACGTTGTTGTTGTTGTTGTTTATTTGGCGTTGTTGTTGTTATTTGAAGTTGTTGTTGTTGTTGTTGTTGTTTATTTGACGTTGTTGTTGTTGTTTATTTGACGTTATTGTTGTTGTTTATTTGACGTTGTTATTGTTGTTGTTGTTGTTTATTTGACGTTGTTGTTGTTGTTGTTTATTTGACGTTGTTATTGTTGTTGTTGTTGTTGTTTATCTGATGTTGTTGTTGTTGTTGACGTTGTTGTTGTTGTTGTTTATTTGACGTTGTTAATGTTGTTGACATTGTTGTTGTTGTTTTTGTTGTTTATTTGATGTTGTTGCTGTTGTTGTTATTGTTGGTGTTATTGTTGTTTATTTGACGTTGTTGTTGACATTGTTATTGTTGTTGTTTATTTGACGTTGTTGTTGTTGTTATTGTTGTTTATTTGATGTTGTTGTTGTTGATGTTGTTGTTGTTGTTTATTTGATGTTGTTGTTGTTGTTGACATAGTTGTTGTTGTTTATTTGACGTTGTTGTTGTTGTTGAAGTTGTTGTTTATTTGACATTGTTGTTGTTGTTTATTTGACTTTGTTGTTGTTGTTGTTGACGTTGTTGTTGTACTTGTTTATTTGAACATTGTTGTTGTTGTTTATTTGACGTTGTAGTTGTTGTTGTTTATTTGACGTTGTTGTTGTTGTTTATTTGACATTGTTATTGTTTTTGTTGTTGTTTATTTGACGTTGTTGTTGTTGTTGCCGTTGTTGTTTATTTGACGTTTTTGTTGTTGTTGTTTATTTGACGTTTTTGTTGTTGTTGTTTATTTGACATTGTTGTTGTTGTTGACGTTGTTGTTGTTGTTTATTGGACGTTGTTGTTGTTGTTTATTTGACATTGTTGTTGTTGTTGACGATGTTATTGTTGTTGTTGTTTATTTGACGTTGCTGCTGTTGTTGTTTATTTGACGTTGTTGTTGTTGTTGTTGTTTATTTGACGTTGTTGTTGTTGTTGTTGTTGTATTTGTTATTGTTGTTATTGTTGTTGCTTATTTGACGTTGTTGTTATTGTTGTTGTTTATTTGAGGTTGTTGTTGTTGTTATTCATTTGACGTTGTTGTTGTTGTTGTTGTTTATTTGACGTCGTTGTTGTTGTTAATGTTCTTTATTTGACGTTGTTGTTGTCATTGTTTTTGTTGTTTATTTGACGTTGTTGTTGTTATTTATTTGACGTTGTTGTTGTTGTTTATTTGACGTTGTTGTTGTTGTTGTTGTTTATTTGACGTTGTTGTTGTTGTTGTTTATTTGACGTTGGTATTGTTGTTGTTTATTTGACGTTGTTGTTAACGTTGTTGTTGTTGTTGTTGTTTATTTGATGTTGTTGTTATTGTTGTTTATTTGACGTTATTGTTGTTGTTGACGTTGTTGTTGTTGTTTATTTGATGTTGTTATTGTTGTTGTTGACATAGTTGTTGTTGTTTATTTGACGTTGTTGTTGTTGCCGTTGTTGTTTATTTGACGTTGTTGTTGTTGTTTATTTGACGTTGTTGTTGTTGTTGTTGACGTTGTTGTTGTTGTTGTTTATTGGACGTTGTTGTTGTTGTTGTTTATTTGACATTGTTGTTGTTGTTGACGGTGTTGTTGTTGTTGTTGTTTATTTGACATTGTTGTTGTTGTTGTTGTTATTTATTTGACGTTGTTGTTGTTGTTTATTTGACGTTGTTGTTTATTTGACGTTGTTGTTGTTGTTGTTTATTTGACGTTGTTGTTGTTTTTGTTGTTGTTTATTTGACGTTGTTGTTTATTTGACGTTGTTGTTGTTGTTTATTTGGCGTTGTTGTTGTTATTTGAAGTTGTTGTTGTTGTTGTATTTGTTGTTGTTGTTGTTTATTTGACGTTGGTGTTGTTGTTTATTTGACGTTATTGTTGTTGTTTATTTGACGTTGTTATTTTTGTTGTTGTTGTTTATTTGACGTTGTTGTTGTTGTTTATTTGACTTTGTTATTGTTGTTGTTGTTGTTGTTGTTTATTTGATGTTGTTGTTGTTGTTGACGTTGTTGTTGTTGTTGTTTATTTGACGTTGTTAATGTTGTTGACATTGTTGTTTTTGTTTTTGTTGTGTATTTGATGTTGTTGCTGTTGTTGTTATTGTTGGTGTTATTGTTGTTTATTTGACGTTGTTGTTGACATTGTTATTGTTGTTGTTTATTTGACGTTGTTGTTGTTGTTATTGTTGTTTATTTGACGTTGTTGTTGTTGACGTTGTTGTTGCTGTTGTTTATTTGATGTTGTTGTTGTTGTTGACATAGTTGTTGTTGTTTATTTGACGTTGTTGTTGTTGAAGTTGTTGTTTATTTGACATTGTTGTTGTTGTTTATTTGACTTTGTTGTTGTTGTTGTTGTTGTTGTTGACGTTGTTGTTGTACTTGTTTATTTGAACGTTGTTGTTGTTGCTTATTTGACGTTGTAGTTGTTGTTGTTTATTTGACGTTGTTGTTGTTGTTTATTTGACATTGTTATTGTTGTTGTTGTTGTTTATTTGACGTTGTTGTTGTTGTTGCTGTTGTTGTTTATTTGACGTTTTTGTTGTTGTTGTTTATTTGACGTTTTTGTTGTTGTTGTTTATTTGACATTGTTGTTGTTGTTGACGTTGTTGTTGTTGTTTATTGGACGTTGTTGTTGTTGTTTATTTGACATTGTTGTTGTTGTTGACGGTGTTGTTGTTGTTGTTGTTTATTTGACGTTGCTGTTGTTGTTGTTTATTTGACGTTGTTGTTGTTGTTGTTTATTTGACGTTGTTTATGTTGTTGTTGTTTTATTTGTTATTGTTGTTATTGTTGTTGCTTATTTGACGTTGTTGTTATTGTCGTTGTTGATTTGAGGTTGTTGTTGTTGTTATTCATTTGACGTTGTTGTTGTTGTTGTTTATTTGACGTCGTTGTTGTTGTTAATGTTCTTTATTTGACGTTGTTGTTGTCATTGTTTTTGTTGTTTATTTGACGTTGTTGTTGTTATTTATTTGACGTTGTTGTTGTTGTTTATTTGACGTTGTTGTTGACGTTGTTGTTGTTGTTGTTTATTTGATGTTGTTGTTATTGTTGTCGTTGTTGTTTATTTGACGTTGTTGTAGATGTTTATTTGACGTTGTTGTTGTTGTTGACGTTGTTGTTGTTGTTGTTGTTTATTGGACGTTGTTGTTGTTGTTTATTTGACATTGTTGTTGTTGTTGACGGTGTTGTTGTTGTTGTTTATTTGACATTGTTGTTGTTGTTGTTATTTATTTGACGTTGTTGTTGTTGTTTTTTAATTGACATTATTGTTGTTGTTGTTGTTTATTTGACGTTGTTGTTTATTTGACGTTGTTGTTGTTGTTGTTGTTTATTTGACGTTGTTATTGTTTTTGTTGTTGTTTATTTGACGTTGTTGTTGTTGTTTATTTGACGTTATTGTTGTTATTTGAAGTTGTTGTTGTATTTGTTGTTGTTGTTGTTATTTATTTAACGTTGTTGTTGTTGTTTATTTGACGTTATTGTTGTTGTTTATTTGACGTTGTTATTGTTATTGTTGTTGTTGTTGTTTATTTGACGTTGTTGTTGACGTTTTTGTTGTTGTTGATTATTTGACGTTGTTGTTGTTGTTGTTTTTGTTGTTTATTTGACGTTGTTGTTGTTGTTGTTTTTGTTGTTGTTATTGTTTGTGTTGTTGTTGTTTATTTGACGTTGTTGTTGTTGTTGTTTATTTGACGTTGTTGTTGTTGTTTATTTGACGTTGTTGTTGATGTTGTTTATTTGACGTTGTTCTTGTTGTTGTTTATTTGACATTGTTGTTGTTGTTGTTGTTGACGTTGTTGTTGTAGTTGTTTATTCGACGTTGTTGTTGTTGTTGTTTAATTGACGTTGTTGTTGTTTTTTATTTGACGTTGTTGTTGTTTTTTATTTGACGTTGTTGTTGTTGACATTGTTGTTGTTGTTGTTGTTGTTGTATATTTGACGTTGTTGTTGTTGTTTTTTATTTGACGTTATTGTTGTTGACATTGTTGTTGTTGTTTATTTAACGTAGTTGTTGTTATTGACGTTGTTGTTGTTGTTGTTGTTGTTTATTTGACATTTTTGTTGTTGTTGATGTTGTTGTTATTGTTGTTTTTTATTTGACGTTGTTGTTGTTTATTTGACGTTGTTGTTGTTATTGTTGTTGTTTTTTATGTTGTTAATTTGACGTTGTTGTTGTTGTTGTTTATTTGACGTTGTTTTTGTTGTTTATTTGACGTTGTTGTTGTTGTTGACGTTGTTGTTGTTGATGTTTATTGAACGTTGTTGTTGTTGTTTATTTGACGTTGTTGTTGTTGTTGTTGTTTATTTGACGTTGTTGTTGTTGTTGTTGTTTATTTGACGTTGTTATTGTTGTTGTTGTTGTTTATTTGACGTTGTTGTTGTTGTTGTTGACGTTGTTGTTGTTGTTGTTTATTTGACGTTGTTAATGTTGTTGACATTGTTGTTGTTGTTTTTGTTGTTTATTTGATGTTGTTGTTGTTGTTGTTATTGTTGGTGTTATTGTTGTTTATTTGACGTTGTTGTTGACGTTGTTATTGTTGTTGTTTATTTGACGTTGTTGTTGTTGTTATTGTTGTTTATATGACGTTGTTGTTGTTGTTGTTGACGTTGTTGTTGTTGTTGTTGTTTATTTGATGTTATTGTTGTTGTTGTTGTTGACATTGTTTATTTGACGTTGTTGTTGTTGTTTATTTGACTTTGTTGTTGTTGTTGTTGACGTTGTTGTTGTTGATGTTTATTGAACGTTGTTGTTGTTGTTGTTGTTGTTTGACATTGTTGTTGTTTATTTGACATTGTTGTTGTTGTTGTTATTTATTTAACGTCGTTATTGTTGTTGTTTATTTGACGTTGTTGTTGTTGTTGTTGTTTTATTTGTTATTGTTGTTATTGTTGTTGCTTATTTGACGTTGTTGTTACTGTTGTTGTTTATTTGATGTTGTTGTTGTTGTTATTCATTTGACGTTGTTGTTGTTGTTGTTGTTGTTGTTTATTTGACGTCGTTGTTGTTGTTAATGTTCTTTATTTGACGTTGTTGTTGTCATTGTTTTTGTTGTTTATTTGACGTTGTTGTTGTTATTTATTTGACGTTGTTGTTGTTGTTTATTTGACGTTGTTGTTGACGTTGTTGTTGTTGTTGTTTATTTGACGTTGTTGTTGTTGTTGTTTATTTGACGTTGGTATTGTTGTTGTTTATTTGACGTTGTTGTTGTTGTTATTTATTTGACGTTGTTGTTGTTGTTGTTTATTTGACGTTATAGTTGTTGTTGACGTTGTTGTTGTTGTTTATTTGATGTTGTTATTGTTGTTGTTGACATAGTTGTTGTTGTTTATTTGACGTTGTTGTTGTTGTTGCCGTTGTTGTTTATTTGACGTTGTTGTAGTTGTTTATTTGACGTTGTTGTTGTTGTTGACGTTGTTGTTGTTGTTGTTGTTTATTGGACGTTGTTGTTGTTGTTTATTTGACATTGTTGTTGTTGTTGACGGTGTTGTTGTTGTTGTTGTTGTTTATTTGACATTGTTGTTGTTGTTGTTATTTATTTGACGTTGTTGTTGTTGTTTTTTAATTGACATTATTGTTGTTGTTGTTGTTTATTTGACGTTGTTGTTTATTTGACGTTGTTGTTGTTGTTGTTTATTTGACGTTGTTGTTGTTTTTGTTGTTGTTTATTTGACGTTGTTGTTTATTTGACGTTGTTGTTGTTGGTTATTTGACGTTATTGTTGTTATTTGAAGTTGTTGTTGTATTTGTTGTTATTGTTGTTATTTATTTGACGTTGTTGTTGTTGTTTATTTGACGTTATTGTTGTTGTTTATTTGACGTTGTTATTGTTGTTGTTGTTGTTTATTTGACGTTGTTGTTGACGTTTTTGTTGTTGTTGATTATTTGACGTTGTTGTTGTTGTTGTTGTTTTTGTTGTTTATTTGACGTTGTTGTTGTTGTTTTTGTTGTTGTTATTGTTTGTGTTGTTGTTGTTTATTTGACGTTGTTGTTGTTGTTGTTTATTTGACGTTGTTGTTGTTGTTGTTGATGTTGTTTATTTGACGTTGTTCTTGTTGTTGTTTATTTGACATTGTTGTTGTTGTTGTTGACGTTGTTGTTGTAGTTGTTTATTCGACGTTGTTGTTGTTGTTGTTTAATTGACGTTGTTGTTGTTTTTTATTTGACGTTGTTGTCGTTTTTTATTTGACGTTGTTGTTGTTGACATTGTTGTTGTTGTTGTAGTTGTTGTGTATTTGACGTTGTTGTTGTTGTTTTTTATTTGACGTTGTTGTTGTTGACATTGTTGTTGTTGTTTATTTAACGTAGTTGTTGTTATTGACGTTGTTGTTGTTGTTGTTGTTGTTGTTTATTTGACATTTTTGTTGTTGTTGATGTTGTTGTTAGTGTTGTTTTTTATTTGACGTTGTTGTTGTTTATTTGACGTTGTTGTTGTTGTTATTGTTGTTGTTTTTTTTGTTGTTAATTTGACGTTGTTGTTGTTGTTGTTTATTTGACGTTGTTTTTGTTGTTTATTTGACGTTGTTGTTGTTGTTGTTGACGTTGTTGTTGTTGATGTTTATTGAACGTTGTAGTTGTTGTTTATTTGACGTTGTTGTTGTTGTTGTTTATTTGACGTTGTTGTTGTTGTTGTTTATTTGACGTTGTTATTGTTGTTGTTGTTGTTGTTTATTTGACGTTGTTGTTGTTGTTGTTGACGTTGTTGTTGTTGTTGTTTATTTGACGTTGTTAATGTTGTTGACATTGTTGTTGTTGTTTTTGTTGTTTATTTGATGTTGTTGTTGTTGTTGTTGTTATTGTTGGTGTTATTGTTGTTTATTTGACGTTGTTGTTGACGTTGTTATTGTTGTTGTTTATTTGACGTTGTTGTTGTTGTTATTGTTGTTTATTTGACGTTGTTGTTGTTGTTGACGTTGTTGTTGTTGTTGTTGTTTATTTGATGTTGTTGTTGTTGTTGTTGTTGACATAGTTGTTGTTGTTTATTTGACGTTGTTGTTGTTGAAGTTGTTGTTTATTTGACGTTGTTGTTGTTGTTTATTTGACTTTGTTGTTGTTGTTGTTGACGTTGTTGTTGTTGATGTTTATTGAACGTTGTTGTTGTTGTTGTTGTTGTTTGACATTGTTGTTGTTTATTTGACATTGTTGTTGTTGTTGTTATTTATTTAACGTCGTTATTGTTGTTGTTTATTTGACGTTGTTGTTGTTGTTGTTGTTTTATTTGTTATTGTTGTTATTGTTGTTGCTTATTTGACGTTGTTGTTACTGTTGTTGTTTATTTGATGTTGTTGTTGTTGTTATTCATTTGACGTTGTTGTTGTTGTTGTTGTTTATTTGACGTCGTTGTTGTTGTTAATGTTCTTTATTTGACGTTGTTGTTGTCATTGTTTTTGTTGTTTATTTGACGTTGTTGTTGTTATTTATTTGACGTTGTTGTTGTTGTTTATTTGACGTTGTTGTTGACGTTGTTGTTGTTGTTGTTTATTTGACGTTGTTGTTGTTGTTGTTTATTTGACGTTTGTATTGTTGTTGTTTATTTGACGTTGTTGTTGTTGTTGTTGTTTATTTGACGTTGTTGTTGTTTATTTGACGTTATAGTTGTTGTTGACGTTGTTGTTGTTGTTTATTTGATGTTGTTATTGTTGTTGTTGACATAGTTGTTGTTGTTTATTTGACGTTGTTGTTGTTGTTGCCGTTGTTGTTTATTTGACGTTGTTGTAGTTGTTTATTTGACGTTGTTGTTGTTGTTGACGTTGTTGTTGTTGTTGTTTATTGGACGTTGTTGTTGTTGTTTATTTGACATTGTTGTTGTTGTTGACGGTGTTGTTGTTGTTGTTGTTGTTTTTACTTGACATTGTTGTTGTTGTTGTTATTTATTTGACGTTGTTGTTGTTGTTTTTTAATTGACATTATTGTTGTTGTTGTTGTTTATTTGATGTTGTTGTTTATTTGACGTTGTTGTTTATTTGACGTTGTTGTTGTTGTTGTTTATTTGACGTTGTTGTTGTTTTTGTTGTTGTTTATTTGACGTTGTTGTTTATTTGACGTTGTTGTTGTTGTTTATTTGACGTTATTGTTGTTATTTGAAGTTGTTGTTGTATTTGTTGTTGTTGTTGTTATTTATTTGACGTTGTTGTTGTTGTTTATTTGACGTTATTGTTGTTGTTTATTTGACGTTGTTATTGTTGTTGTTGTTGTTTATTTGACGTTGTTGTTGACGTTTTTGTTGTTGTTGATTATTTGACGTTGTTGTTGTTGTTGTTGTTGTTGTTTATTAGACGTTGTTAATGTTGTTGACATTGTTGTTGTTGTTTTTGTTGTTTATTTGACGTTGTTGTTGTTGTTGTTTTTGTTGTTGTTATTGTTTGTGTTGTTGTTGTTTATTTGACGTTGTTGTTGTTGTTGTTTATTTGACGTTGTTGTTGTTGTTTATTTGACGTTGTTGTTGATGTTGTTTATTTGACGTTGTTCTTGTTGTTGTTTATTTGACATTGTTGTTGTTGTTGTTGTTGACGTTGTTGTTGTAGTTGTTTATTCGACGTTGTTGTTGTTGTTGTTTATTTGATGTTGTTTTAGTTGTTGTTGTTTAATTGACGTTGTTGTTGTTTTTTATTTGACGTTGTTGTTGTTTTTTATTTGACGTTGTTGTTGTTGACATTGTTGTTGTTGTTGTTGTTGTATATTTGACGTTGTTGTTGTTGTTTTTTATTTGACGTTGTTGTTGTTGACATTGTTGTTGTTGTTTATTTAACGTAGTTGTTGTTATTGACGTTGTTGTTGTTGTTGTTGTTTATTTGACATTTTTGTTGTTGTTGATGTTGTTGTTAGTGTTGTTTTTTATTTGACGTTGTTGTTGTTTATTTGACGTTATTGTTGTTGTTATTGTTGTTGTTGTTGTTGTTAATTTGACGTTGTTGTTGTTGTTGTTTATTTGACGTTGTTTTTTTTGTTTATTTGACGTTGTTGTTGTTGTTGACGTTGTTGTTGTTGATGTTTATTGAACGTTGTTGTTGTTGTTTATTTGACGTTGTTGTTGTTGTTGTTTATTTGACGTTGTTGTTGTTGTTTATTTGACGTTGTTATTGTTGTTGTTGTTGTTGTTTATTTGACGTTGTTGTTGTTGTTGTTGACGTTGTTGTTGTTGTTGTTTATTTGACGTTGTTAATGTTGTTGACATTGTTGTTGTTGTTTTTGTTGTTTATTTGATGTTGTTGTTGTTGTTGTTGTTGTTATTGTTGGTGTTATTGTTGTTTATTTGACGTTGTTATTGTTGTTGTTTATTTGACGTTGTTGTTGTTGTTATTGTTGTTTATTTGACGTTGTTGTTGTTGTTGTTGTTGTTTATTTGATGTTGTTGTTGTTGTTGTTGACATAGTTGTTGTTGTTTATTTGACGTTGTTGTTGTTGTTGAAGTTGTTGTTTATTTGACGTTGTTGTTGTTGTTTATTTGACTTTGTTGTTGCTGTTGTTGACGTTGTTGTTGTTGATGTTTATTGAACGTTGTTGTTATTGTTGTTTGACATTGTTGTTGTTTATTTGACATTGTTGTTGTTGTTGTTATTTATTTAACGTCGTTATTGTTGTTGTTTATTTGACGTTGTTGTTGATGTTGTTTATTTGACGTTGTTCTTGTTGTTGTTTATTTGACATTGTTGTTGTTGTTGTTGTTGACGTTGTTGTTGTAGTTGTTTATTTGACGTTGTTGTTGTTGTTGTTTAATTGACGTTGTTGTTGTTTTTTATTTGACGTTGTTGTTGTTTTTTATTTGACGTTGTTGTTGTTGACATTGTTGTTGTTGTTGTTGTTGTATATTTGACGTTGTTGTTGTTGTTTTTTATTTGACGTTGTTGTTGTTGACATTGTTGTTGTTGTTTATTTAACGTAGTTGTTGTTATTGACGTTGTTGTTGTTGTTGTTGTTGTTGTTTATTTGACATTTTTGTTGTTGTTGATGTTGTTGTTAGTGTTGTTTTTTATTTGACGTTGTTGTTGTTTATTTGACGTTGTTGTTGTTGTTATTGTTGTTGTATTTTTTGTTGTTAATTTGACGTTGTTGTTGTTGTTGTTTATTTGACGTTGTTTTTGTTGTTTATTTGACGTTGTTGTTGTTGTTGTTGTTGATGTTGTTGTTGTTGATGTTTATTGAACGTTGTTGTTGTTGTTTATTTGACGTTGTTGTTGTTGTTGTTTATTTGACGTTGTTGTTGTTGTTGTTGTTTATTTGACGTTGTTATTGTTGTTGTTGTTGTTGTTTATTTGACGTTGTTGTTGTTGTTGTTGACGTTGTTGTTGTTGTTGTTTATTTGACGTTGTTAATGTTGTTGACATTGTTGTTGTTGTTTTTGTTATTTATTTGATGTTGTTGTTGTTGTTGTTATTATTGTTGGTGTTATTGTTGTTTATTTGACGTTGTTGTTGACGTTGTTATTGTTGTTGTTTATTTGACGTTGTTGTTGTTGTTATTGTTGTTTATTTGACGTTGTTGTTGTTGTTGACGTTGTTGTTGTTGTTGTTGTTTATTTGATGTTGTTGTTGTTGTTGTTGTTGACATAGTTGTTGTTGTTTATTTGACGTTGTTGTTGTTGAAGTTGTTGTTTATTTGACGTTGTTGTTGTTGTTTATTTGACTTTGTTGTTGTTGTTGTTGACGTTGTTGTTGTTGATGTTTATTGAACGTTGTTGTTGTTTATTTGACATTGTTGTTGTTGTTGTTATTTATTTAACGTCGTTATTGTTGTTGTTTATTTGACGTTGTTGTTGTTGTTGTTGTTTTATTTGTTATTGTTGTTATTGTTGTTGCTTATTTGACGTTGTTGTTACTGTTGTTGTTTATTTGATGTTGTTGTTGTTGTTATTCATTTGACGTTGTTGTTGTTGTTGTTGTTTATTTGACGTCGTTGTTGTTGTTAATGTTCTTTATTTGACGTTGTTGTTGTCATTGTTTTTGTTGTTTATTTGACGTTGTTGTTGTTATTTATTTGACGTTGTTGTTGTTGTTTATTTGACGTTGTTGTTGACGTTGTTGTTGTTGTTGTTTATTTGACGTTGTTGTTGTTGTTGTTTATTTGACGTTGGTATTGTTGTTGTTTATTTGACGTTGTTGTTGTTGTTGTTGTTTATTTGACGTTGTTGTTGTTGTTATTTATTTGACGTTATAGTTGTTGTTGACGTTGTTGTTGTTGTTTATTTGATGTTGTTATTGTTGTTGTTGACATAGTTGTTGTTGTTTATTTGACGTTGTTGTTGTTGTTGTCGTTGTTGTTTATTTGACGTTGTTGTAGTTGTTTATTTGACGTTGTTGTTGTTGTTGACGTTGTTGTTGTTGTTGTTGTTTATTGGACGTTGTTGTTGTTGTTTATTTGACATTGTTGTTGTTGTTGACGGTGTTGTTGTTGTTGTTGTTTATTTGACATTGTTGTTGTTGTTGTTATTTATTTGACGTTGTTGTTGTTGTTTTTTAATTGACATTATTGTTGTTGTTGTTGTTTATTTGACGTTGTTGTTTATTTGACGTTGTTGTTGTTGTTATTTATTTGACGTTGTTGTTGTTTTTGTTGTTGTTTATTTGACGTTGTTGTTTATTTGACGTTGTTGTTGTTGTTTATTTGACGTTATTGTTGTTATTTGAAGTTGTTGTTGTATTTGTTGTTGTTGTTGTTATTTATTTGACGTTGTTGTTGTTGTTTATTTGACGTTATTGTTGTTGTTTATTTGACGTTGTTATTGTTGTTGTTGTTGTTTATTTGACGTTGTTGTTGACGTTTTTGTTGTTGTTGATTATTTGACGTTGTTGTTGTTGTTGTTGTTGTTGTTGTTGTTTATTAGACGTTGTTAATTTTGTTGACATTGTTGTTGTTGTTTTTGTTGTTTATTTGACGTTGTTGTTGTTGTTGTTTTTGTTGTTGTTATTGTTTGTGTTGTTGTTGTTTATTTGACGTTGTTGTTGTTGTTGTTTATTTGACGTTGTTGTTGTTGTTGTTGTTTATTTGACGTTGTTGTTGTTGTTTATTTGACGTTGTTGTTGATGTTGTTTAGTTGACGTTGTTCTTGTTGTTGTTTATTTGACATTGTTGTTGTTGTTGTTGTTGACGTTGTTGTTGTAGTTGTTTATTCGACGTTGTTGTTGTTGTTGTTTATTTGATGTTGTTTTAGTTGTTGTTGTTTAATTGACGTTGTTGTTGTTTTTTATTTGACGTTGTTGTTGTTTTTTATTTGACGTTGTTGTTGTTGACATTGTTGTTGTTGTTGTTGTTGTATATTTGACGTTGTTGTTGTTGTTTTTTATTTGACGTTGTTGTTGTTGACATTGTTGTTGTTGTTTATTTAACGTAGTTGTTGTTATTGACGTTGTTGTTGTTGTTGTTGTTGTTGTTTATTTGACATTTTTGTTGTTGTTGATGTTGTTGTTAGTGTTGTTTTTTATTTGACGTTGTTGTTGTTTATTTGACGTTGTTGTTGTTGTTATTGTTGTTGTTGTTGTTGTTAATTTGACGTTGTTGTTGTTGTTGTTTATTTGACGTTGTTTTTGTTGTTTATTTGACGTTGTTGTTGTTGTTGTTGACGTTGTTGTTGTTGATGTTTATTGAACGTTGTTGTTGTTGTTTATTTGACGTTGTTGTTGTTGTTGTTTATTTGACGTTGTTGTTGTTGTTTATTTGACGTTGTTATTGTTGTTGTTGTTGTTGTTTATTTGACGTTGTTGTTGTTGTTGTTGACGTTGTTGTTGTTGTTGTTTATTTGACGTTGTTAATGTTGTTGACATTGTTGTTGTTGTTTTTGTTGTTTATTTGATGTTGTTGTTGTTGTTGTTATTGTTGGTGTTATTGTTGTTTATTTGACGTTGTTGTTGACGTTGTTATTGTTGTTGTTTATATGACGTTGTTGTTGTTGTTATTGTTGTTTATTTGACGTTGTTGTTGTTGTTGTTTATTTGATGTTGTTGTTGTTGTTGTTGTTGACATAGTTGTTGTTGTTTATTTGACGTTGTTGTTGTTGAAGTTGTTGTTTATTTGACGTTGTTGTTGTTGTTTATTTGACTTTGTTGTTGTTGTTGTTGACGTTGTTGTTGTTGATGTTTATTGAACGTTGTTGTTATTGTTGTTTGACATTGTTGTTGTTTATTTGACATTGTTGTTGTTGTTGTTATTTATTTAACGTCGTTATTGTTGTTGTTTATTTGACGTTGTTGTTGTAGTTGTTTATTTGACGTTGTTGTTGTTGTTGTTGTTGTTTATTTGACGTTGTTGTTGTTGTTGTTGTTGTTGTTTATTTAACGTTGTTGTTGTTGTTTATTTAACGTTATTGTTGTTGTTTATTTGACGTTTTTATTGTTGTTGTTGTTTTTTATTTGACGTTGTTGTTGTTGTTGTTGTTCTTTATTTGACATTGTTGTTTTTGTTGTTGTTGTTTATTTGACGTTGTTAATGTTGTTGACATTGTTGTTGTTGTTTTTGTTGTTTATTTGACGTTGTTGTTGTTGTTTTTGTTGTTGTTATTGTTGGTGTTGTTGTTGTTTATTTGACGTTGTTGTTTATGTTTATTTAACGTTGTTGTTGTTATTGTTGTTGTTTATTTGACGTTGTTGTTGTTATTGTTTATTTGACATTGTTGTTGTTGTTGTTGTTTATTGACGTTGTTGTTGTTGTTGTTTATTTGATGTTGTTTTAGTTGTTGTTGTTTATTTGACGTTGTTGTTATATATTAGATGTTGTTTTAGTTGTTGTTGTTTATTTGACGTTGTTGTTGTTGTTGTATATTTGACGTAGTTGTTGTTATTGACGTTGTTGTTGTTGTTTATTTGACGTATTTATTGTTGTTGATGTTGTTGTTGTTGTTGTTGTTTTTTATTTGACGTTGTTGTTGTTGTTGTTTATTTGACGTTGTTGTTGTTTTTTATTTGATGTTGTTGTTGTTGACATTGTTGTTGTTGTTGTTTATTTGACGTTGTTGTTGTTGTTGTTGTTTATTTAACATAGTTGTTGTTATTGACGTTGTTGTTTATTTGACGTTTTTGTTGTTGTTGTTTATTTGACGTTGTTGTTGTTTTTATTGTTGTTGTTGTTGTTGTTAATTTGACATTGTTGTTGTTGTTGTTGTTTATTTGACGTTGTTGTTGTTGTTGTTTATTTGACGTTGTTGTTGTTGTTGTTTATTTGACGTTGTTGTTGTTGTTATTTATTTGACGTTGTTGTTGTTATTGTTTATTTGACGTTGTTGTTGTTGTTGTTTATTCGACGTTGTTATTGTTGTTTATTTGACGTTGTTTTTGTTATTTGACGTTGTTGTTGTTGTTGTTGTTGTTGTATTTGTTGTTGTTGTTGTTGTTTTTGCTTATTTGACGTTGTTGTTATTGTTGCTATTTTTTGACGTTGTTGTTGTTGTTGTTTATTTGACGTTGTTGTTGTTGTTGTTGTTTATTTGACGTTGTTGTTGGTGTTGTTGTTGTTGTTTTATTTGTTATTGTTGTTATTGCTTTGGCTTATTTGACGTTGTTGTTATTGTTGTTGTTTATTTGACGTTGTTGTTGTTGACATTGTTGTTGTTGTTTATTTAACGTAGTTGTTGTTATTGACGTTGTTGTTGTTGTTGTTGTTGTTGTTTATTTGACATTTTTGTTGTTGTTGATGTTGTTGTTAGTGTTGTTTTTTATTTGACGTTGTTGTTGTTTAATTGACGTTGTTGTTGTTGTTATTGTTGTTGTTTTTTTTGTTGTTAATTTGACGTTGTTGTTGTTGTTGTTTATTTGATGTTGTTTTTGTTGTTTATTTGACGTTGTTGTTGTTGTTGTTGACGTTGTTGTTGTTGATGTTTATTGAACGTTGTTGTTGTTGTTTATTTGACGTTGTTGTTGTTGTTGTTTATTTGACGTTGTTGTTGTTGTTGTTGTTTATTTGACGTTGTTATTGTTGTTGTTGTTGTTGTTTATTTGACGTTGTTGTTGTTGTTGTTGACGTTGTTGTTGTTGTTGTTTATTTGACGTTGTTAATGTTGTTGACATGGTTGTTGTTGTTTTTGTTATTTATTTGATGTTGTTGTTGTTGTTGTTGTTGTTATTGTTGGTGTTATTGTTGTTTATTTGACGTTGTTGTTGACGTTGTTATTGTTGTTGTTTATTTGACGTTGTTGTTGTTGTTATTGTTGTTTATTTGACGTTGTTGTTGTTGTTGACGTTGTTGTTGTTGTTGTTGTTTATTTGATGTTGTTGTTGTTGTTGTTGACATAGTTGTTGTTGTTTATTTGACGTTGTTGTTGTTGAAGTTGTTGTTTATTTGACGTTGTTGTTGTTGTTTATTTGACTTTGTTGTTGTTGTTGTTGACGTTGTTGTTGTTGATGTTTATTGAACGTTGTTGTTGTTGTTGTTGTTCTTGTTTGACATTGTTGTTGTTTATTTGACATTGTTGTTGTTGTTGTTATTTATTTAACGTCGTTATTGTTGTTGTTTATTTGACGTTGTTGTTGTTGTTGTTGTTTTATTTGTTATTGTTGTTATTGTTGTTGCTTATTTGACGTTGTTGTTACTGTTGTTGTTTATTTGATGTTGTTGTTGTTGTTATTCATTTGACGTTGTTGTTGTTGTTGTTGTTTATTTGACGTCGTTGTTGTTGTTAATGTTCTTTATTTGACGTTGTTGTTGTCATTGTTTTTGTTGTTTATTTGACGTTGTTGTTGTTATTTATTTGACGTTGTTGTTGTTGTTTATTTGACGTTGTTGTTGACGTTGTTGTTGTTGTTGTTTATTTGACGTTGTTGTTGTTGTTGTTTATTTGACGTTGGTATTGTTGTTGTTTATTTGACGTTGTTGTTGTTGTTGTTGTTTATTTGACGTTGTTGTTGTTGTTATTTATTTGACGTTATAGTTGTTGTTGACGTTGTTGTTGTTGTTTATTTGATGTTGTTATTGTTGTTGTTGACATAGTTGTTGTTGTTTATTTGACGTTGTTGTTGTTGTTGTCGTTGTTGTTTATTTGACGTTGTTGTAGTTGTTTATTTGACGTTGTTGTTGTTGTTGACGTTGTTGTTGTTGTTGTTGTTTATTGGACGTTGTTGTTGTTGTTTATTTGACATTGTTGTTGTTGTTGACGGTGTTGTTGTTGTTGTTGTTGTTTATTTGACATTGTTGTTGTTGTTGTTATTTATTTGACGTTGTTGTTGTTGTTTTTTAATTGACATTATTGTTGTTGTTGTTGTTTATTTGACGTTGTTGTTTATTTGACGTTGTTGTTGTTGTTGTTTATTTGACGTTGTTGTTGTTTTTGTTGTTGTTTATTTGACGTTGTTGTTTATTTGACGTTGTTGTTGTTGTTTATTTGACATTATTGTTGTTATTTGAAGTTGTTGTTGTATTTGTTGTTGTTGTTGTTATTTATTTGACGTTGTTGTTGTTGTTTATTTGACGTTATTGTTGTTGTTTATTTGACGTTGTTATTGTTGTTGTTGTTGTTTATTTGACGTTGTTGTTGACGTTTTTGTTGTTGTTGATTATTTGACGTTGTTGTTGTTGTTGTTGTTGTTGTTTATTAGACGTTGTTAATGTTGTTGACATTGTTGTTGTTGTTTTTGTTGTTTATTTGACGTTGTTGTTGTTGTTGTTTTTGTTGTTGTTATTGTTTGTGTTGTTGTTGTTTATTTGACGTTGTTGTTATTGTTGTTTATTTGACGTTGTTGTTGTTGTTGTTGTTTATTTGACGTTGTTGTTGTTGTTTATTTGACGTTGTTGTTGATGTTGTTTATTTGACGTTGTTCTTGTTGTTGTTTATTTGACATTGTTGTTGTTGTTGTTGACGTTGTTGTTGTAGTTGTTTATTCGACGTTGTTGTTGTTGTTGTTTATTTGATGTTGTTTTAGTTGTTGTTGTTTAATTGACGTTGTTGTTGTTTTTTATTTGACGTTGTTGTTGTTTTTTATTTGACGTTGTTGTTGTTGACATTGTTGTTGTTGTTGTTGTTGTTGTATATTTGACGTTGTTGTTGTTGTTTTTTATTTGACGTTGTTGTTGTTGTCATTGTTGTTGTTGTTTATTTAACGTAGTTGTTGTTAATGACGTTGTTGTTGTTGTTGTTGTTGTTTATTTGACATTTTTGTTGTTGTTGATGTTGTTGTTAGTGTTGTTTTTTATTTGACGTTGTTGTTGTTTATTTGACGTTGTTGTTGTTGTTATTGTTGTTGTTGTTGTTGTTAATTTGACGTTGTTGTTGTTGTTGTTTATTTGACGTTGTTTTTGTTGTTTATTTGACGTTGTTGTTGTTGTTGTTGACGTTGTTGTTGTTGATGTTTATTGAACGTTGTTGTTGTTGTTTATTTGACGTTGTTGTTGTTGTTGTTTATTTGACGTTGTTGTTGTTGTTTATTTGACGTTGTTATTGTTGTTGTTGTTGTTGTTTATTTGACGTTGTTGTTGTTGTTGTTGACGTTGTTGTTGTTGTTTATTTGACGTTGTTAATGTTGTTAACATTGTTGTTGTTGTTTTTGTTGTTTATTTGATGTTGTTGTTGTTGTTGTTATTGTTGGTGTTATTGTTGTTTATTTGACGTTGTTGTTGACGTTGTTATTGTTGTTGTTTATTTGACGTTGTTGTTGTTGTTATTGTTGTTTATTTGACGTTGTTGTTGTTGTTGTTGTTGTTGTTTATTTGATGTTGTTGTTGTTGTTGTTGTTGACATAGTTGTTGTTGTTTATTTGACGTTGTTGTTGTTGAAGTTGTTGTTTATTTGACGTTGTTGTTGTTGTTTATTTGACTTTGTTGTTGTTGTTGTTGACGTTGTTGTTGTTGATGTTTATTGAACGTTGTTGTTATTGTTGTTTGACATTGTTGTTGTTTATTTGACATTGTTGTTGTTGTTGTTATTTATTTAACGTCGTTATTGTTGTTGTTTATTTGACGTTGTTGTTGTAGTTGTTTATTTGACGTTGTTGTTTATTTGACGTTGTTGTTGTTGTTGTTTATTTGACGTTGTTGTTGTTGTTGTTGTTGGTTATTTAACGTTGTTGTTGTTGTTTATTTAACGTTATTGTTGTTGTTTATTTGACGTTTTTATTGTTGTTGTTGTTTTTTATTTGACGTTGTTGTTGTTGTTGTTGTTGTTGTTTATTTGACATTGTTGTTTTTGTTGTTGTTGTTTATTTGACGTTGTTAATGTTGTTGACATTGTTGTTGTTGTTTTTGTTGTTTATTTGACGTTGTTGTTGTTGTTTTTGTTGTTGTTATTGTTGGTGTTGTTGTTGTTTATTTGACGTTGTTGTTTATGTTTATTTAACGTTGTTGTTGTTGTTATTGTTGTTGTTTATTTGACGTTGTTGTTGTTATTGTTTATTTGACATTGTTGTTGTTGTTGTTGTTTATTGACGTTGTTGTTGTTGTTTATTTGATGTTGTTTTAGTTGTTGTTGTTTATTTGACGTTGTTGTTATATATTAGATGTTGTTTAGTTGTTGTTGTTTATTTGACGTTGTTGTTGTTGTTGTATATTTGACGTAGTTGTTGTTATTGACGTTGTTGTTGTTGTTTATTTGACGTATTTATTGTTGTTGATGTTGTTGTTGTTGTTGTTTTTTATTTGACGTTGTTGTTGTTGTT